>CM070561.1:6227940-7427940 GCA_036346405.1 Phyllostachys edulis | reverse complement strand
CCAGCAGATAGGGAGAAAGATATACTCTCTGCGGCCCTAGGAAACAGTGAGCATCCAAGGTCGCACGAGAGGCGCCGGTGTTTTTGTTACATGGGAACAATGGTTCCAAGCGACTCGGATCGCATCGAGTAGGAGGAGAGCCAAAGCCGAGCATGATGCAAAGCTACGAGAGGATCTTCGTGCATCCTCGAGATGAGCTCACCGAAAAAATCGAGCGAGGTCGGTGAAAAGTCACACAGAGGTCACTCAATCCTTTGAGGAAAGGATTCGTATGCTCGAGCAAAAGCGAAAAGAGACTTTTGAGGAAAGGATTAGGGATTGCAAATGCCAAGTCGGTTGGAAGCCCTCGCCTACTATACCGCTTAGCCACCCCCAAACATCCGAGTAGTCAAGCGTCCAACCCTAACCCTACCACAATAGGTGATGACAGATTTTCCGTCGATGACATCCAGTAATAATTATTATCTCCGAATGCTCAATCCATTGATAAGCTCGTTGGAGTAGCTAATTTTGTACCGTTATGTACGTAGGTGGCTACGGCGCAAGCTCCAAGTGAGATATGTCTCTATTGCCTTAGATGTCGCTTGGGGCTGTGTATCCATCCCAGATCGGAGCTTTGGTGCAGTGCAAATCTAGCGCCGGGTTTCGCAAAAGTGAATGTGGATGGTGTTTGTGCCAATTTCGAGGCCGCCCCGCTGAAAATTCCCCAAACGATGAGGTCATGACTCTAGGGCAAGCCGCTGGAACATTCATCCAAATGGCCCAAGGAGGACATCCGCCGAGCTACCGCTCGGTGTCAACTTCACGGAATGTCTCGCTGCGGCATCAAGTCCACGGACTGGCCGCACCGGCTACTCAGACCGACATGGCAAGGGCCCGCCAGATCACATGCATCTACACTCGTGCTCGACCGACTCTTGTGAAGTCGACCTATACAAAGCGAGGCAAGGGCAAGGGCAAATCGAAGACGATCGAGTCCTCTCTCGATATCCCTTCTTGCCGTTGGCGGAAATACAAGCCAAAGCGAGCCGTTGCTCGAGAAGTTAGACAGCCCTACCCTAGGATTTGGATTGCACGGAATTGCATGCATGGTACATGGAATATCCAACAAGCGGTTGATCAACGATGCTCGGGTGTCACCGTCAAGTTCAAGGAGCATCATTTTAACCACGTGTATCAAGACGCTGTCTTCACGGTGACCTTCGACGACTTGTTCTGTCTCTTCAACCTCGACGAGCTCGACGCCTCAATCATACGATGCCGACAATCGTAAGTGTGTACAATCACGGTCAATGTTCGTAATATCGATAAATGTTATATATAACTCCTAGCTTTTGTATAATAGATACATGATCCGTGAAGCCGAAAGAAGGAAATCACCGGTAGGTTTCCTCGACCCACACGTTGTCTCCGAGCAAAGCATCACGGCTAATGCAACATTAAATCGCCGAGAATTACGTTATAGATTTTTTCATGGCTCACCGCAACAAGGAATTCATACTTTTGCCCTACAACCGTAAGTAAGTAGTGTTGCACTACCGCTATACTTGTTGATTTGTACTTTATAAGCAACACTAACTTAGGTTTAATGACCATGCCGACATACGTGTAGGTTCCATTGGATTCTAATTGTAATTATACCAAAACGAAATACGTAATATACCTAGATTCCCTACATAGGGCCACTCACAACTTCACAACTATCAGGAGTTTAATCATCGTAAACACATTTCCTCCATAGAAACTCTATTGTAGTCTTTCCTTCCTTTGCAATGGCTAAGGCTAACTTCTTGGAGTCACGAGGGTGTTCGACGTGTTACATGCTAAAGGATGGAATATCAAGGGAAGGACACTGCAACATGATCAAACATTCCCTGTGACTTGCTAGCTAGTACACATTAATCCTATATAACACTTCATAGCAATGCCTCTCGAACTAACCAATTCTATTTTTGCAGTGCCACCAGCAGCCGCCGGGCCGCAACGTCTGTGGATACTATGTTTGCCACAACATGCAACTACTCATCGGTTCCGCGATCACCAATGATCCTCAGGTTTGTCAATCTTTCAACAATTATTTCATATATACTTACCAATTTATATAAGCCCTAATTTAACCTTCATATCGACAAAGTTGCGAACATCATTGAAGCTGCATGGAACAGAGCGAGCTCATAAAAATTCGATCACACCTTGCGGCATTCCTGAACACACGGTCATAAATCCAAATGGGAGTTTCCACAAAGGTAGCGTATTGAACTTGATTGAGATAGATTGAACATAATGGTACATGTGTGTAAATTAATGTACATTAATGGTTAATTTTAGTTAATTGATTTGTGAATTGGATGTGTGCTTGTTTTCGAAATGAATGCAATTTTGATGTGCTTCAAATGAATGAGAATTGGATGTGCTTGTTTCAGAGGGCATGGCTAGCATTTCCGAGGCTAGCCAATAAGCGTAAATAGATTTAGAATGCAAAGACTACCACAACGGTTCAGATGAAACAAATGCAGTGATAGTCGACTACACTGACGGTCAGTAGATGAAACCGCTCGTGATAGTCGACTACCACGACGGTCCGCAGATGAAACCGCTCGTGATAGTCGCATCACCACTGCACGGTGCAGATATGAAATCGGCTATCACGCACGGTTTCATATACGCATCGCCTGGTAGTCTATCACGCACGGTTTCATATACGCATCGCTCGTGGTAGTTGACTATCACGACGGTTTCATCTACGGACCGTCGTGGTAGTCGACTATCACGCACGGTTTCATCTACGGACCGCTCATGGTAGTCGACTATCACGCACGGTTTTATCTACGGACCGCTCGTGGTAATCGACTATCACGACGGTTGCATCTACGCACCGCCTCTGTGATAGTAGTATTACGAGCACGGTTCAAACCGCTCTGTGATGACCATTAGCATTACTAACCCATAAACTCGCACGGCTCACGTAACCGCCTGCGTGATGGCGCTGAACCGCTCAGAAGGCCTTTTCTGTAGTAGTGTGGGGGT
Source organism: Phyllostachys edulis (assembly GCA_036346405.1). Classification (NCBI taxonomy): domain Eukaryota; kingdom Viridiplantae; phylum Streptophyta; class Magnoliopsida; order Poales; family Poaceae; genus Phyllostachys; species Phyllostachys edulis. The sequence goes on along the minus strand of CM070561.1, from coordinate 7,424,913 downwards.
CTCGGCCTAAGCTTCGTTGTCTTCGCCACCATCTGGTTCATCCTCCTTGAAGTACTGGTAGGGGTCTTGGTCATTCGGGTCTGAAAAGATTACATTGGCAGAGCCTGAGTACACAATCGTACTCGCGAGCCAACCCACAATGCAGTTCTTATAGATGCAAAGCTAGTCAAGAGAGGTTCAGAGTTCTTTTATTTGCACAAAGCCAAGTTTGAATTAAGCTAAATTTGAAAAATCCTGAGACCTAGCATTTTAACAAATCAGTTTTCATAAATGAATTTTCATCTGAAAAGTACTAGTGGAGGTCCCACCTCCTATACCATTTAGTGGCTCCATCCACCAAATGCTCTGCTATCCTGCATTACCATCGGTTCCCCACTGTGCCTTTTCCAAATCCCTGGGGTCCCACCTCCTATACCATTTAGTGGCTCCATCCACCAAATGCTCGGGCTATCCCGTAATTACCACTGGTTCCCGACCAGGCCTTTTCCAAATCCCTGGGGTCCCACCCCAGCCTTCCCTTTTCATCACAAATGGTTTTGTGAAAATGAGAGCAATATCTAGCAAGTTCTCAGCACCGCTCTTGACCATGAGCACGGCTATCATGATAGTTTTCTTACTCTACAGAGTTCGCACACTTTACCCACAAGAGGTAATCGCCTTGATATACACACACATTTCCTTGGACATACGAATCGAGGGGAGATTACCACAAGGCCTTTACAATGCTCATTCCTCGACGCAACCTCACCCGCTTAGGTTTCCACCGCCCGGTGCCAAGCACTTCCAGGAGGCCCCCTCTTGCGCCATGTGGTTTCTCTGTGGCTCCCTTTCCCCTTTACCCACGCCATATTCCTCCAATGGTGAGGCCACGCCAAGGCGAGCAAATTAGTTGGCCAGGTCGTACCCATTGTAGACTTGTGGTTGCACTGTTTTTGCATGAGAGGTCATTCCAAGATTCGGTCCTTACTTGACCAGTATGTACATCCACATACCAACATCTTCTCGCTCGCTGCACCAACCATTCTTTCCAACCGCCTGATCAAAAATAGTTTTCGTGTTTTGTTTGTTTTGAAAATAACCATTTACCTCAACATACCCGGCCAAAGCTCCCAAATTTATCGCCCAAATCATTTTCCAAAGTTGTAGGACCGAAATGGCGACAGAGGGGGGTGAATGTCGCTCTCTTTAAAATCGCCCGAGAAAACGTGATAATCGATATTTTTTTAAGAAGAAGCAAAACAAAGTAATTCACAGAGAGTTAATTTCACTGAAACACGAACGCATGAGACATCAAAAATTCAGCATAAATCGAGACCACCAAGAAAAATTCAACCGAAAATACCATCTTAATCTGCATGCAAAATGGTTGAAAATCAGCAAAAAGAAAAGTGTATCAGAGACCGAAAAAAACAAAGGAGCAATCGACTAAAATCAATGCAACATCACTTCATTGAGGGCAAGCAAGGAAATAAACAAGTCTAAAAGGCAACTCGCTAGGAATGAAACTCAACCATGTAATCGCATCAAAAATGGCAGCCCACCAAGCAATAAATGTACATTCAAGGACTTCAGATCATTCTTACAGCTAATGATGCCACACCGAGCTAACAAGGATGCACCAACTTCAGCAATAAAATAATCAAGGAATACTCACAACAAGAAGCAACCAAACTCAAGTCAATGAGATGCATCCACTAGTAATTAACAAGACTACTCATCAAGATTTCACCGCAAGCACGATCACCGATTTTTCATAGGGACACAGCGCACGGCTATTTCTCCAGAGCACACACGGCGCCGCCAAGAAATTTTTTTCCGGGGCTCCAAAAGCACCACCACCGAGATTTTCCCCGACAAAAACGGCGCTACCGATCCGATTTCTTGCAGACACTGTGGCACGCTGGCGCGGCGCGCCGCAAACACAAAGAAGGAACAGATCAAAAGGAGAACAACTATTTGAACAAAGGGCATCAAATCAACAACTGCGGGTACCGATCCAAATGCTTCTCACGGCAAACATGTCATTGCCGTCTTAAAGATTTCACAAAGATACACAATCATTGCACTTCTTAAATCCAATTCGTCACAAGAAACAACAAATGGGTGCAAAGAAAGAAATAAAAGGCATCAAGTTGCGGTTGCTCAAAAACCGATTCTTCTTCTCGATCTACAGTATGCAAGAGAAAAACAAACCGATCAAGAAAATTACCGGTTTCTACAAGATACCGAGATAACACGCAAGGCAAAACACACAGATCAAGAACCAGATTTGTACTGACCAAGAGACAAAACTTTGGATCAACTCAAAGCCAAGATAAAGAAACACCATCTCATATTGATCTAAAGGAAGAGAGATACAAGATTGATGCAAGAGGAATGATTATAAGCATTCAACTCATCCTCTCCCACTCTCAAACCTCAAGAACACTCAGCCATCTTAAAGAAAAGGAAGGGACAAGCAGGAACAACCTCAACAACTAAAGCCTAAAGCAAAACAAACTCTCTAAAGCCTATTTTGACTAAAGGAAACCCTAAAATCCCTTGTAGTGTTCAGATTTGGGCAGCACCCCCTCCATCCTATTTATAGCCCATGGCTAACGGGTCTCCACCCGCTACGCCCGCTAAAACCAACGGAGCCCGCTCCCGCCAGTGCGACCTTTGCGAAATTCTGTTTCGCCCTCCCGCACCTTCCGAAGCTTCCGCGCTCGCTCTCAAGACGCCCAGAACCACCTCGAGTCCATGTCGTCTTTGACACATCCCGACTGTTCGACCTCGGTGCCACTTGCACCTAGTCCGTCCACCGTGTCTCGCCACGACTCCACCCGATGTCCCGCGATCCACACGCATAAGAAACACATCAAATAGCACCGCCGATACATGAAAGCGTAAATACCAACATACTTACTATGACAAAATCCAAACTTGTCGAATCAAAGAATATGCATCCTAATCCCATACGCACCAAGTTTGACCAAACCGACCGAGCTCTGTTGCACCACGCAACGACATGGTCCAAACCACCCAAACCAAACTCGACTTCCTAAACCTATGTCAATTACTCATCACACACACGGACGACCTCCACATGGTCTCTCAATCTCCCCCTTGATGAGTATATTGACAAACTCCGAAAAAGCGCAAAGATGAGTTTGAGTTTGAAGAAACCAACATGGTCCAAGGAATGAAATGAAGTTAATGACCATGTCGATGTATGAACGCTAGAGCACCAACCGAAAAGAGCAAATTGATCTCCAAAGCTCTAAACTGCTCCCAACAGACTTTTCTTCTCTATTCTCCTTTTGGCAATAAACACATCAAGAATGCTCAAGAGAGAATATGACATGTCAATGGATGAAATGGTCAAGTTTGATTATTCTTAGCGCTAGAGCCATGAGAATTATCCAATATGACCATAATGTAATACACCAAGCCATAACTCAATAAAAAGGCTAGCTAGATCATGACAAGATATGTATAAGCTAGCTAGAACACATAGATGACAATCTGAAAATGAGGTACATTATGTGAGCAAGTCAAGTCATCAATGAGCAAAGTCTCGCTAGAGATATCCAAGGATGATGCAGCCATGTCAATAAGCTAAGCGGAACTAAGAAGCTTAAATTGAGACCAAATAGAGTGCTATGCTCAAGATTGAAACATTGGTTAAAGTACTTGATACTTTCTGTGGCTTTAAGCACATTGAACACATATTTTCTTTTGAAATTCATGGTGGTTTCCAACCAGATTTTTGTTTTATCATGTGCTAGGTCTCAAGCCTTATGCGACTACTCCAAGCGAGAAGCTTAAGAAGATAGTCTAGGTCACCCAAAACTCCCCTAAGTTCATGCCAAGTGCAATGGCAAGCCGTCTCATAGGAGAGAATTGGTGAGATCGGTTTTTCAAGACAAAAGAGATCTTTTTGCCTTTTAACAAGTTGTACTAACTCATGCATCATCAAGAGACTAAAACAAATTTCAATCTAAGGCTCAATATAGATTCATCACTCTACCCAAATTTATTTGACATGGCATGAATCATAAAAGGATAGCTCAAGAAAGACTAATCTCGAGTGCTAACATGACAAGTTTTAGTTTAAGTTGAGCAATTTTAATTATCTTATCATGGCAAAAGCTAGGCTACACATATGAAGTCATGATAAATCTAGCAAATAAGCACAAGTCATGGCAAGGTGTAAAGCATTGTAAACATGTCATAGCAGGATAATAATCAAGGCTCAATGTAGTTATATTACAATGCAGAATGCTAGAAATGCAGAAGATCCCCTCAATAATAGATGCAACTTTTAGTTCAAGTTGAGTTATGTCAATATTAAGCTCTAGAAGCTCCCAAATGAACTCCCCTTGAACCAAAACAGTAAATCGAGAAGCTGGCAAAGAAAACATAAAACAGGCATGGATCCTTAAAGCATAGATAAGATATAGAGAATACTATGGCTCAGATCGACTCTCATCTACCCCATATGACTCTAGGACTATCAACCGCCCACTTAACACACCTAGGAGCAAACACGCACTGCCTACCCGAGGGTGGCCCAACCTCGCTAGAACCTACAAGAAGTGAGTGAGCTCAACCTAGTGAGATAAGTAATGACTAATAAGCAAGATCCTAAAATCACAAGATAAGAGCGTAAATCTAAACAACTAGACAAAAGAAGCACTCTAATCTATGCTAGGAGGACTAATCCCAAATGCACCCAAAATGCAATGCAATAGTAAGGAGCTAGAGCATAAATAATATAGTAGAGCAAGAAACCCAAAGCTCCCTCACTACAAATCCATAAGGACAAACCACCCCAAGCTCTCCCGCAGAGTGAAAACCTCGAACTATCCAATGGCTTGGTGAAAATGTTAGCCAACCGGTGGTCACTCCACAAACCGAGCACTATATCGCCCTTCTCTACATGGTCTCTAAGGAAGTGGAAGCGGATATCGATGTGCTTGGTCCGGAATCTTTGACCGGGTTCTGGCAATGTTAATCGCAAGTGTTATCACAAAAGAGTGGAACAACGCCGATAACTAACCCAAAGTCCCGCAGGTCGAAGTCATCCAGAGCACTTGGCTACAAAGAATCGGCCGCAAAGAACGCATTTCGCCTCTGCGGTGGATGTGTAACACCGGATCGCTTCCTCAAGACCAGAAACAAGAGAAGTGCCAAGAAATTGGCGGTCTTGGAAGTGCTCTTCCTATCTATCCTACACCAAATAAGTCTCGCATCCGAGAAGGCTCTCAAGGAAAGACAGATGAGGAAGAGTACCGATACCATAGTCAATGGTAGCTCGCAGTAATAAAGATGCGCTTCACCGCTCTGGCGGTGAGAAACGCGAGGAGAAGCTCGAAAACGAGCGCACAAGCACACGTAAAAATGTATGTCCGGTCTCGAGGCGTTGAGGTACAAGAGGGAGCCAATCATCGCTAAACTCCTTTTGATCAACTGCTCGCCATCCTCATCTCGGGTCAAGATAGGTCAGAGAAGCCATGGGAGTCGCTACAAAGCTTACCATCACTCATATCGGTTGCCTCAGAGATCACGAGTGTACTTGCCTCGATGAAGAAACGTACCTCCCGAAGTCCGCTTGATTTGGAAGCCAAGAAAGAAAGTCAACTCACCCATCATGCTCATCTCAAACTCGGTGCTCATGACATCCGAGAACCGTGAAACCAGAGCATGAGAAGAGTCGCCAAAGATGATGTCATCGACATAGATTTGGACGAGCGTAAAGTCACTACCAAGCCTACGGATAAACAAGGTCTTGTCAACTTTACCCATTTCAAACCCATGACTCAACAAGTAGGACTTAAGCCTCTCATACCAAGCTCTGGGAGCCTCGCTTAAGTCCATACTGTAGCTTTGGAAAGCTTGAAGACATGGTTAGGTATTTGGGGTTCTCGAAACACGGAGGTCAGTCTTGACGAGACTTCCTCCTCAATAAGGCCATTGAGGAAGGCACTCTTCACGTCCATCCGTAAAGCTTGAAACCCTTAGAAGTCGCAAAGGCAAGCAGATTCTAATGGCTTCAAGTCGAGCTACAGGGCAAAGGTCTCCTCAAGTCTAGACCTCAACCTCGAAAACCCCGAGCTACTAATCTAGCCTTGTTTTGATGATTACCCCATCCTCACTCTGCTTGTTCTTGAACACCCACTTTGTTCCAATGATATTGTGGCCTCGTGGGGCTCAACAAGCGACTGCACCTTGTTTCTCTCAAAGTTTCTAGCTCCTCATGCATGGCATTGACCCAAGACTCATCGAAAGGGCGTGACAAACATCCTTGGGCTCAAAGGAGGCAACAAAGGCGTAATGGAGACAGTAAATGAGAAAAGCTGACTTAGAGCGTGTGACACGCCAAAAGATCTCCAATCATCCGCCTCAAGGATGACTTTTCCGGATATGTCTGGGAGGTCTGGATGAGAAGAAGAGTGGCCTCTACCTCGTGTGCAGACGAGGCAGGACAGAGCCACTAGCTCCGGAAGGCAAGGGTCGATCATCTTGAGGTGCCGTGGAAGAAGGCATCTCAAGGGAAGGAAGAGGAGCCGGATCGTAAACAACCATCGTCTCCTCGTCCTCATCATCCACAAAGATAGTCTCGGATCGCTCTAAAGAACTCGAGATATCCGCCTAGTCCCTGACCGCCTCGCAAAAGTCACCTCACGTGTTTCTACCATTCTACTAGACTCGCAGCCCAAACCCTCATAAGCCCGCCAAGAAGTCGAGTAGCCTAGAAAGATACCGCCACAAGAACGTGACTCGAACTTGTCTAGGTTCCTGGACTTCAAGATAAAGCACTTGCAACCAAACACACGAAGATGAGAGACGCTGGCTTTAGCCGTATCTCACTCATAAGAAGTGGTGTAGGAGTGCCCAAGAAAAACTCGATTCAAACATGGCACGCGGTCGCAATGGCCTCAGCCCAAAACTTCCTCTGTAGAGTACTCATCAAGCATCGCCCCGCCATCTCGACTAAGGTACGGTTCTTCCTCTCCACAACGCCATTTTGCCGAGGGACGATGGAGAAGAGAACGGTGCTCTACACTGCCTCACCGCAGAAACTCTCAAAGTAGGAATTCTTGAACTCCGTACATTGTCATCATGCGGATCGCTCAGAAGGCACCCGGAGCTCAACAGACAAACCTACTAAAAAGACCTCGAAATGTGTAAATGTCTCGCCCTTCGAGGCTAAGAAAAATACCTCGAGAAGTCATCGACCACAACAAGAACATACCACTTCCTCCCGCCGATGCCTTTTCGATTTGGTCCAAGCTCAGGTCCATGTGGAGCAAATGTCTTGCATCGGTCATAGTAATCGTGGTGGGAGGATGAGAAGCGGCAACCATCTTGCCGTGCTTCAAGATGGAGTGCAAACAAGATCTTTGACCATCTTGAGTTTGGCGCACCACTTAATGAGATCATGGTCGCTAACTCGGGTCAAATGGTCAAATCCAATATGACCAAGTCTCCTATGCCGTAAAGAGAGATCGCGGGACTCGAATAACTAAACACCGAGAGGATCGCGGAAGACTCAGAGAAATCAGCACGAAAGATCCTCCCATAACGAGAAATCCATAAACCGGACTCACCCAAGAATCAAGAATTTTGCAATTGTTTTTCTTAAAGCTCACCTCGAAACCGCTATCAATAAGCCGAGAAACCGAAAGCAAATTGTACCGCAGCCTTACTAACCAAGGCAACATCCTTAAGAATAAAAGAAGCATTAATACGCGACAAGATTTTGGCGATGACGCCGCCTGACGAAGCGCTCCGAAGGTGATCGCCTCATCACCGGAGCGCTGGCTAGGAGGAGAACCAACGGAGTCTCCTATCATATGACGAGAACAACCGAGTCTACAAGCCAAACCTTCTCCTTCCCTACCCGGCTAACCCGAAGTCAAACAGAGTAAAGTCTCAAGATCGATAAATCAACAAATGATTTTGGCACCCAATATCGAGTAACACGCCGAGCGATGAAGTAGTCAAGCCCGATCGACCTCTATCTACCCTACGCCTCGTCACTCACAAAGCAGAAGGTCTAAGAGCAGATTCAAGTCGCTTGTCGAGTCCAACTGCTACGGCGAGCGAAGTCGAGCACCCGCAACAGATCGAACACGCCATGGTAGCTATCTCGATAGGGAAAACGAGATCTACCCTCAGACGGCGAAGTCACGATCGAAAGCAAGATGAGGGCGAAAACCGTAAAACTCGGAAAAACCAAGTCCTCGATGTCGCACAAACCATCGAAGAAACAAGCCTAGACCTCGTGTTGGTCTTAGGTGCACTCAAGGTCCGGGGCCGACTTCGAATGCGCCTAAGAGACTCAACATGGTCTCTACGCCGATCTTGGCGCTACCAAGCATCGACGATCGCGGTGTCCATCCTTCCGATGAAGGTGCAAGGATACTTCACCTTCGAGAGGTAGAAGCAAGATGTGAAATTACCTCATTGTCGAATCCTCGACATAGCCCGCCGACTTGAAATGGACTTTCTCGGTCCTGGCTCGCCTCGATCACACACCGTGCTATGGGTCCGAGCACGGCAGTGGATGCTTCCTCATGTCCTCAGAGAAGTCATATCCTAGACCCCGATTAAATCTGCAGATCTTAGATTGGTCTAGAATAAGATTGAGCTTCTTCTTGCCTCCTACAAATCTCTCGAGAGTGTTCATAAGGTAATCGACACTCCTAAAGAGAGAGGTGCAAGAAGAGCAGGGGAAGAAGAGACAGCAGAAGGTAAGGGAGCAAAAGAAGAACCAAAGAAGAGAGGGAAGAATGGCTTGTGCACGCACACCACTCAAGGGACGATCCCATCGCTAGCCGCTTGGTTCACGCTAAGCTGCCTCATCCTTACCCGGGCTTCTCCCCTTCTCCACAATCATATTGCAAGCACAATGTGGCTTCTCTAGAAGATCCTTAGTTAGCTTCACACATTTCTCATCCAAAGCAATCAAGTCGATTTTAGTTTGTTACACTTAATGCATGGTGAGCTAACAGGTCCTTAGAAGCAAACTTAGCCAACTTCCTTTCATGATCAATCATATCTTGAAACTGTTTGGAGACGACTTCAAGTTCAAGCAGATTAACTTAGGACAGGTTCAAGCATGAAACAATCGGCCAAGTAAAGAAGCTTGTAGTTCAAAGAATTTTATGATCCGCCTGTTTAAGTTCATCTTCAAGTTATTGCAATTTTCACAAGACTCGGGCAGATCAAGGAGCATGGCATAAGATCCTCTAGCAAAGAATGTTCTTGCCCTCACATGAGGTGGGAGAAGTAGTCTCATCAAGAATAAGTAGGGTAATGACCATCCTACTCAACTCTAACTCAAAGAAGGCACTAACATTCTCCACCTTAACACTATCAAGTTTGGAGGACACACTATCATGTGAGGTCCTTAACTTCTCCATATCAACCAAAGAAAGCAGAGCATGTATCACAATCATCACTAGAAGGGCGGATGTAAGAGCAATAATCTCTAGTGACAGTCTATCTATTTCCTTCTCTAACTCAAAGACACCTAGCCTTAGCTTTAGCATGAAAACCTCCTAGCTTAAGAAAAGCATGATTGAGCTGCTCAGAGGTGGGATCTACCTCGTCAGGTCGGAGTACACCATTGTCGCCGAAGTTCGCCCTCGAGGGCCATGAAGCACATGCCGAGAGAAGTCGCCGCCATCCTTGGGCTCTTGGTCACCCGTCTCCGTCATCGCCGCTCCATCCCTCCACCTCGCCGAGGTCGAGGTCGTCGAAGGCGGTGAGGACGGTGGAAGAGCTTGGCTTTGCCAAGTCGCGAACTTCTTCTTGTCGGGCGCCCGAGCTGGAGGCTTTTGTTGCGGTTCTTGTCGGTGTAGTCGTTTTGCTCGAACCGCCAGAGTCGTTTTGCCCTTCTCGGCTTGGGGGCTTGTCTCAATGTGGTTGGGGCCACCACACTCAAGCAAATCACGTGTCCTCCCTTTCTCATCCCTCCTCCTCTTGTAAGCATGAGAAAACTTCCGAGCTAGGAGGGCCAGTTGCTCATCCTCGAGCTGCTCTAACTGATCATCAGTTACGTCACAGAGAGCAGCAAGGGAGAAACCACAAGAAGAATCAGAAGAAAGCCCGTAAGAAGAAACGGGATTGGTGACTAAGGCCATCGATCAGGATTTCGACCGACGAGAGACAACGCTAATCTCGTGAGTCTTGAGGCGCGAGTACAACGCGCCAAGAGTCGTGGTCGAGAGGTCTGTCGTGTCTTTGATGGTGGTCACTTTCATCTCCCAAACACGCAGACGAAAGTGCCGTGAGCATCCGACGAGCATTGTCCGAAGTCGGGTATGTGAGACCGACCGCTCGGAGGTTGCTCAAGATCTTGTGAAAACGCAAGCACTCATCTAGGGACTCACCAAAGAAGCATCTCAAATTTGTTGTATTCTCGCTTGAACCGGTCCTGCCGAACCGCCTTGATCCGGTGGTGCCTCATGGTATGCGCCGAGGGTCACCCAGATATCGAGGCGACGACTGTGAGATATGCGGTCAAACTCACTACGACTCAAACCCCGGATGATGATGTTCTTGCCTTTGCATTCGCCTCAACATCAACCATGTTCCCAGATTGATGTTCTCATCGGCAGAACAAATAATCGAACCTTGACTTTTCGCCAGATGGCATACCCCGGGCTCGATGTATGTCTCCATTCGCTCTTCTAGAAGGGGTAATCGATGCCATCAAAAACAAAGCGGCTTGGTCGAGTACTTGTCCATCGCCACGGCTCTTGAGACCGTTAAGATCTATTGAAAAGAGCTAACCGCTCGATACCAATTGTAGGACCGAAATGGCGATGAGGGGGTGAATGTCGCTCTCTTTAAAATCGCCCGAGAAAACGCATAATCGATATATTTTTTTTAAGAAGAAGCAAAACAAAGTAATTCACAGAGAGTTAATTCGCTGAAACTCGAACGCATGAGACATCAAAAATTCAGCATAAATCGAGACCACCAAGAAAAATTCAACCGAAAATACCACTGCTTAATCTGCATGCAAAATGGTTGAAAATCAGCAAAAGAAAAGTGTCATCAGAGACCAAAAAACAAAGGAGCAATCGACTAAAATCAATGCAACATCACTTCATTGAGGGCAGCAAGGAAATAAACAAGTCTAAAAGGCAACTCGCTAGGAATGAAACTCAACCATGTAATCGCATTCAAAATGGCAGCCCACCAAGCAATAAATGAAGCATTCAGGACTTCAGATCATTCTTACGCGTAATGATGCCACACCGAGCTAACAAGGATGCACCAACTTCGTGCAATAAAATAATCAAGGAATACTCACAACAAGAAGCAACCAAACTCAAGTCAATGAGATGCATCCACTAGTAATTAACAAGACTACTCATCAAGATTTCTTCGCAAGCACACCACCGATTTTTCATAGGGACACAGCGCGACGGCTATTTCTCCAGAGCACACACGGCGCCGCCAAGAAATTTTTTTCCGGCTCCAAAAGCGACACCACCGAGATTTTCCCCGACCAAAACGGCGCTACCGATCCGATTTCTTGCAGACACTGTGGCATCGCCGCCGCCGCAAACACAAAGAAGGAACAGATCAAAAGGAGAACAAATTTATTTGAACAAAGGGCATCAAATCAACAAGCTGCAAACCGATCCAAATGCTTCACGGCAAACATGTCGCCGCCGGCTTAAAGATTTCACAAAGATACACAACGCACAAGACTTAAATCCAATTCGTCACAAGAATAAACAAATGGGTGCAACAAAGAAATAAAAGGCATCAAGTTGCAAATGCTCAAAACCGATTCTTCTTCTCGATCTACAGTATGCAAGAGAAAAACAAACCGATCAAGAACAAACCACGGTTTCTACAAGATACCAGATAACACGCAAGGCAAAACACACGATCAAGAACCAGATTTGCCTGTACCAAGAGACAAAACTTTGGATCAACTCAAAGCCAAGATAAAGAAACACCATCTCATATTGATCTAAAGGAAGAGAGATACAAGATTGATGCAAGAGGAATGATTATAAGCATTCAACTCATCCTCTCCCACTCTCAAACCTCAAGAACACTCACCATCTTAAAGAAAAGGAAGGGGACAAGCAGGAACAACCTCAACAACTAAAGCCTAAAGCAAAACAAACTCTCTAAAGCCTATTTTGACTAAAGGAAACCCTAAAATCCCTTGTAGTGTTCAGATTTGGGCAGCACCCTCCATCCTATTTATAGCCCATGGCTAACGGGTCTCCACCTGCTACGCCCGCTTAAAACCAACGGAGCCCGCTCCCGCCAGTGCACCTTGCGAAATTCCCTGCTTCGCCTCTCCCGCACCTTCCGAAGCTTCCGCCTCGCCTCAAGACGCCAGAACCACCTCGAGTCCACGCTGCCTTTGACACATCCCGACTGCTCGACCTCGGTACACTGCACCTAGTCCGGTCCACCGTGTCTCGCCACGACTCCACCCGATGTCCCGCAATACACGCATAAGAAACACATCAAATAGCACCGCCGATACATGAAAGCGTAAATACCAACATACTTACCATGACAAAATCCAAACTTGTCGAATCAAAGAATATGCATCCTAATCCCATACGACCAAGTTTGACCAAACCGACTGAGCCTGTTGCACCACGCAACGACATGGTCCAAACCACCCAAACCAAACTCGACTTCCTAAACCTATGTCAATTACTCATCACACACACGGGACGACCTCCACATGGTCTCTCAAAAGTTTTTAAGGATTGCGGTTGGGCAACTTAATGCCCTCATGACCATGTATCTAAGCAAGGCTAAGCATAACACTTAGATACAGACCTATCAACTAGTATGTAATCCATTAAGTCTAGGGTGATAATGGATAATTGTGACGACCCACCTCGTGATGTACCGCAAGAGGTCCGGGAGGACCATTTTTTTTTGCGCTGCGAAGTCACCACGGAAGGATGTGGTAGCACCGTATGGAGCTTTACCGAGGAGGTCTGCCAGACCTCCCAGAGGTCTTATGACCTCCCGAGGTCTTGGTTCACCATCGACCTCCTAGGAGGTCTTGAGGACCTCCCGGAGGTCGTGGCCGCCACTCGCCGCAGAGCACCTCCAGCACATCACCAAGAGAGGTCCGCAGACCTCCCAGCTAAGTCTCAGAGGACCTCCTGGTGGTCCCGCCTGCATCATCGAGCTAGTCCCAGACAATCGAGCTAGCTCGCACAAGAACACAAGCCAATACCACAACCACGAGGTCAAACAAAGATGAAGGCATAAATTAAACTTTATATAATAGGACCTTATGGTCAAGCTTGTTAACAAGAGGTGCGCCATCGAGGGCTTACAAAACCAACGAGGACTTACAATGGCGCATAAGGAGCTCTAGGGCTCAAACACCAAAACACGCAGGCCATCCAACAAGCACCACAGTCGCCGGGTGGAGGACGCCCTAGGCATCTTAGTCGTCAAGAATTCCTCCTCGAAGAGGTCTCAGACCGCCTCGCACTTGGTCATCCTCATAATGCTTTGACACAGGGCTTAAGCCATGAGTACTTGGAATGTACTCAAGAAGTCACAGAGAGCAAAGATGCAATAATATTCATGCAAGGACTTACCAATGGAGAGTCAGATGGTTAGTTTATGCAAAGCCAAATTTGACAATAATAGCAATAATAGATTGAAAGGCAAGAAGGTAAAACCATAATACATAATACTTTTGATGTTTTAATAAAAGGTGGTGTGAGCACCAACTCACGGCCACAACCAAAAATTGGGGAGGTCCGATCACACCAAAGGGCTGTGTCCTCACCCAAAACCCACTCTGAACACCCATTCCAGAGGTCCGAACCAACCCCGACCACTACTCCGAGCCAACCTTGACCCTCCGAGCCGCCAAGGTCTCTTCGAGGCAAAGCCAAAGCATCTCGCGGAAGTGTCGAAGGGCACAAGCTTTTGAAACATCTACCCTTGCACCATTTCACCGAAAGCATGTCCATGACCAAGGACTTGGCTATTCGAATAGATCTTTTACTCGCAGAGGTGTACAACTTTACCCACAATCCACGATCTCTAGCGGATGGGTTCCGGCCACCCTTGCTCACTTCCTAAGGTGAGCAGCCTAGAGAGCACAAGCAAGGCCTTTACAAAGCTTTGAACTCGACTAGGGCTGCCCGCTAAGGTTTCAGAATCCTCCAAAGGGTCTAGAAACCACGTGGTTATGGGGTGCCCTCTGCGCCAACTAATCACACGCCAACCAAAACAGCCCCAAGCCATCTCATTGCTAATTATTCAGCCTGCACTATTCCCATAAAATGATCTTGTGGTTGCACTAATTGGCCTAGTTCGACAGATACAAAGTGAAGTCCTTAATTGTGCTAAGGCAAGACTTCCACAAACCAAAGGTGCACAAAGACCACTACTCACTCCCCGCCTTCTTGCCTTAGCAAAACAATTGTATTAGCCCATGCCAAAAGGCCACCCAGTCTCCGCACACAAATTTTAACCAAGTGGTCTCACACCACAGTACGACATAGCTTAGGCATCCCGCCATAGCTGCTCAACAATGGCACCAACCACACATTTCATAACTTATTAGTCAAGATTATTGGAGATGAAGCATGATACGCTCAAACCACATTTTCTAAGCGAGGCTATATAAGACCCACGGCCCCATGTTGGCAAATAACAGAGAACGCCAACTAAATTATCCACCCTAAGGCTCACAAGGTGAATCATGACAACATGATGGAGACAAGGTATAAAGGAGGCATAATGACAAGTAGGTAAGTAACTATAGCCCAAACCATTTTCTTATAAACATAGCCATGCATGATAATTTAAACCAAATACATTTGCAAAGCTTGGTTCAAGATGATCAAAAGGAGGTCTGTGGCTTGCCTTGGTCAAGCAAAGGAGAGCCTTCTGCAAAGAAGAGTCGGGTCCAAGATCTCCTCGAACTCGTGATCTACACGCTCGCAAGAGAACCAAATAAGCAAAACCACACTAAGCCGAGAGAACAACAAAAGAACCAAAAGGAACTCAAACCAACTCAGCCAAAAGGAAACCAAGAGGCTTAACACCGCCTCAAAGAGCTCCTAGGGAGGGTCTTGCGCAAGGAAGAACCGAAAAGAGGAGGCAGGAAGGAAGAAATGAGCAAAAAAGATTACAAAGGCGCGCCTCCCGTGCTATATATAGTCGAGTTGGTGGTGTGCACCACAAGGAAACCTAGAGACGGTTGGCAACGGACTACTTTGGGTGGCTTGCCCAAAAGAATTGAAATAAAGTACTCAGATGGGATTGCATTTAATGTGACCCGACACCTATTAAATGCGCATGAGTTCTCGAGGCAAGAGCAATAATTACAAGGTGAAGAGGGGGGCAAGTGGGGGCGACCAAAAGGGTGCACCACTGGTCAAAGAGGTGGCCCCACCGAAAAAGGGTCATTCCCGCCAAAGACCACCGCGAGGTCCTGGGCAAGAGGTCCTCAAAGCTCACAACGAGGAGGCCCTGACACTCGGACCTGCACAAGGGAGGTCTAAGGGTCAAGATTTCAAGGGGAGGACCTCAACGGTCCAGATCAAAGGGCGCAGGGAGGTCCTGACGAGTAGATCTCCAAAAGGGAGATCTAACGGTCAAGATCTCAAAGGGGAGGACCTCAACGGTCCAGATCAAAGGGCGCAGGGAGGTCCTGACCAACAGGAATATTCAAGGTTAGGAGGGTGGTCTTTACAAAAGACCAGCAAGGGCCGGGGAGGAGGTCTTGGACCTAAGGAGGTCGGAACCTTTGGATCCCACTAAAGGAGAACCCGGACGGCTAAGATCTCAGAGAGGAGGTCCTAAAGGCCGATCCTAACAAGGGAGGTCTCGAGCGGCTAGATCTCAACAAGGGGAGGTCTGAGCGGCTAGATCTCAACAAGGGGAGGTCTCGAGCGGCTAGATCTCAACAAGGGGAGGTCTCGAGCGGCTAGATCTCAACAAGGGGAGGTCTGAGCGGCTAGATCTCAACAAGGGAGGTCTTAAAGGACACGGAGGAGGTCCAGAGGACACGTAAAGGTCTCAGTAGGACAAGGGAGGTCTATTTGAACACAAGGGAGGTCCAAATAGCCACAAGGAGGTCTAGAAAGGTCCCAAAGGGGGCACTGGAGGTCCAGAGGAACTCGAGCGCCCAAGAGAACTCAGAGGTTCCGAGAGGGCGGAGAGGTCCACAGGAGGTCCAAAAGAAGCAAAGCCAAGCGTGGCTTGAAGAGACCAAAGAGGTTAGAAACACCAACCCGAGCCGGTTCTTAACAAGAAAACCCAAACACTGGAGGGGTCCAACAGAGGGGAAAGATGAGAGAGAGAGAAGGGAGGTCTCGAGTCTCAAAGAGATTCAAGCCAACAAAGGAAGTTAAAAGAGAAGACAAAACCTGTGTCACACAGTGGAGGCTCGGGGACACAAAGAACCCAAGAGCAAAAAGACACAACAGAGAGCTACAACCTGCAAGGAACACCAACTAAGAGCTTAGTTAAGGTTTGATTAATTCCAATTGAACTCTCCAGATTCAAAAATCTCAAAGTTAAGCTTTGGATTCTCAATAAAGCCAAATGGTTACTTTTATTTTGAAAACTTGGCAAGGACTTAAAAGAAAACGGACGTTACAAACCTTCACCCCTTAAGGGAATCTCGACCCGAGATTCAGCCGAGCTAGGGAATAGGTGGGGAACTCCTTCCTGAGGTCCTCTTCTCGCTCCCATGTTGCCTCGGCTTGAGTGGTTGCTCCATTGCACCTTGCACAGCCTTGGTGGTCTTGCTCCTGGTAACTCTCTCGACACATCCAAAATCTTGATGGGGTGCTCTCTGAAGTGAGGTCTTCTTGGAGGTCCATGACTTCTAAAGGCATTTGGTCCTCTGGCATTCGCAAGTATTTCTTCAACTGTGACACGTGGAACACATTGTGAACTCCCAGAAGTCGAGGAGGAGGTCCAAGCGGTAGGCTACTTCACCCCTTCTGCAAGGACCGGAAAGGGTCCAATAAATCTTGGAGCAAGCTTCCCACTAACTCGAACCGCGATACCTTTGAGAGGTGAAACTTTGAGGTAGACCTCGGTCTCTGGGACAAAAGTTAGGTCTTGACGCCTAACATCTGCAGTAGCTCTTTTGCCTAGTTTGGGCCGTCTTTAACTTCTCCTAATTGATCTCACTTGATCCTCGGCTTTTTCAAAGAAGTCCGCCAAGAACTTGGCCTTCACCCGATTCTGTCGAAGACAAGGAGTCCTACACTTTCTCCCATAAATAGCTTCAAAAGGGACATTTGGAGACTCGCTGGTAGTCTGTTATTATAGGAAAATTCAAGATATGGTAACATCTTGTCCCAACTAGATTGTCTTTCTAGAGCGCAAGCTCTCAAAGATGTCCTCAAGGACTTGGTTAACTCTCTCGGCTTGGCCATCTGCTTGAGGGTGGTATGTCAGACTAAAGTTGAGGTCTGTGCCCAAGGCATCATGTAGCTTTTGCCAAAACTTGGAGGTGAATTGAGATCCTCTGTCTCGAGACTATCTTCTTTGGAACACCATGAAGGCACACCACTTTTGCCATGTAGATTTCGCTAGCTTGTCTCCGCATAAGTAGTCTTCACAGAATAAAGTGAGCCATTTTTGTTAATCTATCCACTATGACCCAAATAGAATCAAAACCGGCTTGGGTACGAGGTAAACCAAGAATAAAATCCATGCCGATCTCTTCCCACTTCCACTCGGGTATGGGTAAGGGCACTAAAAGTCCTCCGTGTCTTTGGTGCATCGCTTAACCTTTTGGCAAGTGTCACATTTGGCCACAAAATCTGCTATCTCCTTCTTCATTTTCGCCACCAAGACAATTCCTTGACATCTTGGTACATTTTTGTAACTCTGGATGTATAGAATACAAAGCTTCATGGGCTTTTTAAGTATTATACCCTTGAGCTCCGTGTTATTGGGCACAGAGCCTCTTATCAAACCAAACCGCACCTAGGTCATCCATAGAAAACCTTGCGCCTTTCCCTCTCTTATGTTGGTCTTAATCTCTTGGATGCTAGCATCTCCATCTTGGGCTGCCTTTGATCTGTTTTTGCAAGGTAGGTTGCACTTCAAGAGTTGCCAAAACCCTTCTTCCACTAACTCAAGTCTAAGCTTCAAGAATTCTTCATACAAGGCAAAGTTGGCTCTCCTTAACCATCAAAGTATTGACATAAACTTTTCTCGCTCAAAGCATCTGCCACCACATTGGCCTTGCTCAGGTGGTAGTAAATTCCACATTGTAGTCCTTAATAAGCTCAAGCCACCTTCTCTCGCCTCAAATTCAAATCCGCTTGTGTAAAGATGTACTTTAGGCTTTTGTGGTGGGTGTAAATTTCACACCTATTACCAATGAGGTAATGGCGCCAAATTTTTAAGGCATGAACCACAAGCAGACCAACTCTAGGTCATGAGTAGGGTAGTTTGTTTCATGAGGCTTCAACTGCCTTGAAGCGTAAGCTACCACTTTTTCGTCTCTGCATTAGAACACACCAAGTCCTTGCTTTGACGCATCACAATAAACTTCAAATCTTTCCGACATCTGGAAGAACCAAAACTGGGGTAGAGGTCAACTTTCTTGAGCTCTTGGAAGCTCTGTTCACAACTGAGGTCCAAAGGAACTTTTTTCTTTCTTTAATAGCTGAGTGAGAGGTTTTGCAATCCGGGAGAAGCCTTCAATAAACCTTCAGAATAACCGCCATGCCAAGAAAACTTGAACTTGAGGCACGGCCCTAGGGGTTCCCAATTGAGCACATCTTGAACCTTACTAGGGTTGTGAGACACTCCTTCTTTTGACAAAACATGCCCCAAAAAGACCACTTCTTTTAGCCAAAACTCACACTTACTAAATTTGGCAAAGAGTCGATGAGCTCTCGGCTTTTCCAAAACCGAAAAGAGATGGCTTGTATGCTCCTCTTCACTCTTGGAGTACACTAGAATGTCGTCAATAAAGACAATGACAAACTTGTCTAGGTACTTCATGAACACTCTGTTCATCAAATTCATGAAATAGGCAAGGGCATTGGTCAGCCCAAAAGACATAACAGTGAATTCAAATAACCCATACCTAGTTGAAAAAGCTGTCTTAGGGATGTCTTCCTTGTAATCTTAAGTTGGTGATATCCTCGTTCTCAAATCTATCTTGGAAAACACAAGAGCCCCCTTCAATTGATCAAATAAATCATCAATTCTTGGCAAAGGATACTTGTTCTTGATGGTGACATCATTGAGAGCTCAGAGTCCACACACATCCTTTGAGTGCCATCCTTTTAGGCACAAAATCACTGGGGCTCCCCAAGGTGAGGAGCTAGGTCTAATAAAACCCTTGCTCGCAAGTCTTCCAACCGCTTTTCAACTCCACATGATCATCAACATGCAATCAGAGGGCCTTTTGGAGATGGGGAGGTCCCAGGACAAGGTTTATGACAAACTCAAGGTCTCTGTCTGGGGCATTCACCTGGAGCTCATCAGGAACACATCCACAAATTCTTTAACAACAGGACATCCTCCAAAACTTGAACTTGAGCACTACAAGATAGGGCTCCTTGGAGTTTCTCCGAGGTGGCCGAAAACTTCACAAAGGGCACCACTAGGGCTGGTCAAAGAGATACTTTTGCCACTACAATCCAACATGGCATGGTGGTTAGCTAGCCACCCATGCCCAAAATCACATCTAGGGACCTCGTGTCCAAAAGGATAAGGTTGGCTAGAAATTCTACTCCTTCTATGACCATTTTCACTTGTGGACAACCCCGGTTCGTGCTTAGTTCTCGAGCCGGGATTGAACCAACAAGGTAGACTTAAGAGCAACAACTCAAACCGGTGCTTTGCAAAGAAAACTCCGAGAAATAAACGAATGGGAAGCTCCAGAGTCAAATAAAACTGCACTGCATCAATTTACTAGGAACATACCTAGTACCACGCCCGAGGAGGTCTCAGGCTTCTTCCATCGCCACATGGTTCACACGGCCCTTCCAAAAGTTTGGGAGGTTCTGCTTGAGGAGGTCCTGCGACTGAGGGTCTTGGCCGAGGAGGTCCTCAAGTAGAGGTCTTGGTGGTTGGCTCTGTCTTTAGTGGGCATTGATTAGCAAAATGCCCCACTTGGTGACACTTGAAGGTGTGATCCCAGCTTTGTGGAGGTCGCTAGGGTTGTCTTGGTCTTTGCTAGTGATGCTTGTTGGCAGGTGGACACCAAGGAGGTCTTGGCAGAGGTCCCGAAGGTCCAGAGGTCCTTGGCGCTTGGTTGGTCTTGCACAAAAGCTTTGTGGCGCTGGGAGGTCTTTGTCGAGCACCGAGGGTGGCACCTTTCTCTTGTAGGACTCAGAGAGTTCTCTTCGGATTCCTCAATGAGCATTGCCTTGTTCACCATATGCTGGAAATCGGGATAATCGCTGCTCACAACTTGAACTTTTAAGTCGATGGAGGCCTCGCTTAAAACGCTTCTACCACAAGATCATCCGTAGCCACATCTTCGCGAGCATAACGCGACAATTGAGTGAACTTAGTGAGATACTCACTTCATCGACATGTCGCCTTGCTTGAGCTCTCTAAACTCTTCCTTTTTCATCTCTACCTTCCCATCGTGACATGGGAGTGGCGAAAAGTCGCAGAGAACTCGCCCAAGAGATCCTCCGGGGTCAAGATGTGAGGCACAAAATGTGTCCCACCACTCACCGCAGTCCTTCCAGCTTGATGTGAGGCAAACAAAACCTTCTCCCTGCCTTCACAATGAGCAATATCCAACTTCTTCTCTGCTGATCTCAGCCAATCATCTCGTGATCTAAAGGCTGGGAGAGCTCAAAAATGTAATGGCGTGTCTTCATGAACTCGACACTTTGATTGAGGGTGAGCCGGGGTGGAGGTGGTGAGGCCGCAGCACCGACTATTTCGACTCATCATGGCAAGTAAAGCATTGGTGGTCCGGCTTTGTTGAGCCATAATCTGTTCATATTCTCGCATCATAGAGCTCATCATCCGAGCTTGCCGCCATAAACCGCCTAAAACCCGGGTCTCTGTCGCCATGGAGGAGGTGGGGGTGGAGGCAACTGCTCGGGGCTCACCTCGACTTGTGGATCGCCGAAGTTCGCACTATCTCGACAAAACTCTAAAGGTTTAGTAGGTAAGAAGGAAAGCATAAAGGGTAAGAGGATACAGAGAAATTGATGAGGACATCGACACCAACTCCATCAACTCCAACGTGGGCCAAGCTACCTCCAACACGCCTAAGGGACCAATGACAAGAGCACGAGCGCGACAACTTAACATCGAGGTGAAGTCGCCTTACTTGAGTCTCCCATTGATATCTCTCGAGAGCGGATATCGCCTCATGCCCCATATGTATGTGTGATCGCCTTGCAGGGAAGATGGCAAGAGAAGTGATGACCGGAGACAAAGATGTGCTTGTTTTCAGCCCATACCGGTCTCGACCGCCGGCAGACCGGTCAGATCGGCGCTCAGTGCGGTCCGACCGCCTCAACGACGGTCCGACCGGCCACCATCGCTAAGTTTATGGGCGGTCGGACCGCTTTCCACGCCGGTCCGACCGGCGCCCAGCGCGGTCCGACCGCCCTCAACAACGGCCCGACCGCCCGACGCCCTTAGCGGGATTTCGCGCAGCTCCACGGGCGGTCCGATCATTGCTGCCGGCGGTCCGATCAGCGCCAGCTGTCCGACCGGTTCTTCAACGCCGGTCGATCGGAAGTCGATCGGGCAGAGGTTCTTTTCCTTTGCTGCCCCCACCACTATAAAAGGGCAACACCCCACCCGAGAAAGGGAGAATAGATAGAACTTGAGCTTTGCTCTTGCCTAGGTTAGATCCCTAGGTTGGGAGTTCCCCATCTTGTCCTTGTATTTCCTTTTGGATTGTAAGGAGCATCGTATGACGGATGTATGGACACTGGCCGCTCAATTAGAGGGATTGTTGATTGAGTTCTTTGTTGGAGGCTATCTCATTGGAGTGTGTTGCCAAGAATTGCTTCTCAATAGGCTTTCTATTTATCCCCTCGATCCTACGACGTGAAGACCGTGAATCCGTGATCATCTTGGTATCGAGCTCTTGGTTGCCACGGTAGGATCGATTATCAAATTTCTTGTTTCTAGGGTTCATGTGTTCATCCCCAAATTTGAAAACCCTAGCCCGATCTGAAATTTTGATGTGTTTTGCTAATTGTGATCCAATAGATGTGTTTCTTATGTGCCGATCTACTCCCCTGTGATTTTTGTGCATTTTGATCGGAGGAATCGACGGAATCGATTTAATTTCATCATTTCGCCGAGACGAACGGGCTCGCTCGTGAAATCGGTCGACCGCCAAATGACCGGTTGACCGCTAAGCTCGCTTCAACCGGTCGGATCATTGCCCAACCGGTCGGACCACGGGACTAATTCCGCCGGTCGGATCCGGCCACACCGGTCGGACCGCCAGAGGTGAAACAGATCAGAACTTTCCGAATTTGCAACGCTTCAACCTCGACTCTGAGCCTTGTAAGCCTTTATCGAACCTTTGCGAATACCTTTGCTCCTAGTCGACTAGTTCATCCACGATTGCTTGGCTTTGCATGTGTATAATGAGTAGTGCACCTAGGTTCATTCATTGCTTGAATCGCTTGATATCCATGTGATTTGAGTTGGGCAACAAGGAAGTACCTCCCCCTCCAAAACAAAAACAGAAAAAAAAAGAAAAGAAAAGAGAAGAAGAGCGTTGTCCCAACGAGACATCAAAAACAAAAAAAAAAGGAGAAGAAAGAAAAGAAAAGGGGGAAGGGGAAGCCAACTCAAATACCTTTCCGGGCAAGCTCCCTATACATATTGGTGCATTCTTATTGTCATATGCAATCTAGAGCCTTACAACTTTGCAATCGAACTAGCGTCTTCCCTTACTAGTGCAACATGAGCTAATTCTACCTTTTACTTCCATCTTGTGCTTTAGCTCAATACCATTGGTTGCATTCTAGTACCATCATCTTTGGGAGTGTGTGAGTTCCTTTGACTTGGGATCGGCACCTAGGCTTATGCAATCTAGTTTGGATTCCTTTTAGCATTACTTCACTTGAATTTCATTTTGTGATTGCTTTTGAATACTCACCCACTCCAAGCTCCACATAAGTTGTGTGTGTGTTCAAGGTTTCAAAGAAAGAACTCTCTCAACCCTCTTCGCAATCCGTGAGGAAGTACAAGGACTTGGTTAAGGTGGAAGGTGAGGGAGAGTAAAGTTCTACATTTTTGAACTAATCTTTGTTTCTCTTTGTTGGATACTAACCATGTCGAGAAGGCCACCCCGCAGCAGAGATGAGTTAGTCATGAATGTGTCACTCAAACGCAGCCTTAATGCGTTGAGTGGCGCCTTCGACAAGAGATCCAAGAAGCAATGGCCAAGACTCGAGAAAGATTTGGAGATCGAGATCAACCAACAATTGGGTTCTCCAACCAACCTCGTGGTCGACATCCTTAGAGAGCTCCGCAAATCCTTTGGGAGCACATGAGGTTGAATTGATGAGACCGATGCGAAGCCGAGCGCCTGCTCGAGAGAGGCGAGCAAGAGGGGACCGATTCCCCATCATCAAGCTCACCCACATCCACCAAGAAGAGCAGAAGGCATTGTTGGCCGAGGCCGAGGTGGAGGGTGACCCATATGATCTTCACGATGATGGATGGGAGACGAGGTCGCGGATGGCCCCCGTGGTAGGTACCAGTATGAGCGTGAAGAGGAAAGGTTTGGGAAGCTAAAGTTCACCATACCCAAATTTGATGGAGGTCCGGATCCGTAGCATATCTCACATGGGAGTTGAAAGTGGATAAAATATTCCGGATGCATAATTACCCCGAGGAGAAGAAATCGCCATGGCATCGCTTGAGTTTGATGACTATGCACTCATATGGTGGGAACAGTAATCAACCAAAGGAAGCTCACAATGAGAGGCCTAGAGCATCTTGGGCTGAGATGAAGCATGAAATGAGAGCAAGATTTGTGCCTGTGCACTACAAGAGGGACTTGTATGATAAATTGCAAAACATGAAGCAAGGCAACCGTCCGTTGAAGAGTACTATAAAGAGATTGAGAAAGCCATGATCCGAGCCAACATCCAAGAAGCGTAAGAGCAAACCATGGCTCGTTTCATGTCGCTTGAACTACCCTATCAAGAGGATCACCGAGTTCCAACCATACAACAAGTGGTCGAGCTAGTGCACCAAGCTACCAAGGTGGAGAGGCAAGTGCAACAAGATTCAAAGAATGCCCGGTTATCCAACTTTCACACCAAGAACTCGCAACATATAGCAACAAGTCAACCTCCAAGGGCATACCGAGAAGAGCTACACTCAAGGGAGCGGTGGAGGCGCCAAGCATAAAGCCTCCCGCCACCACCACCTGCACCAAAGAAGCATCCACACCATTTACCCCATGAAGTTCCGCCACCTGGGTCTTCCTCGCTTGGGTCTACCGCCAAGAGCCGTGAGATCCAATGCTTCAAGTGTTTGGGCTGTGGGCACATTGCAAGGAGTGCCCAAACAACCGAACCATGATTGTGACCAAGATGGAGGATATGAGTCCACTAGTGATGGAGAGGCCGAGAAATCAAATGAGGTTGCTAATCTTGAAGATGCCCAAGAAGAAGAGGCCCAAGATCCACTATTTTGTGACTTTGATACGAGCCCGCTCTCATTGTCACAAAGAAGATTTTGACGGTCCGTAAACAAGATGAGCCCGAGCAAAGGACCAATTTATTTCAAACCAAGGCGGCATGCAAGGGAAATCAATCAAAGTGATTATTGATGGCGGAGTTGTCACAACCTTGCAAGCCAAGAACTGCGGCTCAAGTTGGGACTCAAATTGGAGAAGCATCCCCACCCTTACCATGTGCAATGGTTAAGTGAGTGTGGCACGGTCAAGGTGCAACACATGACCAAGGTCACTTTCCAAATTGGAGCCCACGCCGACACAAAGGAGTGTGATGTGGTGCCCATGACGGTGTGCCACCTCTGTGGGGAGACCGTGGCACACGACCGAAGCGGTGACACATGAGGGCCGAACCAACCACTACAAGTTCAAATGGCGAACCAAGAGGTGGTGCTTCGTCCCATGACCCCAACCAAATCATCGCCGACAATGCTCCACGGGTTCCCGCCGCCAAGGAGAAAAGGTAAAGAATGAGGGACACCCTTCGTGAGTGAGAGCCACAAAACCCATAAGAGCGCCAAAAGAAAGGAGAGGGAGAGCTTTAGTCATGCTTGCCACCAAATCAGATTTGAGAGAAGTGAGGAGAGACTCCACCATATGCCCCTCTTTCTAGTGTGCAAGGACCTTACTCTTTCAACTAACGACTCACCCCTTTTCCAAGTGCTCTTTCTTTTCTCTTGCAGAATTTGAGGACGCGTCTTCCCGAGGAGATTCCGCGGGCTTCCTCCTTTGAGAGGGATTGAGCATCAAATCGACCTCATTCAGGGCTCCACTTCCCAACCGCCACCGCATCGCGCCAATCCCGAGGAGACCAAGGAGATACAACGTCAAGTACAAGCCCTACTTGACAAGGGCTATGTCCGCAGAGCTTGAGCCCCCCGCGCTGCACTGTAATCCTTGTCCCTAAGAAAGATGGCACTTGGCGATGTGTGTAGATTGTAGGGCTATCAACAATATCTTTGTTAGATATAGACACCCCATACCTAGACTTGATGATATGCTTGATGAATTGAGTGGTTCCATCATTTTCTCAAAAATTGACTTGAAAAGTGGGTATCACCAAATTAGAATGAATGTAGGAGATGAATGGAAGACCGCTTTCAAAACCAAGTTTGGCTTGTATGAGTGGCTTGTTATGCCTTTTTGGTTTGTCCAATGCTCCTAGCACTTTTATGCGTCTCATGAATCATGTCTTGCGTGCTTACATTGGAAGGTTTGTGGTTGTTTACTTTGATGATATTCTTGTATATAGCAAATCCTTGGATGAACATGTTGAGCATGTTAAACTTGTTCTAGAAGTGCTTAGGAATGAGAAATTGTTTGCTAATCTTGAGAAATGCACTTTTTGCACCCATAAATTGATCTTCCTCGGATTTGTTGTCTCCTCTAAGGGAATTGAAGTTGATGAAGTTTAAAATTGAAGCAATTAAAATTGGCCAACCCTTTGAATGTTAGTCAAATTCGTAGCTTCCATGGCTTGGCTAGTTTTTATCGTCGGTTTGTGAAGGACTTTAGCACCATTGCCGCCTCTAAATGAACTCACTAAAAGGGTGTTAACTTTGTTTGGGGTAAGTCTCAAGAAGAGTCTTTTCAAGAATTAAAGTTAAGATTAACCGAGGCTCCTTTGCTAATTTTACGGACTTTACCCAAACTTTTGAAGTGGAATGTGATGCTAGTGGGTTGGGCATTGGGGGTGTGTTGATGCAAAATGGGCGACCGTGGTATGCATTTTAGTGAAAAATTGCATGGCGCCAACTTAATTACCCGTGTATGACAAAGAGTTATATGCTTTGGTTAGAGTGCTAGAGGTTTGGCAACACTACTTATGGCCCAAAGAATTTGTCATCCACTCCGATCATGAATCATTGAAATATCTTAAGGGCCAAGCAAAATTAAATCGTCGACATGCTAGATGGGTCGAATTCATAGAAACTTTCCTTATGTTGTGAAATATAAGAAGGAAAGGAGAATGTGGTAGCCGACGCTCTTTCTAGAAAACATATCATGCTAGTGCAACTAGAAGCTAAGGTGCTTGGCTTAGAAAGTTTGAAATCTTTGTATGCAAATGACCTGTTTTCTCTTTGCCTTTTCGCAATGCCATGATGGGAAGGGTTGGGACAAGTACCACATGCACAATGGGTTCCTCTTTTACACTAACAAGCTTTGTATTCCCGAGTCTTCCGCTCGCTTGTTCCTTGTGCAGAGTCTCATGTCAAGGCTTAATGGGACACTTTGGAAGGAAAAGACCTACACCATGCTCTCCGATCACTACTATTGGCCCAAAATGCGCGAGATGTTCAACGGTATGTTCAAAGGTGCATCACGTGTCACAAGGCTAAGTCCAAGCTCAATCCCCACGGTTTGTATACCCCACTTCCCATTCCTTGTGCTCCTTGGGAGGACATTAGCATGGACTTTGTGTTGGGCTTACCTAGAACAAAGACGGGTAAGGATTCAGTTTTAAGTGGTTGTTGATAGATTCTCTAAAATGGCTCATTTTATTGCTTGTCATAAATGCGACGATGCTTCCTATGTGGCTAACCTGCTTTTCAGGAGATTGTGCGCCCATGGAATGCCAAGGACAATCGCCTCCGATCGCGATGTCAAATTCATGAGCTATTTTTGGAAGACTTTGTGGGCTAAACTCGCACCAAGCTACTCTTCTCCACCACATGCCACCCGCAGACCGATGGCCAAACTGAAGTCGTGAATCGCACACTTTCAACTCTTTTAAGGACCATGATCAAGAAGAACCTCAAAGAGTGGGAAGAATGCCTACCTCACGTGGAGTTCGCCACAACCGCGCTGGCCCACTCCACCACCAACATGTGCCCTTCAAGTGGTGTATGGGTTCAAACCATTCACACCGCTTGATCTCCTTCCACTACCGCTACAAGAACGAAGTCAACATGGAGGCCTCCAAGCGAGCCGACTTCGTGAAGACAATTCACCTCAAAACCCGGAGGCGATTGAAAAGAAAACCCGCTCTATGCAAAGAAGGCCAACGACACAAGAAGCAAATGTTGTTTGAGCCCGGCGACTTGGTATGGATTCACCTTCGCAAGGACCGCTTCCCACCGAACGCTCCTCCAAGTTGAAGCCACGTGGTGACGGACCTTTCAAAGTGCTCAAAAGATCAATGACAATGCATATGAGATTGACCTTCCAAGCAACAAGTACGCAGTGAGCTCTACCTTTAATGTAGCGGACTTATCACCATTCTTGGGGCTGAAGGTATCGAGTCGAGGACGACTCCTTTCCAAGAAGGAGGGATGATGAGGACATCGACACCAACTCCATCAACTCCAACGTGGGCCAAGCTACCTCCAACACGCCCAAGGGACCAATGACAAGAGCACGAGCGCGACAACTTAACATCGAGGTGAAGTCGCCTTACTTGAGTCTCCCATTGATATCTCCGAGAGCGGATCTCGCCTCATGCCCCATATGTATGTGTGATCACCGCAGGGAAGATGGCAAGAGAAGTGATGACCGGAGACAAAGATGTGCTTGTTGTTTAGCCCATACCGTCTCGACCGTCGGCCAGACCGGTCGATCGGCGCCCAGTGCGGTCCGACCGCCTCAACGACGGTCCGACCGGCTACCATCGCTAAGCTTCATGGGCGGTCGGACCGCCCTCCACGCCGTCCGACCGGCGCCCAGCGCGGTCCGACCGCCAACAACGGCCCGACTGCCCGACGCCCTTAGCGGGATTTGGCGCAGCTCCACGGGCGGTCCGATCATTGCTCGCCCGGTCCGACGGCGCCAGTGTCCGACCGGTTCTTCAACGCCGGCCGACCGAAGTCGATCGGGCAGAGGCCCTTTTCCTTTGCTGCCCCCACCACTATAAAAGGGCAACACCCCACCCGAGAAAGGGAGAATAGATAGAACTTGAGCTTTGCTCTTGCCTAGGTTAGATCCCTAGGTTGGGAGTTCCCCATCTTGTCCTTGTATTTCCTTTTGGATTGTAAGGAGCATCGTATGCGACGGATGTATGGACACGATCGCTCAATTAGAGGGATTGTTGATTGAGTTCTTTGTTGGAGGCTATCTCATTGGAGTGTGTTGCCAAGAATTGCTTCTCAATAGGCTTTCTATTTATCCCCTCGATCCTACGACGTGAAGACCCGTAATCCGTGATCGTAAATAAAGATAGGGCAGCTATTAGGGGTGACTTGGTTAACCCAAGAGAGAACCAAAAGGCCAGGAGGCCAAAAGAGGCAATGAAGCTTCAAAACAGAGGTCTTCAAGACCCAAGCTAAGCGAGACTCAGAATAGGACCACTAATCCTAACCTTTCTACAGTCGGCCCTATTGAAGTTATAAAGGCAAGGAAGTCAAGTTAGATTCAAAATCAAGGTTCCAGCAGAGATAAGATAAGGGAACTAAGGAGGAGTTAAGATGAGAGTAGAACAGGACAAGAAAAGATTTTAAGGTGATAAGGGCAAGATAGAACCAAAGACAAGGAAAGAACTACTAAACAAATTTTAAGTTGACTTGCTTTAGAAAATAACTTTTTGGATAAAAACTAAATCGACTTTTCTGCCTATGGCCACGTCCTACAGCCGACCTAGGCTCTGATACCAACTGTGACGACCCACCCCGTGATGTACCGCAAGAGGTCCGGGAGGACCATTTTTTTTTGCGCTGCGAAGTCACCACGGAAGGATGTGGTAGCACCGCATGGAGCTTTACCGAGGAGGTCTGCCAGGACCTCCCAGGAGGTCTTGCGGACCTCTGGAGGTCTTGGTCCACCATCGACCTCCCAGAGGTCTTGAGGACCTCCCGAGGTCGTGGCCGCCACTCGCTCCAGAGCACCTCCAGCACATCACCAAGAGAGGTCCGCAGACCTCCCAAAGAAGTCCGTGAGGACCTCCTGGTGGTCCCGCCCTGCATCCGAGCTAGTCCCGGGACAATCAGAGCTAGCTCGCACAAGAACACAAGCCAATACCACAACCACGAGGTCAAACAAAGATGAAGCGCATAAATTAAACTTTATATAATAGGACCTTATGGTCAAGCTTGTTAACAAGAGGTCTCGCCATCGAGGGCTTACAAAACCAACGAGGACTTACAATCTGGCATAAGGAGCTCTAGGGCTCAAACACCAAAACACGCAAGCCATCCAACAAGCACCACAGTCGTCGGGTGGAGGACGCCCTAGGCATCTTAGTCGTCAAGAATTCCTCCTCGAAGAGGTCTCAGACCGCCTCGCACTTGGTCATCCTCATAATCTGCTTTGACACGGGGCTTAAGCCATGAGTACTTGGAATGTACTCAAGAAGTCACAGAGAGCAAAGATGCAATAATATTCATGCAAGGACTTACCAATGGAGAGCTGTATGGTTAGTTTTGCAAAGCCAAATTTGATAATAATAGCAATAATAGATTGAAAGGCAAGAAGGTAAAACCATAATACATAATACTTTTGATGTTTTAATAAAAGGTGGTGTGAGCACCAACTCACGGCCACAACCAAAAATTGGGGAGGTCTGATCACACCAAAGGGCTGTGTCCTCACCCAAAACCCACCTGAACACCCATTCCAGAGGTCCCAACCAACCCCTCGACCACTACCGAGCCAACCTTGACCCCTCCGAGCCGGCCAAGGTCTCTTCGAGGCAAAGCCAAAGCATCTCGCGGAAGTGTCCAAAGGGCACAAGCTTTTGAAACATCTACCCTTGCACCATTTCACCGAGCATGTCCATGACCAAGGACTTGGCTATTCGAATAGATCTTTTACTCGCAGAGGTGTACAACTTTACCCACAATCCACGATCTCTCTAGCGGATGGGTTCCGGTCACCCTTGCTCACTTCCTAAGGTGAGCAGCCTAGAGAGCGGCAAGGCCTTTACAAAGCTTTGAACCGACTAGGGTTGCCCGCTAAGGTTTATAATCCCTCCAAAGGGTCTAGAAATCCACAGGTTATGGGGTGCCCCTCTTGCGCCAACTAATCACACGCCAACCAAAACAGCCCCAAGCCATCTCATTGCTAATTATTCAGCCTGCACTATTCCCATAAAATGATCTTGTGGTTGCACTAATTGGCCCGGGCCGACAGATACAAAGTGAAGTCCTTAATTGTGCTAAGGCAAGACTTCCACAAACCAAGGTGCACAAAGACCCACTACTCACTCCCTGCCTTCTTGCCTTAGCAAAACAATTGTATTAGCCCATGCCAAAAGACCACCCAGTCTGGCACACAATTTTAACCAAGTGGTCTCACACCACAAATGACACTGACTTAGGCATCCCGCCATAGCTGCTCAACAATGGCACCAACCACACATTTCATAACTTATTAGTCAAGATTATTGGAGATGAAGCATGATACGCTCAAACCACATTTTCTAAGCGAGGCTATATAAGACCCACGGCCCCCATGTTGGCAAATAACAGAGAACGCCAACTAAATTATCCACCCTAAGGCTCACAAGGTGAATCATGACAACATGATGGAGACAAGGTATAAAGGAGGCATAACAAACAAGTAGGTAAGTAACTATAGCCCAAACCATTTTCTTATAAACATAGCCATGCATGATAATTTAAACCAAATATATTTGCAAAGCTTGGTTCAAGATGATCAAAAGGAGGTCTGTGGCTTGCCTTGGTCAAGCAAAGGAGAGCCTTCTGCAAAGAAGAGTCGGGTCCAAGATCTCCTCGAACTCGTGATCTACACGTTCGCAAGAGAACCAAATAAGCAAAACCACACTAAGCCGAGAGAACAACAAAAGAACCAAAAGGAACTCAAACCAACTCAGCCAAAAGGAAACGAAAAGGCTTAACACCGCCTCAAAGAGCTCACGGGAGGGTCTTGCGCAAGGAAGAACCGAAAGCAGAGGAGGCAGGAAGGAAGAAATGAGCAAAAGATTACAAAGGCTCGCCTCCCTGTGCTATATATAGCCGGAGTTGGTGGTGTGCACCACAAGGAAACCTAGAGACGTGTTGGCAACGGACTACTTAGGGTGGCTTGCCCAAAAGAATTGAAATAAAGTACTCAGATGGGAATTGCATTTAATGTGACCCGACACCTATTAAATGCGCATGAGTTCTGAGGCAAGAGCAATAATTACAAGGTGAAGAGGGGCTGGCAAGTGGGTCCAGTCAAAAAGGGTGCACCACTGGTCAAAGAGGTGGCCCCACCGAAAAAGGGTCATTCCCGCCAAAGACCACCGCGAGGTCCTGGGCAAGAGGTCCTCAAAGCTCACAACGAGGAGGCCCTGACACTCGGACCTGCACAAGGGAGGTCTAAGGGTCAAGATTTCAAGGGGAGGACCTCAACGGTCCAGATCAAAGGGCGCAGGGAGGTCCTGACGAGTAGATCTCCAAAAGGGAGATCTAACGGTCAAGATCTCAAGGGAGGACCTCAACGGTCCAGATCAAAGGGCGCAGGAGGTCCCGACCAATGTGAATATTCAAGGTTAGGAGGGTGGTCTTTACAAAAGACCAAAGCAAGGGCCGGGAGGAGGTCTTGGACCTAAGGAGGTCGGAACCTTTGGATCCCACTAAAGGAGAACACCGACGGCTAAGATCTCCAGAGAGGAGGTCCTAAAGGCCGATCCTAACAAGGGAGGTCCGAGCGGCTAGATCTCAACAAGGGGAGGTCTCGAGCGGCTAGATCTCAACAAGGGGAGGTCTGAGCGGCTAGATCTCAACAAGGGGAGGTCCGAGCGGCTAGATCTCAACAAGGAGGTCTGAGGCTAGATCTCAATAAGGGGAGGTCTCGAGCGGCTAGATCTCAACAAGGGAGGTCTGAGCGGCTAGATCTCAACAAGGGAGGTCTTAAAGGACACGGAGGAGGTCCGTAGGGACACGTAAAGGTCTCATAGGACAAAGGGAGGTCTATTTGAACACAAGGGAGGTCCAAATAGCCACAAGGAGGTCTAGAAAGGTCCCAAAGGGGCACTGGAGGTCCAGAGGAACTCGAGCGCCCAAGAGAACTCAGAGGTTCCGAGAGGCGGGAGAGGTCCACAGGAGGTCCAAAAGAAGCAAAGCCAAGCGTGGCTTGAAGAGACCAAAGAGGTTAGAAACACCAACCCGAGCCGGGTTCTTAACAAGAAAACCCAAACACGGAGGGGTCCAACAGAGGGGAAAGATGAGAGAGAGAGAAGGGAGGTCCGAGTCTCAAAGAGATTCAAGCCAACAAAGGAAGTTAAAAGAGAAGAAAAAACCTGGGGCACACAGGAGGCTCGGGGACACAAAGAACCCAAGAGCAAACAAAGACACAACAGAGAGCTACAACCAGGCAAGGAACACCAACTAAGAGCTTAGTTAAGGTTTGATTAATTCCAATTGAACTCTCCAGATTAAAAAAATCTCAGGTTAAGCTTTGGATTCTCAATAAAGCCAAATGGTTACTTTTATTTTGAAAACTTGGCAAGGACTTAAAAGAAAATGGGACGTTACAATAATGTCCAAATTCAAGGGTTGGAAATTTATACACAAGTATATGTTAGGGCATTAACTATGATCTAGACCAATTTAGTTTGATAAAACATAGCAATACAGTTTCATAATTTAAAACAACATAATTTGCAAAAAGTGGGTGCAACATGGTCAAAGAATTGGCTCGCCTTGTCCAGGGTGCTG
The DNA here is from genome assembly GCA_036346405.1 of Phyllostachys edulis. Taxonomy (NCBI): domain Eukaryota; kingdom Viridiplantae; phylum Streptophyta; class Magnoliopsida; order Poales; family Poaceae; genus Phyllostachys; species Phyllostachys edulis. The sequence continues at coordinate 7,391,631 of CM070561.1, read as the reverse complement.
CTAATCGAGATCCTGATCAACGAACGGTTCTTTCGTCACCTTGGCTTCTATCATCGCAAAACAAATGGAAAGGCAAATAAACATATATTCAAACTCAAATCGTGTTCAAATATGCAAAGAACTCCAAATAATGCAAAGTCATAGATTAGAAATGTGAGACCAGCACAGATGAAAACTTAGTGGTCATCGGACCTGTTGTCGTAGAAGCTATAGTGACTTGGGGAGGTCCTGGAATCACTGTAGCCAAGGGAGGTCGTGAGAAAAACTACGATTGCAGCACCTCGAAAGAGCCTTGTCTCGTTGGCTGATTTTTCGAGTACTGTTTATCATGACCACTGTTCATCCGAGCACTATTCACCCAAGAACTGCTCATCTGAGCACTATTCATCCTAGTACTGTTCATTCGAGCACTATTCATCTGAGTTCTGTTCATCCGAGAATTGTTCATCCGACTGTTGTTCATCTGAGTGGCTGGTCAAAGGCACCTGGTCTTAGGTGGTAACCTCACAGCCTTTGCAAAAGACCAAGAGAGCGGTCTTGAGAAAGAGGTCTTGAGGTCAAGGAGGTAAAGCGCGGTAAATTGGGGGCTATCCGACTTTGATCGGGCGGTCCATAAGAGGTGAGGGCGCGGCTAGGTGGGTGGTCTTGATCAAGAGGGTGGTCTTTCCAAAGTGGAATGTCGTGACCACAAGGGTGGTCTCTGTAAAAAGGGTGGTCTGTACAAAAAAAGAGGGGTGTGGTGGGAGTGTTAACCGTACGTAGTCAAATGAGAGAAATGTTCGACTACATAGCAGAGGTCAAAAGAAAACAAAGGTTTGACGGTATTTATGGAATCGAATTAACCAGCGGAACAACCAAAGGAAGAACTAGAGGAACATCCAAGAGAGAACAAGGCGGCTCGAACTAGGAAGAGTATCTGACCACTAGGAACTTACCAGTACGGAACTGGGGAGTGGGCTAGTCGGAGCTGATGCCGGTGATGTGGACCCCGACTATAAGAGAAGCTCCGCGCTGCAAGTAGCTTGAGTAAGGCGGGTGGTCTTCGGTCTTCAAGGTTGCTCCCTGGAAGAAGATAGATGGTCCATCAAGGAGGTCTTGGAGTATCCGATGGGCGTCAATGGTGAAGACTGCGATGGGGTGGCGCTCCACAAAGACTAGCCCTTTAGCTTGTTTGGAGCTCAAGTTCACTTGGAGGAAGAAGAGAATGAAGTTAGCACTGGAATGGCGGAGAAAGCCATGAGGTCTCGGAGCAGCTAGATATAAGCACTTTCACTCAGCCCGACAGGGAGGTATGGCTGGTGTTGTTGATAGAGTGGCAACATAGTGTATATGTTGTGACAGTCATTAATGGCGGATTGATGGCTTCTGCCCTCGTGCACTCCCGCCCGCCCTTGGCGCCCGTAAAATGGGGAAGACCCAACCGCTCCAACCCACGGCTAGAGGTCTGGCTGCATTGGTTTGACCAGCCATGGGTCAGGGGAACAGTGTGCTATGGGAAGGAAAAAGACTAGGAGTCTCTAGGGTGGTTTCCAATGTGTTGGTATGCTAATATCTTAGAGATTTCTAGTCTTGGTGTCATGCATACTAGCAAGAGAAACACGATGCAACCGGCATGAAGGCCCGACAATGCATTCAATAGGTTCAACAATAGTTATCATACGAATTTTTTTTTAAAAATCCCACATTTTTACATTTATGAATATTTGGGCTGTTACAAATCCTACCCCCCTTAGAGAGAATCTCGACCCCGAGATTCAGATAATGCTACAGTTTCTCTAATAGACCTGGCCGACAGAGCTACAAACTCCATGATCAGGGACTGGTCGTAGGGAAACTTACAACTAGTACTGGTCTTAGGAGGTCTTACGACCAAGGTACTGGTCGTGGTAGGTCTATTGGGTCCTCGTTAGTTATTAAATAGTTGAGGGTACTTGGCTTTCAACAAGTCTTCACGCTCCCAAGTAGCTTCGCCTTTTGTGCGGTTGCTCCATCTAGCCTTGCACAAGCGGTAGACCCGGTTCCTTGTCTGCTTCTCCACTACCTCTAAGATTTCGACTGGATGTTCAACATACACCAAATCCTTGCCTAGTTCAATGTCCTCTAATCGGGTTTGCTTTTCAGGCACACGGAGGCATTTCTTGAGCTGTGATACATGAAATACGTTGTGTATGTCAAACAATTGCTCGGGCAGCACCAATTGATAAGCCACTTTTCCTATCTTGGCGATAATCTGATATGGCCCTATATATCTTGGTGCCAGCTTTCCTTTGACCTTGAACCTTCTGGTTCCTCTGAGAGGAGAGACCTTTAGGTAGACAAAGTCTCCTATATTGAACTCCAACTCCCTACGTCGGCAGTCGGTGTAGCTCTTCTATCTTGATTGTGCTGCCAGTAGTCGATCTCGTATGAGACGTACCTTGTCTTCGGCTTTCTTTAGGCAGTCTAGTCCGAATAAATACCCTTCTCCAGCTTCTGACCATAACAGAGTTGTTCGGCACTGTCTTCCATAGAGGGCCTCAAAAGGGGACATCTTTAAGCTGGACTGGTAGCTATTGTTGTATGCAAATTCAGCATATGGCAGACACTTCTCCCAGTTAGCGGCAAACTCTATAGCACAAGCTCTAAGCATGTCTTTAAGGACTTGGTTCACCCTTTCCGTTTGACCATCGGTTTGAGGGTGGTATGCTGTGCTAAAGGCCAGATAAGTACCCAAGGCCTCATGAAAACTATTCCAGAAATGGGAGGTGAACTGGGAACCTCTATCTGAGACAATTCGCTTGGGCACACCATGCAAACTGACTATGCGAGCCATGTACAGCTCTGCTAGCTTATCACCTTTGTAGGTGGTCTTGACTGGTATGAAATGGGCAGTCTTGGTTAGACTATCAACTATGACCCAGACTGAATCATACCCTGACCTGGTCTTGGGCAGACCAGTGATGAAGTCCATGCCGATCTCTTCCCATTTCTATTGAGGTACTTGCAGGGGCTGCAACAGACCAGCTGGCTTTTGATGCTCAGCTTTAATCCGTTGGCACACATCGCAGCATGCTACGTACTCCGCAATGTCCCTCTTCATTCGTGGCCACCAATAACGTTGCTTCAAGTCGTTGTACATCTTGGTGCCACCTGGATGAATGGAGTATGCTGACTCATGGACCTCTTTGAGGATCAACTTTTTCAAGTCTTGTTGATGGGGCACAAAGATGCGCTTTCCAAAACGTAAGATGCCCTGATCATCCTTTGTCATTTTGGAGGCCTTCCCTTGCTTCATAAGTTATTGGAGCCTTTCTGTGCTTGTGTTCCCTGCTTGTGCAGCTTTGATCTTTTCCTCCAAGGTCGGATGGACTTCCAGGGCAGAGAGGCTCCCCTGTGATACTATTTCTAGATTGAGCCTCTCAAGTTCTTCGGTTAGGGAAAGTTGCCACTTATGAGCCCCAATGTGGTTGCAATATGACTTCCGGCTTAGTGCATCAGCCACCACATTAGCCTTGCCCGGGTGATAGTGGAGGTCTAAGTCATAGTCCTTGATGAGCTCTAGCCATCTCCGCTGCCTTAAGTTAAGATCGGGCTGGGTGAAGATGTATTTGAGGCTCTTGTGATCCATGTATATATTGCAATGGTGTCCAATGAGGTAGTGGCGCCACATCTTCAAGGCATGCACCATTGATGCCAACTCCTGATCATGAGTGGTATAGTTCTCTTCATGTGGTCGAAGCTGTCGAGATGCATAAGCGATGACTTTCTTGTCTTGCATCAGTACACTTCCTAGCCTTTGCCGAGAGGCATCACAATATACCTCAAAGTCCTTATGGATATCAGGGAGGACCAAAACCGGTGCAGAGGTCAAGTGTGCTTTTAATGCTTGGAAACTCTTCTCACACCCCTTGGTCCATTCGAATTTCCTTTCTTTCTTCAGTAGTTGGGTGAGAGGTTGAGCAATTTTGGAGAATCCCTCTATGAATTGGCAGTAGTATCCTGCCAATCCGAGGAAGCTCCGAACCTCAGTCACTGAGGTAGGCGGTTGCCACTCAAGGATAGCTTCCACCTTGGTTGGATCCATGGCCATTCCTTTGGCAAATATGATATGGCCTAAGAAACTAACATTGGATAGCCAGAACTCGCACTTACTGTACTTGGCATACAGTCGGTGCTCCCTGAGGATATCTAGCACCACTCTCAGATGTTGTGTGTGCTCTTCGGTATCCTTGGAATAGACTAGTATGTCATCAATGAACACTACTACAAATCTGTCCAAGTACTCCATGAACACCTTATTCATCAGGTTCATGAAGTAGGCTGGAGCATTGGTTAGCCCAAATGGCATAACAGTGAATTCATAAAGACCATATCGGGTAGAGAAGGCTGTCTTGGGGATGTCTTCAGCCCTAATCTTCAATTGGTGATACCCCGAATGCAGATCTATCTTGGAAAACTTGGTTGCCCCCTTGAGCTGATCGAACAGGTCTTCAATTCTGGGCAATGGGTACTTATTTTTGATAGTCACTTCATTCAGGGACCGATAGTCTACACACATCCTCATGTCGCCATCCTTCTTCTTCACGAATAGCACTAGAGATCCCCATGGAGATGAGCTTGGTCTAACAAACCCTTTGTCCTATAACTCTCGGATTTGCTTCTTCAGCTCCTCAAGTTCATTTGCCGGCATCCTGTAGGGTCGCTTAGATATAGGTGCTGTCCCAGGAAATAGCTCTATGATGAACTCTATGTCACGATCTGGTAGTCCTCCTGGCAATTCTTCTGGAAAAACGCTTGGGTAGTCCTGTACCACCGGCATTCCTTCTAGAGGGACACCTATGGCATAGCAGGCTACCCTTTTCCATTAGAATGGGTGGTCCATCTTGACTACGACCACCATGCCAGGTCCTTTGGTAAGGCTCATTGTCCTATTGGTGCAGTCTATTACTCCTTGATACCTGGCTAGCCAATCCATCCCGAGGATGACGTTCAGGGTTTGGGCTTCTAGCACCATCAGGTCTGCTGGAAATATGATTTCCTCAAACCGAATTTCTACCCCAGGGCTTACTAATTTGGCCCATAATAGTCCCCCAAGTGAGCTAAGCTCTAATGGTCTCTTGAGAACAAAGGTTGGTAATTGCCAACGATCCACAAATCTGCGGGAAATGAAGGAATGCGATGCTCCAGAATCAAAGAGAACACGAGCTGGTGAGGAGTTAACTGAGAACGTACCCATCTGCACATCCTGTGCCTCTTGTGCTCCTTCTGTGGTGATGTGATTTACTCGGCCTTGTCCTTGTGATGGAGTGGTCTGGTGTCGATCGATCCTCGCCCTTCCCTTGCTTCCGTCCCGCGTCGACACTCTTGCCGGAGTACTTCCTAGGTTAAACTTGACAGGGGTGAAGGCTTTGCGTGGGCAGTTGCGGGCGAAGTGCCCAGGTTCATTGCAATTGAAGCACAATTGGCCGGCAGACTGTGTGTTGGTCTGTTGAGGTTGGGTCGTTCGAACTAGGGTGGCATACGAAGCACCACTGGGCTGATTTGATGTGGCCGAGGACCGGGGTAGAGTGGCCAGTCAAGAGCCACTGCCGGAAGATGCACCATAGGATGGTTGAGCACTAAATGATGCCCCCCGTGAAGTGCCCATCTTTCTCTTGCGAGTGGCTTCAAATGTCTTGCGTTCGTTCTCCAGTAGCAATGCCTTGTTGATTAGTTGTTGAAAGTCTTGGAAGTCATGTACTATCAACTGCACTCTTAGGCCATCACGCAGCCCTTCTTTGAAGCGATCAATCTTCTCTTCCTCTTCTGTAATATCATTCTGTGCATAACGAGCCAGTTGATTGAACCGAGTGAGGTACTCAGTAACTGAAAGGTTGCCTTGCTTCAAGGCTCTGAACTCATTCCTCTTCATTCGCATGACACTCACAGGAATGAAGTTGTTCCTGAAGGCTTCCTGAAACTCAGCCCATCCTACTTCTGCAGCGGCCTATGCTCCTTCCTCCACAGCTTCTGCTTCTGGTTCTTCAACCACCCTTACTGCTAGGTAGTTATCCCACCAGTCAACGGCTGGTCCCGCTAGTTGGTGTGTGGCATACACCACTTTGTCTTCCTCTTGGCATCGAGCCAGAGTTAATTTCTTCTCTATTGTGCGTAGCCAATCCTCGGCTTCTAGTGGCTCGTTTGCTATGGAGAAGACGGGAGGCTTGGTGCGCATGAAATCCTCGAGCCTGGTCCCATAGCTGGCTGCTCCGGCTTGCTGTCCTGTGGCCATTGTTTGTAGCAGTTGGGTTTATTGCGCCAACACTTGAGCTTGTTGTGCCATTACTTGAGCCAGTGTGGGGTGCTCAGGAGGTGGTGGTGGTGGTGCTAGGCCGTGTCCATGGCCACAACCATGACCCGCGGCTGCTTTCCTTGGAGGCATTTGTTAACGAGAACTCTTTAGAGAGCAGTACGCGGCAACATAGAGTGATGACAGAGACGAAGTCATCACAAGTCTACCTAATACAAAGCCGCACAATTGAAGCCAACTGGTAGAAATCAGAGAAAATGCGTATAACCCAGGGGTGGGTTTTGCAAAACCGAGAGAAAAGGAACAGCCAGAAAATACATATATATATACTTTCGTAGGGCTGCTAAACTGCTCTTTAGTGTGCAATCCTAGGTTCCAATCATCTAGCTAGCTAAGGTTGTTTCCCTACAGTCGTAGGCTCTGATACCAAGTCTGTCGGACCCCAAATTTGGAGTTTGGGATCCACTGTGCATAAGGTTTCATTCCCTGGATCAGTAGCTGACAAGCACAGTTACAATTAAGTTCACTCGCATAACTACGAAAGCTCACCGCAAACACACATTTGGGTTCATAGCCACGACCACATATGTACATGAAGGACATCTAGGGAGGTCTTGAAGAGGGTCCTGGGTGGGGTTCCTGAGGAGGTCTTTTGACATCTGGAAGTGATCTTTAGACCATATAGGGGTGGTCGTGAGACAGCTGGTTGTGGTCTTAAACCATCTAGGGGTGGTCGTGAGACATCTGGTTGTTGTCTTATACTATCTGGGGGTGGTCGTGAGACATCTGGTTGTTGTCTTGGACCAACTAGGGGTGGTCCTGAGACATCCGGTAGTGGTCTTAGACTATCTAGAGTCGGTCCTGAGACATCTAGTGGTAGTCTTAGACTATCTAGGGGTGGTCTTGAGACGTATGGTTGTGGTCTTAGACCATCTAGAGGTAGTCGTGAGACATCTGGTAGTGGTCCTAGACTATCTAGGAGTGGTCTTGAGACGTATGGTTGTGGTCTTAGACCATGTAGAGGTAGTCGTGAGACATCTAGTAGTGGTCCTAGACTATCTACGAGTGGTCATGAGTCATCCATTTAGAGTTGGTATGCCCACTGATCGTGAACTTTGCTAAATGTAAATGATACTCAAAATGAATAGTGCATGCCCATGATACATTACATAAATATTCGGCTGAGCGGCCATTTGTTTTTCAAAAGCGCCCCTTAGGCGAGAGTTTTACAAAAGCCAAGAACACAGAGTAGAAAGCAAGCACGGAAGCAAAATAAGTTGTGGTGGATCCATTCACTCTGCCACAGGCAAGTGACTGGGGGTCCCGGCCTAAGCTTCGTTATCTTCGCCACCATCTGGTTCATCCTCCTTGAAGTACTGGTAGGGGTCTTAGTCATTCGGGTCTGAAAAGATTACATTGGCAGAGCCTGAGTACACAACCGTACTCGCGAGCCCACCCACAATGCAGTTCTTATAGATGCAAGGCTAGTCAAGAGAGGTTCAGAGTTCTTTTATTTGCACAAAGCCAAGTTTGAATTAAGCTAAATTAGAAAAATCCTGAGACCTAGCATTTTAACAAATCAGTTTTCATAAATGAGTTTTCATCTGAAAAGTACTAGTGGAGGTCCCACCTCCTATACCATTTAGTGGCTCTATCCACCAAATGCTCGGGCTATCCCGTAATTACCACTGGTCCCCGACTAGGCCTTTTCCAAATCCCTGGGGTCCCACCCCAGCCTTCCCTTTTCATCACAAATGGTTTTGTGAAAATGAGAGCTATATCTAGCAAGTTCTCAGCACCGCTCTTGACCGTGAGCACGGCCATCATGATAGTTTTCTTACTCTGCAGAGTTCGCACACTTTACCCACAAGAGGTAATCGCCTTGATATACACACACGTTTCCTTGGACATGCGAATCAAGGGGAGATTACCACAAGGCCTTTACAATGCTCATTCCTCGACGCAACCCCACCCGCTTAGGTTTCCACCGCCCGGTGCCAAGCACTTCCAGGAGGCCCCCTCTTGCGCCATGTGGTTTCTCTGTGGCTCCCTTTCCCCTTTACCCATGCCACATTCCTCCAATGGTGAGGCCACGCCGAGGCGAGCAAATTAGTTGGCCAGGTCGTACCCATTGTAGACTTGTGGTTGCACTGTTTTTGCATGAGAGGTCATTCCAAGATTCGGTCCTTACTTGACCAGGGCGGTACATCCACATACCAACATCTTCTCGTGCCCCCGGCACCAACCATTCTTTCCAACCGCCCTAGTGGAAAATAGTTTTCAGGTTTTGTTTGTTTTGAAAATAACCATTTACCTAAACATACCAGCCAGGCTCCCAGCCTTACTGCCCAAATCATTTTCCAAAGTTATTAAGGATTGTGGTTGGGTAACTTAATGCCCTCATGACCATGTATCTAAGCAAGGCTAAGCATGACACTTAGATACAGACCTATCAACTAGTATGTAATCCATTAAGTCTAGGGTGACAATGGATAATGTCCAAATTCAAGGGTTGGAAATTTATACACAAGTATATGTTAGGGCATTAACTATGATCTAGACCAATTTAGTTTGATAAAACATAGCAATGCAGTTTCATAATTTAAAACAACATAATTTGCAAAAAGTGGGTGCAACATGGTCAAAGGATTGACTCACCTTGTCCAGGGTGCTGCTGATCGAGATCCTAATCAACGAACGGTTCTTCCGTCGCCTCGGCTTCTATCATCGCAAAACAAACGGAAAGGCAAATAAACATATATTCAAACTCAAATCGTGTTCAAATATGCAAAGAACTCCAAATAATGCAAAGTCGTAGATTAGAAATGTTAGACCAGCACAGATGAAAACTTAGTGGTCGTCGGACCTGTGGTCGTAGAAGCTATAGTGACTTGGGGAGGTCCTGGAATCACTGTAACCAAGGGAGGTCGTGAGAAAAACTACGATTGCAGCACCTCGAAAGAGCCCTGTCTCGTTGGCTGATTTTTCGAGTACTATTTATTATGACCACTGTTCATCCGAGCACTATTCACCCGAGTACTGCTCATCTGAGCACTATTCATCCTAGTACTGTTCATTCAAGCACCATTCATCCGAGTACTGTTCATCCGAGAATTGTTCATCCGAGTGCTGTTCATCCAAGTGGCTGGTCGAAGGCACCTGGTCTTAGGTGGTAACCTCACAGCCTTTGCAAAAGATCAAGAGAGCGGTCTTGAGAAAGAGGTCCTGAGGTGAAGGAGGTAAAGCACGGTAAATTGGGGGTTGTCCGACTTTGATCGGGCGGTCCATAAGAGGTGAGGGCGTGGCTAGGTGGGTGGTCTTGATCAGGAGGGTGGTCTTGATCAGGAGGGTGATCTTTGCAAAGTGGAATGTCGCGACCACGAGGGTGGTCTCTGTAAAAAGGGTGGTCTGTACAAAAAAAAGAGGGGTGTCGTGGGAGTGTTAACCGTACGTAGTCAAACGAGAGAAATGTTCGACTACACAGCAGAGGTCAAAATAAAACAAAGGTTTGACTGTATTTATGCAATCGAATTAACCAGCGGAACAACCAAAGGAAGAACCAGAGGAACATCCAGGAGAGAACAAGGTGGCTCAAACTTGGAAGAGTATCTGATCACTAGGAACTTACCAGTACGGAACTGGGGAGTGGGCTAGTCGGATCTGATGCCGGCGATGTGGACCCCAACTATAAGAGAAGCTCCGCGCTGCAAGTAGCTTGAGTAAGGCGGGTGGTCTTCGGTCTTCAAGGTTGCTTCCTGGAAGAAGATAGATGGTTCGTCAAGGAGGTCTTGGAGTATCCGATGGGTGTCAATGGTGAAGACTGCGATGGGGTGGCGCTCAACAAAGACTAGCCCTTGAGCTTGTTTGGAGCTCAAGTTCACTTGGAGGAAGAAGAGAATGAAGTTAGCACTGGAATGGCAGAGAAAGCCATGAGGTCTCGGAGCAGCTAGATATAAGCACTTTCGCCAAATTTGACCGACGAGGAGGTATGGTAGTCTTTGTTGATAGAGTGGTAGTACAGTGTAGATGTTGTGACATTCATTAATGGCGGATTGATGGCTTCTGCCCTCGTGCACTCCCGCCCGCCCTTGGTGCCCGTAAAATAGGGACGACCCAACCGCTCCAACCCACGGCTAGTGGTATGGCTGCATTGGTTTTTGACCAGCCATGGGTCAGGGGAACAGTGTGCTATGGGAAGGAAAAAGACTAGGAGTCTCTAGGGTGGTTTCCAATGTGTTGGTATGCTAATATCTTAGAGATTTCTAGTCTTGGTGTCATGCATACTAGCAAGAGAAACACGATGAAACTGGCATGAAAGCCCGACAATGCATTCAAGAGGTTCAACAATAGTTATCACACGAAAAAGTTTTTAAAAATCCCACATTTTTACATTTATGAATATTTGGGTTGTTACAGTAGGTCTTTGGAACCATCGTCCTTGCGATCCTGTACAGGAGAGGGCGAATAAGGTTTCTGGGAAGCAACTTCGCGACTGCTTGCTATTCCCTGCATGTCTACATTGGCATCTTCTTCCCCGACGATGTCCTCTTTTCTCTGCGAGACTCTTCGCTTCGCATCGGTAACATCTAGTACTTCACATTTACTTCTATTTGTCAGTAGTACTTCACATTTACTTCTATTTGTCAGTATGAACATATATGTTCTGTTGTTTATATTGCTTATTGTCCTACTTCATATTCTAGACATATTTAGTACTCATGCTATTTCTGTAGTGTCGGGACCAGACCCGAGAGGACCCGGAGGGCTCTCCCAGGACCACCCAGGAGGCCCAACCGAACTACCCGGAGGTCTGAGAAGGTCCTCCAAGACATCCCAAGAGGTCCCCTAGGACCTCCCAGAGGGCCTCCAGGACCACCCAGGAGGACTCGAAGGTCCACCAAGACCATCCGGAGGTCCCAGTCTCTGTGCACAATGAGCTAGTCCCAAGATCAGATCGCTAGCTCGCACAGACTCAACATTAGTGTCATCACATCCATACAACAAACTTAAGATGAAGCAGACAAATTAATATATATATCAAAAGACCTTATGGCCAAGCTTGTTTACAGAGGTGCCACGCAGGGCAAACAACAAAAGGAACACTCGCAGCGGAACAAAACACAGCGCGGAGCCACTCGGTGAACCACAGGCTATCGAGTAGAGGATGTCCCCTAGTCCACGAAGTCTTCAACGAACTCCTCCGCATAGTGCTCGGAGCACCTTGGGAGATCTTCGGCTGCTGATTAACTAGAGGGCACAAGCCATGAGTACTTTGAATGTACTCAGCAAGCCATAGGGAAATGAATGCAATAACATTTACGCAAGGCTTGACAAAGAAAAGCTGTATGGTTAGTTTGCATAAAGCAGCATTGGTTGTAAATATTGTAAGTAGATTACAAAGCACAAGTTGAAAGAGATAATACATAAGTAAACAAGTTCTTTGAAAGCAACACACGACCACCGTGGTCATGAGCCAAACCACTCGGAACCAACCACAACTTTTTAGAAAGATCTACCCCTTGCGTGAAAGAACCGGGCATGTCCATAACAGAGGACGCGGCTATTCGAATAGATTTTACACTCTACAGAGCTTGTACAACTTTACCCACAGGACACGAAGTCCTCTAGTTGGTTGGGCACCCGTCGATGCCCCTGCTCACTTCCTTTGGTAAGCAATCTAGAGCTTGTGATAAGGATTTTACAAAGGTCAGTCCTGACTTGGTTCTGCCCACTAAGGATTCGCCATTCAGGGCCTCCTCTTGCGCCATTCGACAACCAAGACAGAACCGCATCAGGACCTCACTAATTAGTTGGCCAGGACTACCCCATAATGGACTTGTGGTTGCACGGTAATGACCCAGATCAATGGCGTACAAGGTTAAGTCCTTAGTTGGCTGCTCAGGTGAGACTATCCACATCCTACTGTGCACAAGGCACCCACTACTCACCCCCTGACTTCTCGCCCGAGCATAAAACATTTTTGGTTCACCTGGCCAAATGACCACCCTGGTCCAGGTACACAAATTTTAACAATAGTGGTATTGCCATAGTTCCGTAGTTCATTAGTCAGGTTCAACATTCTTTGAGTCATGAGATCGAGAGACCAACGTCTACTAGAGCATGGCTAAGTAGTAAAACGCACCTATATTGGTACACAAAAACATATCCAACTAAAATAACCCATCCTACGGATGACAAAAGATACATGTCAACATGTTGTTTTCAACCATACCAAGGAGTCATATTTGACAAGTGGTGTTTAACTATTCCCAAAGCCATTTTTATAAAACTAGCCATACATGTTCATAACAAAACAATATACTTTTTGCAAAATGGGTTCAACATAATCAAAGGTCTATGACTTGCCTTCGCTGAAGAACAGAGCTTCTTCAGTTGAGAATGCTGGGTCTAGGAGGTCTTCGGAATAGCCAGATCCTACACATGCGAACAAGAACCCAGTAAATAAAATGAATCTGCAAAAACTCCAACGAAAGAACCAAACTAAGCTAAAAAGAAAGACACGGGATCATGACAATGGTAGGAACTTGAATCACTGAGTCGGAGCTCCAATCGAAGAAGAAAAGGCTCTTCCGAGAGAGGTCCAAGGTACTGGGAAACAAAAGGAGGCAAGAGGCCTCTCTAGTGCTTTATATAAGCACGGGGAGGTCCGGAGAGAAGGACAGCGCATTTAATGCACACGGCGGGAGCAGGTAATGAAGGGAAAGGAGCGGGTAAAAGAGGTGACTAAAGAGGAAAAGACAAGGTATGGTGGAGGTGACAGCATTTAATGCGACACTACATCATTAAATGCACGAAGACTCCCATGGTACTGAGACATGACGAGAGGAGGAGGAAGGTGAGTAGTGGACCTGAGAAAGTGGTCCCACTGGAAGGGTGGTCGTGACCAAGGGGAGGTTGTGACTACAAGGGTGGTCTTCGCAAAAAGACCAAGGGGGAGGTCCTGACCACAAGGGGTGTGGTCTTGACCAAGAGGGTGGTCTTTGCAAAAAGACCAAAGGGGAGGTCGCGACCCAAAGGGAGGTCATGACCCAAAGGAGAGGTCTGGACCTCAAGGTAGGTCGTGACCCAAAAAGGTGGTCTTTGTAAAAAGACCAAGGGGGTGGTCTTTGCAAAAAGACCACAAGGACGAGGAGGTCCAACAGGTCAAAGCAAGGCTACTCAGAACTCAATCGATCCAACCGTCCAACCACAATCGGATGGTCCAAGCTGCGGGTGAAGTTCGGACTGCTCGAACGGCACAATTCAACAGACCGTCCAAGCACGATCGGACGGCTCGAACTGAGCACGCTTACGTGAAGAGAGAGAAAAAGGATTGACAGGCAGGGAGGTCCAAATGAAAGGGAGGTCTGGACTTGAGGGGGAGGTTCTAAGGAGGAGGTCCTGAGAACGAGGAGGTCCTGACGATCAAGATGAAAGCAAAGGGGGTCCAGACGGTCAAGATGGAGCCAAAGGAGGTCCTAACGGTCAAGATGAACGCAAAGGAGGTCCTGACGGTCAAGATGGAACCAAAGGAGGTCCTGACGGTCAAGATGGAGCCAAAGGAGGTCCTAACGGTCAAGATGAACGCAAAGGAGGTCCTGACAGTCAAGATAGAACCAAAGGAGGTCCTGACGGTCAAGATGGAACCAAAGGAGGTCCTAATGGTCAAGATGAACGCAAAGGAGGTCCTGACGGTCAAGATGGAACCAAAGGAGGTCCTAACGGTCAAGATGAGCGCAAAGGAGGTCCTGAGGCCGCGAAGGAAAGAGGGTTGAGCGGGAAGAGGGTCCAGAAAGGAGAAATTCAACCTAAACCTTAAATTTCGGAAATCAAGGACATTTGAAACACAAACTCGAGCTTAGAGCACCTTGGGGGTGGTCGTGACCCAAGGAGAGGTCAAAACCAAAGGATGGTCTGGACTGGGAGGGAGGTCCGAACCACAATGGAGGTCTGCTGAGCCTAGGAGGACACAGCACGAACAGAAAAAGGAGGTCTAGACCAAAGAAATAGTCTAAACAGAGAGGGAGGTCTAGACTACAAAGAGGTCTAAACGAAGAGGAGGTTTGAACCAAAGAGGAGGTCCAAATGGGGAAGAGGTCTGAAGAGGTCAAGGGAGGTCCAAAGAGGTCTGATCGAACAGAGAAAGAGGAAAACATGACCAGAACTCGAACAACTCCAAATAAACCAAACTTTCGCATTAGTTGAAGTTCGATTAAGTCATGTTAAATCTCCAAATTTTCCAAAATCTTCCAGTTAAGCTTTGGCAATTCAACAAAACCGAATGATTATTTTTATTTTGAAAACTTTCAAGAACTCTAGAAAATTGGGATGCCACATGTTGTCATGATTTATTTGTGGAATTATGTAATCACTAAAGTGCTAAACAATCTAATAGAAACAAGGACTTATTTCCAGAGCAATTGCAGTTTTTGTTATGGATCTATGCAAATCAAAATTTTGTATAGGTCGTTACAAAATATAATGACCAGCTAATAAATTCCATGTAAGTGCTAAACTAATATGATTTGTTAAGCATTCTTCATGGCTAAAATTAAAACTATGAATTGACAAGATAGAATTTTGGAGCCATGGTCATTGGAGAATCTCTAGTTATACCTCAAATTGAACGTAGACTTCACTATAAACCTCAGACATTTCATGATGGCACAAACAATAGAAGCTTTTAGGGGAACATTTCCTACATGGCGAGCTCATTATAACTTGGCATTGAAGCATACTGATAAGGAGATGACATACAAAATTGCTCATCTCATTTCAACTGGACACAAACATGCACTCCTGAAACTGCCACAATGCTTTCTCAACACTTGAAAACATGCATTATTCCCCAAAGATCACCAGCACTTGATCGAAACTACTTGTCAACTAACATGTGAAATTATTACATGGATTAAAGTATGAAAGAACAAGGGAAGCCAGTTTGGTGAGAAATGAGCTCGCAGGTGACTCAGGAGGCGACCTCAAGCTGCTAAGAGAGAGTCCCCGGCCTCCACGCTTCGCCCTCACCACTGCCGCCCCCTAGCTGCCTTGGCCTTCGCCTGCTCTCTGGCATGCGTGTCACCTTGGAGCCCCTCTCCTAGATCTGGCCCCCTTTTCCGAGATCTAGACCGTCCAGGTGATACCACTGTGTCCGAGGTGCGGCTGGAGCTTGTGGATGTGCATTGTCACGGCAGGGCGCACGGTTGTCGCTGTGGGTGGCGTGGGGCGTGTAAGCCGGAGACATCCTTCTAGATCCGGCTGGGCCATGCGTCTTCTTCACCAGATCTGCCCCCAAGGCGGTGTCTGTCGGGACCCAGATTTACATATCCGAAACGCTCTGTGTATTCTGAACTAGTCCCAGATTAGTAGCTAGCTCATATAAGAAACATCAATGATCCATTTATTGATTTAACTAAAAAGATCTCAAAATAACAAATAGTAATAATAACTCAACCTTATGGTCAATGTTTACTTAACTTACCACGCAGGGCTAAAGAAAGAAATAAACTCTTGCAGCGGAATGAAAACTTGGAGAGACCATTCAACATGCCCACAGGTAATCGAGTGGAGAACACATCATAATTCGCAAAGTCTTTATAGTACTTGTCGATAGTTTAGTATCGATCTTATGAATGAATACTGGGGACTTTTCTTGAGTTAAACCACGCAGAAAAAGACACAGGGATTTTATACATATTCAGGCCTTCTCCTGAGAGAATAATAGCCCGACTCCTGTGTTGTTGTTTTGACTATACTTTACAACAGGGAAGAAATCACTAGAACTAGGACTTAATGACTATTGTCTGTTGATCGTGTCTTTGTTGTCGTTGTTCCTCTCCTCCCCTCTATCCACCAACTTTACTCCTTATATAGCGCTTGAAGGGGTGGCAGTTGTCCCGTACCAAGAGGCATCCCACCATTTGATGAATTGTGCACGTTCTATGACGATTATTGTCAGAGACTAACCCTCCCACGTCGCCTTGTAGTTATGTCAGAGACAGAGGCTTAATACGTACAGTTATCTCGAAAAATAACAGCACATATTAACTGTTGTGTGTATTAAATACAGCGCATAAGTATCCCTAGTTGATAGGATCCACAAGTCTGTAGGCTCTGTTGACTATAGGGTGGTCGTAATTGACCTAGTTGTAGTAAAGCTTACAACCATAAAGTGATCGTAGTAAGACTTACGATCATGAGGTGGTTGTAGGAAATCTTATGACCACTAGGTAGTTGTAGAAGCACTTACAACCATGTAGGGTGGTCGTAGAATGGTTTACGACCACTCAAATAAGCTTCTTCCGTATTAATGATAAGGGGTATCCTTACGACTAACATGAAGATATTGCTATCTATAATAACAATTACAGATAAACAATTTAATTAATTGAGGATTATTAGATCCTCGTCATCTAGCACCGTAACTTCAAGTGAAAGTAACTTACTTGGAAAGGAGGTTGTAGAATAGTGGCCAGAAGCAGAGTCTTTTCGACTGGTATTTCATTTGACCATAAATTGACTTAGTCAAGAAGGTTGACGAGGATCTAATAAACCTCATTTTATTATTTATCTATAATTCTTATTATGGGTGAATATGACGTCATACAGTTCTTGAGTATACCCCTTATAATCATAAGGGAGAAGCCAACCAGCTGGCCATAAGCTCTTCTATGACCATCCTCATAGTCGTAAGTCTTTCTACGACTGTTTTATGATCGTAAGTGCTGCTATGATCACCATCTAGTCGTAAGTTCTTCTACGACCAGCCCCAAGTCATAAGTTATTCCACGACTACTTCATGGTCGTAAGCCCTTTTACGACTAAGTCAGCTACGACCACCCTATAATCAATAAAGCCTACGGACAAGTAGGCCCAATTGATTAGGGAATCTAAGCAGACAATATACGCTGTTATTCTCCAGAATAACTGCACGTTACACACCATTATCTTTGACTAGAAACTGCCAGGCGACGTGGAGGAGTTAATACCCCAGCGATTACTACCAAAAATGTGTCCATTACTTGGAATGATGAGGTGCCTCTTGGCCTGGAGAAACGGCTACCTCAACGAACACTATAAAGGGCTATGGCTAGAGATAATGAAAGGAGGGATTAGAGACATACAATCGGACATACATACTGAGTACCAGGGAAAATCGTAGCATTTTCTATTGATTGTAACCAGTATACTCAATACATACACATAGGAGTAGGGTTGTTATTCTCTCCGGAGAAGGCCCGAACCTGTATAAAAATCCCCGTGTCAGTCTCTCTGCATGATTTCAGTCTTGGAGACCCCCGAATCAAACAATCTTTATGTAAGATCGGTTCTAAAACACCGACAGTTGGCGCCGTCTGTGGGGTACTCTCTGGTAATCTCTTGTCAACACATTCTCTTTTTCCAATTCTCATGCACTCATGGCAGGAGAATGGAACGAGGAGAACTAGTTCGACTTGGCAGATTACGCAGACGTCGACATGCACTACTACAGAAATGCTAATACTGGACGCCTGATCACATACGGTTCAATCAAACCGCTCAGATAAACACAATCTCGAGCGCTTTTGTTTACCCACCGTCTCGTGTTATTCTTGGCGCTAAAAACCGTCTATGAAGAGGTCATATCACGACGGTTCCAAACATGAACCGTCGTGATATGACCTCTTCACGAGCGGCTTTTGTTAAAACCATCCGTGATAATTAACTCATCACGAGGCGGTGCAAGGTACATATATAGCTCCCGACCCATGAGTCTTCTTGATCTCCATCTCACGGTGTTACGGTAACCACGGAGATCTCCAAGCCGGTGAGTCCATCGCCACTCGCGTGCCGATTTGAGTATCGCCACCTCATCGAGCCTACCGCCATGTGGTCCATTTCAGCTATTGTCGCCGACGAGCTTGTCATTGCCGCCTCTCTTCACCGATCAACGACCAGCCGCCTTGGACCTTCCCCAACTTCATTGACACCTTCCTCGTGATCGAGGTGAGCTACTGGAGCATAAACATCCTTTAATTTGAGTAGTTTCAGGCGTTTACGCCGAAATCGCTAGTTTCAAGCGCCGCCACGGTACATCACCGTCGGTTCGCCTCAGGCGACCTTAGGGCCGAGCCACGATTATTAGCAATGCGATGTCACCCTAAGCCCAGTTTGAGCTTCAAATCCTACTGTTTTTAATCATTTAGTTAATAAACTAACGAGTCTATGACATGTGGGACCGCCATAGATTTTATAAATAAAATCATGAAATAAAAAATGAGTCACTGACAAGTAGGGCCCACATGTAAGTTAATAAAATCCGAAAAAATGTAAAAATGAAAAAGCGTAATTAAGCCTAAGAAAATACGCTTTCGAAGTCACCCTTTTATTTATTTTCAGGGTTTTCAATACGAACCGTGTGATGGACCGAAAGTTGGATGTCCGAGAACCGTGTGAGTGAAGAGTACATTAATGGCATGTCCGGTTTTACAAGAGCCGCCGAGGAGGATATGTTGAATAAGGGGCGGAATATATGTCTTGTCCATGCATTGTGTGAGAATCAAGATGTTTAACAACCGAGCGCAGATCAAAGCACACTTGATTCAAGGGGTTTCAAAAGGGTTATACATGTTGGACCACCACGGTGAAGAGCATATTATACAGAAGTCAACGATATGCATATTATCAGAAGTCAACGATATGTCGCTTGAATGATGTCGATTGTGGTTCCGATTCAGATAGGGTCGACGATGACAATCTAGATCGATGCTTCATGATGCGAAGGAACCGTGATGAGAGGGAGTATGTTCAATTCGGGGCTTGATGGAGGACTCGGAGAAACCTTTGTTCGGGCCGCAAGTCGGAATACACAAGGTTGTCATCCGTGCTTAAACCGCTGAAATTGAGGCAAGCAACGGTTGGTCCGACAAGAGTTTCACTTGAGCTGTTAGGTCTCTTAGCGGACATGCTTTGAGGGAAACGAGTTGCCCAAAATCACCTACAAAGCCAAGAAGGTTCTTTGTCCATTGGGAATGGAAGTAGAAAGAATACATGCATGTCGAACGATGTATCCTCTACCATAACGAGTATACAAACATGCATGTATGTCCGGTGCAACGATCCCGATACAAGCGTAAGAATCAATCGGATGACGACGAGGAATCGAGGTGAAGAAAGGACCTCTGTTAAGGTGGCGTGGTATCTTCTGTAATTCCTCGCTTGAAGCGGTTTTGCAAACCCAAAGAATGCAAAAGCTGCCAGATTGGCACTCAGAGGAGCGTAAGAATAGCGAAAGTTAAGACACCTGCTGATTCTCGCCCAATGGAGAAACATCGATAGGAGGTTTGCGAGACTTGATGCGTAACCGAGGAATATAAGGTTTGGATTGAGTACAGATGGAATGAATCCTTTCGTAACATGAGCAAATGACATAACACTTGGGTCCGTGATGCTCAGATTCTACAACCTTCCTCCTTGGTTGTGTATGAAGCGGAAGTATATTTTGTTGTCGATACTTATCCAAGGGCCAAAGCAACACGGGAATGATATTGATGTGTACCTAGCACCATTGATGGAAGATCTAAAAATCTTGTGGATTGAAGGGTACATGTATGGGATGCGTACAAACGATAGAACTTCACTTTACGTTCCTTATTGTTCTGCACCATAAATGATTATCCTGCCCTTGCTAATCTGTCGGGCCAGAGTACAAAAGGGGCCAAAGCCTGTACTCACTGCTTAGATGATACCGAGAGTGTGTGGCTAAATCACTCGCGCAAAAACGTGTACATCGTCATCGTAGGTTTCTTGGAGGCTCACCCATACCGCAGATGAAGAAACAATTCGACGGAGAGAAGGAGGATAGTTCAGCTCCAAGGCATTTAAGCGGAAAAGAGGTCTATGATATGGTTAAGGATTTAGATGTTGTGCTTGGAAAGGGATGTAAATCGAGGACCCGTAAGAAGAACATGTGGAAGAAGAGATCAATATTTTGGGACTTACCTTATTGGGATCATCTAGAAGTTCGCCACTGCATCGACGTCATGCATGTAGAGAAGAATGTATGTGACAGCTTGATTGGTCTCTTACTGAACATTCGTGACAAAATAAAGGATGGTGTCAACGCATGCGGCTTGACTTGGTTGATATGGACATCGACTGAGTTAGCACCAACAAGGACCGATAAAGGACGAACGTACCTTCCCTCGCTTGTTACACTCTGTCCAAGGCCGAGAGAACCGAAGGCGTGCGGTGCTTGCATGGTGTGAAAGTTCGTCCGGTTACATTCGCCAACATAAAGAAACTTGTTTCGATGGAAGATTTGAAGTTAATTGGCATGAAGTCTCATGATTGTCATGTGTTGATGACACAAATGCTCCCTGTTGCAATTAGAAGTATTTTGCCGAGCAAGGTCCGAGAGACAATTATGAGGCTGTGTTATTTCTTTAACACAATTGCTCAGAAGGTCATCGATCCCGAAGGACTAGATGCTCTGCAGGACGAGGTGGTGACGACTCTATGTGATCTTGAGATGTATTTTCCTCCGTTGTTTTTTGATATCATGGTCCATCTCATTGTTAATATTGTGAGGGAGATAAAGATGTGCGGGCCCGTGTTCCTACGTAGCATGTACCTGTTCAAGAGGTTCATGGGAATTCTCTAGTCATATGTACAGAATCGATCTCGGCCAGAGGGCAAGATCGTCGAAGGTTATGCAACCGAAGAGGTTATTTAGTTCTCAAGATCGATTACATGGCTCAGTCGAACCGATAGGTGTGCCTCGATCTCGCCATGAGGGAGGCTCGAGGGTATCGGGACCATCGGAAGGAAAGCAATCACTCCGGATATGGATGCGTATGCTCAAGCCCATTTCACGGTCTTGCAACACATGGTGAAGTGTCCTCAGATATCGACCAAAGACAAGGACGTGCTTGACAAGAATGTAATCCGGTGCGGCCGGATGTTTGGATCATGAGACAACACAATGAGCGGCTCAACCAATGGTTGAAGGAGCGACTCGCTAGGAGCTCGTCAAGTGATATGCTGACATGGTTGGCAAAAGGGCCAACATTTATAGTTGTAACATGGCGAGGATATGACATAAATGGGTACACATTCTACACGCAGGCTCAGGATATAAAAAGCACTAACGATCAGCGGTGTCCGTGATAGATGCATTCAAGATCGATGGGGTGAGGAGCTCCTACTATGGGCAAATAGAGGAGATATAGGAGCTCGACCACGTGCTTTTCAAGATCCCCTATTTCGGTGCCGTTGGGTCCATCTCCCACGGTGAAGGTCGACAAATGCGGCATCACTACCGTGGACCTCGAACGTGTCGATACAAAGACGAACCATTCGATCAAGCAACCAAGTTGTTCAAGTCTTCTATATTCTTGACTAAGAAATAAGAAGCGCCACGTAGTTCTTCATGGAAAAGGAGGATTGTCGATGTAATGACCTCGGCCCTAATAAAAGCGATAATGAGATGTCGTTCATAGCATCCTTTGCTCATTTTGGCAAATTAGGCAACATGTTACAATCTAATTTTCCCCAAATTCTAACTAAAACTCCAACTTGGTCAAATCTTCAAAAGGAAATACCACTCAATGTTGGTATTAAGACTAGGAAGTATTTTATTTCAAAGCCAGATGAATTATTTTGGCCAAAAATAATTTTTGTTGAATTTTTTTAGAAATTATTTTGCTTTTGAGAAAAATATTTGTCTTTAAACCAAACCTATTCGGCCTAAATGAATTATTTATGTATTTTAAAAGGAGAAACAGTGGTTTAAAAATTTATTTGGGGAATATATCATCCCAGTAGCATCCTGGCAAAATTTTGTATTTTTACAAATTTATTTGCTATTTTTAAAGGCCCGGTCAAACTTTTGAAAGTTTAAATTGGTTTGGGTCAACACTTAGGCCTAAACCCAACATTGGTAATCAGAGCGACTCAACCCCAACCCATTGAGTCCAACCCGAGTTTAATTGGTCCAACCTGTCACTACGCTACGAGGCCTTAACTTCCCGAACGATCGCCATCCATTTCCTCGCGAACGGGCCAGATCTAATGGGCCGTTCGGACCACTCCAATCTGCCCCTCCATATTGACCGTTGGATCAAAAATGTGCGGCGCGATCTCCAGGTAATGCCATCCTTAAATGGCCGAAATTGAAAAGCATCTGGGCCGTTGAATCCTCAACGTGTGGACCTGGTCTGTTGGGCCGTTCGGACCGGCCGGAGGTGCCGAGCGAGATCCACCGTTGAATTTAGATCGGACGGACCACAGCCATTGGGCCGTTCGGACCGTCCGGACCTCCCGTCATTTCTGGCCGTTGATTTTAGATTCGACGGTGATCTCCTTTTGGGCCGAAGCTCACCAACGCGCCTTAGATCTTGGGCCATTGAAGTAAAATCGGACGGTCCTTGTGGGTTGGGATGTTCGGACCACTCCGGACTTCCCCTAGATCTTAGCCGTCCATTGAGATCGTGACGCCCATATTGCTCTGGGTTCGGTGTGTTTTGGTCATCTCATCACTGGCCGTTCTTTTCTAATCGGACGGTGGCTGTACCTTGAGGCTTGATGCGTCTTTGTGCATGGTGTGGATCGCTTCGGGACCCGCGTGTCGCTGGCGCTCTTTCTTCTCTCTCTGTTTTCGCCGTCACGACATTCTCGCCGGGAGCAAATTGGCTATGTATAGGGAATATACGATATCCCTTTGATATTTAGCCCTAGATGCCACCTCATCGCCTCTAGAAATTTCTCGCTTGATCCGGGAGCTCTACCACTATATAAACCCCACTGCTCTACCCTCTACCATTGTTGGTCGAGAGGAGTTCCTTAGCTTTGCCTTCCTTCCCAAATGAAGCTCTCTTGCTCTCACCCTTGTTCAACTTTAAGCATGCCTAATCTCATGATAATGTGGATTTTGGGCATCTTTTGCACGGTTGAACTTATGGTTTTTCCTCTCTGTCTACTTGAGCCAGTGGAGCGCCCCTTCTGTGAAACCTCCTCCTGGTAAGTTAGATTCCATCATTTCCTATCAAGAACACATATGATGGTCTTTAGAGCTTAAGTTCCATCATTTTCATTTTGGTCAGACCAAAGAAAAGGACTTGGATCTTTGCTGTTTGACCTAGACCTTGATTTCATCTTCTCCAACCCTAGCTGGTAAGTTTAGATCTTGCCTCCTGTCATCTTGAGCTCTCTAAGGACATCATTGGCTCACATGAATCACTCACATGCTCATGTGATGCTTCAAACTTCTTTAAACTGAAAAGTTGTTTTTATAACTTTTCGGTCTTTCATATCGTTTTCAAGAATTAGGGTTTCTCTTGTCAAGATACTAGCTTATTTAGGTCCTAGGTAAACCCTAGTATCATTAGTAGACCTCCTTTTGGTTATTAAGAGCTTTCGAACATTTATTAATGCAACCCCCTCTCGTTAGTTATTGTCGGTTCAACCGACAAAAGCCCACTTTTTTCTTTCTTTCTATAACCAAGGCGATTAAGGTTAGCATGGTTGGGTTGTGATATTAATTATCTTCTAGATAGCTCTAACTTCCATTTAAGGTCTTCGTTTTGTGTACTTCTTCAATGGCCGAAATCTGGAAGGGGATCCTTTGCTGTTTTTGGATCAAACCGACAAAAGTCCACTCGCTTTTCTTTCCGTGAACCAAGCATTTAGGGTTAGCAATAAAAGGTGGTGATATTAAGTACTCCCAGATAGTCAGAACTCCTTTAAAGTCTTTGTCTTGTGTAGTTCTCACACCAACCTAAATCAGAATAGAGGCTTGTTGTTTTTTATTGTTGTTGGTCAAACCGACAACATAGACAGCAAGAGTCCAAATTCTTAAATTGCTATTAATAGTTACTAAATGATTAGTTAGGTCACAGCACTAGCTTTAGTACACTTAGCTCCAGCACCATATTTCATTTATATGATGTTTAGCTAGGTAATTAATTTAATTGTAAGTATCTGTTCAGCTTTAAAAAATCGACATCGTAGTTCAATCTGAACTTTAAACTGTAATAGATAGAATTAGCAAGAGTTAGTTAAAGTTTACTATTCTTAATTAAATTAGTGTACCTTAAGCATGTTGTTAATCATGCATTAAGCCATTGACCATGCATTCTTTTTATGCATGCTGTTCTCTGTTTTTTTTCCTCTGTGTTTATTGGATCTTTTTCTTTTAGATACTGGTTCTTCTGAGATTGTTGAGTCTATTGTTGAGCCGCAAGAACATGAGCAAGAGGTTGTTTATTATTACCAAGGCAAGCTTCCTCTCTGCACCATGTTGATCCCAAATTTGTGAACTGTAGATTTACAAAACACAGTGATGCTGTTGCATGCAATTTTCTAAAAATTATTTATGTTTGTCTTTAGTTAGTTACAACCTGAACTTGATGGCTTATCCTGAATCTGATCATACACTCACCCTAAGGTAGTCTTTTGTATTATGGTATATAGTTTTAAATTTTGCTTAACCATGCAGTTCATAGAACGGTAGGGTTTGGCAAGCTTATTGTAACGTCCCGTTTCTCTTAAGTTTCTTGCCCGGTTTTCAAAATAAAAGTAACCATTTGGCTTTATTGAGAATCCAAAGCTTAACTTCGACGTTTTGAAACTGGAGAGTTCAATTGGAATTAATTAAACCTTAACTAAGTTCTTTGTTGGTGTTCCTTCTTCGCTTGAGCCTCTCTGTGTGTCCTCGGGTTTGTCTCTTCTCTCTTAACTTCCTTTGTTGGGTCAATCTCTTTGAGATCCGCACTCTCTTATCTCCCCTCTGCTCAACCTCTCCCTTGCTTGGGGTTTTCTGTCAAGGACCCGGCTCGGGTTTGTGTTTCAAAACCTCTTTGGTTCCCCCAAGCCATGCTTGGTTTTGCTTCTTTGGACCTCCCGTGGACCTCTCCACGCCTCTTGAACCCCCGAGTTCTCTTGGGCGCCCAGAGCCTCTCTGGACCTCCCAGGCGCCCCTTTTGGGACCCTCCTAGACCTCCTCGTGGCTATTTGGACCTCCCTTATGTCCAAATAGACCTCCCCTCGTCCTCAAGGACTTTTCTGTGTCCTTGGACCTTCTTCGCGGCCCTTAATACCTCCCCTTGTTGAGATCTAGCCGCTCAGACCTCCCTTGTTGAGATCTAGCCGTTCGAGACCTCCCCTTGTTGAGATCTAGCCGCTCAGACCTCCCCTTGTTGAGATCTAGTGCTCGAGACCTCCCCTTGTTGAGATCTAGCAGCTCAGACCTCCCTTGTTGAGATCTAGCCGCTCAGACCTCCCTTGTTGAGATCTAGCCTCAGACCTCCCTTGTTGAGATCTAGCCTCAGACCTCCCTTGTTGAGATCTAGCCGCTTTCAGACCTCCCTTGTTGAGATCTAGCCGCTCAGACCTCCCTTGTTGAGATCTAGCCGCCAGACCTCCCTTGTTGAGATCTAGCCGCCGACCTCCCCTTGTTGAGATCTAGCCGCTCAGACCTCCCCTTGTTGAGATCTAGCCGCTCGAGACCTCCCTTGTTGAGATCTAGCCATTGAGACCTCCCTTTGTTAGGATCTCGCCATTAGGACCTCCTCTCGGGAGATCTTAGCCGTCTGTGTCCTCCCTTAGTTGGATCCAAAAGTTCCGACCTCCTTAGGTCCAAGACCTCCTTAGCGCTTGGACCCATCCTTGACTCTCGTGGTCAGACGCTTGAGGCCTTGCGTTTTAACCTTAGGACCATCCGATGTGGTTTGATGGTCCGATCCTAAGAGCACGTTAGTTTGGTCCGAACGTTCTTATCCTTTTGGGCGCCTGATTTTAATCGAACGGCTCGCTTTCTTCTTGCGTTTGCCTTTGTTTCCGTGACCTCCTCTGGTTGTTTTGCAAAGACCACCTCCCGGTCCTTCTTTGGTCTTTTGTAAGGACCACCTCCTAAATCAGATATTCTGTTGGTCGGGACCTCCTCGCACCCTTTGATCTCGGACCGCCGAGGTCCTCCCTTGAGATCTTGACCGTAGATCTCCCTTTTGGAGATCTACTCGTCAGACCTCCCCGCACCTTTGATCTCGACCGCTGAGGTCCTCCCTTGAAATCTTTACCCTTAGACCTCCCTTGTGCAGTGTCTCGAGCGCCAGACCTCTTCGTTTTGAGCTTGAGGACCTCTTGTCCAGACCTCCCTCTCGAAAGTGTCTTGGACCTCTTGCCCAGACCTCTTTGTGGCCTTTGGCGGGGGTGACCCTTGCGGTGGGGCCACCTCTTTGACTTGTGGTGCACCTTTGATCGGCCCCACTTGCCGGCCCCTCTTCACCTTGTAATTATTGCTTTTGCCTCAAAACTCATGCGATTTAATAGGTGTCGGGTCACATTAAATGCAATCACATCCGAGGTACTTTATTTCAATTCTTTTAGGCAAGCCTTGCCCTAGTTGTCCCGATTGCCTACACCTCACCGAAGTTTTTCCTTGTGGTGCACACTACCCACTCCGGCTATATAAAGTTCGGGCGGGCCACCTTTGTAACCTGTTGCTCATTTCTTCCTTCCTCGCCTCACCGCTCGGTCCTTCCTTGCATAAGACCTTCCTCAGAGATCTTTGAGGTCGTGTTAAGCCTCTTGGTTTCCTTTTGGCCGAGTTGGTTTGAGTTCTTTCTGGTTCTTTTGAAGTTCCTTGGCTTAGTGTGGTTTTGCTTAATTGGTTTTCTTGCTAACGTAGATCACGAGATTGAGGAGATCTTGGACCCGGCTCTCTCTCATCAAGGCTCTCCATTTGCTTGACCAAGGCAAGCCACGCACTTTTTGATCATCTTGAACCAAGTTTCGTAAATGTATTTCGGTTTTACTTTATCATGCATGGCTATGTTTATATGAAAATGGTTTGGGATGTAGTTACTTGCCTACTTGCTGTTATGCCTCCTTCATACCTTGTCTCCATCATGTTGTCATGTTCACCTTGTGAGCCTTAGGATGGATATTTAGTTGGTGTTCTTTGTTATTTGCCAACATGGGGGACCGTAGGTCTTTATAGCCTTGCTTAGAATACGTGGTTCGAACGTATCATGCTTCATCTCTAATAATCTTGACTAATAAATATGAAATGTGTGGTTGGTGCCATTGTTGAGCAGACTATGGCGGGACGCCTAAGCAGTGTTGATCTGTGGTGTGAGATCACTTGGTTAAAATCACAGCCAAGACGGGTGGTCTTTTGGCATGGGTTAATACAAATGGTTTTGCTGAGGCAAGAAGGTAGGGAGGAGTAGTGGGTGCTATGCACACTGGGTTTGTGGAAGTCTTGCCTTAGCACGATTAAGGACTTCACTTTGTGTCATTGGCTGGGCCAAACAAAGGCAACCACAAGATCATTTTATGGGAATGGTCTGGCTGAATAATTAGCAATGGGTTGGCTTGGGGCTGTTGTGGTTGATCGTGGTGATTCGTTGGCGCAAGAGGGCACCCATAACCTGCGGACTTCTAGACCATAGGAGGGATTATGAAACCTTAGCGGGCAGCCCGAGTCGGCTCAAAGCTTTGTAAAGGCCTTGCAGGCTTTCTAGACTGCCACCTTAGGAAGTGAGCAAGGGTGACTGAACCCGCCCCGCTAGAGAGATCGTGGATTGTGGGTAAAGTTGTACACCTCTGCAGAGTGTAAAGATCTATTCAATAGCCAAGTCCTTGGTCATGGACATGCTTAGTGAAATGGTGCAAGGGGTAGCTGTTTCAAAAGCTTGTGCCATCGACACTTCCGCGATATGCCTTGGCTTTGCCTCAAGAGACCTTGGCCGGCTCCAGAGGGGTCAAGGTTGGCTCTGTAGTGGTCCAGGTTGGTTTGGACCTCTGGAGTGGGTGCTCTGGAGTGGGTTTTGGGTAAGGACCTGGTCACGGGTGTGACCTAACTCCTTCATTTTGGTAGTGGTCTGTGAGTTGGTGCTCACCCCACTTTTTAAACATCAAAAGTATTATGTACTATGGTTTTACCTTGCTGCTTTTCAATCTATTACTATTTTTATTGTTCAAATTTGGCTTTGTGCAAACTAACCATACAGCTCTCCATTGGTAAGTCCTTGCATGAATATTATTGCATCCTTGCTCTCTGGACTTGCCGAGTACATTCCAAGTACTCATGGCTTAAGCCCTGTGTCAAAGCAGATTATGAAGATGACCAAATGCATAAAGGCAGACCTCTTCGAGGAGGAGTTCTTCGACGACTAAGTCAGCTTAGGACGCCCTCCACCCGACTGACTGTGGTGCTTGTTGGATGGCTTTTTGTGTTTCGTGTTTGAGCCCTAGAAGCTCCTTGTTGCAGTTGTAAGTCCCTGTTGGTGTTGTAAGCCCTCATGGCGAGACCTCTTGTTAACAAGCTTGGCCATAAGGTCCTATTATATAAAGTTTAATTTGTGCGCTTCATCTCTGCTTGACCTCGTGGTTGTAGTATTGGCTTGTGTTCTTGTGCGGGCTAGCTCTGTTGTCCCGGGACTAGCTCAGATGCACTGCAGGCAGACCACCAGAGGTCCTTCAGGGACTAGCTTTCGGGAGGTCCTGCCGACCTCTCTTAGTGATGTGCTCGGAGGTGCTACCGAGCGGATGGTAGCCACGACCTCCGTGAGGTCTTCAAGACCTCTGGGAGGTCGATGGCATGACCAAGACCTCCAGAGGTCCGCAAGACCTCTGGGAGGTCCCGCACCTCCTCAGAAGGCTCCATGCGGTGCTACCACATCTTTCCGTGGTGACTTCGCAGCGCAAAAAAAAAATGGTCTTCCCGGACCTCTTGCGGTACATCACGGGGTGGGTCGTCACACTTATCTTGTCAAACTTGGGAACAACAAATAAATTTTATTTATTTTGATTCTTTGTTCAGTTTGTTTAAATCTGAAATGACTCTAAATCTTGTTGTTAAACTTATTTCTAATCTGGACAAGTGGATGCTAGTGATGGTGCCTTGTGCACGAGAATTGGGAAATGTGGATGTCTTGTCTGGATTGATTAAGGACTGAACTCTGACAATCTAATTCAAGCCCCAACGCATTTCCACACGCGGTGTATGGGCCTTTGTTTGGTTAAGTAAAGGGTTAATGCTATTGAGTTGGAAACAGAGAGTAAGGACATGTGTATTGATTTCATATGGCATAGATGCTTAAGTCTTGGCCGTGTCGTATGCCATGTGGAGTTTATATCGATATCGATGTTCTTAGAAGGGTGAGGGCGAGATGTGTTCCATTGCATGTACGCATCTTGAGGCCCCGATCATGCGGTCTAATATGTGCGATTATGCACGAAGTTCGCATTTAATTGATTGAGTCGGCATTCCCTAAGACAACATGTGGGCCCCGGCTGAATAGATGCTATCATCGTTGTTTAAGCGGGATCACGCACATGGGTATTCCAACTCAATAGTGTCAACTTGTTGAAAAATACCAAATCTTAGTTTCCGGTACCGCACACCAAAGGCGGTGTGCTATTATTAGGAGGCTTACGGGCTAACTAAGTCGTGTGGGTAAAGATGTACACCCTGCAGGTTAAAACTATTCGAATAGCCGTGTCCACTTCTAGACGATACTTGAATTGATGTCATCTGTATAGATTTTGCTCTAAGTTTGGTTTTGGGAATTATTTCGGCATGATGGTGGTCATGCACGGTTTGGTTGTGATCTGTGATTTATTATTGTACTGTTTATGCTTATGCTCTCAATCACTTACTATTTTAGTCCAAATTGATTTATTAAAATTGCTTTGTCAAAACTTAGCAACTGTAGATTAAGGTGTATCGCTTTTTGCAAATTGAACCATTATAACCCTTCTGTTGTTAACCTTATGCATGTAAAAATTCTATTCCTTTGTATAGGTTCCATCAAACACTTTCTTTTATTAGTTTGTGTAAGTCTTGCTGAGTACCTTCCGTACTCAAGGTTTATGACCTCTTGTTGCAGGTGAGGATGGCTATCTTTATGAGATGCCCGTTAGCGCCGATCAGGGTGACGCTAACGAGTGAAGCTAGTTCTAGTCTCCACGCAATAGCCTGCGGGATGATGGGGCCATTGGTTGTTTTTGTCGTTTATTTTTGCTTCCTCTGTTGCACTTTTGAGGATGACCAAAGTCATCTATTACTGTAGCAAAATCGGTTACTGTAGCAACTGAACCATAATGTAATCTGTAATGTATAATTATGTGAATGTATGACTTGTATGTGTATGATGCAATGTTGTTTAAGGATATATGCGCAATAGTCACTAATCCTGGGAACTATTGCATGACATATATCCGGGAACCTGAATGTTGGAATTGTTACTTGTTATTATTATGCTTCTAGTATGATTTTTAATGAAGGAATTGCACTGTTCCTTAATTAAGAATTATGCTACCAGTATAATTTTAATTCGGCACATTCCAATATTTGAGGGTCTTACAGCGTTTGTATCAGAGCATACGGTTGCCTGTAGGTTAGAATTAGCATGGTCGTTATCCTTAGTAAGTCTCTGTGAAATTATTTTAATCTAATTAATTTCTAAAGATCTAATTATGCTATCTTTTACTTCTTATCTTCCTTAGTATCCATTCTTATCTAACGTTCTGTTGATTTTCTAAGCTAAGTTTCTTACTTCCCTTGTCTTTTGTCTATAGATGAGTGGTTGGTATTTGATTAATGTAACAGCCCAAATTTTTAAATTTCAGAGAAAATTTAAAATTTAATTATTTTTGTGGAAATTCTGAAATTTTTAAAACTTTTCCTAATTAGTTAAAGCTAAAATAAATTTAACTATAAAATCTATTATCAAGTTTAAGTTGGAAATAATTTTATTAAGTTTAAAATGTCTCTAAGAATTTATGAGAATTTTTCTAGAATTTTTGGAATTATTTTGCTATATTCTAAAGTTGAAATGAATTAAACTGAATATTTAAAATAGAAAATGAAAAGAAAATCGAAAGCAGTGTTTGGGCTAAACTTGGTCGGCCCATTTACTCACGCGATGTGCACAGCCCAAGCCGCCCACTCTCCACGCTGCTTCCTCTTCTCAAGACCGTTGGATTTCAATCCAACGGCCCACACACACACACGCCACAGTTTGCTCCGAGCCCTTGGATCATGATCATATGGCTCTGTCACTTTCTTCTCCTCGCTTCGTTTTCCTCGCAAGCATACAAGACCGCCATGGCCGCCCTTCACTCAAGCATTAACACCGCTTTACTTTCCTTTTTCTCGCGTTTGCAAGAATCAAACCAAGGCGTCTCGCCAAGACTCACTCTGCCGTTTTCCTCTCTTTAACCCTTTTAAACTCCACTTCGCCCACCGCCATTGATGCCGCCACGATCTCCGTCTCTCGCCGCCGGCCCTATAAAGGAGCCTCAGTGCGCTTTGAGCTCCCCAACTCACCACCGCCACCCACTTCCTTTCTCCTCCCCATACTCACGGAATTTGAGAAATAGCTCGCGGCCACCAAGCTTCCGTCGTCGATTGTGCGCGCCATCGGCGACTCTCCGCCACCCAACCCACCTTCGAGTCGCCATGTCTCGCTGTCCCGTCGCACCTTCCCGCCCGAGAGTCACCAGAGCTCGTCGTCGCCGTTGAATGTAAGCGCGCCGCCGCTTTCTCTCTCGCCGCCGCCTCGTCCTCATCTCGACGATTGGGAGAGCACCGAACCGCTTTGTCACCCTCTTCCTCCTCATGCCCTTACGGCGGCCGTGTAGCACGCCGGAGACCATCGGGTTCAGCGCGCAAGACTGCCCCCGCCGACATGGCCTCGCCACGTAAGCACCACGGTGGCGCCACCACGCCACGTGGGTGCCACATCACCCTTACCGCCAAATCGGCGCCACCTCGAGCCTTTCGGTTCGTGGACTTGGTCCATGTGAGCCGAGTCTATGACACTTAGGCCCCACATGTCGAAAAGTTAATTCAAATTATTTTAATTCCGAAAATCATTGCTGACGTCACCATGCAATAATTAGAATTTCCTTTAGGAGAATAATTCGAGAAAATTGTTTAAATAATGATTTAGTTTAAAATTTGTAAAATTCATAACTTTTGCATTATAACTCCAAATTAGATGATTCAAGTTGCTAAAATTTTAGAAAATTATTGTCTAACTAAATAAAATATAATAATTCAATTTAGAGTTCATTTTAGTTCTGTTTTAGAATTTAGAATTCTTTTAAATATCAAATTTAGGTTAAAATTTGTAAAATTCATAATAATTGAATCCTAACTCCAAATTTAGTGAAACAAATTTCTAAAATTTTATAATTTGATTATCTAGCTCAATAAAATAAAATTATTATATTTAGACTTGGTTTATTTTGTATTTCTGAGTTTTATTTGAATTTTATTTGATTTGCCTTATTTTCACGTTTAGACTTTGACGATCCGGGAATTTGATACTTCTCAAGACTTAGATTTTCCGATCGCAACGAAGGCAAGTTATACTTTGACCATTTTGCCCTATTATTTTAAAGTTAATTAAATTCAGTTTTTAAATTATTAAATGCATGCATAATTTTATTCAAGTATTTCAAATTCTGTTTAAATAATTAGTTATTCCTATTATCCTTGTATGCCAAATTTTGATGTTGCCATGTCATTCCTTTGTCACTTTAGATAAATTATTATGTTTAATAATCAAATGCTTCGCAAATACTTAGACCATGATTTATGTTTTTGGGAGAATTTTAGCCAACTCAATAAACTTTGCTGAAAATTAAAACTATGGTATTGTTTTACCATAGCGAATTTGTAAAGATGGTTTTATAGAAATAAAATAAAAAGGGTTTGGACTTGGGCGAAAAGGATGAATGGTGGGTGCAGGTTTATGCACGGGCTTAGTCTCGTTAAGATTAAGACCTGTGGTTTAAATTGAATGACGCCCAAGTCAATTGAGGACCGGTCTTTGAGCGCATTTTGTTATGCCTTATCAGACAACCACATGTCTGTATGGGCAGGACTCGCTTAATAATTTGTAATACCTCTTAGTTATTGGTGCTATGTTGTATGTATGGGTGTCTGCAGACAGCTTTTCCCATCTGGCGCAAGAGGGGTTTTTGAGGACTGTCCACCCAATGAAAGCTTAAACCTTAGCGGGCACAAGTACTTTGAGGTAGAACATTGTAACGGCCTTGTGATGTTTGCTCTGTCACGCCTTTAGGAAGCGTGGATTGGCCGACACAAAGAGTATAATATCTCGTGTGGGTAAAGTTGTACAAACTCGCAGAGTAGAAACTATTGAATAACGCGTCATGATCATGGACATGCTAGCAAAGCCACTCGAGTTAGTTTTGTTTTTGGTTTTAAAAGTGATTTCAAGAGATAATTTTCGTGATGGATAGTCCTGTGGGAAAATTAGGCGGGTAGCCATTGTGATTGGAGGATATCCATCATCTTTTATGGAGGTTATCCACAATAAACTATTGTTACTTAAAATGGTTATTGTATGAAATGGCTTTGAAATCTAATATGATTATTTAAATTAAAACCGCCGCTTACATAAAATAACCTTGCCAAGATCCTTTGTCTACCTTATGCATGCATATCAATTCCATATTGGTGTAACTTGCAGCACGGTAGTAGTGCTCACTCTTGTCAATAATCTTTATTCAGAGAAGTTATCTACCAGACGGTGAGGATCTTGACGCTTAGGCTGCGCCCTGCACGATTGCTCGTGGCTAATCGCTGGGTCTACTACTATCATTCGCTCATTGTGTTTTACTTTATTTGGCCTCGGGCCCTTTGTAATAAACTCAATAAATATTAATAAAATGCGTGATATGTTTTGATTATCACTTTTGTTTGACTGTACATTAGTATCCCGACTAATGTATGAACACAGAGAATTCGGGATCCTTCGCTCCGGGTTCGACAAAAGTGGTATCGAGCCATATCGATCGTAGGTCGTGGCCTTAGAATTTTCTTAAGGATTTATTTTTCAAAAACTAAACATATTTTGAGTCTATTCAAGAGTCTTCTCAACACTTCTTTTTAAAATGGTTATCAACTCATCTTATTCTTTAAATTGTAGATGGCTGAACAACCAACCCGGATTTCCCATGGAATTTTCGCCGGACACTGGGCTGCACTTCTATGGAAGATGATGCAACACTTAGGTTATAAACCAGAGACCAACTTATCAAGGGTACATGTATAAAGTGGGAACCAAGAGCGTTGGAGACTTGAAGTAATCCTCTACGCCAACCTTCAACCAAACACAAACCACCACATCTTCGACGCCCCAGTGAGACGTGATAATTTCGCTGATGGACTTCAGGATGCAGCCAGAGAGGCAACACGTCGCCTACGCCATATTTACAACAATTATTTTGAGGACTCCGAGTTTCACTACCACCCCATGCACATTCCGACTTGGATAGCAC
Organism: Phyllostachys edulis; assembly: GCA_036346405.1. Lineage (NCBI taxonomy): Eukaryota > Viridiplantae > Streptophyta > Magnoliopsida > Poales > Poaceae > Phyllostachys > Phyllostachys edulis. The sequence continues at coordinate 7,357,061 of CM070561.1, read as the reverse complement.
CTTTCGTCCGCTGAGTATGAGGACTCTCTGAGCTTACTCACCAAGTGGACTGTCAAAGGCAATGGATTATGCCTATGGGAACACTCGATGAACTACGTAATACTCGTAATGCACCGCTAGATGCGTAAGAAAGGTTGAAAGTCGCAGAAGAAGAGCGGCTACCTACAAGGCAGAGAGGGTAGTACTTGCGAGCCGATTATACCCTCTTACACCTTAGTCGATCTCATAATATGATCGTTAGATGCTAATTATGAGCTATCGATGTCTCTTGTGATAGCCATAATCAAACAATAAAATAAAATAATAAAAGGACTATTTTCGCAAAATTTGGTTCTTTTGTCTTGTGCTTGTTTGTTCTTGGGCTGTTAAAAATATTATTCCCTTAGAACTTTATTTCTATACTCTATTCTCGAGTCTTTAGAAGATTTCACAGATGGTTACCACACGCACCGCAAGTGGTAGCGCCAAAGCCAAGGAAATCCAAACGCAGACACAGAAAACCCCTGCTCAAAGAACCACCACCTCCACGGTGAAGGGCTCGATTGGCGCCAGATGATGGCCAATCGACATCTCGATAGACCTGCTAGCTCATCCATTAACATCAACCAAGCAAAGACCACCAAGCACCACCACCACCTCCACCGCACAAAGATTGACCATGGCGAGAATTCATGCGTGCGCCAACCGACCTTCTCCAAAGAAGACAGAGCCGATGGATGCCGATGGATCGATCCGTGCTATCGGAAGAAGTGGATATCACTCATGTAATCGATCGTGAGAGAGTCCTGTTTGCCTCTCACCACTCACCGGTCCCAAGATCGTAATGGTGGGATAACTATAACATCTCCCATGCCGATGCGCAGACTATCTCTTGGGAGGAGTTTGTGCGGGCTTTCCGCCATGCACATATTCATGAGGATAATGACCCTAAAGAAGAAAGAGTTCCACACGCCAAACAAGGCAACCAAGACAAAGGTGAATACTGCACAAATTCAACCAACTTGCTCGTTATGCCCCAAACAGATGTGGCTAGTGATGAAGAAAGGCAGAAAGGTTCATGGATGGTTTAAACGATGAGATCTCACCGGTGGTCTCCAATGACTACACCGACTTCCAGCAGTTAGTGAATAAAGCTTTTCGCCAGAGGCCAAACATCTCGCAGATGGAGAACTGCAAGCGGAGGATGGCCGCCGTAGTACAATGTCGAGGACAACCCAAGCCTCGCTTTACACCTCACCACCACAACAGGAGGATTTGATCTTCCACACTCGAGCTCCAAAGACCAACACGGCGCCCTAATACTTCAAAGCTCAGAGCAACTCAAGCTGGAGGTCGGTCTCGGCAGAAGAATCCGATTTCATCGCTAGTTGGGTGACTTGTTTCCATTAGAACGAGACGGGCATTATGCTAACCGATGCCCTAAGAAGTCGCAAGGTGCACCACCGCTAGGCCGAGACCAGAGTTCGGCCATGGCGGCAATCAAAAACCGGCGATCAAAGATATCTGAAGGACGTGTGAACCACGCTATCGCAGAGGAAGCTCAAGCAAAGACCGGATGTCGCCCTTGGTACGCTTCCAATCAATTCAAGACAAAGATTAGTTCTATTTGATTCGAGCATCGCACTCTTTTGTTTCCAATAAATTTGTGGGAAAACATGGGTTACCTATCTCCTTTAGATAATCCTATGATAATTCACTCCCTGCTCGTAAATGAGAACCAGTTATCTTTGCCCAAACCTTACCCTTGAAATATCCGGAGTAACCTTCCTAGCAGATTTGATAGTTTTGCATTCTCAAGGTTTGGATGTAATCCTTGGAATGAACTGGCTAGCCAAGAATCAAGGACAAATAAATTGTGCCAATAGGTCTATTGCTCTTACCAATGAGCAAGGAATCTCAGTTGAATTCAAGCCCAAGACTAGTACCGGAGGAAGATCAGTTCTAACCAGCTTGAAAGAGTTAAAGCTTGAAGATATACCAGTGGTACAAGAATTTCCGGATGTTTTTCCTGATGAACTACGGCAAGATGCCACCCGACAGGACATAGTATTTATAATTGACTTAGTCCTGTGGACCGCCCCAATCTCAAAGCGACCCTCTGAATGCCGCCAATGAGTTGGTAGAGATGAAGAAATGATAATGGAACTAAAGCAGAAAGGTTATATAGGGCCAAGCTCATCACCTTGGGGAGCGCGGTATTATTTGTCAAGAAGAAAGACAATAGTATGAGAATGTGTGTGGATTACGATCACTTAATGAAGTGACGATCAAGAATAAGTACCGCTACCTAGGATCGATGATCTGTTTGATCAATTAAAGGGAGCAAGTGTATTTTCAAGATTGACTTGAGATCCGCTATCACCAATCAAGATCGCACGTAAGATATTCCAAGACCGCATTCACAACCAGATATGGATCAGATGAATTCACAGTGATGTCGTTCGGTTTGACAAACGCCTCTTACATTTATGAATATGATGAACAAAGTGTTCATGGAATTCTTGGATAAGTTTGTGGTTGTGTTCATCGATGATATTCTCATTTATTCAAAGAATGAAGATGAACACGAGGATCATCTCGAGAATAATTTTGGGAAAACTCGAGAGAGAATCACTTTATGCCAAATTTAGCAAGTGCGAATTTTGGCTAAGTCAAGTGGCATTCCTTGGACATATTGTGTCGCAGGAGGAGTCGCAGAGATCCAAACCAAAGTTGAAGCCGTAATGGGTTGGAAACAACCCAAGTCATCCAGAGGTGAGAAGTTTCCTTGGATTAGCGGGTATTACCGCAGATTTATTGAAGGGTTCTCCAAGATAGCGAGACCCATGACTCAACTTCGAAAAAGGAGAAAAGTTTGAATGGACAAAGGCACGTGAAAAGAGTTTCCAAGAACTCAAGAAGAGATTAGTGTCTCGCACGGTGTTAGTCTCGCTCGATATTCATAAGGACTTTGAAATCTTCGTGATGCATCCCGTCAAGGACTTGGATGTGTACTTATGCAAGAAGGCAAAGTAGTGGCTTATGCATCTCGTCGATTAAGACCACACGAAGGAAATTATCCGACGATGATCTTGAGTTAGCAAAGAATTGTGCATGCTCAAAATCTGGCGGCATTATCTCATTGGTAACCGCATTGTGAGATTTTCACGATCATAAGAGTCTCAAATACATTTTTACTCGATCGAACTCAACCTCAAACAACGAAGATGGCTAGAGCTGATAAAAGATTACGACCTTGGAATTCATTATCATCCGGGTAAAGCAAATGTAGTTGCAGATGCCCTAAGTAGAAAGGCGTATTGCAATACCATCCTGGTTCAAAAGAATCAGCCAGAATTATATGAAGAACTGAAGCATCTAAATCTGGAGATTGTTAAACAAGGATGTATCAATGCTTTGGAAGTTCAACCCACTCTTCAGAGTCAGATTAGAGAAAAACAGTTAGAAGACGAAGACATCAAAGAAATCAAAAAGAATATGAGAAGAGGCAAAGCCCCAGGATTCTCTGAAGATGAGCAAGGAACAGTGTGGTTCGGAAATCGCATCTGTGTACCTAATCAGCAGGAATTAAAACAGTCAATTCTGAAAGAAGCACATGAATCACCCTACTCCATTCATCCCGGAAGTACCAAAATGTACCAGGATCTGAAAGAGAAGTATTGGTGGGTCAGCATGAAGCGAGAAATCGCTGAATTTGTTGCCCGTTGTGATGTATGTCAACGAGTTAAGGTAGAACATCAAAGACCCGCTGGTTTGTTACAACCATTACCAATTCCTGAATGGAAATGGGAAGAAATTGGTATGGATTTCATTAGGACTTCCTAGGACCCAAACAGATGTGATTCCATTTGGGTGATAATTGACCGATTGACCAAAGTGGCCCATTTCATTCCAAATAAGACCACTTATCGAGTAGCAAACTAGCTGAATTATATGTGGCCAAGATTGTTTGTTTACATGGTGTACCCAAGAAGATTGTCTCCGATAGAGGTTCCGGTTCACTTCCGATTTTGGAAGAGTCTTCACGAAGCTTTAGGAACCAGACTCAACTTCAAGATAAACAGATCACCCTCGAGACGGATGGTCGACGTAACGCGTCAACCAAGTTCTTGAAGATATGCTTCGAGCCCGTGCCTTAGACTATGGAAAAGTTGGGACAAGAATCGCCCTTTGCGAGAATTCTCGTACAACAATAGCTACCAAGCTAGTCTCTGAGATGTCTCCATTTGAAGCTTTATATGGCGAAAATGCGAGAACTCCACTCCTTTGGGATGAAGTAGGAGAGCACCAATTCTTGGACCGAATTAATCAAAGAAGCCGAGAACAAGGTTAAAGCAATAAGAGAACGTCTGAAAGTGGCTCAAACTCGCGAGAAAAGTTATGCCGACAACCGTCAAGAGAATTGACCTTTCAAATAGGAGATTTTGTTTATCTCGAGTTACTCCACTCGGAGGAGTAAGAAGGTTCCGGACCAAAGGAAAACTCGCACCTGATTTGTGGGTCCTTACAAAATTTTGGCAAAGAGAGGTGAAGTCGCTTATCGCTTGAACCGCCAACCTCCTTGTCTGCGAGACACAACGCCTTTCATGTGTCACAACTAAAGAAGTGCCTTCGAGTGCCGAAGATCAAACTCCTCCGAGAGTATTGATCTACAAGAAGACCTCACTTATGTAGAACAACCAATCAAGATTCTAGACGCCGCAGAGCGTGTTACCGAGAACAAGATCATCCGCTCATATAAAGTCGAAAGGAGCAACCACCCGTAAAGTGAAGCCACCGGGAACGAGAAGAAGATATTAAAACAGATATCCCCATCTCCTTGTTGTTAAGTCTGAATCTCGGGTCGAGATTCCTTTAAGGGGAAGGTTTGTATGACCCAATTTTTCAAATTTCAGAGAAAATTTAAAATTTAATTATTTTTGTGGAAATTTGAAATTTTTAAAACTTTTCCTAATTAGTTAAAGCTAAAATAAATTTAACTATAAAATCTATTATCAAGTTTAAGTTGGAAATAATTTTATTAAGTCTAAAATGTCTCTAAGAATTTATGAGATTTTTCTAGAATTTTTGGAATTATTTTGCTATATTCTAAAGTCAAATGAATTAAACCTGAATATTTAAAATAGAAAATGAAAAGAAAATCGAAAACAGTGTTTGGGCGAAACTTGGTCGGCCCATTTACTCACGCGTGTGCTGGCCAAAGCCCACTCTCTTCCACGCGCCTTCCTCTTCTCGGCACCGTTGGATTTCAATCCAACGGTCCCACACACACACGCCACAGTTTGCTCGAGCCCTTGGATCATGATCATATGGCTCTGTCACTTTCTTCTCCTCGCCTCGTCTTCCTCAAGCATCCGCAGCACCGCCATGGCCGCCCTTCACTCAAGCATTAACACGCGCTTTACTTCCCTTTTTCTCGCGTTTGTGCTTAATCAAACCAGCGTCTCTCGCCAAGACTCACTCGCCGTTTTCCTCTCTTTAACCCCTTTTAAACTCCACTTCGCCCGCCGCCATTGATGCCGCCCACGATCTCCGTCTCTCGCTTTGCCGCCCCTATAAAGGAGCCTCAAAGCGCCTTGAGCTCCCCAACTCACCACCGCCACCCACTTCCTTTCTCCTCCCCATACTCGGAATTTGAGAAATAGCTCGCCGGCCAAGCTTCCGTCTGTCGAATTGCGCGCCATCGGCGACTCTCCGCCACCCGAACCCACCTTCGAGTCGCCATGTCTCGCTCGCCCTCAGGCGCACCTTCCGCCCGGAGAGTCACCAGAGCTCGTCGTCGCCGTTGAATGTAATCAAGCCGCCGCTTTCCTCTCGCCGCCGCCTCGCGTCCTCATCTCGACGATTGGGGAGAGCACCGAACCGCTTTGTCACCCTCTTCCTCCTCATACCCTCACGGCGGCCGCCGTAGTGTAGCACGCCGCCGGAGACCATCGGGTTCAGGCGCAAGACTGTCCCGCCGACATGGCTCGCCACGTAAGCACCACAGTGGCGCCACTCACGCCACGTGGGTGCCACATCACCCTACCGCCAAATCGGCGCCACCCGAGCCTTTGGATTCGTGGACTTGGTCCATGTGAGCCGAGTCTATGACACTTAGGCCCCACATGTCGAAAAGTTAATTCAAATTATTTTAATTCCGAAAATCATTGCTGACGTCACCATGCTAATAATTAGAATTTCCTTTAGGAGAATAATTCGAGAAAATTGTTTAAATAATGATTTAGTTTAAAATTTGTAAAATTCATAACTTTTGCATTATAACTCCAAATTAGATGATTCAAGTTGCTAAAATTTTAGAAAATTATTGTCTAACTAAATAAAATATAATAATTCAATTTAGAGTTCATTTTAGTTCTGTTTTAGAATTTAGAATTCTTTTAAATATCAAATTTAGGTTAAAATTTGTAAAATTCATAATAATTGAATCCTAACTCCAAATTTAGTGAAACAAATTTCTAAAATTTTATAATTTGATTATCTAGCTCAATAAAATAAAATTATTATATTTAGACTTGGTTTATTTTGTATTTCTGAGTTTTATTTGAATTTTATTTGATTTGCCTTATTTTCACGTTTAGACTTTGACGATTAGGAATTTGATACTTCTCAAGACTTAGATTTTCCAGACTGCAACGAAGGCAAGTTATACTTTGACCATTTTGCCCCTATTATTTTAAAGTTAATTAAATTCAGTTTTTAAATTATTAAATGCATGCATAATTTTATTCAAGTATTTCAAATTCCTGTTTAAATAATTAGTTATTCCTATTATCCTTGTATGCCAAATTTTGATGTTGCCATGTCATTCCTTTGTCACTTTAGATAAATTATTATGTTTAATAATCAAATGCTTCGCAAATACTTAGACCATGATTTATGTTTTTGGGAGAATTTTAGCCAACTCAATAAACTTTGCTGAAAATTAAAACTATGGTATTGTTTTACCATAGCGAATTTGTAAAGATGGTTTTATAGAAATAAAATAAAAAGGGTTTGGACTTGGGCGAAAAGGATGAATGGTGGGTGCAGGTTTATGCACCTGCTTAGTCTCGTTAAGATTAAGACCCAGGGTTTAAATTGAATGACGCCCAAGTCAATTGAGGACCGGTCTTTGAGCGCATTTTGTTATGCCTTATCGTACAACCACATGTCCTGTATGGGCAGGACCTGGCTTAATAATTTGTAATACCTCTTAGTTATTGGTGCTATGTTGTATGTATGGGTGTCGGGTAGACAGTTTTCCCATCTGGCGCAAGAGGGGGTTTTCGGAGGACGGTCAGCCCAATGGAAGCGAAACCTTAGCGGGCACAAGTACTTTGAGGTAGAACATTGTAACGGCCTTGTGATGTTTGTTCACACACGCCTTAGGAAGCGTGGATTGGCCGACACAAAGAGTATAATATCTCGTGTGGGTAAAGTTGTACAAACTCGCAGAGTAGAAACTATTGAATAGCGTCATGATCATGGACATGCTAGCAAAGCCACTCAGAGTTAGTTTTGTTTTTGGTTTTAAAAGTGATTTCAAGAGATAATTTCGGGATGGATAGTCTGTGGGAAAATTAGGCGGGTAGCCATTGTGATTGGAGGATATCCATCATCTTTTATGGAGGTTATCCACAATAAACTATTGTTACTTAAAATGGTTATTGTATGAAATGGCTTTGAAATCTAATATGATTATTTAAATTAAAACCGCCGCTTACATAAAATAACCTTGCCAAGATCCTTTGTCTACCTTATGCATGCATATCAATTCCATATTGGTGTAACTTGCGAGCACGGTAGTAGTGCTCACTCTCTGTGAATAATCTTTATTCAGAGAAGTTATCTACCAGGCGGTGAGAATCTTGACGCCTAGGTTGCGCCCTGCATTTATTGCCTCGTGGCTAATCGTTGGGTCTACTACTATCATTCGCTCGCTCATTGTGTTTTACTTTATTTGGCCTCGGGCCCTTTGTAATAAACTCAATAAATATTAATAAAATGCGTGATATGTTTTGATTATCACTTTTGTTTGACTGTACATTAGCTGTCCTGGACTAATGTATGAACACAGAGAATTCGGGATCCTTCGCTCCCGGGTTCGACAATTAAGGAGACTCGAGCCGAAGATGTGGACGGGTTTCCAGCCTTGCTTCGAGATATGATGTGGCGGGCCAATTTCACTTATCAGCCAGAGTATGCCATCTACCGTCGAGACCGAGGGCCTGGTATGGAAGAGTACCAAGCTATCATTAATGTGATCGCCAGACAGGTGGTGGGTAGTGTTCCATATTGCATCCATACACGTGCCACCTCCGAGTCTATGGTCAGGCAGAAGAAATTGCTGGCGTGGGATGATGAGCCTCCTTCGTCATGATTTGACTTGAGCTGCCTCACCACCCTATGTTCACTTCCCAAAACAAGGCCCTAGAGCGGATGTGAGTACATTCGATGAGATTCAGTTTGGGGAGGACCCATACGTACGCGAGTTAGCGAGGTTGGTCCGTATCATGGACCAAGTCCATCACTGTCTCGTGTATGAGTTATGGGAAACCCGCCGTCGTCTGCATGAGGCACAGGAATATTTGAGGCTTGGTGTTGCCACGAACCGTGTTCCTCGTAACGTGCTTTATGGCAACAATGAGATCCCTCCAGCTGCTACTGTACCACCGGGATTCCGCCTTCCAGAAGTGCCTGGGCTGGTTCCTATCCTGGGGTAGTGTCGTCAAGCCCGGATGTCTGCCGGCTTCCCTCGCACCCAGCGACCTACATCTTCTGGGGGACATCATTTGCTGTTGGGTTCTCCTACACGTCTCATCAGCCCTAGGGATCCCATAGATACAGGTTCACCTGAAGCTCATCTGTTAAATGAGTTTCCGGTGAATTTTAACCGTAATGATTATACTTAGGGGCTGGATGTTGTGTTCGGCACTAGCTGTGTAATAGGCTAGTAGTTGTCCATTAAGTATTGTGTAATAGAATAGCCTACATTTTGTAAGATATTGTGTGCCGACTTTTGGGTTGGGACTGGATGTTGCTATCAGCCGTATGATAATAAAGTTGGGACCGAAATTTTGCTGTACCCGTGTGGTTTATGATTTTGGTGTTAATTTGGCTGCATGTCATAACATGATGCATGACTAAGTTTAGTACTTCTTTCTTTTTCTATCTCAGAATCTTGTATGTGTTCGCTCGAGTATATCCTTGTGATGTTGTTAACCATTATATGGCAACAGGATGACAGGACCTACTACTCGTTCGTGAGCACAACAAGAGGAGAGGTTCTCCACCCCTGTTCCCTATACTCAGGGGGAGCAGGCTGACCCTTCCGGATCTCATGGTCCGCAAGGTGGTCGTCAGGAAGAGGAGCTTCCTCCACCACCCACTATGGCGGATGTGCTCATGCAAATTGAGCGCAACCGAATGGACCAGACGCGCATACTGGAACAAATTGCGCGCAATACTTCTTCTACCACTCCACCAGCGGGTAGGGCAGGAGTTCAGCATGGGCAGGGGAGTCTTGCTGATTTTCAGCGGACTAACCCACTAGTGTTCTCCAGCTCCCAAGACCCAATGGAAGCGGAGGATTGGCTTCGGGAAATTGAAAAGAAGCTGTTAATTGCCCAATGCTCTGAAAGGGAGAAAGTCCTATATGCTAGCTACCAACTGACTGGACCGGCTAGCAATTGGTGGGACAATTATCTGGCTATCCAGCCCACAGGACATACCCTTACCTGGCTTGAGTTCATGGAGGCCTTTCGCGAGGCCCATATTCCTGAAGGAGTAATGATGCTCAAGCAGCAAGAATTTCTCGCTCTCAAGAAAGGGCGAAAATCAGTGACCGAGTACCTTCATGAGTTCAATATTCTTGCTCGGTACGCCCCTGATGATGTTTCGACTGACCTTCGTCGTCGGAACCGTTTTATGAATGGTTTATCCGAAGAGCTGCAGTTGGCTTTAGCGGTACAAGATTTCCGAAATTTTCAACATCTTGTGGACAAAGCCATCATTGCTGAAACTAAGAGCAAGGCTTTAGAGGAGTCACGGAAACGGCAAAAGGTTACCCAATTTACATCTAGTAGCCGTTCAGTAAGACTGCGTCTGTGGCAGCCTCAGTCTTTCCGAGCACCAGCTCCAGCTCCACCTAGGGCGCCGGTGTTTGCGTTTCGTCCACCTCCACCCACTGGGCAGTCCCGACCTAGTGGAAACAGGCCACCTACTGCTATCAATGTCAAGCCGGGTGTGATTTGCTACCATTGTGGGCGCCTAGGACATTTTGCAAACCAATGCTTTGCTAAGGCACGTGGGTTGCTACCCGTTCCGCCTTCCCCAAGCTGCGGCGCCCCGCACCTTCTCCAAAGGCGCTTGTCAAGCTCGATCCGCCCAAATCCGCGACCGTAAATCAACTAGCTGGCGAAGAAGCGGCCGAGGCACTGGGTTATTCTTGGTATGCTCCTAGTTAATTTCAATCTGACTCTTCGTTTTATTTGACTCGAGCATCCCATTCTTTTGTTAGTAGGCGCTTGCTACTCAACATCGCCTAGTTATGCATCAACTTCATCCACATATTATTCACTCCTCGGTCAAGATTCATAGTCGATCAACCGCCATAATGTTAATATCATTATTGAAGGGTAGATTTTGGGCGAACTGATTGTGATAAACTCTAAAGGGATAGATGTCATTTTGGGAATGGATTGGTTGTCCTGCAATTTGACCAAATTGATTGTGCCCAACTAACTATATCCATCACTAATAAAAACGGCATTTCATGCTTTTTCAATCTAGAACAGTTCATTCCCATCTTGGTGCATTGAAAATGGAGACCGCCTCCTCCTCGGCCACAGTGCCTCCCCGAGTCCGCCGAGCCTCCTCCCTGCCTGACCGCGCCTCCCCGAGCCCACCGCGCCTCCCCCGAGCCGTGCCTCCTCCTCCCGAGCCTCGCGCCTCCCCTTCGACACCGCCTCTTTGCCTGCATCGCTCCTGCTCGTCCTTCTCCTCGACGCCCAAAGGTAACTAATGCCGAGTTGCCGACCCCGACGCCCCTTTCCCTAACTATTTCTATCAATAATCTGTCATGGTCCCTCATGATAATTGTACTTGTTTTAGGAATTTGTATTTGTTCTAGTCAGTTATTCATATGGTATTTGTTTTGATACTGCTACTGGAATATATTGCAATGTGGTGTGGTGGGCTTGAGATGAATGCTTTGTGATGATAATAGTCTTGTACTGAAATTGTTTTGATAATCGGGTTTGTACTTGAGCTCTAATTGGAATGCTTACTCTACATCTGATAGCAATATCAAAATGCTAAATCTTAGCTTTATGCTGATTTCATTTGTTCACATGATGTTCTATTTCTTGTGAAGATGTCTTCTGCTCATTCTTCGTCATCGCCGCCTCATGTGTCTGATGATGCACCATCCTTTGGAACAATATCCAACCGCGGTAGAAGAAGAGGAATATCGAAAAGCCAGGGGGCCGATTTACCATCACGGAGGTCGATCAGTCTGGGACCCCTATCAATCCTCGCCGAGCAGCGTCCGTATTTTGGAGAACGATCGGAATAGTTGCACGGGAACGGGTCAGCGTCACCTACGATTCGTGGAAGGTGGTGCCCGGACCACTGAAAACTGCTGTGCTGGCGGATATTCTCGCATCGTTCGAGATCCCGGTAGAACACCTGGACTCCGCGCGACGACACGTGTTGCTACAGGCGTGCAAAGCATGGAAGAACTTCAAGAGCACACTTGTCAAGAACTACGTGGAGAAGGATCTGAGGGTGCCCTTCCACAAGTATCCATTCTTAGAAGAGTCTTGGGCTGAGTTTGTGGCGAGGAAGACGACAGATGAATTTAGGAGTGAAAGTGCGGCGCACACGGCCCTCCAGGCAAAAAAACAAGCACCCCCACAGACTCGACACTGCTGGGTATGCGGGTAAAGCCCCGATATGGAGGGATCAGGAACAGCAGGCAAGCTGTTCGAATGTCTCCCCGCCATTTCCCGAGATCACTGATGTGCGCTCCCGACAGTGGTTATTTGCGAGGTTACGTATTGGGTCTACGGGGGAAGCGTACTTTCCAAACCCCGCAGACCAGGAAGTGTCCCAGCGCCTGGTAAGATATCGAACTACCTAGTTTGTAATTACTCCATAACTTCATAGGAAGTGAAATGACATGTCGGGCTATTGCAGATAACGCTGAGTGCACAATCTTCCAAAGGCTCATTCCAGGCAGGCAGGGAGAAAGATATACTCTCTGTGGCCCTAGGAAACAGTGAGCATCTGGGTCGCACGAGAGGCGCTGGTGTTTATGTTACATGGGAAAAATGGTTCCAAGCGGACTCCGGATCGTACCGGAGTAGGACGAGAGCCAAAGCCGAGCGCGATGCAAAGCTATGAGAGGATCTTTGTGCATCCCTCAGAGATGAGCTCACTGAAAAAATCAGAGAGGAGGTCACTGAAAAAATCAGAGATGAGGTCACTCAATCCCTCAGAGAGGAGATTCGTGCATCCGAGCAAAAGCAGATGGAGACCTTTGAGGAAAGGATTAGGGGATTGCAACTCCCAAATCAGTTGCAAGCCCTCGCCTCACTGCTAGCCACCCCCAAACTTCCGAGTAGCTGCGCGTCCAACCCTAACCCTACCCCAATAGGTGACGACAGATTTCCCGTCGATGATATCCAGGTAATAATTATTATCTCTGGAATGCTCGATCCATTGATAGGCCTGTTGGAGTAGCTAATTTTGTATTGTTATGTACGTAGGTGGCTATGAAGTGCACGCTCCAAGTTAGATATGTCTCTGTTGCCCTAGATGTTGCTTGGGGCGGTGTATCCATCGTGCCGGAGCTTTGGTGCACGGTGCAAATCTAGCCGGTTTTATAAAAGTGAATGTGGACGGTGTTTGTGCCAATTTTGAGGCTATCCCACTAAAAATTCCCCCAAACGATGAGGTCATGACTCTAGGGCAAGCCGTTGGAACATTCATCCAGTGGCCCAAGGAGGACATTTGCCTGGAGCTACCTGCTCCGGTGTCAACTTCACGGGAATGTCCTGCAACGGCATCAAGTCCATGGGACCTGACTGCACCGAAGCTACCTGCACTAACACGGCAAGGGCCCGCTGCATCACATGCATCTACACCTCGTGCTCAGTTGAGTCTTGTGAAGTCGACCTATACAAAGCGAGGCAGCAAGGGCAAATCGAAGACGATCGACTCCTCTCCTGATATCCCCTTCTTGTCGTTGGCCCAGAAATTCGTGCTAGGCGAGCCATTGCTCGAGAAGTTAGACAGCCCTACCCTAGGACTGGATTGCACAGCATTGCATACATGGTACATGGAACAGTCCAACAAGCCGGTTGATCAACGACGCTCGGGTTTCACTGTCAAGTTCAAGGAGGATCATTTTAACCACGAGCATCAAGACGTTGTCTTTACGGTGACCTTCGACGACTTGTTCTGTCTCTTCAACCTCAACGAGCTCGACGTCTCACTCATACGATGCTGGACACTGTAAGTGTGTACAATCACGGTCAATGTTCGTGTAATACCGATAAATGTTATATATACTCCTTGCTTTTGTATATAGATACATGATCTCTGAAGCCGAAAGAAGGAAATCACTGGTAGGTTTCCTCGACCCACAGATTGTCTCCGAGCAAAGCATCACGGTGAATGCAACATTCGTCGAGAATTACGTTATAGATTTTTTTCATGGCTCACCGCAATAAGGAATTCATACTTTTGCCTTACAACCAGAAGTAAGTGTTGCACTACTAGCTATACTTGTTGATTTGTACTTTATAAGCAACATGAACTTAGGTTTAATGACCATGCTGACATATCTGTGTAGCTACCACTGGACTCTAATTGTAATTATACCAAAACGAAAATGCGTAATATACCTAGATTCCCTACAGAGGGCCACTCACAACTTCACAATTATCCGGAATTTAATCATCAGGTAAACACATTTCCTCCATAGAAACTCTATTGTAGTCTTTCCTTCCTTTGCAATGGCTAAGGCTAACTTCTTGGAGTCACGTGAGGGTGTTCGACGTGTTACATGCTAGAGGATGGAATATCGAGGGAAGGACAACGTCACATGATCAAAATTCCCAAGACTCGCTAGCTAGTACACATTAATCCTATATAACACTTCGTAGTAATGCCTCTCGAACTAACCAATTCTATTTTTGTAGTGCCACCAGCAGCCACCGGGCCGCAACGTCTGTGGATACTATGTTTGCCACAACATGCAACTACTCATCGGTTCCGCGATCACCAATGATCCTCAGGTTTGTCAATCTTTCAACAATTATTTCATATATACTTACCAATTTATATAAGCACGAATTTAATCTTCCTATCAACAAAGTTGCGACCATCGATTTAAATGCGTTGGAACAGAGCGAGCTCATAAAAGTTCGATCATACCTTGCGTCATTCTCAAGCAGACGGTCATAAATCCGGATGGGAGTTTCCACAAAGTGTAGATTGACCTTGATTGGGATAGATTGAACTTAATGGTACATGTGTGTAAATTAATGTACATTAATGGTTAAAGTTAATTGATTTGTGAATTGGATGTGCTTGTTTCTGAAATGAATGCAATTTTGATGTGCTTCTGAAATGAATGCAAATTGGATGTGCTTGTTTAAGAGGGCATGGCTAGCATTTCCTGAGGCTAGCCAATAAGCGTAAATAGATTTAGCAATGCAAAAGACTACCACGCAGTGCTCAGATGAAACCGTCTTTGATAGTCGACTACCACGATGGTTCGTAGATGACACCGCTCGTGATAGTCCATGAAACCGCTCGTGATAGTCCACTATCACGGGCGGTTTCATCTGATCGTCGTGGTGATCGACTATCACGCAGGCGGTTTCATCTGACGCATCGCTCGTGGTAGTCGACTATCACAGACGGTTTCATCTATAGACCGTCTGTGGCAGTCGAGTATCACAAACAGTTTCATCTACAAACCGCCTGTGATAGTATGTATTACAGATGGTTCGAAAACCGTCTGTGATGACCTCATGCATTATTGACCCATAAACTCAGACGGCTCACGAAACCGTCTGTGATGGCGTTTTTTAACCATCTGTGAAGGCCTTTTCTGTAGTAGTGATGGATGCCGGTTTCAACTACAAGCTGAGTGATGCATCATCCGATGGTGATGCCGTCTCCAGAGATCATTCTCCAGGAGATCATCCCACCGATGGAGTTGAGGAGGGATCCTTATCCCCCATAACAACAATACGTCCGACCGAGGAACCAGTTTTCTCCGAGGACAAGGGTCAATCCGACCACAAGCAGGACTGAATCTAGGCAGACTCACAACACGACGAGAGTTTTTCCTCCAAGTGTTCGAGTCCCTCCAAGTGTTCGAGTCCCTCCAAGATAGTCCGATCTGGCAAGGTAAGTTCTGGAAGCCATTCCAAGTCGCCAGATGGTGTCTCTCGACTACTCCTCAACCGGGGAGGCCTCTAGTGAATGTGGGAATCATCAATGGGAGGTCTTCGTCCTTCCCTCGGATAAAGATCACTCTCCTAGAGACCGAGGTAGAGACGCTCCCTAAGGATCACACACTGCACCCACTCATGGCAATGGTAAGAGCACCGCCGGTGATGGACAGGACCAACACTCTGATGAGCGTGAGAGAGATTCTCGACATAATCGCGCTTCATTGAGACAATCTCAAGAATCTGATTTTGAGACAGCTCGATAGAGGAAGATTGCCGCCCAGAAAAATCTGCTTGGGCGCGCTCAGTACCAGTCAAAGGAAGCTCAAGAACTCCAACACATCAACGACTTGCTTGAGAATCCCACTCAAGAGCTTGCTCGAGCACCAGGCTATGATCTCTTCGCTGAAGAGATCACACAAAGGCTTCGGAGTACGATGGCAAGACTGGAGTCCCCTTGCAAACATCATTCAGGAAGTCGTAGCAATACAACTTCCTCAACTACCAGTCGTTTGAACAATTCACCGTGTAGAAATCGGTGCAACAACAAGTCGCATCGTTCTCCTGCCTGGAGAGGAGTCCCTCAAATGACTGACAATCAACAAGCTTCCAGGAGTGGTGATTGATCACCACTCCGATACAAAAATCTGCAGTAGCAGATAGAATACGAGGAGTATTTCCCTCGTAAGACCGAGGCCTAATATAGGTCGGGTCCACCTGCCACTGGGTATCATCGAGTATGATCGCCCGGTGACATCAACCCTTCTTTCCTGCAAAGAAGGCGTTAGGAAGTTATTACCGGATGTCAGGCGTTCTCACCTGACCTCCGGGCAGTTCACTAGCCGCCTCGTTTTTGACCAGTAAACATGGAGAAATTCGATGGGTCTCAAAATCCTATCGAATTCATTCAGATCTACACAACAGATATCTGAGCAGCAGGTGGAGGAGAGCATGTAATGGCAAATTACCTTCCAACTGTGCTCAAAGGATCTGCTCGGTCGTGGCTATTAAATCAACCACTCGAGTCAATCTACTCGTGGCAACACCTTTGCGACCTTCTGCTGGTGAATTTCCAAGGCACTTACAACCGCCCTGGAAAGGAGGACGATGTGCACCGGATGAGACAGAACGACCATGAGATCCTGCGTCAATTCATCAGGCGTTTCAGTTAGGTTCGTAATTCCATTCCGGAGGTTTCTGACTCATTTGTTATCAGAGCCTTCAAACAGGGAGTCCGCAGTAGAAGGATAACGGAGGACATCGCTTTGAACCCTCCTGCCACCGTTGCTGAACTCTTCGAGATGGCCGATCGATATGCGACTTCTTCTGAGGTAGTCGAATGGAGCAACACCATCGATCGAGAAGACAATATTCCTTGAGAGCCAGGCAAAGGTAGCAAGAAGAAAGAGAAGAAGGCCAAGAAGTTCAAGAACAAGGCAAAGGGTCAAAAATCTCAAGCCGATAGTTCCAAGGAGGTCTTGGCCACAAGCGATAAGGAGCCACGCGGTCCCAAACCATACTCCAACCGAGGCAAAGGTAAGCGCCCTGATCGGAAGAATGACAAGCCTAGGTGGTGTCCTTTCCACAACAAGGAAGGACATGATCTTCGCAATTGCCGAGTTTTCCAACGGAAACTCGAGGACTACTACAACGGAAGGACCACTTCCACTCTCGAAAGGGTAGGGCAAACGAGTGGTCGAAGACGCCGATGATGACGAGGAGATGCCATTTCAAGATCCATGAGATCTTGTGGAGCACATCTATGGAGGATCATCGGCATACGTGTCAAAGCGACAGCTTAAAGCTACTGAACGCGAGGTAAACTCCATTGACTTTCCTATCGTCAATAAATTACCGAAGTGGTCGGAAGTCACCATCTCCTTCGAGAAAGGTGACTGGCCGATTCCTTCGACTCAACCTAGTCGATATCCAATCGTGGTTGAACCCACCATCAACAACTATCGGGTCAATCGAGTGTTAGTTGATGGTGGTAGCTCGTTAAACATCCTGTTTACGAGTGCCCTGGACGAGATGCAGGTACCCAGGACTAAGGTAAGACCGGTAAGATACTCTTTTCATGGTATTGTACCAGGGTCTTCGGCCAAACCTATTGGTCAAGTTTCTCTTCCTTTAACATTTGGTTCACCAAGTAATTTCAGGACAGAGAAGATCTCCTTTGATGTAGTTGATTTCGATACGGAATATAACGCCATACTCGGACAACCAACATTGGCAAAATTCTTGATGGCAACTTATTATGGGTATCAATGTCTTAAGATGCCAGGTCCCAAAGGAGTGATCACAATCCATTGTGATAAGAAGATGGCGCATACTTGCGACCGTCGATCCCTCGAGATGGCTGGATAGAAACCAACTCGAGAAGAAAGCCAGCCTTCGACTACCAAGTCGAAGCCTAAAGCTGCACCAAAGCCGAACGACCTAGTCAAAGAGGTTCCTCTGGATGCAGAGGAACCTTCAAAGACTGTTCACATCGGGGATACTTCCGACCTCAAGTAGGAAGACGCCCTCATCACCTTCCTCTGCCCTCATCACCTTCCTCCGAGCTAACGCAGATGTCTTCGCGTGGCAAGCATCCGACATGCCTGGAGTCCCCAAGGAGGTGATCGAGCACAGGCTAGCTTTACGGCCTGACAAAGTACCCGTAAAACAAAAATTACAGAGATTTGCCCCTGATCGACGAGATGCTATCAAATCAGAATTGAACAAGCTACTTAAAGCAGGCTTTATAAGAGAAGTCGACCACCCAGAGTGGTTGGCTAACCATGTAATGGTTAGGAAGTCGAATGGCAAGTGGCTTATGTGTGTCGACTTTACTTATCTAAATAAAGCTTGTCCAAAAGATGATTTTCCTTTACCTCACATCGATTAGTTGGTTGATTCTACTGCTGGTTGTGAAATATTAAGTTTTCTTGATGCATATTCTGGTTATCACCAGATCAATATGTGCCTAGACGATGAAGAAAAGATCGCATTCATTACACCATTTGGTATCTTTTGCTATGTCAAAATGCCATTTGGTCTAAAAAATGCTGGTGCTTCTTTTCAACGCTTTATGCAATCGACTTTTTTACCTCAACTAGGCCGAAATCTCGAAGCCTATGTTGATGATCTAGTCATAAAAAGCATCAAGAAACTTAATCATATTTCAGACTTGCAAGAAATATTCGACAACCTCAGAAAGCACCGCTTAAAACTCAATCCTGAGAAGTGTGTGTTCGGGGTCTCTTCAGGAAAATTGCTTGGATTACGGGTCTCAGACGGGAATCAAGCAAATCTCAAAAGATAAAGGCCATTGTACAAATGCGCCCTCCGATCACGAAGAAAGAAGTCCAGAAACTCACAGGGTGCATGGCAGCTCTAAGTCGTTTCATCGCACGGCTGGGAGAAAAAGGACTACCTTTTTTCAAACTTCTAAGGAAATACGAGGGTTTCGAGTGGTCGAAAGAGGCTAACACAACCTTTGAGGATGTCAAGAGATATCTTACGAGTGCTCCTATTCTGGTTTCTCTGAAGCCAGAAGAGACACTTTTAGTTTATCTAGCGCCACGCCACGGTAGTGGCGCGATCTTGGTCATAGAACGTGAAAACGCATAACCACCGACGATTTACTATGTAAGTGAATTTTTACACGGGCCTAAGGAGCGCTACCCACAGGTCCAAAAACTTCTATATGCCCTCCTCATGTCTTCGGGGAAACTGCGGCATTATTTTCAGGCGCACAAACTAGCTGTACAGTCTGAGTTTCCTTTGGGAGCGATCCTCCATAATAGGGAAATAGCAGGACGCATGGCAAAATGGTCAGTCGAACTTGGGGAGTTCGACCTCCATTTCGTGTCCCGAACGGCCATTAAATCCCAGATCTTAGCAGACTTTGTCATCGAATGGACAAATCCTGAACCTGTTCAGGATCCCCAGTACGATACCCATGACCAGTGGACGATATACTTTGACGGGTCACTTACTTTAAGTGGCTCGGGGGCTGGGGTGGTCTTGGTATTTCCTACCAAAGAAACCTTAAAGTATGCCATACGATTAAACTTTCAGACCAGTAACAACATGGCAAACTACGAAGGTTTGTTAGCTGGCATACGAGCCACGAAAGCGCTCTCGATTCGCCGACTACTCATGAGAGGAGACTCTCAACTGGTCATGAATCAAGTCGGAAAAGAGTACCAGTGCTCTAATCTGACAATGTCTCGATACTTATCGGAAGTCCGTAAGCTTGAAAAGCATTTTTTCGGTTTCGAGGCACAATTCATCCCTCAAAAGGATAATTTCCTCACATACCAGCTTACTCGAATAGCTTCTTCTCGATCTATAGTACCAAAAGGAGTCTTCCTGGAAGAACTCCAGCAGCCGTCCCTGATTGAAGAACCAGAGACACCTCCTATTGAGATAGCCTCTCTAGAATACGAAGATACCTGGATGGCTCCCATCTACGAGTATCTTCAGAAGAGTTCCGTACCCGACAATGATCTCGAGGCAGATCGCTTATCCCGAAAGGCCAGAATGTATACTTTGGTCGAAGGAGTCCTCTATAAACGAGGTACTCAAGGGGTGCTCATGCGATGCATTCCGTAGGGCGAAGGATTAACACTCCTTCATGACATACATGGAGGCATCTGTGGAACTCATGCTTCCTACAGAACACTGGTCGGTAAGGCCTTCCGACAAGGTTTTTACTGGCCAACAGCCCTGTACGACGCTAAAGAGCTAGTTAAGAAATGTGTACAATGCCAGTTTCACAGCAGGCAAATACACCAACTAGCTCAGGTGCTTCAAACAATCCCTCTGTCTTGGCCTTTTGCGACTTGGGGCCTTGATATCCTAGGACCGTTCCCAAGGGCTCCAGGAGGTTTCGAGTTCCTTTTTGTGGCTATCGATACATTCACAAAATGGATCGAAGCCGAACCTGTGACTGGGATAACAACGGAAGCCGTAAAACGATTCATGATGAGAAGTGTGATTACTCGATTTGGAGTCCCAAATCGAATAATCACAAACAATGGTAAACAATTTTCGAGCACAAAATTTCAAGAACTTTGCGACAAGTTTGGTACCAAGCTCTGTTATGCCTCTGTTGCCCACCCCTAAAGCAATGGGGGCAGTCGAACGAGTGAACGGCCAAATCATGCAGGGAATTAAAACTCGAGTCCTCGACCAGCTTGTTAAGCGCTTGGGGGCTTGGGTATAAGAATTACCCTTGGTATTATGGGCAATTCGGATGACTACTAGTCAGGCAACAGGCGAAACACCATTTTTTCTAGTTTTTGGTGCCGAAGCCATGCTTCCACCAGAACTAAAGATCAGGTCTACAAGGGTCGAGAATTTCAATGACTTAGCCCAAGAACAACTTCGAGCAGACAACATTAACTTGCTCGAAGAGAGGAGAAATCAAGCCTTAATCCGTTCAGCAGTCTACCAGCAAGCCTTGTGCAAATACTACGATCGTAAGGTCCAACCTCGCAGCCTTGCTGTAGGTGACTTGGTATTGAGAAAAATCCAATCCTAGTCTAATCGGAACAAACTTTCCCCAAGTGGGAAGGTCCTTACACAGTGGTTGAAGTTATGCGACCAGGTTCGGTACGACTGGCAATGGAAGACGGGTGAATTCTCTCAAATTCTTGGAATATCGACCAGTTACGCAAGTTCTACGTGTAATTTGACCAGCCGAACAATAAAGCATCAGGTTCTTTCTATCTTTATTGTCTTACTTTGAGTAGCGCTTTGATATTTCTTTCAACCATGCCATGATCGTAGGCCCACCTACGACCAGTTCCTAGTCGTAAATTTTTTCTGCGACAAAGTACTAATCGTAACACATTTTACGACCAGTACCAGGTTCATCTTTATACTAGTCGAAAGAAAAGTAACATCACCTAGA
Source organism: Phyllostachys edulis (assembly GCA_036346405.1). Lineage (NCBI taxonomy): Eukaryota > Viridiplantae > Streptophyta > Magnoliopsida > Poales > Poaceae > Phyllostachys > Phyllostachys edulis. Next base: position 7,335,704 of record CM070561.1, on the reverse strand, counting down.
CGAAGATTTCCCTATCTGCACGTGGTCCTGCCCACTAGAAGGAACTTCCTGGGGTCGATTTGTTCCTCCCTTTTTGCTACCAGCACAAAGAACTTGGCTTTTAAGAATGGTCGAAATAATATCAAGCCAACTCTTAGTACCTTAGTTTATTTCTTCATTCATCTTTTGAAAAATAAATTAAGCTGAGTACACTTTTTAAATTTGCTCAACTATTCTCGATAAACTCGGTTTGTTTTAACTGGTCGGAGGAAGTTGCAACACCTAGTTGAAGACTATCCTCTCTGCACGTGGTCTTGCCCACTAGAAAGAACTTCCTAGTGTCGTTCTGTTTCTAACTCTCGCTACCAGAACGGACATACTAAGTGCATTGTAATAAGTTGGACAAATTTTTAAAAAGGAACTCCAGACGTTTATCTAATTAAAGTTGATCTTTCTTGATTTGATTAATCAGTCGAGATGGAAACATCACCTAGTCGAAGCCTCTCTCTCTCACTTGGGTCCCGTCACCCACCGAAGGAACTTCCTAGTGTCGACTGTTTCTACTCTTTCGACCAATGCATGATAGTCGTGATTAAAAACTACAAGTTAGCTAAACCTCTCTCTTTTCGAAAACCCTTAACAACACTATTTACTAAGTTTATCTAAATAAACTAAGCAAATAGTCGGGGGCTAGGATAAAGTAATTATCTTTACTTCAATTCTTAGTCTCACTTTCGTTAATTATCTTTTGAGTTACTAACTACTCGACAAGATGATTTGCAGGAAACAGGATGGATTATATATTACATCAACAAAAGCTTGTCTTTTCAGGTCTCTTTTACAGGTCATTCTGAGGTAGGAGATCCCAATTGCATCTCCTCTGAAACCTTCCTACCGACTGGTTGCATTTCTTCAATCAACCGATTTGCCTCCGCTCCGGAGCAATCAAAATTGGTTTCAATTGGTTGCACGTTAAGGCTGGGGTCATGAGCTTTAATTTTGCCAAAGCATAACTTACTGCACCTTCGACCGCTTCCCTTATCAAGTCAGATTGGTTGGTCTTCAGAGTGGACACCAACTCTGGTAAAGTCCCGACTTATTCATCAATAGTACTTGTGTGAGCAGCTATCGTGTCTTCTTGAGGAGTGTTTCCCTCACCACGTAGCTCACCAAGTATATTGTTCAGGAGCGAGATATTGTTTCGAAGATTGTTCTTCGTCGACTTCATCTCTTCTTGGTAACAAGTCGAAGCCTCATGAAGTTGTTTGTTTTTGACTATTTGCTCTTAAAAGAGTAACACTGGTCAAGCAAAAGTTACTTCTAGAGGACTACAAAATGAAATTCACTACAGGCAAAGGTTTACTTACCTACTAGTCGAGAATCCAACTTCACGACTTCATCCTCATGGGAAACGATGATCTTGGCGTACCAATCCTCCCATAGCTTGATATCCTTTGCATTTTCTTTGGCGATATAGGTAATCTCATTAAGAATCAAACTCTTTTCTTGATCCTTAGTGTTGAGCCTACCCACTTCGATCTCCTTTTCTAAAAAGAGATGAGATTTTAAAAAAATAAAAAAAATAAAAAGAAAAGAACTCGTGAAGGATTGATAAACAAAACTAGATACAGGTAAAGAGTTGCTTACCTGCTAGTTGAGATTTCAACATCTCGATTTGTTGATCCTTGTCCTTGGCGATGCGAGAAATCTCGCGAGCAACCAAGGTCTTTTCACTAACCTCGTTTTGAAGAGATCTCATTTCATCCTCTTTTTCTGAAAAGAGGCAGAAGTTACAAAGGTAAAGATCTACAACATAAGCAGTCTTAGGTTCGGCACTTACTGTTTATTTTTCCTTACAACTGTTGAGCTGCAGAGTTGACCTCCCAAAGCTGCTTCAAAAGGTCTTCTTTCTCATCCCTTAGCTTTTTCGTCTTGACTTTCTCATAGTCGAGTGAATCGGCCAAGGCCTTTTCATCGCTTTTAAACCTGCAAAGGTTAAAAGTGGACATGAGCACTAAACAAATGATCGTAAGTTCTTCTACGACCACTCCCATGGTTGTAAGCTTTTCTACAACAGTTAGGTAGCTGTAAGCCTTTCTACGACAACCTTACGGTTGTAAGTACATGCACGACCAGTACTTAGTCATAAGTTTTTTCTACTACTGCTACCATAAACACTGTATAAGTGGTCAAAATATAATTGATTACTAGTATCAGTGACTTACCATCTCTCTGCCTGCTCGCAGAGTTTCGCTTTCTCTTGTCGTAGCTTGACAAACTGCCGGTTGTATTCACAAACAGTGGCAATTTGTTGCAAAGCTCTTTACAAAAAGAGTAAACAGTAAGACGCGAGGAATACCAGAGTATATGAATGCTGTCAAAAACTTACATTCATACTCCTCCAAGCAAACATGGACACTACACTTGTTGGATCCTTCAGCTCATCCAACTTGTCGATTTGGTCCCACCAAACTTTTTCAAGACGCGCATCATCAAAAATATCCCCACTGGTAGGAATATCCCTGGGGTGGGGGACTCGGTCACGAGGTCGAATGGTAGAAGATCCCATAGGAGAACCAGGTCTAAAGAAATTAGAACAGAAGTTGAAGTACTCCTCTTCTTCTGATTCGGTGACAACGACCTCTCTTCGGAAACTAGGAGGAACGTCTTCAGTGACCTCCTTCCTGGAACGATGATCAGATGTTCCATCACCATAACCGGAAGCTTCTGCCACCACCTCTACCGCTTCTGTCTCCACGACTGCCACCGTGGTCGCAGCAACCACATCAGCAGCCACAACTTCCTCGACCATCCGGGTGATGGACGATCCTTCTACTATCGCCACATTTCTCTCTTCATCCGCTGGAGAAGTGACAAGTGGCCTCTCGACGGAAGCGTCCTCAGGGGCTGAAGAAGTTGGGCTAAGATCGCAAAATTAAAAGCACGTTAAGTTGTGGAAAGCAAAAGGTAAATGCTTCTTGCACTTTTGTCTTTCTTACATACCTCTGTACACTAGGCCTAACCAAGAACTTGGGAGTCAACTTCCCAACGAAAGATTTCCTTGATTTTTTCTCTATGACCACGTCTGGTCGAGATTCAAGTTGAAGGATAGGGTTACCCACGACAATGTCTGGTCGTGGGTCTCGAGCAGGAACCACCTGGTGGGTCTCCTGATTTTCTGGAGGGCTGAGACCAGTCTCGACCACTTCAAGAACAGCGCTTCCCTCGACCGTAGGCTCTGCTGGAGCAGCATTTGTTTTGCAAAAGACATAAAATCATTCCAGTTCTCCTTTTCTAGTTGCTTGACAAAGCTAGGAAAGGCAGAAACAACAAAAGCTTTCTTGTTGTAATAAAAGGGTACCTTGGTCTTGCGGGATTTGCGCTTCAGAGGTTCAGCTACTTCAATCTCTTCAGCTTCCGCAGCTTCTTCCGCTTCAATCATAGCCATATCCATGACAGTTTTTGCGAGGAGCTTAGTCGGAGCGGAAGAGCTTGAGCCTACGCCTCCCTTATCGGCGACTCTCTTAGAACGCCACTGTTTAGCTGGAGGAGCCTGGATTGCCTCCACCACTGTCTGTTTCCCAATGGTAAACAAGACAACCTCTTCGTTATCCTGACGACTCTCCATGCCTACTTTCTGCAGCAGACAGAAGAAGAAGAATTACTAATCCGTCATAAGATTTTCTATGACCAGTATCCAGTCGTAAGTTTTACTACGACATTTTCCTGATCGTAAGTTCTTCTACGATCGCTATCCGGTCGTAAGTTTTTTCTACGACCGGTACCTAATCCTAAGTTTTCCTACAAAAACCAAGCAGTCGTAAGTCTTTCTACGACTGGTTCATGAGCGTAAGTGCTGCTACGATCACCATCTGGTCGTAAGTTCTTCTACGACCAGCCATAAGTCGTAAGTTATTCCATGACTACTCCACGTTCGTAAGTCTTTTCTACGACTAAGAAATCATAAAGATGAAATCAACCCTTGATTACCTTTAGGTGTTCTATCTTCTCCTCTGCGGATACGACCGCTAGAATTTGGGGAACTACCACATTGGGTGGTGGAGCTTTCTCGCAAATAAGCTTGACTCGGACGTCAATCTCATTTTGTGAAAGGTCTAAACAAACAGATAAGATTTTCATTAGTCCAATCCGAAGATAACCAAAATGAAAGCTAAGTCGAAGCTTCATTTACCCTCCTCGTAGTCCCTGGTTGGGTCTTGTAGCCCCGTATACCTCCACATAGGAGGTACTCGTTTCTTTAAAGGGCTAATGCGACGTGTGATGAAATCCTTCACTACATGCCACCCGATGAGCCCATCTCTCTTCAAGTCTTTGATAGCTTGAATGTAAGGGGCAATTCGGTCAAGATCTCTGGGAGTCGAATCCCAGAAAGGGACCTTCTTGGCAACCTTCCCCACAAAAGAAAGGCTATCTTCTTGAGTGGTTTTCCAGTAAAACCACTTCTTCCTCCATCTCGGCCCCGACGACCGGGTGAATATCTGAATATACTCCTTTGACTTTCCATCATGGAGCTTCAGACCACAACTCTCGGCAATTCCAGCTTGTTGAGCCATTCCGTAATAATACTGAAAGAGCTCAAGGTCCGCTGGAATCCCCAGGTAAGCCTCACACAAGTACACGAATACGCTTAACATTGTGATGGAATTAGGACCAAGATTAACCAGTTCCACCTGAAAATGTTCGAGTATGAGTGTGAGGAAAGGATGAGCTAGCAATCGGAGGCCACACTCATAGTACGCCTAGAAGACAGGGATTTGCCCCATCTCCCCCGACGGCCAATGCTGCCCGGCAGCTGAAATCCACTTGACTAGGATCTTCTCTGGGATCTTCCTGGCGGCAACAAGAGCCTGCATCTTCACCGCATCCATCTCCGACTTAGCCCACTGGGAAGTGGCCCCAGCCATTTCTCTCAGCAGGGGAGGAGTTTGAGTTTGGAAGGATTGAAGGAGAAGGCACGATTTAGTCGACCGCGGAGAAGGCGAGAGCTTGATTAACAGTTGAAGCAATTTGGGGAAAAGTAAGAACCCTAAAAACACCCCTGTGGTAAGTTTTTATAACCACACGAAAGGAAATGCTGTGGAAACCCAACGGTTCCCACCGCTTCGGGAATTGCTCCAACTGACAAGATTTGGGAGAATCGATTGAGATTCTTGAACTTGTTTGTTCAAGAAAACCGAGGCTGTCTTCACACCTCAAGCGAAATTACTTCCTTGGCCAAGTCTTTTTTGGTCAAATACCAGTTGGAAAGGTTTTTCTTCCGATTACCATACTACGACCACTTTATGGTCGTAAGTTTTTTCTACGACTATTTAATAGTCGTAAAGGTTTTTCAACAGCCTTCTTGACTAAGTATATTTCAGGTCAAATGATATACAAACTCGAAGAGCTTTTTCCTTCGACCATCTTTTTACGACCAGTTTTTGTGGTCGTAAGATCATCTATGACTCCTTTCCCATGTAAGTACTTTCACTTGAAGCTGGGGGGCTAGATGGCGAGGATCTAATAAACCTCATTTTATTATTTATCTATAATTCTTATTATGGGTGAATATGGCGTCATCTGATTCTTGAGTATACCCCTTATAATCATAAGGAAGAAGCCAACCGGTGGGTCGAAGCTCTTCTCGACCATCCTCATAGTCGTAAGTCTTTCTCGATTGTTTCATGATCGTAAGTCTCGCCACGATCACCATCTAGTCGTAAGTTCTTCTACGACCAGCCCTAAGTCGTAAGTTATTCCATGATTACTTCATGGTCGTAAGCCCTTTTACGACTAAGTCAGCTACGACCACCCTATGATCAATAAAGCCTGTGGATAAGTAGGCCCAATTGATTAGGGAATCTAAGCAGAAAATATACGCTTTTATTCTTCGGAATAACTGCACGTTACACACCATTATCTCTAACTAGAAACTGCCAGGCGACGTGGAGGAGTTAATACCCTAGCGATTACTACCAACAATGCGCCCATTACTTGGAATGATGAGGCACCTCTTGGCCTAGAGAAACAGCTACCTCTACGAACACTATAAAGGGCTATGGCTAGAGATAATGAAAGGGGGGATTAGAGACATACAATCGGACATACATACTGAGTAGCAGGGAAAATCGTAGCATTTTCTACTGATTGTAACCTATATACTCAATACATACACATAGGGGTAGGGTTGTTATTCTCTTTGGAGAAGGCCCGAACCTGTATAAAAATCCCCGTGTCAATCTCTCTACGTGATTTCAGTCTTGGAGACCCCCGAATCAAATAATCTTTACGTAAGATCGGTTCTAAAACACCGACAAAAGTAATTTTACTTAAGTTGAAAAGATAGAACTATTTTTCCCGAACAGACAGATTAAAGAATACGAACCCACTTTCACAGATCTGTCCATCGGGAGCGGTTCCTGGAGGGGTGGTAATTGTTGAGTTCCCACGATATTTAACTTAGACCCGCGGTTATAAAAATATATCAAAAGCATGGCTTAGGGTTTTTACTTTCCCCGTTTGCTTCAACTGTTCTTGAGCTCCTGTTCTCTCCGCCGCTAACCAAGTCTGCAATTCTTCCCCAAATTATTCCAAATCCAAATCAAACTTAGTCAGAAAAAATGGTCAAGACTGTTTCCAAGTAGGAGAAATCTGAGATGGATGTGGAGAAGATGACTGCTTTGGTCATAGCAGAGAAGATTCTAAGGTGCACTTTGGTGAAGTGGACTAACGTTGAGCGTCAGCATTGGGCCTCGGGTGAGAGGGACACCATTCCAGTATTCCAGGTGTACTGTGAATATGGTTTTCAACTACTCATTCACCCTTTTCTGATGATCGTACTCCAGCATTTTGGGGTGGAATTGGTGAACTTGTTTCCCAATTCCATCACAATGCTGAGTGTATTTGTTTACCTGTGCGAAACCTATCTAGGAATTTTTCCAGATTTGGATCTCTTCCTATATTACTACGGGATGGGCAAGCATAGTGTAATCTCATGCAGCTGCAGTCTGAAGCTCCACGATGGGAAGTCGAGGGAGTACATTTAGATGTTCACCTAGTTATCATGGCCAGGGTGGAAGAAGAAGTAGTTCTATTGGACCTTGTCCAAGGATGATAGTCTTTTCTCCATGGGGAAACTCGCAAAGAAGAGTTCATCTTGGGACTCGGTTCCAAGCGATCTCGACGGGATCACCCCTACATCTAAGACATCAAGGAATTTAGGGAAGAGGGGTTGACTGGATGGCATGTGGTGAGAGACTTCATCACGCGTCGTATTAGTCCCCTAAAGAATCGAGTACACCCCATGTGGAAGTACTCAGGGATTACTGACCTAACCAGAGGTTATGAAGGAGGTAAAGTAATAATCAACTTAGCTCTTTTTGTTAATTCTGAGCATGATTGTTGATTATATCTTCATAATCGTAGATCTTTCACAAAAGAAAATTGACGCTTGAGTCAAGTTCATTTGTGAGAAGGCTCCTACGACCACTGCATGAGCTCCTCGAATCCTGCCGGTTGTAATCGAAGAAGAAAGGAAAGAATACCTAAAGGTAATGAAAAGTTGATTTCGTCTTTATAGTTTAGTAATCGTAAAATTCAACCATTTGATAATATTTATTTTCTGTCTTTTGCGGAAAGTAGGCATTGTAGACTATCAAGATGACCAAGAGGTTGAATTGAAGGCTGTCGAAGATGAGTCAGAGGAAGACAGAGTTTCTTTGACCAAAAGGCGTCGCCTTGTGAAGGCTGTCGATAAGAAGGATGGAAGTTCGAGTTCCACACTCAGGACCCAAATATGCAAATCTGGACTCTCTGTGTATACTGCACTAGTTGAGGATCACGCTAGTGCATATAGTGGCAACATAGATGAAATATCATTCCATATGCAAAGATGACTAATAAATAGACAAATAACAATAATTATCAGAGTAACGACTTCAAGGTCAAAGCTTACAATTAATGACTCAAAAGGTGAATAGCTCAATTAAACTGCAGTGGAAGGTAACGAAATAACTTCAGTGAAGCCCATCCATATGCCCACGGGCAATCGACTGGGTAGCACGAACTAGTTCTTCACGATCCTTAAAGTAGAACTTGTTGACCGATGATGAACTGTTGTAGCCTTCTTGACCGAACAACATTGTTTATAGCAAGGATGAGTACATAGAGTACTCAGCAATTCATACCACAAAATGCAATTATAGATGATGGATTATTCCGAAGGACATGGTTTCTATGGCTATTTTGCAATAAAGCAGCATTTGCACTTGGATACAAATAATAGATTGAAAGTGTAATTCAAAACAAATAAACATTAATAGTTTAACAATTATTTTTCACAAAAACACAAAGCCTAATTAATTTCTTTCACACAACCATATGAGTTTAACCACACAGTTGTCCCTTCCCAATTGTTTTTATAAAAATATATCCCTCGTGTGAAATTTTCGAGCATGTCCATTACCGCGGACGCGGCTATTCGAATAGATTGTTAACACTCTGTAGAGGTAGTACACTTTACCCACAAGATACAATTAACTCATCATGTCTGCCATGACTCACCATACGGAAGTATGCGATTAAGCAATCATAACAAAATATTTCCGAAACTTCATCTTGACAATTGACCCTCCCGATGTGTTTTACCATCGTACCCACCATGACACAACTCTTTGATATGACGCACACTATTGGACCTGAAGACGACGAACCGCTCAAAAATGTGACCCTACCATAGTGGTACTGTAACGTCCCAAAATTTGAGCTTTCAAGAATCTTTTGAGTAGTTTAGGTCCCTAAAAAATTTCACCAATTTTATTTGAATTAATAAAGCTTAATTGGGAATTTTCTGAATTCAAAATATTTAATTTGAGTAATCTAAACATCAATTAAATCAAAACCAGTGTTATTTGGCTTCTTTGTGTTCCAAGGAATTTTCTTGGATTTTTCGAGTTTGTTTGCCATTTTTTTTGTTCTCCTTTGATTTTTAGCCTTTTCTTTAATTCTGAAAATCCTTTTTCTCTCTCCTCTGCCACGTGGCTGCGCTGTTCATCTTCTTCCCAAAACAACAGAAGTAAATCCCGTGCAATCTGCACTGTACCCAATTCCAACTCTACCTCCACGGTGCATATAAAAGCCAAGTGACTGCATCAAAATGAGTGTCTTGATCTCTTTCAATCCCCCAAATTGGTTTTGTTGATTTGATCTCGTTTCATCGCAATCTGTAAAAGAACTGAGCTTCACTGAAGGTCTTCTCTGTCTAGTTTCACCGCCATCTAATGTCCCCCGGCCAAACCATCTACAGTGTTGAGTTCTCCTCGACATGTTCTACATCTACCTTCCGGCCCCCTCGCCCAAAGACCACCGAATCATCGCTGGCCATGTCAAGACATAACGCTAAAACGTGTTCGTCGCGTTCCCCGCTTCTTCGGTGAGTTTATCCAAAATCCGATCGTGTCATCCTATGTCCCTCATCTAGACCTATCTTTCCCATCTTTAGATTTCAAGTTTCATCTACCGTGCACTGAGAACCAAGATTTCTCTCTCCTTTGTGGCTACCTTCCTTCTCTGGCCAAATACGTTGCAACCATTGAGCCCCTTCCTTCATCTCCACCACCGTTGGGTTTGCGTCGTTGCATTCTACGCCGTGCTCCCCTCCCTTTTCCTAGAACATCATCAGAAGCACTGCGCCATCGTGAGGCCGCTACCGCCACCGCTTCTTAACCTCGTCGCCGGCGCATGCTGCCTCGCCTCGCCATTTGGACCGCGTCACCATCTCCACCTCGTCTTCACCGTTCTGTTTTGGTCATTTGCTAGAGCCGCCTCGCCTTTGGCCCCTGACGCCGCCATGCACTAGGACTGGAAAAATAGCTCAAGGCTCGTGGCTCGACTCGGGCTCGTCACGGCTCGGGCTCAGCTCGTGAATTTTTGAGCCAAGCCGAGCCCACCTTTTGGCTCGGTGAAATTTCAAGCCGAGCTCGAGCCGGGCTCGCGAGCTGCTCGGCGAGCTTTTTGGCTTGGCCCACGATTGAAGGCCCAGGTCGGCAGGTCCTCCTTGCGCTGCGCCCAGTTGGCTTTTGGCTGTTATCTCGCTCAACGGCCTTATCCTCCCGAACGTCCATCTTCTCACTCGGCCACTCCCCCACCTGACTCCTCCATCCACCCGTCGCCTCCCACTCCCCCATCTTCTCCACCCGCCGCCGCAGGCCGCAGCCTCCCCCATCTCCACCCGCCACCGCCGCCTCCCCCATCTCCACCTGCCGGCCGCTGCCTCCATCCACCTCCTCCACCCGCCGCCTCCCCCTCTCGGCCCCATCTCCACCTGCCGGCAACGCCTCCCCCATCTCCACCCGCAGCCCAGCTCTCCTCATCCTCCTCACCAGCCACCTAGTCCATCCACCGCCTCCTCCTCCTCATCTGCCATCATCACCTACTCCATCTGCTGCCCCGTCCTCCCCCCGACCACGTTCTCTTCTCCCTTTGTGCTCCTACCTCCCCCTGATGCTCCCCTCGTCCTCCCCCAGGCAGCCCGGCCCGTGCTCCACCCGACGGTCCCGACCCCGTGCTCTCTCCATGGACGTGGACGTGGGCCATGAAGCTTCGGTTGCCGAGGAGGTCAACAAGGTCAAGCTGCTCTACTCCAAGCTCGCCGACGCCGAGTCTGCTGTTCTTGTGAAGTTGCTCCACCCGGCCCCGTGCTCTCCATGGATGTGCTTTTTTTGGATGTGCTTGTATTGGATGAACTGATGTTTTGGATGTGCTTGTTTTGGATGAACTGATGTTTTGGATGTGCTTGTTTTGGATGATCTGATGCTTATTGGATGTGCTGGAGGTGGATGAACTGATAGAAAATTTTGTAATGCTTGTTGGATGTACTGGATCTGGATGAACCGGATGAACTGATGCATCAGGCCATCAGTTCCTTCCTTGGCTCGCGAGCCCGTTCGAGCCAGCTCGAGCCTTTCTTCGAGCCGAGCCGAGCCACCCTCCTGGCTCATGCTTGAAATGAGCCAGGCCGAGCTGAGCCAACTGTGCAAACGAGCCTGTCCGAGCCGAGCCGAGCTTGGCTCGGCTCGGCTTGTTTCCAGCCCTACCATGCACTATGAACTAATCGGCAGTAGCTCACTATTCTTGTCTGTTGTCATTTCTGATTTCTTCTCTGGATGTTGGTCTGTTGTGTCTTCTCTGTTGGCTTCTGGCTTCTGCATCCTCTCTGCTCTCTATTTCCTCTATTCCTTTCCCTGCCACCTTGTGCCATGAACCGACCATGGAGCTTCCTATTTCCTGTCTGTTGCTTCTCTAATTGTGTTCATTGTTCCCACGTGTATTCCTTTCCCTCCCTATGGTGTTGTCCCATATGTCATCCAACCAAGCCAATCAATACATCCAATTCTCTCTCACTTCCATGTGGACCCCACATGTCATCCACCCAATTCAAAACCCTAATTCCTTCTCTCTTACATGCAGGTCCCGTATGTCAGTCAACTCTTGGTCAACCCTAGCTTCATGAGCTTGGTCCACCGTGGACTAGCATCTCTCTGTGGATATGGTCCATAGACTAGTGGTCCCACATATCACTCTCTCTACCTTTTTTGGACTTATTTTAATTCTAGAAATCCATAAATATCAGTAGGACCCACATGTCATACACTCAGCCATTTTCTAATATTTTTGGAATAGAATATTCTAAGAATATTATGTGGACCCTACTTATTAGTTTCTCTCTCCCTTTTCCTTTTTCAACATTTTCCTTTCCTATCGAACTTCCGACAGCTCATTCTTTCTCGTACGAACCTGAATTGAACCCATTCAAGTTTCTAAATTCATTTAAATTCAACATCTACCTTCCAGTACCATTTAATTTCAATTTGGAGTTTGTTTCATTTGTCTTTTTGAATTTTTTTTTGTTTTGCACTTTCTCTCTCGTTAGACGTTAAAGTCTTGGAATCGTCCGAAGGAGCTGAAGGCCAAGGAAATAGAAGATCGAAGATAAAATAAGAACATCATTGCTATAGAAAGGCAAGTTGTACCTTTGGCCTTGTTGAACCCAACTTTCCAAAATTACTTTGATTCAAGTTACTGCATTCTACTTTAAGTATTTATTTAAATATTTTGGGATTAGCTATTCGCCCATTTGATTACACCCACCTTGCCTATTGTAATATCATGATCTTTTATCACCCTAGCTTGGTTAATTATTAGTTGGTATTATCATAGCACCAACGTGGGTTGGTTAGACATGAATAGTTTGCTTGGCCATGCAACGAGTCATTTATATCATTTGAGTTGCAATTATAAACTTAACTAAGTGATTATGGAACTTTTTGTAAAACTGTGTGCCGTGTGTGCTATTACTCGTTGATGGCATGTGTTGCACTTAACTAACAGGGTGGGAAAAAAATTTAGACTAAGGCGAGTGGTTGAACTGTGTGATATGGTGGATATGAGACTGGGAAAAATGAATGGTAATATGATGGATGTGTAACTGAAAAAAGTGAATGGTCATTACATAGTTAGAGAACAATGGCAGTCTCACCTTGGTCAATTAAGGACTTAACTTTGTGCGCCATTGAACTGAGCCACAATTGTATGACTACATGCCTGGTATAGGACGGGCCTAACCTAGTAAGCTATGGAGTCTTGGCATTGATTACTCAGGCAGATAGGTTAAGCTGTGTGCTAGGGTGGAGGTGTCTCTCAGCTTGTGTGGCGATTCATATTTATGAGCGGTTCGCCGTCTTCTGGTCCAACGGAGTGCGATGGGCTAATTTCCTGTGTGGGTGTTGGTGCTGTCAGTAAAACACATCAGGAGAGTCCATTGTTGAGATGAAGTTTCGGAAAGGTTTTGTTATGATTGCTCAATCGCATACTTCCGTATGGTGAGTCATGGCAGACATGATGAGTTAATTGTATCTTGTGGGTGAAGTGTACAACCTTTGTAGAGTGTTAAACAATCTATTCGAATAGTCACGTCCGCGGTCATGGACATGCTCGGGGATTTCATACGAGGGGTAGATTTTTATAAAACAATTGGGAAGGGACAACTCTGATGGTTGTGTGAAACAATTTGATTAGGTTTTGTGTCCTTTGTGAAAATACCTGTTAAAATTATTATCGTTTATTTGCTTTGAATTACGCTTTCAATCTATTATTTGTATTCAATTGCAAATGCTGCTTTATGCAAAAGAACCACAGAAGCCATTTCCTTTGGAATAAGCTATCATCTATAATTGCATTATGTGGTGCAACTTGTTGAGTACTTAGGGTACTCATTCTTGCTGCAATCATTTAGACAAAGTGGAGGAATCGTCGGTCAACAAGGTCTACTTCTAGAATCGTGGAGTACTAGGTCACACTACCCCAGCCGATTACCTGTGGGCATATGGATGGGTTTCACTGAAGTTATTCTATGACCTTCCGCTGCAGCTTAATTGAGCTATTTGCCTTCTGAGGCATTAATTGTAAGCTTTGACCTTAAGGTCATTACTCTGATAATTATTGTTATTTGTCCATTTATTAGTCATTTTTGCATCACTACTACAAAAAAGGCTAATACTGGACGCCTCATCACAGACGGTTGACCAAAACCGTCGGTATTACATTCAATCACGAGCGGTTTTGGTTTAGATAAAATGCGTACTCTTGCTTAATGCTAAAAACCGTCGTGAAGAGGCAATATCACGAGCGGTTCACGAAAACCGTCGTGAAGTATCACGAGCGATTACAACAAGAACCGTCGTGATATTAATCGATCACCGCAAGCGGTTTTAAAACACAACCGTCGTGAAATGTAGCACGACGGTTACAACAAGAACCGCTCGTGATAATATCGCTCAGCGTGAGTTTCTTCATCGCCGATGCATCATTAAATCGCCATCCGCCCGGCTCCCGATCGTCTCTTCATCGCATCGATCCGCCGGCTCCCGTCGTCTCTTAAATCTCACGCTCGAATTTATTCCTTGTTTTATAAAAGGATCATCCGCCATCAAGATGATCATCCCCACATACTTATAAAAAAACGAAATGGCGCTTCTTCCTCGTCGCCAAGCGATGGCCTTCTGGCCTCCTGCACGAGCACCTCTCTCGGTGTAAGTTGAGCCGTCTTTTGCGGAAGAACACCTTGTTTGATCAACAGTGTCTTCACTCCTCTGCCGCGGAGAATTTGCGGAGCGGTGGCGGCCACCTTCCGCCGTCTTGACATCCTCCTCCGCCGTGTCTTCGGGTGATCTCCACTTTTGGCGAGTTTACCGTGTCATCAACGTAGTCCTCCAAAAGCGGCGTTGCCGTCTCGAGAGGCTTGCCGTCACTTGACTGTAATCGAGGCGGCGAGCATCAAAGTCGACGGCCGAGACCCTCAAGCAAGGGAAGAGAGCCTATGGGCTCAATTCTTCTTAGTTCAACGATCGAGGTCTTGGGAGACACTTTCGAGCAGCGCGTCAGCGGTGGGCGCATTTGAGCTTCGTTCACGATCGAGAACCGTCCGATGCCGACAAATGCCGCCTATGAAGTATTGCGAGATGGAGATAGCAGCCTACCTTCGCCACTAGAAAAACCTTGTTTAATTATAGGTTTACGCTTTTTAATATAAACATGTAATTTCTTCATGTCATGTAAGTGTATATACTTGAAAAAAACCATTTCACGAGCGGTTCCATTATGGAACCGTCGTGATATATCCATATCCTGAGCGGTTCTATTATGGAACCGTCTGTGATAATTATCCTTGATGGTTCCATAATAGAACCGTCTCGATAAATCTCTTTATAAGTAGGAGCTAGCCCGACTTGCCGCTAGGGTTTGCGCTCTAACTAAATCACTCCCGGTGACCTTACTCTCGTCCGTTCCTCCCCGTCGCTGGCGGCGCGCCATTCTTCCGTCGTCGCCGCGGTTTGGCAGCATCTGGTGACCTTTGCAAAAGACACTAAAGACGATAAGAGTGTCTTTTGTAGCGTCACCGTTAATACTCTAACTTCTGATGACGCCAAACTCGTCACTCCCGGCTTAATTTGCTAGGGTTTCTTGCCGCCCTAACTCCGTTCCTCCCCCCTCGGCGTCGCCGCTCGACCTCATCGCCCGTCGCCGCCCGACCCTTTGCGCCCGCTAGGGCCTGGCCGGCTTTGCTTTCCCCATCCTCCTCTATTCTCCTCTAGATCTGTTAGCTTAATGTCTTTTGTTGAGTTTGATTTTTATGCATGAGCCTTAAGTTGTGTCGATGTTTGTGTGATTTATGCAAGGTAAAGGAAATGGATGAGGGTTGTCTTTGGTGGTGGGGTCGCCACCTTGTGGTTCTTATTTGTACTAAGGTCCCTCTCTGTCTCTACCCTCCTTGCTCTGTGATGAAAATGGCTAGCTAGTGCTCTGCGATGGATCTTTGAGGGCTACTCTTGGTGTGGTGGGTTTGGACACCCTTGGTCTTGTTCTCTTCAGCGATGAAGCGCTCAATGATGTTAATAGTCTTATGCTGAAATTGAATTGATAATTAGTTCATATTAATAGTCCCTTGCTCTGTGATGTAATGATGTAAATAGTCTTATGCTGAAATTGAATTGATAATTAGTTCATATTAATAGTCCCTTCTTTGTGTGATGTAATGATGTCAATAGTCTTATGCTGAAATTGAATTGATAATTAGTTCATATTAATAGTCCCTTGCTCTGTGATGTAATGATTTAAATAGTCTTATGCTGAAATTGAATTGATAATTAGTTCATATTAATAGTCCTCTTGTTGTGTGATGTAATGATGTCAGCAGTCTTATGCTAAAATTGAATTGATAATTAGTTCATATTAATAGTCCCTTGCTCGTGATGTAATGGTGTCAATAGTCTTATGCTGAAATTGAATTGATAATTAGTTCATATTAATAGTCCCTTGTTCATGCGGTCAAGTTCTCCTACCTCTTGCGTGCAGTCGTCCTACCATTCCATTCATAACCTCTTCTCTATAAAGTCTCCAGCGGTGTTTGCTTGTGCCATTAAAACCGGCATCATATATATATTATTAAGTAGTCCTCGGCCACTTTAGAATTCGTCCATGACATGAGAAGAATGAGGCGGTATCCACGGGCAACCTCATTGAGCCCTTGTAAGTTTAAAAAGTATGGATGCAAAGAAGCGGTCGGACATCAATTACTGGATTGGGCGTCGCTATGTTGAAAGTGGCGTTGATCTTAACTTCTCCGGTGGGAAGTGGCATCATGTATTAGCAACCAACAATTCTTGAGCATGTAATTGTCTTTAAAGCCAACAAGAATACCAAGCAACAAGTTGAGAATTCTTTTGAAATATGAGAATGGTTGCTTGGTGTTCTTGTTGGGTTTAAAACGATTACATGCTCAAGAATGGTTGGTTGCTAATATATGATGCCACTTCAATGGAGTACATCGATCAACAACACTTTCTGAACATAGCGACGTCCAATCCATGGTAATTGGATGTTCGAACGCTCTCCTTGCATCCATACTTTTGAATTTGCAAGGGCTCAATGAGGTTGCCCGTGGCTACTGTCTCATCCTTCTCATGCTGCGTCGACGATCCCCCCAAAGTGGCTGAGAGACTACGAACAATATATATATAATATATATATGATGCCGGATTTAATGGTACAAGCAACCCAACGCTTGGGCCTTTATAGAGAAAAGTCATCCAGACGGTTCCAGCCACAAACCGTCTGTGATATGTGCTTATCACAGACGGTTTGTGGATGAAACCGTGCGTGATATTACTATCTCATGACGGTTTGAACCACAAACCGTGCGTGAAAGTATACATCATGAGCGGTTCAAAACCGTTTGTGATGACCTCATGTCATCATCGACCCATAAACTCGGGCGGCTCACGAAACCGCGTGATGGCGTTTTGAACCGTGCAGTGAAAGCCTTTTCTGTAGTAGTGCATATGGAATGATATTTCATCGATGTTGTCACTGTGTGTACTAGCATGATCCTGGACTAGTACAGTATACACAGACAGTCCAGATTTGCATATTTGGGTCCCAACAGAGGTGGTATCAGAACCATATTGACTGTAGGTCCTGACCTTAGTTAGAATGGATGTTTTTAAGGAAAACTTCAAAAGTTGTTTTACAAATAGAAAATCTTAATGAGGTGCTATTCTCACCTTCTCTAGCTTCTATACTCTTCCATTCTATTACTTTCTCATCTATATTCTTCCTCACCATTTTGAGTATTACATTGGACTCGCTTTCCTCACAACTTCTATAGTTTCGTTATTTGTGCCAAATGTCTCGATGGATGCCCTATAGTCTTTTTGAGCAACTCTTCGAAGACCATGCAACCAACAACGACATATCGACATCTCCCCAAGTGTTCAAGACAACTTCATCGTAAGAATTGAAGACTAAGAAGAAGTTGTACGTTGCCTCTGTCTTTTTCCAAGTTTTGTCATCAAGGATCGCACGCAATCCACATTTGACGAAGACCGTGACCAGTCCGAGTTTTCTTCAGACCAACCATATAGGATAAATCAGCGTGGTTCCTCCCGTGTGTTGAGACCAAGTCACCCAGTAAGTTGGAGTTTGATCGACTAGACGATTAGTTTTTTGTTTCTCTTCTTCTGTCTATAGTTTGGCTATGCGTTTTATGATTCTTAATAGCTTTCTGGATATTTGTGTGTTCCTTGGTGTTCCTTGGGTTAAACCTGCTCCCCTTAGTAGATTGTCTTCCCTTACCTTGTGCTTTTCCCTTTCATCTATTAGCCTTGTTCAGCCAGCAGATGAAGAGCCCCAGTGGAGCCAACCTTGTCAGTGATCTTGAGACAGTCTGTGCTAGCTAAGATCTTGTCAATCCCTGTGGACAGTTGTCAGTACCAAGAGGAGCTGATCCACACATGGAACAATTATTGATAGCTCAGACTCAATTCATGAACACGATGATGCAGAACATGAACGACATGATGACCCAGCAGAATCAGACCACCATCACTTTAATCAATTTGTTGAATTAGAGTAAGCAAGCAAACTGTCGTACCATCACCAGTGTCAGTACCAAAGAAGACGTTAACAAGCAGCTATCTCCAGTGTCAGTAGTGACACATCAGAGCCTGAATTAGTTTCCTACCACCCAAAATCAGCTCATGCAAGCGACGATGCAACCGTTGGAAAATAGTAATGTTTGCAATGATGCACAACTCGTTGCCATCCCTAGCACACTCTCAGTTTAAGTTTGTAGAGTTCTTATTGACTAAGCTGTCTGTCTTTAAAGGATCAATCACACTCAACGATGGAGAATCCTGGATTCGCACCATAGAAGAGAAGCTAACTATTGCACAATGTAACGATAACGAGAAAGTTTTCTACGCTACTCATCAGCTGGAAGGAGTTGCCTTAGATTGGTAGAAAAACTTTCGCACCGCCTGTCAAGACAAGCAGACCATCACTTGGGCAGAATTTGCCACAACTTTTCGTCAATAGTTTGCAAGATCAAGCAACAGTGATCAAGTGAAACCTGCAATTCCGATATCCTATGCCCAATCTAGCCGTTGCCATTTGAAGTGCTGCCAACCAAAAAAAAGTCAAAAGATTGTGCATGTACCCGTTGTAGAGAAATAGGCCATAGCGCCGATGAGCACGATATCAATTGTTCTAGTTGTGAAGGAAACCATTCTGTTGGAGAATGTCCAATGAGTGAAAACAATGATCATTGTTCGAGCCAGTGCCCCATGTATTCAGTGTTGACTTCTGCAACACAACATCAGCGAGAAAATTTTCGAACCGCTATCAGAGCATTAGCAAAAGAAGGCAAACAGTTATCAGTATAAGAATTGTTAGCTGAGGAATCGCAAAAGCAGAATGTTGACTTTGGCAACCAGCCTCAAAAGAGAAGCAAGTCAATATCAATCATCAGTAGAGTGTTTCGAGTATGGTAAGCAAGGCCACTATGCCAAGAGATGCCCTACAAAGTGACAAGCTTCAACCCTCAAGGAGGATAGTCGTTCTGCCATAGTCTCGTCAGAAAAGTCGCAAGGTTCGACACGTTTATGCTACAACTGTTGTGAAAAAGGTCACTACATCCGCCAGTGTCCTCAGATGAACCAGTCACTCACTCCAGATGCAAGAATTTCAAAAGTCATTTTAGTCAAGATCGTAACACCCAGAGCAGGTAGTAAAGCAGTAGGATCCGTTTGCCCAACAAAGCAGTCAAAGAAGAGACATTTGAATGATGATGTTACCGAAAAAAACCTAGATTGGTGATACCAGATTATGTAGTGTCATGTCTTTCTTTGTAGCAATGAAGTCAGAGAATCGTTGTGATCTTTCCTTTGTTTGAGAGTAAAAAGGTGGACATCTTTGTTTGCAAGTTATGAAGAAAAAATGATTGTTGGATTTTAAAGTATTGGATACCTTCCTAAGCATATGCCATTGTAAATTCAAGTAATCAGGCATTGAGTTACATTGATTGAAGGTCGTAGAGCTGTAAACATGGAATGTGATGTTGAATTCCAAATCATTGTTTTGCATATGCAATAAGGCAACAGTAAATGGTTGAAGACCATACCATGTGATAATGATGCTATCCGGATAGCATGCAATTGTCATCGCGGGTGGTCTATTCATCATGCAACTGTATTAGAAGTCAAGTGTGTCTTTGACTTAATACCCTAGATCAGCCAATTTCAGAAGGATTTACGTCAGGGATGAACTATGACAGAAGTTGCCAATGAATTTGCTGAAATGGCAGAGCAGATCAAAGGATTTTCTCAGATAAAGGCAATATCAAATCAAGTTCGTCAATTTAGCAAGTGTCAATGTTGATTATAAGGTAAAATGGTAACACGAGGATGTGCGAGAATTTTAGTTTATTCAGGAGCTAACTGTAAGAACATCAGAATAAGCTCGTTTGAGTTTTGAGTAAGAATCTCAATTTTCCCCAGAATCATCCATGAACTAGACAGTGTCAGTTGATTACCAGTGAGACAGTTGTTTCGAGATGTGTCAATTGAAGATCAGTGAGATCATTGTTTCAAGATAGTCCAGAAACCTCACCCGTTATAAAAGGCAAAAGTTCACTTAGATCGCCAAAAGTGAACTGAGTTTGTGAGAATTTTAGAAGAGATCGATCACTACTCCAGTGTTCGTACTACCAGAGCCCAAGAAGAATCCCGACATCGTCAGGGATGTTTTGTGTTAGAAAGTTTCGCCTGCACTTCCTAACAACTAAAGTTTCAAGTAGTGAATTATCCTAGTCATAATTTGAAGTTGCTACCAGGGTGCAACAAAGAATGGTTTTATTGGATTAAGAACCATGAGGTTTGAATTCCTTCCCTCAGGTCAGATTAGTGTAGTGGCAGATGCTTCGAATCAGAAGAGATACCCGAAGAATCTGTTGACCAGTCAACTAAAGTTACCTGTGAAATTCAGAAGCCGAATCTTGAGTCAGTGCAAGAGTATATCTATTGAACCCCAGAGTTCGAATCGATGCTAGAAAATCAGTGTTGATAAGACAGTGAGATGACAGTTTTGTCAAGGAAATCAGTTTCCCTTGAAGCAAGGTAAAGCTTGAGAATTCACCGAAGGCAAACGAAAATGATCCATGAATCAATGAGCATATCTGCATATCTGATCAGAAGAAATTAAAGTAGTTGATGCTCAAACCAACATTTGAGTGCGAGCATTTCATTTTATCTAAAAGTACCGAGGTGTACAAGGATCTCAAAGTTGAATTGTGATGATCCAAAATAAAGCAAAAAAAGGTCACATAATGTGTTACCATGTATCTGGTATACAAGAAAGTCATACTAGCATGTCAGAAGCTAGCTGGAATTCTCCTGGCTCCAAGAATTCAAGCATGGGATTTCCCAGGACCCAATCGAGATATAATCTCTTGAAAGGTGATGGTTGATCATTTGACATAAATTTGCCGCTTCATGCCTACCAATATCACCTTGTCTAGAGACCGTTTAGCATAGTGTTATACGACAAAGGTTGTATATGATAGAATTGGTATAATGTCAGATCGATAGAGATGATTAGTTTGCATGATGTGCTAGAAGAGTTAGCGTCAAACCGAGGATCCCAGTTTACCTCGTGTTAGCGACAGAGTGTGTATGAAACCTTGGATACTCATTTAAATATCAGTATTGTGTATCACCCCGAATCGATAAGCAGAATTTTTTTTTTTGAGTTGTGCCTTAACTCATAGTACCAAGTCGAGCAAGTAAGTGTTGTGTGCAGAGTACCCCTACAACACAAAATGTCAGCCAGTTTGCAGTTGTCATTATTTGAAGTGCTTTATGAATGACCATGTGAGACATCGCTCTGCTAGGAACAGATTAGATCACAAAGTATGTAGATTTTTGTGGGCACAATCAATTTGATCATGGCTCTTGGACAGCCAATTCATCCCAAGAATAACATCAAGGCCCGTTGAATTTATCACAATAAGATTGGCCAAAAACTTGACCCCTTTGATATCAATCACGACTTCACAACATTCATGAATGCTTCTCATTTCTGAACCCGGTGATTGAATCATCATAGGTATCAGCAACAAGTTGAGTGAGACATTGTGAAGTGTAGAAACACCTCTGGGCATGAAGGAATGAGAGGCCCCAAAGTCGAACAACATGGTCGCAGGAATCAAATTGACTAGAAATGTACCTAACACGATGTCGGGTGCTTCCTGCGCATCCTCGGTGGTGACATGGTTGACATGAGCATGACCGGTGTTCTGAGAAGTAACATCAGGCCTCTGATCAAGGAATGTTTCAAAGTCTTGGTGCTGATCGAAAATGGCTTGGTGCTTCACCAGACAACGATCCGCAAAATGCCCTTGATTACCGCAAGTGAAGCATACAGCTAACGTGCTTTGCTTGTGTCAGTTTCTCGGCTTCTTTCTAGGTTTCCCTTGCCGGATCTCTTGAGGAGGTGGATGAGACACTTGCATAGGAGATACTGAAGGTGTCGGATCTTGAAATTCAGGAGGAGCGGGCCGCCAAGCACACGGTTCTTGAAATCTGCGGCTTGCTGAAATTTGTGCAACCCTCTTGCGTTTTCGCAATTCTGCAACTACTTGCATTTTATTCTCCACCACAATAGCCTTATCAACCAATTGTTGGAAGTCACAGAAGTCGTGCACAGTGAGTGCTAGCTGCATCACTTCTGAAAGCCCATTCATGAACTGGTCTTGCTTCCTTGCATCAGTGGAGACATCGTCCGGAGTGTAACGGGCCAAATGATTGAACTCGTAAAGATACTCCATCACGGACTTATTGTCTTGCTTCAGCACGAGGAACTCATGCCTCTTGATGCTCATAATGCTGGAGGGAAAATGTGCCACTCGGAAAGCTGTCCGAAACTCATCACATGATGGAACGTGATTGGCGGGATGCATGGCGCAAAAACTGTCCCACCATGCACACGCTGCCCCTTCAAGTTGGTTGGAGGCGTAGAAGACCTTCTCATTGTCGGCACACTGAGTGATGATCAACTTCCACTCAATGGTCCGAAGCCAATCATCGGCCTCGAGAGGATCCTCCGAACAAGAGAACACGGGAGGCTTCGTGCTCAGAAAATCAGCAATTCGGGAGCCATAAAGATCGGCTCCTCTCGCTGCCATTTGAGCACCTTGCATACTGGCTGTGTTCTAAGCAATTTGCTGCAAGATCAGAGTCTGATCTTGCTGACTCTGTTCCATCTGGGCCAACACTTCGGCCACGGATGGCTGAGGTGGAGTCACTTCTTCTTGCCGACCCACGTGCTGAAATTGCGGGTCGGGGTGTTCCGGATTACGCCGTTGAGGATTTGGGGGCTGATCATCTGTGATTTGAGAACCCACGGGCAGTGAGTCCTCTATTACTTCCGATGTCAAACGAGTTTTATGACCCCGACATTCTATTGTCATACAACTAGTTAGCAACCAGCAAAAGGAACAAGGAAAAAGTATAAGGTATGCAATCGATAGCAGGGGATGACTTAACCTAGCATGAATGCACAATGAAAACACAATTATGCAACAAGAAATGGGGTGCTATGGTCCATGTGGACAGCACAAGATACAAATGAAAACTAAGTTAGTTTTCCAACATAGTTGCGATACAACCCGCCGTAGGCGATGCACAACTACTTGGAACAAAAAGAGGGTAAATGAGCACACCACAAAGTCCAGCGTCTACAAGCTAATGAATATAATTAGGGTATATAATATCTAAGGATAATCCCTAACTTAATCTTAAAATCGCAGCAAGGCATCGTCTTCTCGTTCTTCCACCAATTCTCTTTACTGATGACTACTTAGCGTTTCTAGTGTTGGAAAAGAAAGACGAGCAATAGAGAAAATGATTTTGCACAAATCAAATGAATATTGATGTAAGAAATAGAGGCTAGGATGGGTAAGAAAGGAAGGAATTATATTACTTGTATTTTTGCCAAATTTTTTATAGTTTGAAAATATTCTTTTGCAAATCAAAATCCTAATAACGTCCATTACTACGGCTTTAACCTATAGTCAGTATGGCTCTGATACCAATGTTGTGGCAACCCAGGATCGGATCCGTTTCAAGCCAAGTGATTGCACCGGAAGCACAACACTTAACATGAAACAAAAGTGATTCCGAGTGCCCGGATATGTGTCTCATGTTAGCTCCCAAGGATCAGTGGCTAACATGCACATATCCAAACACAACATTGCATTCACATCCATACACAATATACAAGAATAATGGAATCATAAATAGAACATCGTTGAATAGAACCTTTAAGTACAAGTTTGCATAAGAGGGCCAATCGGCCAAAAGTAATTATCAAATAATAAATCGCAGTGGAAGAAAAACTTAGAATAAAAAGGGAATAACCGAGTTAGCATGCCCAAACCCACAAAGCAACCAACTGGAGTTAAAGCTGTTGCACCCGTCATTCTCACCTGAACAACTAGACAAGTCGTTAAAGTACAAAGTTGTACTCGTGAGACTTTAAAAAAAAAAGGATGCAGGTAAGTATCAAAGGAAGGCTACTACACTAGTCAATTTTCAGCACAAAGCAAGTTTTTCATTTAGATAAACAATATAGATTCAAATTGCCATTTGTAAAACATTTAAGAAATGTTATATAACAGTTGGTACTCCAATTCATAATAAAAAATCAGTAGATACTCCAATTATAACAACACACGAACTTCCCGTTCGAGACATATATCAATTCTCAAACATATCAACACGTGAACTTCCCATTCGAGATAACATACAAGATCTGTACAAACTAACATAATGACATAACATTTCCAACCATAACCCAAACCAAAGTTCGCACAAGCTAACTGTGCATGCTTTCCTATAAGCGATGTCCATAATTGGGGACACGGCTCTTCGAATAGATTTATTTACTCTGCAGAGGTGTACAGCTTTACCCACACAATATGAATACCACATACTGTCGCCATGCACTCTTCCATAAGAGTGTGACTGAGATATCATAACGAGGCCGTTACAATGTCATGTCCTAGCTAACAAACCACCCGAGGATCAGAAACATGGCAAGCTATAGTACGCGCTAGGACCACGTTCACCCTATTGTGTAAGTAAGTCCCTTGCGTAGCTATCCGGCATACGCAAAAGACCCTTAAGGGCAAGTAAGGAGAAACTTAACATGCCCCCACTAGATTGACAAGAGAACAATTAAACATAACAATAATAATTGTCAATCTAATTGTGTTTCGATAACTAACACACAACAAATTATTAAGCCAAGCCATCGCCCATAAACCCGGCGTGTGGTTGCATGTAAGACTCAGTTCATCACACCACAGCCTGGTCCTCAAATACACAGACGGGGCAATGCAAATCCGGGACCACTCCCCTTCATCACCCTATCACCCGTCCAAGTCCAACACACAACAAACACTACCCAACAAGTCCACAATAGCCAAATTCGAAGATCTAGATATAATCCTCAAATTCAACATAATTCAAATCCATATATTCCTCAAATTTCATCAAGATTTGATTCAATCCATCGGTCGATGGACTAGCTCCATCAACCGCTTTCGACTACAACTACTTGCTTGGCTAAGAAACGTGCTACAAATTAGCAAACAATCCCATATAACATATATACTTAATCATTCAAGGTAAAAAAGGATAATCAACATTCAAAGGAGGGCCAATGCAGCAATTAGGAAATTAACTACTTCTACCCATGAACATATTTTTCAAAATAGCATGCAATGACGAGATTAAAATCCATACAAAACATTTTAAAATCAATAGGAGCAATATGATCAAGAGGGGGGTGCTCGCACCTTTTCCGTACCACTTGTTCAATCTCGGTTACACTCATGAATACGTTCGTATTGTCGAGAAATCCATCGAAAGAACGATATTACAATTAACACCAAATAAGAAAAAAATTCAAAATACTCAAAAATACATGAAAATTATACAGTGGGTAGGTAATGATTTTATATGAATTTAGGTGAAAAATTCGTTCCATTTGGATTTAGTATGTGAAAGTTATAGCAGTTTGAATCTAAGATTCATAGAAAATCCAATTTGCCACTAATCACCTAATTTAATTATTTGGTCAAAATTTGTAGAACAGTAGGGAGGAAAAGGATCACATAGGTAAGTAGAGAATAATTTTATAAGTCCAAAATATCTTGGTTCATCTCATTTGAAGTTTTTATGAATTAGTTATGAATTTTCAAAGTTAATAGTCTTTTCTAGTTCAAAAACAACTCTATTTTGTATCACTTTCCACAAAATATATTTTCTGGGATAGTGACAAGGTTGAAACCTATTTTCAAATAAATTTCATCTAAAATGAAAAATAACAAAACTGGTTTCACTCATTTTGGAGTTAAGATGAATTAGTTATGCATTTTTGAAGTTAATTGCATTATTCAGTTTAACAAAAAATTATTTCGGAAATTATAAATGCATTTAATACTTTTTGTAGCGAGAGGAACCTAGCCATAGTCTATGACGGGTGGGGTCTAGTGCACAGTGCATTTTTCAATTAACTCTCGAATTTAAATTCTCACTAACAGGTGGGTCCTACACGTCATACTCACGGTTCATAGAACAATGCATGGACTAAAGTCCACGCACTCGGTCCATGGTCCACAGCCCCAACTACTGCAGACTTAAGGATTTCGGCCCACTTGTCGGCCACTCACAGAGAAGCTTAGGCACTAAATTACGTGGTTTTCTATTTACGGCCCCACATGTAATAGAGACAATAGTGCATTAAGACATCCAATTAATCCCCAAAGTAATCACTAGCGCTAAAAGAAATGAGATTTGTCTAATTAATGGTGTAGGAACAGTAATAGTCGGAGCGTGCCACGCGCTCTCGCATGGCTGTGCGATTGCTTGCCGGCTCGCTGGCGCTGTGGTCCACGCCGGCGCCGATTAAGGGTGGTTCTAGAATCCTAGTGCCCAGGCGAAACTATTGGCACTAGTGTCGAACTCTACGGCGGTCTGAAGCAGCGGCGCGCAGGAGAATGGCGGCGGTGAACCTGCGGTGCAAGTGCATGTGACGGCACAGTGCAACTTCGAACTAATTAACGCGTGCTTAAGCTACAAAGGAGTCCTAGGAGGCTTACCAGAGAGAAATGAAGACCGAAGGAGGCTCGGTGATAGGTCGCCCATGACAATGGCGACGGCGGTGGTGCGGCTCACAAGGAGGGGCGCTCTGGGGGAAAAGAAAAGGATTGAGAGGTTAGAATAGCACCAGAGGGTGTATGAGAAGTTGTCACTACCACCAATTGCAGAATGGCTAACCAGAATTGGCAAATGACCGTGAATAGGATTTTCGGCCAACAATTGGAAAACTTCAAAATTCTTGGGCTCCTGCGAAGCATTGTGGAAATCAGTGGAGGGGAACTCATCCGCATGCATTAGGGCACAAGAAGACACGCAAGAAAAGGAAAGGAACTCATCGGAGCGATGGTTGACGAAGATGTCTACGACGGTGGAGCTCTGGCCGTGCTCTGGAGTCGGAGAGGACACAATCGCTCTCTGAGAGCTAAAAGCCAGTGCAAGGTCCGACATTAGCAAAAAAAACATGGTGAGGATAGAGGAAGACGAAGAGCACAAAAGAGCGGAGCTTACCTGAGAATATGTCGCGGAAGAGAGTCCTCCTCTTCCTCGGCCAGGAAGAGAAGTGAGCAAAATGGGAAAGGAAGAGGGTGTTTTGAGCGGGGCAAAGGACGGAAATGGTGACGGTGTGAGCTAGCAGAGCTTGAGGGTTGGCTGAGAGGGACGGTGGATGACGGCATTGACAGAGCGGTTTCAGAGGTGCTCGGCCACGTGGAGCTCGACGTCTGTGCGTGTGCCAACGAGAGGAGAGGGATGAACCTGATAGGTGGGTCCAGGTTGGCATTGGCACAGGCACGATGCGGCTTAGGCAAGATGGTTGGGTCAGCCCACGTGGTCCAGGTCAGAACAGTAAGTGGCTTGGTCGGTCCGATCGAATGAGTACATTAGAACCACATGATTAAGATCTGGCGGTCCAATCGTATGGGTGCCGTTCGGACTGGTCCGAACGGGTGTGCTGGTTTGCATCGAGCTCGGTCGGTGCATCTAAGAGGTTTGGTCAAATCAGCTCGAGTGGGTCAGGCCCGAGTCTGAACAGTGGGTTTAGGTTGGGTTTGAGTCAAAAGTGTTTGACTGATTTAATTTTCAATCTTGCACGTTGACCGAGCTACTATAAATAGAAATAAAATTTCTAAAATTCTGAAATAAATCACAGGAGTTCCTAGGATGTTCTAGTATCCATATAAAATCTTAAACCCCTCTTTTTAAAGATTTATTGTTTATTTTAAAATCAAACCTAGAATAGGTTATTGATTTGAATTTGAATTTTCTGAGGGTCAAATTGAGTTCCAAAAATTTGGAAAAAATTTGAGTTTGATTTAAGATTTTCCAAGTACAATAAATGATGCAAAAGATTCAAAAACACTATGAATGTTAATAAGATGCATACTAATAATCATTAATTAACTTGGGGATGTTACAACCGAACTCCACCGAAGGTCTTTTCTATCGAGTTTCGCCGCCATCCAACGTCCCCCAGCCGAACCATCTGCACCGTTGAGTTCGCCTCGACGTGTTCTACATCTACCTTCTGGCCCCATTGCATGAAGATAACTGAATCATCGCCGGCCATGTCAATCCATAATGCTAAAACGTGTTCATCGCGTTCCCCGCTTCTTCAGTGAGTTTCTCTAAAATCTGATCGTGTCATCTTGTGTCCCTCACCCAGACCTATCTTTTCCATCTTTAGATTTTAAGTTTCATCTACTGTGCACCGAGAACCAAGCTTTCTCTCTCCTTTGTGGCTACCTTCCTTCTCCGGCCAAATACGTCGCAACCGTTGAGCCCCTACCATCATCTCCACCACCATTAGGTTCGCGTCATCGCGTTCTACGCCGTGCTCCCCTCTATTTTCTCAAAACATCGTCGGAAGCACTACACCACCGTGAGGCCGCTACCGCAACCGCTTCTTGACCTCGCCGCCGACGCATGCTGTCTCACCTCGTCGTCTGGACCGCGTCACCATCTCCGCCTCGCCGTCACCATTCCATTTTGGTCATTTGCCGGAACCGCCTCACCTTCGTCTGCCGACGCTGCCATGCGCCTTGAACCGACCAACAACAGCTCACTGTTCTTGTCTGTTGTCGTTTCTGATTTCTTCTCTCGATGCTGGCCTGTTGTGTTTTCTCTGTTGGCTTCTGGCTTATCCATCCACTTTGCTCTCTATTTCCTCTTTTCCTTTCCTTGCCACCTTGCACCACGAACCGGTCGTGGAGCTTCCTATTTCCTATCTGTTGCTTCTCTGATGGTGTTCGTTGTTCCCATGTGTATTCCTTTCCCTCTCTGTGGTGTTGTCCCATATGTTATCCAACCAAGTCAATTAATACATCCAATTCTCTCTCACTTCCATGTGGACCCCACATGTCATCCACCCAATTCAAAACCCTAATTCTTTCTACCTTACATATAGGTCCCGTATGTTGGTCAACTCTTGGTCAACCCTAGCTTCATGAGCTTGGTCCACCGTGGACTAGCATCTCTCTGTGGACATGGTCCATAGACTAGTGGTCCCACATGTCACTCTCTCTACCTTTTTTTGGAATTATTTTATTTCTAGAAATCCATAAATATCAGTAGGTCTAACATGTCATACACTTAGCCATTTTTTAATACTTTTGGAATAGAATATTCTGAGATCATTCTATGAATCCCACTTGTTAGTTTCTCTCTCCCTTTTCCTTTTTTCACATTTTCCTTTCCGATCGAACTTCCAAGAGCTCGTTCTTTCTCATACGAACCCCGATTGAACCCATTCAAGTTTCTAAATTCATCTAAATTCAATACCTACCTTCTAGTACCATTCAATTTCAATTTGGATTTTGTTTGATTTATTCTTTTTATTTTGTTTGTTTTGCACTTTCTCTCCCGTTAGACGTTGAAGTCTCGGAATTGTCTGAATGAGCTAATGGTCAAGGAACTAGAAGATCGAAGATAAAAATAAGAACATCATTGATATAGCAAGGCAAGTTGTACCTTTGACCATGTTGAACCCAGTTTTCTAAAATTACTTTGATTCAAGTTATTTCATTATACTTTAAGTATTTATTTAAATGTTTTGGGATTAGCTACTCGCCCATTTGATTACGTCCACCTTGCCTATTGCAATATCATGGTATTTTGTCACCCTAGCTTGGTGAATTATTAGTTGGTATTATCATAGAACCAACATGGGTTGGTTAGATACGAATAGTTTGCTTAGCCATGCAATGAGTTATGTATATCATTTGAGTTGCAATTATAAACTCTACTAAGTAATTATGGAACTTTATGTAAAACGGTGTGTTATGTGTGCTATTACTCGTTGATGGCAAGTGTTGCACTTGACCAACTGGGTAGGAAAAGATTTAGACTAAGGGTGCTATGGCTATGGTGAAGTGTTGCTTTAACTCCTGGAAGCTCCTCTCACATATGTCCGTCCATTCGTACTTCACATCTTGCTTTAGGAATTTTGTGAGGAGAGAGGTGATTTGGGACAATCCTTTTATGAATCTTCGGTAATATCCTGTGAATCCCAGGAAATTTTTAATTCATGTAGTATTTGTTGGACGACCCCATGAGGTGATAGTTTCAATTTTGAAAGGGTCCACTTCTATTCCTCTCCTAGATATAATATGTCCTAGGAACGCCACTTGGTCTAGCCAAAGAGTTGGTTTTCTTGAAGGATCTCTAAGGCGATCGTGAGGTGCTGCAAATGTTCTTCCTCACTTTTAGAGTAGATCAGGATGTCGTCGATGAAAACAACAATGAATTTGTCCAGATATTTCATGAAGAGTTTATTCATTAGATTCATTAATACGGCAGGGGCATTGTACATCCGAAGGGAACTGTGGTATACACGTGGTGCCCGTACCAAGAGACAAAGGTTGTCTTTTCATTGTCAATGGGGTTGACTCTGATTTGATGGTATCCGGATCTTAAGTCAATATTCAAAAATACTCATGCTCCTTTCAATTGGTCAAATAGGTCATCTATTCTAGGTAGCGGGTATTTGTTCTTTATGGTAACGTTATTCAGTTCCCGGTAATTCGTACATAACCTCACTCCTCCAACTTTCTTCTTTGCGAATAATACTGGGGCTCCCCAAGGTGACGTACTTTCCCTAATAAGACCCTTGGCTTCAAGTTCATCCAACTGTTTTTTCAATTCTACCAAATCCCGCGCATTTATCTTATAGGGCCTTTTGGAAATTGGCGTGGTTCCCGGAATTAGGTTGATAGTAAATTCTACCTCCCTATCTGGGGGCATACGTGGTAGCTCTTCAGGGAATACATCTAGAAAGTCTCTTACTATTGGTATGTTCTTTACTTCGTTCGCTTGTAGGTTGGCCAAGCTAAGGTTAGATAGTTTCAGTTGGGTTCTGACTCTAAAGCAGTGTAGTCTTTGTCCTGTTGGGCTTTCTAATAGATGCAACTTTGGATTCACAATCTATACTTACCCCTTGGGCGACTAACCAATCCATATCCAAAATTAGTTCCAGGCCACTTAAACTGATTACAAAAACGACGGCTAGGAACTTGGTATTGTGAATTATGATGGCCTGATTCTTTCTAATAGACGCCACTTCTATCGTTCCGGCAGGTGTGTTAACCCCATAGGTTTTTCTAGTGGTTCTGCTATTAAATTATGCTATGCTAGGAATTTACGGGATATAAAGGAGTGAGTCGCTCTAGGGTCAAAAAGAACATTACCCATGGAGGGTGGAATCAATAGCTTACCCGTAACTACATCTGTGGCTTCTCCGATCTACTCCGCGGTCTCGTGGTTAAGGCGTGCTGGTCCTCCTCTTCCTGCTCCTCCCATGACATGTTGGTTGTCCTTGGGCTGATTCAGGCGGTTGATCTGCGGTGGTGCTGGGGCAGGTAGTCTTGGCACAAAAGCTGGTTGCGTTGGGGTTCCAGTGGTCCTCTGGAGGTGGGGGCATTCGGCCTTATGATGCCCAGGCTTTTTACAATTGAAACATGCATTTGTGCCTCTCAGGCAATCCTTTCTCAAATGACTTCCTCCACATTTCGCACACCTATGTGTTATTGCAACCAGCTACTACTGGGCTATGGGTCTCTAAAAAGAGGGATTTAAGGGTCTCGGCCTGGGTGGTCCATATCGAGGTGATGGTTGTTGCGCCATGTAGGGACGAGGCTTATGAGTAGGTGGTGAACGGTGGTCTATCTTGGCTTTCTTCCTTCGCTCCTCGGTCAGGTTAGAGTGCTCATTTTCCAGTATTATGGCTCTATTGAGCAAGTCCTTAAATTTGGTGATCTTGTGGATGGATAGAAGCATCTTTAGATAAGGGTGCATTCCATCGAGGAATTTTTCTATCTTCTTCTCTTCGACGTCTATGTCAGATGGAGCATAGCGGGAAAGTTCGTTGAACTAGCTAAGATAATCTATCATCTTTCTCCCTCCTTGGGTTAAAGCCCTAAACTCTCGCTTCTTAAACTCCATTCTTCCTATGGGCACATGGGTTTCTGAAAAACGTAGTTTAAATTCGGCCCAAGAAATAGGTTGTTCACTGACACGGTTGCAGTTGTAGTTAAGCCACCACGTGGCTGCCGGTCAAGTCAGTTGGTGTGACGCGTACCGAACCTTTTTTGCATTCGAGCACCCTACGGTGTCAAGATTCTTTTCTTCCACTAGCCAGTTGCTTGCGTCTAGTGGATCAACTGCTTTAGCAAAAGTGAGAGGGCGAGTTTGGAGAAAGTCACCCAAACTAACCGCACGGGCTGGCTATGTGGTTGCAGGTGCTACTCAGGTTAAGAGGGTTTCCATAAAGCGATTTTGTTTTTCCTAAGCTTCTTTTCTAGAGTTTTCTAGGAATCTGAGGATGTCTGCCATTACTCCTAGAGGATCTGTTGTTCCTGCAGGTGTCGGGTGGCTGGCTTCTCGTACCGTGGTAGTTCAGGATCGGCCAGGTGCTGTCTCGTGAGGATCTACTAGTGGGTCTCCTATTGGTCTGTCCTGCGGAAAGAGTCCTAGTCTTAGCCCCAATTCTCGTCCATCGCATCCTTGGCCTTCCATCCAATGGGGGAGGAATTACCTATTTTTTTCATTAGCCATTGTACTTGTAGCATTTTATTTTGAGGAGCATTTTCGTTGGTTATACTAATTTCTTGCTTCTTCAACAGTAATTTATGGTAGAGAAGATTGTATCATATTTATCTGGCAGAGATTAACCCTTGGTTGAGGTGTGTTAGGCCATACAAGGCGAACAAATAACACTAAGAAACAATGAGAGGCAAAAAGATCCAAATCCTATACTATCTGGGTTTCTCGTGCCTAGATACGCTCGAGTACATGTTCTCGAGACTGCCCAAACCACGTGTTTGGGAACGCTCAAAGCTTGCCTATGTGTGTGAACCTACACTACCATGGATACACGCGTCCAGGCACGCTCAAGATCTTGCTCGAGTCCACCCAAACCACATGTTTGAGACTACTCAGGGTTCATTCCTGAGTACGCCCAGGACTTTGTTCCTGGGTATGCCCGAGTTACGCGCACGGGAGAGCCACGAACCACTCATTTGAAAAATCTGGCATTCAGAAATGAGGTAAGTCACCTTTTTACCCGTCAGCCTTTATTTGTTTTCTTCAATTAGTCTTGCTTTCTTTTAGAATGTTGATGGGTCATTTTAGTTATACAGATGAAGAGGTAAGGAATCCTATGGGTATGGTCCATACTTATCCAAAAGTAGAAAAGCATGTCCAAGCCAGAATTCTAGCTCCATGCCTCTAGTCCAGGCACTATAATCTATAATCTTACCATAATATTCCATTGCCTAAATTTTCAAGCAACCTATCCTAGGTCGAGTTGCTAGCCTAACAACTTGCTAGCATGAGACAGCAGCACAAATCTTAAGACAACAACAACCTGACAAGAATAAAGGTAGCACTGGCAAATACATCAAACAAATCCTCAGGCTGATACAAGGACTACTCAGGACTCAAACTGACTACCAAATAAAACAACAGCACAGACAGACTACGCCCACAGACCTCGGTTTACCCTTGGGAGGATCACACTAACTAAGGGCTCGTTGGCACCCTCTCTTCTAGGTCGCTCTCCTCCTCGTCCCCAAGTCCCTGACTGGTGCTGGCTCCCCCTCTAACTGCGTGACTACTACTAGGATCCCCGAAGTAACTACGATAAAGCTCCTCTAAGATGGACGTGTCTCTAACAGGGTCTGGGTGCATAGTGATACGGGGACCATGGAGCCCAGGTCTCAATCGGTGGGGAAGTGGGCAATCGGGGTATAGGTGCTGGGGTATTTCCTACATCTCCCTGTGGTGGTGGGGTAGGGATATGGGGGTAGGGATGATACAGGGGAGTAGGGATGGCAGGGTAAGGATCATAATATGGGGAAGGAATGGGCCAGGTCTGCTGTAGGCACTGGGATGAAGTCGTCAGCTATATAAGGGTCAAAGGCAGAAGGAGGTGGTGCGGCTGGGTAGTAGTGGGGTGGATCTGGGGCTGGAGCTCTAGGAGAACTAGTTCTTGGGTCAGCAGTGGGGTGAGTAGGGTGGTGAGAAGTACCATCTGGGGTTGGGGAATGGTGGGTCTCTCGTAGAGTTTCTAGGGTCCTATACTGCTTTTGCCAGTAGTTTGAGCTTTCCTCTGCTCTGACTAAGGCTCCCTGGGTGATGTTATGCAGCAT
The DNA here is from genome assembly GCA_036346405.1 of Phyllostachys edulis. NCBI lineage: Eukaryota > Viridiplantae > Streptophyta > Magnoliopsida > Poales > Poaceae > Phyllostachys > Phyllostachys edulis. Next base: position 7,301,530 of record CM070561.1, on the reverse strand, counting down.
GGCGCTAGCCAATAGCATCATGCCAGTGGTCTCTCTCTGTATGGCTGAGGTGGCTAGGGAGAGTGGTGGGTAGGGGTAGCTAGAGGTACGGTTGGGACCAAACTACAACCTGAAGCTTCCTAGGGCTGGGGATGGTATCTCCCCGAACTATGAACCTCTCAACTGATCACTAAAATGGGCCCTAAGAGCGTGGATGGCTCTACGAGCTACCTCCTGTACGGGTACATAATCGTCCGCGGAACTCCACTCCTCTACACACTCCAAACTATAGGCCAAGTTCATGGGAAATCCCCGTTACTACGACTCCGACTAAAGGTGCAACATCTCCCGCTTGGACCTCCTAGAAGTACTCGGGGAAAGGCACCCTCAAGTGATGTTGTAGTCTTCCTAGAAGCAGCACATGCTCCCCTCGCACTCTCTCAGGCAGAATACTAAACCTAGTCATCGTGAAAATGGGGTGGTTCTACGTTAGTATTGGTGTCACTTTATGAAGGATTTTAACATAATAATTTTGAGACGAGACTGGAATAGAAATTGATATGGAGACAAGAATTACTAAGGTACTTAGTGTCATATAGCAATTGAAAAAAGCATATTTAAGTTCTGCAACAGTTTCTATTTTATTAGTGTGGCCCTAACCGATTGCTCTGATACCAACTGTGGTGCCTCGTGTGATTACCCTGAGGGTAATCACATTTAAGCATTCGGAATATTATTCGTCTGCCTAGTAGGACACCGCTCAAATGAATAACAAGCCTTGCCAAAGTTAACACAACAAAACAATAAGATAGAAATTGTACTTTATTACAGGAGGTAGCTACGCAAGGCTATGGTCTTTAATACAAGTACTTAATTACAATTGCAAAACGGGAAAAACCCCATCGCTTGTCTACTCTGCTCCACCGGACGTCTACTCATCCCACTCGCCGAATAAGGTGTCCACCTCACCCTGGTCCTCGTAGTAAGCGCCCTCGCCTCCTGCGGTCCCCTCTGCACCTATGTATCCTTCATCCCACTCGGGATAATCCCTAGTTGGACTAGGATCTAACAAAGCAAGTAATAGCAAGAATGAGTACTAGTGTATCCAGCAAGCATTTATTAGCAAGGATGCACTGTATGACTGTTCTCTATTGATTATCACATTTTCTAGCTCATCTCTTTCTCTGGAAATTAATTTACCAAAATTTAAGGGGCAAGTTTTAATTTCTGAAAACACTACTTATCACTCGGTGAGAAGATAGACCCCTAGCAGTCACCGTAGCCTCCAATCCTAGAGACAGGTATGAATTCATGGTTTTATTTAGCACTGCACAGGTTTATACCACTTTACCCATAGCTACTCTAAGCACTTTTTAAGCTAGGTCTCCCGTATTTCCTTTGATGCGGTGTAAAGTTCAGAGTATGGAATGTTTTCCATGTTACGTAATTAAGTCTCCACCCATCTATTTTCCGTCGGTGTCCTAGGACGCTCACCTAGTTCTCCACTAAGTTCCACAGATGCCTCCGTGTATTTCTTGAAGCAGATTTAATCCTTCTATCTGCGATATGCATCGTATGAGAACCCCTTGAGTACCTCGCTTGTAGAGGGCTTCTTCGACCAAAGTATACATTTTGGTCTTATGGGACAAACGATCAACCTCAAGATCATCACTGGGTATTGTGCCCATCTTAAGATACTCGTAGATGGGACTTATCCAAGTTTCCTCATATTCTAGGGAGACTATCTCAATAGGAGATATCTCTAGTGTTTCGACGAGGGATGACTTCCGGAGTTGTTCCAAGAAGACTCCTTGTAGTACTTGTGATTGGGAAGAAGTTATTCGAGCTAACTGGTTAGCAAGGAAATTATCCTTACGAGGGATATATTGTACCTCGAAACCAAAAAAAATGCTTTTCAAGCTTCCTGACTTCCGATAAGTACTGAGACATGGTTGTATTAGAGCATTGGTACTCTTTTTGACCTGATTCACGACCAGTTGCGAGTCTCCTCTCACGAGTATTCGTCGAATCCCAAGTGCTTTCACTGCTCGTATGCCAGCCAATAAACCTTCATATTCTGCCATATTGTTAGTAGTAGGAAAGTTTAATTGAATAACATACTTTAAAATTTCTCTTGTAGGAGATACCAAGACCATCGCAGCCCCCGAGCCACTTAGCGTAAGTGACCCATCAAAGTACATTGTCCACTGGTCATGGGATTCCTACTGGGGTTCCTAAACAGGTTTAGGATGTATCCATTCAGCGACAAAGTCTGGCAAGATCTGAGATTTAATGGCCGTCCTGGACATGAAATGGAGGTTGAACACCCCAAGTTCAATCGACTATTTTGCCACGTGCCCCTCTGCTTCCTTGTTCTAAAGGAGCTCTCCTAAGGGAAACTCAGACTGCATGATTAACTTGTGCGCTTGGAAATAATGTCTCAGTTTCCTCGAAGACATGAGGAGGGCAGCATATAGAAGCTTTTGGACCTGAGTATAACATTCCTAAAGTCCATGTAAAACTTCACTAACGCGATGGCGGTGGTTGAATGTTGAGCGTTCTCGACGACATTGCGCCACGACTTGTGGCGTAGCAGCTAGATATATTAGGAGTGTCTCTTCTGGTTTCGGAGAAACCAGAATAGGAGCACTCGTAAGATACCTCTTGACATCCTTGAAGGCTTTATTTGCCTCCTCTAACCACTTAAAACCCTCATGTTTCCTCAAAAATTTAAAGAAAGAAAGTCCTTTTTCTCCCAGTTGTGCAATGAAACGACTTAAAGCCGCCATTCATCCTGTGAGTTTCTAGACTTCTTTCTTTGTGGTCGGAGATTGCATTTGTTCGATGGCTTTTATCTTTTAGGGTTTGCTTTGATTCCTCGTGTAGAGACAAGGAATCCTGGCAACTTTCCTGATGAGACTCCGAACACACACTTCTCAGAATTAAGTTTTAAATGGTGTTTTCTGGGGTTGTTGAATGTTTCTTGAAAGTCAGAAATATGATTAAGGCGCTTGATTTTTTTTACGACTAGATCGTCAACATAGCCTTCCAAATTTCGGCCTAGTTGAGGACGAAAGGTATTTTGCATGAAGCGTTGAAAAGAAGAAACATTATTTTTTAGACCAAATAGCATTTTGACTTAGCAAAATATTCCAAATGGTGTAATAAATATGGTCTTTTCTTCATCATCTAGGAACATACTTATCTAATGATAACCAGAATATGCATCCAGGAAACTTAATATTTCACAACCAGCAGTAGAATCAACCAACTGATCAATACGAGGAAGGGGAAAATCGTCCTTCAGACAAGCTTTATTAAGATCAGTAAAGTCTTCACACATACGTCACTTACCATTAGACTTTCTCACCATTACTGGGTTAGCCAACCACTCTGGGTAGTTGACTTCTTTTATGAAGCCCGCTTTAAGTAGCTTATCCAATTCAGACCTGATGGCATCTCGTCAGTCAGGTGTGAATCTCCGTATTTTTTGTTTTACAGATTTCTTGTCAGGTCGTAGAGCAAGCCTATGCTCGATCACCTCCAAGGGGACTTCGGACATGTTAGATGCTTGCCACGCGAATACATCTGTGTTTGCTCGGAGGAAGGTGATAAGGACGTCTTCCTATGCAGGGTCGGAAGTGACCCTGATGTGAACGGTCTTCGAAGGCTCCCCTATATTCAGTGTAACTTCTTTGACTTGGTCATTCGGCTTTGATGCAACTTTAGGCTTCGACTGCTTGGTCTAAGGTTGCCCCTTTCTTGCTTCTCGAGTTAGTATTTGGCCAACCATCTCGAGAGATTTGTGGTCGCATGTAAGCACCATCTTTTTGTTACAGCGGACTGTGATTACTCCTTTAGGACCTGGCAACTTAAGACATTAATAACCGTAATGAGCGGCCATTAGGAATCATGCCAGAGTTGGTCGACCGAGTATGGCATTGTATGTCGTGTCAAAATCGACCACATCAAAAGAGATTTTCTAGGCCCTTAAGTTGTTTTGCAAACCAAATGTTACAGAAAGAGAAACCTAACCAATGGGTTTGGTCGAACACCCAAGTACGATCCCATAAAATGATTATCTTACAGGCTTGATCTTTGTCCTGGGAACTTCCATCTCGTCCAGGGCACTCGTAAATAGTATATTCAGTGAACTCCTACCATCAACTAACACACGATTGACTCCACAGTTGTTAATGGTGGGCTCAACCACGATCGAAAAACGACCAGGTCGAGTAGAAGGGATCAGACAGGCACTTTTCTCGAAAGAGATGGTGATTTCTGACCATTTCGATACTTTATTGACAAGAGGAGGGTCAATAGAATTTACCTCGTGTTCGACAGTTTTGAGCTATCGTTTCAACTCGTATGCCGAAAATCCTCCATAGATGTGATCGATGGTGTATTCTGGATCCTAAAATAGCATCTCCTCATCATCATCCGATTGTTTTCGACCACCTATCTGCCCCCACCTCTTCAAGTGTAGGAAACGGTCCTTTGCCGGTGTAGTAATCCTCGAGTTTACGCTAAAAAACTTGGCAATTGCAAAGGCCGTGTCCTTCCTTTTGTGGAAAGGACACCACCTAGGCTTGTCATTCTTCCATTCGAGGCATTTACCTTTGCTCTTCTTGGAGTATGGCTTGGAGCTCCAAGGCTCCTTGTCGCTCATGGCTAAGACCTCCTTAAAGCTATTGACTTGAAGCTTTTGGTCTTTAGTCTTGCTCTTGTGTTTTCTAGCCTTTTTATCCTTCTTGCTGCCTTCTCCCACTCCTTGAGCATCCTTATCGTCACTATCAATCGTGCGATTCCGCTCGACCACTTTTGTAGCAATTGCATAACGGTCACCCATTTCAAAGAGCTCGGCGATGGTAGCTAGAGGATTTAGAGCGATATCCTTTGTAATCCTTCGATTGCAGACTCCCTGTTTGAATGCTCTGATGACAGAATAGTTAGAAACTTCAGGAATTGAATTGTGAACCTAACTGAAATACCTGATAAATTGGTGCAAGGTCTCGTGAGAATCCTATCGCTTACTGTGCAGGTCATCCTCCTTTCCTAGGCGGTTGTAAGTTCCTTAGAAGTTGGCTAGTAGTAGGTCATAGAGGTGCTGCTATGAGTAGATCGACTCTTGTGACTGATTTAATAGCCATGATCGAGTGGATCCTTCGAGCACAGTAGGAAGGTAGTTGGCTATGAAATGCTCTCCTCCTCCTACTCGAACAGCGTTGGTATAGATTTGAAGAAACTCAGTGGGAGTTTGTGACCCATCAAACTTCTCCATGTTCACTGGTCGGAACCGTGGCAGCCAGCGAACTTCTCGAAGGTCTGGTGAAAACACCCGACATCCGGTAATAATATCACAACCCCTTCTATACGGGAAAGAATGGTTGATGTCACCAGGTGATCGATTGTACTCGACGATACCTAGTGGTAAGTGGACCTAACCTATCGTAGATCTCAGCCCTATGAGGGTAATACTACTCGTGCTCTATGTGCTAGTGCAGATTTCTCGGAAGAAGTGGTGAACGACCACTCCCCCTAGGAGTTTGTCGATCACCAGTTGTTCAAGAGACTCTTCTCCAACTAGAGTCATGGTTAGGAGATCGACTAGACCTATTGTCCTATTGTTCTCCACGAGGAGAGTCATCTAAATGACAGGCGTTCGATTGAGTTGTCTCGGTACGACTAACAAAACGGTGTCGTTGAGTCCACTCAAGCCTTACCATCGTGTCCTGAAGTCTTCGTGCGATCTCTTGAGCAAAGAGGTCATAGCCTGGCGCTTGACCAAGCTCTTGAGTCGGGTTTTCGATCAGGTCATTGATTCATTGAAGTTCTTGAGCTTCCTCTGACTGGTATTGGATGCGTCCACGTAAAGACCTCTGGGTAGCAATTCTTTTTCCCCGAATGGTTTCAGGATCATCAACGTCTGAGTCAGCCAGAGCATGCCTCAGTGGAGATGATCATTTCTAGGATTTCGGTCACGCTCATGAAGGTGGAGATCCTGTTCATCACCGGAGGCCTTCTGGCCATCACCACGAGAGCCTGAAGTGAGTGTGCGATGGGAATCATCCTCGGCTCTACCTCTTGGAGAGAGATTAGGATCTGAGGGGAGGATAAAGACCTCTAGAGTGCTATTATTTTCACTCACGTTTGAGTCCTCCTGACTTGAGGAGTAGTCGAAAGACAACACCTCGCAATTTAGAGCAATCCCCTTCGGGAAGGGGAATTTCGAGTTATAATTGTCTCTAACTGAAGGTGAACCCTGCGGGGGTGTGGTTGAATCCATTTAGCTCCTCGGCTCGTAGACTCCCAAATCCCAACTCAGCTTTGCTTTAGAGATAAGCTTGCGTAGCAGCACGAACCGCACACACTAACTATTTAGGATATTTGGAGCAATGCGTCACATTCTCAGGTCTGTCTCCTCTAGCTTTAATTTGTCGTAGTAACATAAATACTCCCTTCGGTTCACAAAAATAAGTCGTTTGGATATCGACACAGTCTACACAATGCAACTTTGACTACTAATTATTATTGTAATATATTTGTAGAACCTAATAAAATTATAATATTATGAAAATGATTTCAAGATGAATCTACACATATGATTTTCATATATGTAATATAAATATTTAAAAAGATATCGATAGCCAAATTTTCCAAATTTTGACTGCATGTATCATAAAACGACTTGTTCTTTCTTTTTTCTTTTTTGAACCGGAGGGAGTAGGTTTCTTCTAGCTACTTTACCTTGAAGTCAAGCACTGACATTTTATGACCATTGGAGCTGGACCAGCCTCATCCGGACTTGCAAACTGTTTTTCTACTTCTTCGAACTTCCAAAGTTTTTCCCAGACTTTAACCCTTCTTACATTTCTCTCGCTTATGCTTTGTTCACCATATAAGCTTGCCAAGAGACATACATACAATATTAATGTGAACTGTGGACATCTAGAACAACGCCAAGGTCATCCTCACCGACATACTGTTAGAAATGTGGACAACATTTTAATTCTAGATTTTATTATTATGAGGCAAAGATCACAAATAACTAGTGCTGCATAAAATGATATTAACAATAGGCTACTCATTGCACTTTTAAACATACTCAATATCATGATTATAATATAATATACTGGTCATACACACAACTTACAGTATATGTCGATGAAGAATAGGAAGCAGTACAGACTCGATGCAGTGTAGATCATAGACGTCATAGTGCAGCAAGCGGTCACGTAGATGCGCTGCCCAGAAACCTTATTGCTGTCCCGTGCAGGTGAACTCTGTGACAATGGTTCGGAGATACCATTCACCCTCCTTCCCGGTGCACGCTAAGGAGAAGAGACGGCTTGGTTCAAAATAGCACAACCCTCCAGCACAAGAGAACAGAGAGAAAGAAGCAGAATAATTGGAATGGAAAAAGATCTCTCTTGGTCTGGATCTCTCGAAAACCTTTTAAGGGTCGATTCAATTACTCTCTAGTAACTGCTCAATAAAGCACACTTTAGAACACTTGTAACTGCTAATTAAAAACCAATTAATGGTAATTAAGCAGAATTTATCATATCCTGATTACACGTTGGTCTTCAGTTTTGACCACTGGTTTACAGCTTTAACCACATTCTCCAAGGGAGGTCCAAGAGGATCTCCCAAAGAGGTCCAAGAGAAACCTCAAAGGGAGGTCTAAGAGGATCTCCCGAAGAGGTCCAATAGGACCACAGTGTTCCAACCACACTCTCTTGGAGTGATCCAAGGAAGGTCCAAAAGATCTCTTGGAGATCCAAGAGGATCTCCACACTCCAAGGGAGGTCCAAGAGAATCTCCTAGAGGTCCAAGAGAAATCTCCAAGGGAGGTCCAAGAGGACGTCCTGGAGGTCTAAGAGAAATCTCCAAGAAAGGTCCAAGAGGATCTCCTAGAAGTCCAAAAAATCTCCAAGGAAGGTCCAAGAGGACGTCCTGGAGGTCGAAGAGAAATCTCCAAGAGAGGTACAAGAGGATCTCCTAGAGGTCCAAGAAATATCCAAGGGAGGTCCAAGAGGACGTCCTGGAGGTCCAAGAGAAAACTCTCACTAGTCATATGTGACACTTGAATTGAGAGAGAGAAATGCACGGTCAGCAAAAGAAATGTGGACTTGGTTCAAGGTCACAAGTCACGCGATTGCCACGCGAATAAACGCGCGCATGTGCGTACGTGCGTGTGACTTTAACCATAGTCCTCCTTATGTCACCCCATGACATGTATCACATGTATCAAGGGTGGTAAGGACTCCACCTTATAAATTGCTCTCCCACTACTTGACCAGGCAGTATGGGACTAAATCATGCATGCTTTAAAATTTAGGAATGAATAGGCCTTTACAAATAAGGGTCCAATTCTAACACATACAGCTAGCACGATGTCTGAAGTGACATAGCTACTGACCTTGGCCCTAACGTGGTGCACGCACGTTGCGGTGTAACGGACGAGGCTCAGATTGCCGCCATGGTTGACCTAGCCATAGCTCGCCACGGCCGTCTCGATGTCCTCTACAACAACGCGAGAGTCTCCGACTCCATGACCGCAAGCTCCGTGTCGTCCTTTGACCTCGCTGGCTTCGACCGTGCAATGGTGGCCAACGCCTATTCCGTCGTAGAGAGCGTCAAGCGCGCCGCGCGAGTGATGATCCCGCAACGCAACAGGTGCATCCTCTGCACGGCTAGCACCGCAGGCATGCTCGACGACGTGGTGATGGCCCCCCGTGTACAGCATCTCCAAGGCCGCGATCATCGGCGTGGCACCCGTCGTGGCGGGCGAGCTGGGACGCCATGGCGCGCGTGTGAACGCCATCTCACGACGCAGATTCGGAGCTGCGTCGCCTGAACGAGATGTACCCCAAGGCAAGTCATCGCAAGGGACATGGAAGTGGCGAGCCGAGACGGATCATGGAGAGGACATGAATGACTCTTGAGGCACGATCTTTGGAGGCAGAGGATGTGGCGAGGGTGGCCATGTACGCGCAGGGAAAACACTACCGGTATAGAATAAAATTAGTTACTGGCGGTTACCGGTTTTTTTAGAATTTTTTTGGCCAAAATTTTTGAATTGTAACTTGGAATTACGAATTTGTGCCAACTGGAATGGCCCAGAATTTTTTTAAAATTTTTGGCAAAATTTCGCCGGTAATTTTCCACATCTTATTCATGCATTTAGAAATACTGCACAGGGGGCTAAAAACACAAGTCCATTGAGGCAGCTAAGCTTAAGAGCAGAAACTTTGTAAAAACGGTAATATCTCCCCTCAGCGATTTGTAACTCTCTAAAATTTCATCAAGCATAAGTTATATACAGGATCATTAGAGAGTTGAGATGCAATTAATGTGTTCAACAGATTCCAGCATCTAATGATTAGGGATAATCATGACAACGACTTCATCTTCAGCGTCAAGCCGTCAACTGGCTTCTGGTCACTCAAGCTGCAATTCAAGTTACAAGAATAGATAAATAACAAGAAACATCTTAAAGAGCACATCATCAATAAGCTGGGGGAAAAATAAAAACTAAGATGTGAGTCAAAATATAAAGGCAAACAGAATCTACTGAACATATGTTAATACCAAGAGGAAAAAATGAAATATTATTATTCAGCACCACCAAGGAATCCTTGGTGGTGCTGAATTTTGTTTTATTTTCAATATTGATGGTGAAATTTATGATGTTACGCCCTGGGTAAAATTTAATGTCCTAAAGCTAGAGGCAACCAATAAAATTTGCTTCTCCAAGAACACAAAATGATCCGCACTCTCTCCTGTCGTGTAGTAATATATGGTATTCAGCATTTGAGATTTGAAGCGAACTAGACAAGTCTTAACAAGAGGAAAACGTGCTACGGTATAAATACTGCTAGCACATCACATGAATTCAAGAAATTATAATCCATAGCATGTCAGATGAGTAGCTAATTAAACAATTCATCTCCATTCTAAGGGGAGTACTTAAAGTAAAGCAGTACCTAGCAGGCTAGCTGTAACATCCCAAATTTTTCTCTTTGTAAAAATTTAATTCAAAGTGTGGACTTCTTTTGGAGTTTTTGCATTCATTTAAATTCCAAATCCAAAATTCAAAACCAAATTCCATCGTCTCAATTCAAATCTCAAATCAAATTCCAAAATCAAATCAATTCTCGACCAATTTTGAATTCAAATTCTCAATTTGAATTCACCTCTTCTCAATTTCAAACCTCAGTCGAAATTTCAATTTAAATTTATATTTGAATTTTCTCCGAAATACAAATCTCATAATTTCACTTCTTTGTATTTTATTTTGGGCCGAATATCTTTTTCCTTTTTCCTATTTCTTCTTTCTTTCTTTCCTTTCTTTTTCTCTTGCTAGCTCTGCTTTGGCCGCCTACTTCTCTAGCAGCCAGCACCCCCCACCCCCCGGGCCCTCGGTTCCGATTGCGCCTGCGCCTACCCGTGTGCACCTATGCCCGTGCCACACCATGCACAGCCGTGCGCCCCATGTTCCCTCGCGCCGCCCGCAATCATTTTGGCAACACCGTCCGTGCCATCAAGCCACCACCATCATCATCGCCATGAATTTTTTGGTGCCATGCCATTCAATGTTGTCGTTTGAACGTTTCCAAACTGGGCAGTAAAGACGACGTCATTTGCTTGTGTTTCCGTCGCTTCAAGTCTTGCCCGAGCCTTTAAATGGAAGCAACATCACCGCTCTCACCCCTTTTCTCTACCCACAAAATCCCTCAGTCAACCGAGCTTTGTCGACAACGAATTTGTCGTCTTCCCGAGCGCCGGCCACCACACCCAATTCTCATTCCTGTCATTCTGGTAAGTTTCTTGATGTCCTAACCGTGTCACGTCGTGTTCTCGAGCTTAGTGATCGTTTCCCCATAATCAATTTCAATTTTGGTTGCAGTTCATCGCTGGATTTTGTCGTTTCCTTCTTCTAGGCTGAAATCACCACCAATGCTCGATCTCCTTCTCCGGTAAGTTTTTCATCGATTGAACTGTCACCACGTGTTCCCAGAGATCCTCTTCCTATCCCTCCCCTCAATTTGGAGGAACCATCATCGTGGAGTGCCGCCACCGTGGCCATCTTTTTTTCCGTTGTCACGCCGCCTCCTCGGAGCCACTCTGGTGTAATATCCCGATTAAAAATAAAACAAATAAGTAGTTAGTACTGAAATTAAATAGAATTAGAAAAGAAAAATTCAGAATTTCGGAGGAGTATTAGAACTCGGGCTTTCGGCCCATAGCTTTTTGGCCCAAGTGGGGAACCGCTTAAGAGGGTGGGGGAGGCAAACCCTAGCAAAGTGTTTCGATCGCTTGCGTGATATTGATTTAATGAAAGTGATTCGAGTTTTACGTTTGTGATCATTTGGATCTCATGATTTATGTGGTAGTTGAAAATGTTTCAAGCAAAGTGACGTGTTGAAAGATTTTATTGGTTCTTAGGTGGTTCATGTGGTTTGGCCTTAAGAGCTTATCTTGTTTAAGCTGGTAAAGTGATGTAGTAATCATAGAAAATAACCTTCTCTGTTAAAGGAAAGAGTGAAGTAGAAGTATTTGAGATTGAAGTCAAGTTTTATAACTTACGGTTTATTTGAGTGTGCCTAAATCTTCTGCTTTTGCCCCATAAGAGTTTTCCAATTTTCAAAGGCAATACCTTCTTCTCATTTGAGGTTTGACATTCTCTTCGTGCGGGACTTGTGCCCTCAACTATGGACTCCCCTTATGTTTTTTGAGTTTATTGCCTAATTGACTATTTCGCTGGTCTTGTGTTCACTGCGAGTGGTAAATGTTTTTCTAGGTGGTGAAAATTGTCTTCATTTGCCTTTTCTTTTGAGAAAGAATCAACTGATTCGTTTCATATGGGTCTTTTGAAGTGTTTATTACTTGTTGTTGTGAGGCCTTTCGTTGTAAGTTATTTGAGGAGCATTGGAAGATGAATTGATTTTGTGTTATAATTCTTGGAGAGAATTTTATTTAAGAAGAATGTTTGTATTTGGGGCTAAACTGATTGCATTATTGCAACTAATAGAACCTATAGTGATTTGTGGTCCAAGATATTTTGTTTATTTTGGGTGGAATATTAGAATTATCGAAACAATGGAAATCGTGATCAGTTTATTAGAGTATCGCGACTGGGTATTTTGCATGGTTGTGTAGGTGAAATATGATAGTGTAGTGTAATGAGAGTAAGATTAGCGAAGTAATCTAATCGTTAAAGCAATTAATGAGATAGCAGAGATTGTTGGATTATCGTCAGGTATGACTTGGCATCAGTGATTGACCCTCAGGGAGTTAGATTCTTTATAAAGATAATTTTGGTCGAGAAATATTTCCATGTTGATGCCAATGAGTGAGTATGTTTGGATTGTGAGAATTTTAGGGATTTAATCTGAGGGTTTCCCTATCTTCTATATGAGAAGTTCGTTGTAGGGGTCTTGAAGGTTAAATTTGGGCTTTGCACTTTTATGCTAGAACTTTGGTCGCCCAATGATTGTGTGTAGAGGAAGTAGAATAAGGGTGGATTCCGAACAGTGGGACGATCTTTGAGAGAACCCTTTTGATGTAGTACATGAGTGTGTGTGCTAGGAATTCCGAGTCGTTTATTCTTAAAAGATTGAGGTGATGTGATTGTATGTGAGATCTATTTTGAGATGCATTGGGAGCCATATGTCAAAGTAATTCTGTCGGTAGAGGTGTTGGTTAGAGTATGTTTTGTGGAGTCAATAGAGCCTCTCTACAAAGGTGTGGATGATGTATTTGGTTTGAGCTTGGCGTTGAGGTTGCCAATTTAAGAGAAATGATTTAGTATGTTATGCGATGAATTGGAATTCCATAATTTGAGAGAAATTTTATTCGTAAAAGAGAAATTGAGAAAATTGTTACGTCGGGTAGTAAAATGTTTTCTTGATTCTTGTTTGAGCTATGTGTTTATAACGGATGTCTTTCGTAAATTGAATTTGGCTTTATGTGGTGCATGTGGTCCTTTCTGGTTCAGGAAAATAAAGGAAACGCATGATTTGGTCATTCGAATGGTTTCTCCTTTGGCTGATGTAGTGTTTATTTGCAAACTGCCTAACCAGAAGGTGAAAAAGTTTTCACGATGAATATTCGATTTTGGATTTGACTCTTTGGTGGGGGAGTTGGTAATGCGTATTGGTGATGATAATCCTTCGTTTTTTTTCAATTGGTCTCTGTTATAAAAGAGTTTATTTAAAACGAGTTCTGTTGTATGTTCTTGGTTAAAGGAGGTACTCCTTGTTAATATGAAGAGATCAATTGAGAATTAGGACAAGAGTCATGTGTGTTACGTGCATGTTATGTGTTTTGGTACCAAAGGAGAAGTAGACCCAAGGTACATTGGATTGTTTTCGATAGTTGTTGGAATTAAGAAGTTAGCGTATTGCTAGGGCTGTCTCGGGTCTATACGAGAAGTGCGCAATGTCTGGTATATTACAATGTTGAGTGAGTATTTGAGAGATCCAGAGCATGTGATCTAGTTAGAGTCGTTCATCATTGAACAAGATCTTACCTTCAAATCCCAGCCAGTGGAAATTCTAAAAGAGTCAGAACGAGTTCTGAGGAACAAAACTTTGAAGTATGACAAGGTGCTTTGGTCTCATCAGTTCGAGAGAGATGCCATTTGGGAGCTAGAGTCTCGCACGTGCGATCAATATCCGGATTTGTTCACAACAGTTACGTGAATTTCGTTGTTAATTTTCAGTTGCAGCTGATCTTTCGCGTAGATCGACAACTAGAATTCAGGGTCAAATTCTATTTAAGGGGGGTAGAATATAATATCCCTTTAAAAATAAAACAAATAAGTAGTTAGTACTGAAATTAAATAGAATTAGAAAATAAAAATTCAGAATTTGGGAGGAGTATTAGAACTCGGGCCTTCGGCCCATAGCTTTTTGGCCCAAGTGGGGAACCACTTAAGAGGGTGGGGGAGGCAAACCCTAGCACTGTGGCACCACCTACTGTAACACCGGTCCCTGTAGCACCGCGTTTACTATAGCACGCCCCTTCCCCCTGTTGCTGCTGCCAAGGAGAATCAAAGGGGAAGATCAAGGAAGAAGAAGGAGGGGAAGGGAGAGAGGAGAAGAAGAGGAAAGGAGCACCTCGCGGGGAATTCAGCGGGCTCACGCGTCTTCAAGGGTAACATTCGTCACCCCGCTGTTTGGATCAAGTTAGATTCTTAATTGCCTTCGATTAGAGAATCGTTGAGCTGCTATGATTAGAATCAGTAATCTGTACCCTGTTTGCTCGTCCGTTTTCGCGTAGTTCAATTCAGAATTGTAGTTTAGGGTCTCCTAGAGATTTGTGGGGATTGTCTTCAGCTTTCTATAGGTTCCAAGATCACCTAATTCGGAGTTGTGGTTTGGGAGATACGTTAGTTTCTTTACTGCTATCTAGAAATCCTAACGAATTATAGCAATCGTTTCGTTTATTAAATAAGGATGTGTTAATGGCTAATTCAGGGAGGTCTCCCAACACGACTTTCGTAGGAACTTTCTTAAGATTTCTAGATTGTTAAAGATCATGAATTTTGGTTAAGCCATTTGAAAGATATGAATTTGCTTGTACTGCTGTTTATCCTGTCTGTCAGATTATAACTTTAGATCTTCAACTGAATATTAGACTCAGATGTTGGCCGAATTAGAGGATCTCGCCAACTAGGTTATTGTATATAATTTTGTTATCTTTCCATAAAATCTTAGAATGCATTTTTATGATTTACAGAGTGAAAGTAATGTAATTTATAAGGCCACTATCCACTGTAGTTTCCTGATAGTTTGTCATCTGATTTGAGTAGATCAAATAGTTAAATCTTGGGTTTTGGGAAGGCGTTGTAGAGCGTTGCGAGTAGCGTCATGTTACCATGTTGTTCTTATTTTGAGTAACTTAATTGTGTAGGAGGATAGGCTTCGGGATTAGTGGCATCCTCCTTGCCTCCTAACGCGTCGCAACGCGAAAGGCAAGTATAATTGGAATTGTCTTGACTCTTTATTTGTTCAAAGTGAATGTTGCTTATGCATTGGCTAAATTCTATGAATTGTGAATAATTCCAGTATTAATTGTATCCTTTTATGGTGGTTATTCCATGCTTCTTGAGAGTATGTTTATCATTACAAAGTATTCATTCGCTCATTCATTCGTTCATGTTTCCCCCACAGGAGTGGGTAATGAAGTCCCATCATTCCAATATGGGTAAATAAGACCCATCATTCCAATATAGGAAAATTGGATCCCTGTTTGAAAGATTCTTCATACAGGCCTTGAATCCCGTATTTTAGATAATGCGGGCCTGAGTGAACACCGACGGGTGTTCACTGGCTATAGCGATATAAGCAGAAGAGAAGAGCATGTATTTTCATACTTGCATAATATTCTTGTCTTTCTACTCATGTATTCGTATATTGTGGGTGATATGTTTTCAATCCATTACTTTCTATATTATTCAATTGTATTTGTTGAGTCGTGTACTCACTTTTGCTAGTTTGTTTGTTTTAGGTAAACTCTGAAGACGGCATGCGTTAGGAGGGAATAGTCACATGGACACACTCACTCATTTCATATATTAGTTAATAAACCTACTATTATCTTTCAATTGAGAGTTTTGGATTGTAATAAATGGTGTCCTTATGAATGTCATAGTTCGTCGTTATGTTTTGATCGATCTAGTTAATGATTTATATTCATTAGATTTGTTCTTGATAGTATTTCTCTTGAATGGAATATTATGATCGAACGATTAGAGTTTTGTTATGTTGCTGAAATTTAGATCAATTATGATAGTATTTCTCTTGTGTGTTGAAGTTTCAATGCTAGTAGTTGTAAAAGTGTTGGACATATATAAATAATATTGTTGTTTGTGTTGGAGGTTTAGGTAACATTTTGGTTTTCATATAGCTAGGGTGTTACATCTGGCCTCCTCGAGCAGCCCTCCACCATCCCTGTGAGCGCACGCCGCCCATGCACACGCCACTTGTCTTGTCACACCGCCGCCTCCACCGCGCGCCTGGGCACCGCCGTCGCCGCCTCGAAACCCCTCAGGCGCCGCCGCCGCCACCTGTGGGACTACAACCCCCACTGGGTTCCATTTTTTCCCTCGGCTAGCCGCCCCGTGACGCCGTTGTCGCCGTCGCTCCCAAGCCACCATGACCTCCTCTATTTCTGCTCTGTGTTGGTTGCTCTATTGTTTGCTCTTTGACTCTATGACACCGAGGACCCACATGGCATTGACTTCATTCTTTTCTTGCTCTCTTTCTTTCTCTAGCAAGTGGAACCAGATGTCATATTATGTCTTTGCAATATCAAAATCAGAATGGAATGATTCCTGGAATATTCCCTCTTCTCTCATTTTTAGCAATTTTCTTTCCCGCAAATCATTCAGATGCTCATTCTCCTTCATATGACCTTCGATTTTGGCGATTCTTGTTCCTAAATTCATATAAATTCAATCTCTCTCTATTGGTACAAATTTTGTAATTTTTGGATTTTATTTGGATTTATAGTTATTTATTTGTCGCATTTTACGCGTATAGAATTTGGCGTTGCCGAAGCCTTCTTGGACCAACCGAAATGTGTGACCCCACCCAACCTTCAACGAAGGCAAGTCTCCTTTGATCATGTTGTACCTATGTTTTTGAAATCTTGTTTAAAATTTTAAAACTATTATGCACTGCTATTTACATAAAATGATAAGTTCAAATCTTAGGAGTGTTAGTTAATCCTAATTTGATTATACCTCCATTTGATGTTGTTACCCTTGAATCATTATTGCCCTAGTAAATATTATCCTCAGTAATGATTACATTATTGTTAGATAATGGGAATACGATATTGCAAAATTAGATGAATACAGTGAAGAAGGACATCTTTGTGGATCATATAGATTGTTGAGAATGAATATATAGTTAAGTTTGTGGAACCAATTATATCATGGAAGTGTCTAAACATGAAGCACTGACTTGATTATTTTGGATCAAAAGGAGAGATTGGATCTAAACCAAATTCTAGTTGAATTAAATTGATTATAGTAAGTGATTGTTAGAAAATTAGTATTGTGATATCGATCCAATAAAGGTGGCGATTAAAAGAAGAAAAGGATGGATTTTCATAACAATTCTTGATGATAATTTTGGTGAATTGGTTGAATCATGTAGAATGCATAAACTTTGTGGAATTAATTGGATTGTAGAAATATATCATTGTTGGATTATACAATATATCATTGTTTGATTATTGGAATACATCATTATCGGATTACATCATTGTTGGGTAATAGGAATATATCATTGTTAGATCATAGGAATATATCATTGTTGGATTATAGGAATATATCATTGTTTGATTACAGGAATATATGTAAATAGCGAGTATGAGTACACAACGGTACTCGCGAGCCAACACACAATGCAATTATTATAGATGTAAGGCTAATCAACGGAGGTTTATGGTTCTTTTAGCTGCGCAAAGCCAATTTTAAAGTAGATTTGATAGTAGCAATTCCTGAGACTTAGCATTTTTAACTAACACAGGTTTTATAAACTAAGTTTTTGTTTGTAAAGTACTAGTGGAGATTCCATCTCCTATACCATCCCATATTCTTTCTTGGGTTATATCCTGTACTTATCACTGATCCCCGACCAGGCCATCTCAAATCTCTGGTTCCCAACCCCAACTTTCCATTTCAACCACAAATTGTTTTATAAAAGTGAAAGCTAGATCAAGCAAGTTCCCAGCACCACTCTTGACCATGAGCACAGCTATCTAGATAGTTTTCTTACTTTGCAGAGTTTGTACACTTTACCCACAAGAGACAATCAACTAATAATATCCGTCTGGCACACTTTCATAGGTGTCCGACTAAGATGATTACCACAAGGCCTTTACAATGTCCCACCTCAACGCAACCCCACGCCGCTAAGTATCACCTCCTTGGGCCTCACCCTGAGAGGTCTCCCATTTGCGCTGTGCAAATCAGTGACTCCCTTGCCCTTTGTACACTCCACACACCCACCATTGGTGGAATTGCGAGGCAGCGGACAAATTAGTTAGCCAGGTCGTACACATGGTAGACTTGTGGTTGCACTATTTTTACGCGAGAGGTCATCACAAGATTCGGTCCTTAATTGACTTGGGTGGTACATCCATATACCTACTTTCTCTCGTGCCCCCAACACCAGTCACTCTTTCTAGCCACCCGAGTCTAAATTTGTTTTTGAGTTTTCATTTTTGTTTTAGAAATACTTTTATAGTCCAACATATCAGCTAGGCTCCAGCCTCGGCTGCCCAAATCTAGTTTTTATGTTTTGAATGATGTCGGACAATTTACTGCCTGAATGATAATGTATCTAAGTAAGGCTAAGCATGACACTTAGATACGGACTTATTAACTAGTATATAAACCATTAATTCTATGGTGATAAAGGATAGTGATCAATTTCAAGGTTTGGGAGTTTATACACAATTATTATTAAGGCATTAACTATGAGCTAGACCAATATAGTTGTATAAATCATAGCAATGCAATTTCATAATTTAAAACAATATAATTGCAAAAAGTAGGTGCAATATGATCAAAGTGTTGACTCGCCTTGCTTAATATTCTGATAACCTTGGTCATGTTCTTGTTCAATGTTCTGATACTCATCACGCTCAATATGCTGATAATCATCATGTTCAATGTCCTGATAATCTTGATCTTGGTATGGTCCTTGTTGGGGTTGATGTTCCATTATATCTTCAGATTCTAACTACGCAGAATACGGTCGAATCCAAGAATGCTTGAAAGCATTCAAATGAAATCCAATAAATCCAAATACATTCAATACAAAAGGAAACACTTCAAATAAAAGTAAACATATCTAATGACATCTTGAAAGAATGAAGTATTTTAGATGAAACTAATCATACCTAGTGGAGTTAACGAAGGAAATACTTCAGACGAAGTATAACCAAACAAGTTGATGAAAGAAATACTGCAGACGAAATATAATCAAAGGAAGTTGATGAAGGAAAAACTTCAGACGAAGTATATCCAAAGAGAGTTGATGAAGAAAATACTTCAGATGAAGTATAACCAAAGAAGTTGATGAAAGAAATACTGCAGACAAAATATAATCAAAGGAAGTTGATGAAGAAAATACTTCAGATGAAGTATATCCAAAGGGAGTTGATGAAGGAAATACTTTAGACGAAATATAACCAAAGAAGTTGATGAAAGAAATACTGCAAACGAAATTAGATAAATCCAAACTCTATTCATTTGGTCTAGTAGTAGGGTTTTGGGTGATAGTCAGATTTAGGGTTAGGAATCTACTTGGTCCGGAACGAGGGTGAGAGGGATCAGCTCTCGAGAAGTCCACTGGTGCAAGGAATTAGGATTCCAACGGGGGAATATTCATAGGAATAGTCCGCATCGGTTACCTAGATGGGAGAGATTACCCGATTAGGTATTACTCTCTGATCTCCTTTCGGATCACGAAGGGTTTTGCTACTGGGAACGGATAACGATGGACAAAAACTAGAGCCTATGCAATTTTGTTTGGTGGATGAACTTTTATCATCCACTTGGGAACATATCACCGCTGCTCACACGACGCCTAGCTGTTCTAATGATTTTTTAGTTATTACTTCCTATTTACCGAGGAAGTTCCATGAAAGTCAGGTGAGACCTATGCATAAGTGTGGGGTTCGCAGGGTAGACATTCGTCTCACTGACACATGGGACCTAGCTCATTTAATAGTTTATCTTATCAATTTATATTTATCAAGGAAATTCCATGAGCCTTAGCTGGAACTTCCAAGCATTGGCTAAGACATCAGCCTTACATCCTTAGTGGTGTCTACGGCTATGGGTTTCACTGTGGCAGTGATCTATACTTAGTCTTTATTACTTGTGTGGTTTGGTAATGCACTAAAGTGAATCTACTACACTAGGCTGGATCCTTAGCTACAGCACATGCTAATGATTGGTCTTTGTTAAGTAGACAACTATCATATAACGTCTATGGCTTTTGCCTATACTAGCCTTCGTTTAGCGATCGACCTCATTGACTTGGCTATTATCACTAGCATGAAGCTAGGTCATAGCTACCGTTAACCTCTATGACTATCCTTAATGTATAGATTTAAGAGTCGGCGACTTAGCATAACCCTAATTAGGTTTTAACGAAAGTAATCATTTTACCTAATCGATTTAGTTCAAAATGTATATGACAATTGAAGCTCACTTCATTAATCTACCTTAACCCTTACACTTGCTTAAGCTAACTACTATCCACTTAGGCAACAGGGAACTTGCTAGTGTGTGTTGTGATTAGCTAATGGTTAATTGGCTCCTAAGTATAAGTGAGCTTACGTTCCTCACCATAGGGTTACTATACTAGGATTGGCCCTAGACATGATATTGCTAGACTATGGTATACAACCCTATATTCATTTGGGTACTCCTGGCCATAAGGTTATGTGTTAATGGTACTTGATTATTATCTAACTACTCTACTACTCCGATTAACTATTTGATTAACTGATTCTCTTTATTATTACAACAACAGTCGAGGGTTTACTAGTGTTGGATCATGTGTGTGTGTATGCCTAAACAGGACTATATCACCTTAGGTTCTAGGAGAATGCCGATTAATGTCGCATTTTAAGTCTAAATAGTAATGACAACCTAATTAATCTTATAACAAAACTTGTATGGAAGATGCCCTTCATTTTATTATTCCAGGACACCGCAACACTACATTGAACTAGTCTCATCTGAAAATCCAATATAATTACTTGTTTTGTCCACTAACTGTTATTATCTGAAAATATAATCCATCAATTGAATATTTATAAACTAACTAATCTCTAATGTCTTTTAGGTCAATTACTTAGATTAGTCACTGGAGCACTATCATATGCTCACTTCTACATGACCTCTAGTTTAGCTAAACCATTATTTTAACTAGACCCTAACTGATATGGCCTATTCATCATAGTTTGGCATACAAGGCTGTACATATATACATGTATATACTTCTATCCTAGCAGCACTTTCTAATTATCCTTATGAAACTTATTCAATAATTATCTTAAGAAGAGTGTTAGCTTTAATCGCATTACCTACTAACTGGTTAACTATTCTTACTTACCTCTCTAACAATATTTTAGCTAACCGCTAAACAATCCCTTATTTAACTTAATGAAATCTCACTACTACAGAAAATGTCTTCACAGACGGTTCAAAAACGTCATCACAGACGGTTTCGTGAGCCGTTTGAGGTTATGGATCAGTAATGACATGAGGCCATCATAGACGGTTTTCGAACCGTCTGTGATGCAGACTATCACAGACAGTTATTAACTCAGAACCGTTTGTGATGTAGACTATCACAAACGGTTATTAACTCAGAACTATCTGTGATAGCTGACTATCACATACGATTTATAGATGAAACCGTCTGTGATAGCTGACTATCACAGACAGTTTGTGTTTAAAACCATCTGTGCTATATATTCCCTATAAAATCTCCAAGCAGTGGCTGCTTGTGCCTTTAAAACTAGCTTCATATATATATATATATATATATATATATATATATATATATATATATATATATCTGACCACTTTAGGGGTCGTGATGATGAGACAATAGCCACGAGCAACTTCATTGAGCACGCAAGTTTAAGAAGTGTGGTTGCCAGGAGAGCGCGTGGACACACAATTACCTAGATGTCATTGATAGGTAATTGGACTTGACATCAAGGAATGGTTGGTTGCTGATACATAAAGCCACTTCCAAGTCGGAGTACCTGCGCATCCACGCCACTTTCTGAACATGGCGTGGACGTGCAGGTACTCTGATTGCGAAGTGGCTTCATTTATCAGCAACCAACCATTCATTGATGTCAAGTCCAATTACCTATCGACAACATCCAGGTAATTGTATGTCCACACGCTCTCCTGGCAGCCATGCTTCTTGAACTTGCAGGCTTGATGAGGTTGCTTGTGGTCATTGATATCCTCCCCACAACCCCTTGAAAGTGGTCAGACTAGACATATATATATATATATATATATATATATATATATATATATATATATATATATATATATATATATATATATATATATATATATATAAAGCTAGTTTTAAAGGCACAAGCAGCCACTGCTTGGAGACTTTATAGAGAAGAGAACAGGAATAGAATGGTAGGACGTATCTGGAACGCAAGGGAGGAAAACTTGACCAGCATGAACATGGTTACACACACAAAGGTGAAATAAATGGCAAGAGACAGGTGAAGAGGTGTTGTAGTAGTTTTTGACTCATTTGGTCTTGTTTTGGAATAGAATACACACCAATAAATAAATAATTTGTATGTTAATTGCAGCTTTACAAATTAGCCTAACATTTACACATCTGACAAGTTAATTGCAGCCAAGCCCCATCCAAACCATATCCCATGTAAGCCAACCAAGCACAAAGAACTGGCATCAATAACCCTCAGTATCCATCAGAGAGCATTAACCAAACCCACCATTTTGCCCCATTCATTTTTGTCAATCTGAACCCACAGCATGAACTAAGAAAGATGCACAGAATGCACATACACCAATAGCCTTCAGTTTACATCACAGAGCAAGGGGACTATTAATATGAACTAATTATCAATTCAATTTCAGCATAAGACTATTAACATCATTGAGCAGTTCAACAAAGCATACAAATACCAATTTGCAACGCCTCCCAGTGTTAGGCTCAGACAAATCACACAATGCATACAAACATTTTTATCCACAACTAGCAGCACCAGTAGTCACACCCGAACGCAACCCCATTCCCCACCTCCAGATCCATCCATCCAGCCAGCCAGTAGTCACAAAGGGCTTTGGTGATATGTGTGAATGGCATGATGAATTGGACATGGGGTGGTTCTGTGAAAACATCAACAAACTGAGAATAGGGTGTGGGTTACCTTGTGGGTCTAGGTCAGTCTGGGAGGGGGTGTGGTGATGCCAGCCTTGTTGCTGTCGTTGGGCTTCTGGTGCTTCCTTTGTGCTGATGGTCCCCTGCTGTCGGTCTGCTGCTGGACTGGGTGGTCGATAGTGGATGGGGTTGCCGTGGATGCCTTCCTTGCTTCCCTTTTTGCCTTCCCTACCTCCTTGCTCTTCTCCACTAATAGCTCCAAATCGACCATCAACCGACAAGGTAGCCCACATTGCAGCTCGGTTCACATGAATACCAATAGCACAAACCAATAGGTGATAAATCTGTCTTACCTCGACATAGCCGGTGTCGGTGGTAAGGTAGCCAAGGCTGAGGTCGGTGGAGAGGTAGCCGGGGGAGATTGGTGGAGAGGTAGCCAGGGTTGCGCACGCCAGGGGGAGGAGGAAGAGGGGAAGGCAGTGTCACCGTAGTTCTGGCACGACCGTGACACTGCACAAGGCACTCTTATCGTACGAGTGTCTTGTGCAGTACACCGTGGTGTCACAACCAGCAGCGACGGGGTCGAACGGCGGCATCGAGGTCGAGGGCACTCGAGTGGGGAGTAAGGGCACTTGGGAGTGATGAGTTAGGGCGCAAACCCTAGCGGGCTTCTACTAATAAAGAGATATCACAGACGGTTCTATTACGGAACCGTCTGTGATATAGTTGTTCTCAAGTTCTATGTTTTGAGCATATTATCATGTATACATTTACATGACATGAAGAAATTACATGTTTATATGTCAATTTTGTCATTTAAATACTGCTGAAAATTTGCTTTAACTATGATACATATCACAGATCGGATATAATAAATTTGTTCCACTAAACCGTCTGTGATATATAGTTCAACATATAATATAGTGACTTCACCTCCAAAATAGATTTTTTTTCATTTTGGAATTTACATATGGCCAAACAGCGTGGCCAGCCGCTTCTTACAAAGATTAAAAAAAAGTAGAAACATAAATAAACAAAGTTTTTCAAGTGGTGGAGGTAGGCTGCTATCCCCGTCTTCAAAACTTCGTAGGCGGCGGCGTCGACATCGAACAGTTCATGATCATCAGTGAACGAATCCCGAAATGCGTCGACCCACTGATGCGCTCGTTCGAGTGTCTCCCAAAGACCCTTGGACTGTTGAATCAAAAGAATTGAGCCCATAGGCTCTCTTCCCTTGCTTGAGGTTCTCTTGCTTGAGAGGTCTCAGCATGGTCGACTCGGTCGCCCTCCGCCTAGATTAAACAGTCCAAGTGACAGCAAGCCTCCTAGAGACGCGCAACGTCGTTGTGGAGGACCACGTCGATGATGTGGTAAACTCGTCGAAAGTGAGAGATCACCTGGAAGACGCGGCTGAGGAGGATGTCAAGGCGGCGGAAGGTGACCATCACCAGCTCCGGCAAATCCTCAGACAGAGGAGTGAAGACATTGTTAAAACAATATCTTTCCATAGCATCCGCCAACGTACGGCCGGAGAGGCGCTCGTACAGTATGGCCAGGTAGGCCAACAATGTCGGCAACAAGGAAACAGGAGAGGGAGCCATTCTGCTTTAGAAGTACAGGGTGATATGTGGGGATGATCATCTTCGATGGCAGATGATCCTTTTTATTAAACAAGGAATAAATTTAGCGCGTGAGACGAAGAGACGCATCGGGGAGCCGAAGCAGCATTGATGCAACGAAGAGACACATCGGCGACGACGACGACGAAGAAACTCATTGGGTGACAAAGAAACTCACTAGGGAGCTAAAGCGATATTATCACGGATGGTTATAATTAAAAACCATCTGTGAAGTCTACAATTATTGATACTTCACAAACGGTTTTAAATATGAACCGTCTGTGATATTACCTCTTCACAGACAGTTTTTAGCATAGCCAGTAACATAGACGGTCTCTAAACCAAAACCGTCTGTGATTGCATGTAATACAAACGGTTTTGGTCAACCGTCTATGATAAGACATCCAGTATTAGCCTTTTTGTAGTAGTGTCTCTAGTCAAGGATGTACCCTACTGTTATTGAAGTTTTACATATAACATATAATGTAACATTTCACTGAGCTAGTTTTTCAATTATACTCTTACTATTCTGAATTAGTCCCTAGTCAGCACAATTTCATAGCTAACTAAACATCTACTAGCTACTTAACCCCCTAATAGACCTAAGTACTTACAGGTGGACCCACTGCTAATCACCCTACTTACTTGACTCATTCATTAACAAATATTATCTGAGCACACCATCTGCTATATGAACATATAACATATACTAGCCAAGTAGCTTATTAACTCATTCTAAATAGCTAACGGTTTTAATCATGCTCCTGCTAATCCCTTAACTCCTCAACTAATCACTTAACCATAGCCATGCATGTCATTCATATACACAGAGAGAGGCATAGAGAGAGTCACTAGAGGGTGGGCTCACCTGTCATAGAACAACCACTGCTCATATAGAGATGCACACAGAGAAGGAGGGAAACAGAGGAGGCTAGGCCAGCGGCGGTGGCGAGAGCGGCGCCGGCGGAGGGAGTGACAGCGGTGACCAAGGTTGGCCAAAATGGGTTGCGCAGAGGGAGGTCAACCCGTGGGTGGTGGCGGCGTGGTTCAAGGTGACCAGTGGCGGCCAGGCGGCAGAGATAGGCGGTCGGCCGTGGAGGGGAAGACGGGGTGGTGGCGCCGGAGTGAGAAAAAAGAAAAGGGGGCACGCGCACGAGCTTCAGTGGGTCTAGGGGAACTCACCGGGTCTGTTGGTGGAAGCTAAGGAGGCTATAGGCGAGCTAGCGCCGTGTGCCACAAGCGGCGCGACAAGCTCTATGTGACGGCGGTGTGACAGAGCAATGGAGCTTGGGTGGGTGATGGGGAACGATCTGCGGGGATCTGGGGGTGCTCCATGTTCAAGGAATCGAAGAGGACCCCACCAGAGAGGCAATGGCGATAGTGGCAGCGCCTTTCGGCCGGATGCGAGGGAGACAACGATGTGCAGTGCTCCTGTTGAGGAATCCCAGAATTGGGTGAGGGGAAACGAGGAGGTGACTTGGGAACACGAAGTGACATGCTCGGTTGGTGGAGGAACTTCTTTGCGGCCGAACGACGAGTGATCTTGTGGCTAGCATCGATACGATGCGCTGCTTGTTGGGATAGTCCCACATCGGTTGTGGAAGGAGACATAGCACGATTTATAAGGGTGAGGGTACATCCACCTATCAGGCTAGTCTTTTGGGGGGAGATGACCCAAGACCCCTTCGTTGTTGCTCTGTAGTTGGGCTTGCGGGTTAGCGGCCCAACAACCTGTTGCCGGGACGCTGGTTTAGCGGGCCCAGTATCGGACACTAGATTAGTGGTCCGATGGCGCTGTACTAACAATTGGTATCAGAGCCCAGGTATCTCAGATATATCTCAGGCCTCACGGTTGCCGGGGAGCGCACCCGATGTGTGAGGGGGAGATTGTTGGGATAGTCCCACATCGGTTGTGGAAGGAGACATAGCACGATTTATAAGGGTGAGGGTACATCCACCTATCAAGCTAGTCTTTTGGGGGGAGATGACCCAAGACCCCTTCGTTGTTGCTCTGTAGTTGGGCTTGCGGGTTAGCGGCCCAACGACCTGTTGCCGGGACGCTGGTTTAGCGGGCCCGGTATCGGACACTAGATTAGTGGTCCGATGGCGCTGTACTAACACACACTTGGTGCGGGAGATTCCGAGCGAGGGAGGGTTGGAGAGGTTGACCACCAAGTGGTGCTTTGGAGCGCATAGGCGTGTCCGGGGCTCCATCGGAGTAGCGGCGTGGGCTCGGTTGGCTGGCACTGGAGCTCTGTGCGAAAAAGAGAAAGGAAGGGAAGGGGGAGGCCTTGGAGGAGGGCGAGGCCAATTCGGGCTGGCCTATATAGGCAAGAGGGTGGAGCGGCCGATGGAGTAATGCGCTCGGCATGGGTGCTAGCTGCTGACGGGATGGGCAGGCACGGGATGGTAGCGACGGCTTGAGTGACAGCAAACGACAGGGCTGCAACGCATGCTTGCGACGTGGCGACCGAGTGCCAGCGGGCGTTGTCGCCCAGGAAAGAGATGAGTTGAGCTCTAGTTCGCTCAGGGAGAGAAGAAAAGCAGTGGCTATTGAGCTGATTTGGTTCGGTTGCAACAGACGATCGACACTGACTCAGCCCAAGGAACAGTAGACAGGGAAAAAGGAAAAGGCTAGGAAAATTGGGAAGAAGGAATGAGAGAATTTTAGGTTTGGCTAAAATTATAATATTTGTTTTAAGGAATTCTTCTACGATGATGGGTAAACTGTGACACTTGATAAATAATTCTAATTGGGTTTTTAAACATTCGTAGAATTAGGTTTTGAACACGATTTTGATTTTAGGGTTCCTACTTCATGCAATATTTCAAAGGGACAATACATTAAGTTTATTTTTCTTTTTTTTACAATTTATGTTCCTAGGGTTTCTGTAATTAGGTTTTTGTGGTTATGGTTTTCTGCCATACATCACTTGTGTCAGCAAAAGAAAAGAAGATCAAATAACTCTAAAAAATTATGCAATCAAGGCAATAATGAATAACATGCAAAAAGTTTTAAAAATCCCATATTTTCGTATTTTGGCATTTTTAGGATGTTACGGTGTTAGAGCATGGTATTGTAAAGGCCTTATGATAATCGTTTAGTCGCACGCCCAAGAAAGCATGTCATGGCCAACACTATAAATTGATTATCTCGTGTGGGTCAAGCTGTACAATTTCTGCAGAGTGTAAAACTATTCGAATAGCCGTGCCCATGTTCAAGGGTAAGCAATGTGCGTTTTCACATGGTAGATTTTAGTTTTGTTTTCAAAGAATTATTTTGGGAATTCGGGAGTTGTTACAACTCTTGGATTGTTGTTCTGACAGCTAGAGCCCGTTGGGCATCTAAAACCCTATCCTTTGAACCTTGGCGGCTAAAGCCTTGATACTAGTGGTTTATAGCTAGAACCTCTACTAGTGATATAATTTATTTATTTATTTATCGAAACTACTTTTTGTCAAATGTGCTTTATGAAAACTGTTAAAACTTAAAATATTGCTATGTGCTTTATGAAAACTGTTAAAACTTAAAATATTGCTTTGTGCAAAAGTACCATATAAGCCTCATTTGTTAAATCTATGCATTTGCATTTTTTTCGAAGACTTGCAAAGTACTTTACGTACTCACATACTACACTCAAAATAAATCTCAAAAGCCTTCAAAGTTGCTAAGAAGGATTACAACGTTTGTGGCTACAACGAAGGACACCAGAATACTAGGTCGCGAGCCTCCCGTCGATTGCCTGTGAGCATATGGATGGACCATCACTTGTAGTTATTTTCTTCCGCTGTAGTTTATTCGAATTGTTTAGCCTGAAAGGGCGGTAATTGTATGCTTCGACCATAAGCTCATTACTTTTTTGTTCAATATTATAGAACAGTTTGACATTTGAAATATATGTGTTGATATTCAATTATGTAACTGTGTGCACTAGCTATTGATCCAGACACTAATGCAGATATATACAGAGGGTTCCGAATTCGGAAATCCGAGTCCCGACACTACACACCTGAATTGTGCATCTTTCCACTGATATTTCGGAAGGGCAGCTGATCCAGCATCAGGGAAGATGGCCTTAACTTTCTATAAACAAAAACTTGAATCAGCACAGAATACATATTGTATGATTGTATCCAGAGAGCAAAAGCCTTATCTATTGTATCCAGAGAGCAAAAGAATCTGATGAATCGGTGCTACATAGGATAGGAGCTAGTGCCACCGAATTGTGAAGGGACCATAAAAAGCAAAAGCCATATCTATTGCTAAACGACTTTGTATCCAAACCTGACATGTCTCTTGTACAAGTGTATCCAGGAATATTATCGACAATGCCCAGACCTCGGCCTGTGCTCCTTCCTCGTTGAGGAATTCCAGATGAGGGATCAGTAGTTCTGCCTACAAGAATGAAAACCAAGGACATACTTGAGACTTACTCATTCTGTTCCGCAAGATCCAAATATGTATAATTCGACAAACCAAAAGATTGTGAGAGCAGCAAAAAGGATGTGAGAAATAAAAGTGTTTTAAAATTACAGGAACATTAAGATAAGAAAGCAGCTTGTGAGAGCAGCGAAAAGGATGTGAGAAATCACTATAGGACCACAATAATAAGTTTTCAGCCTCTGATGAAGCATGCAAAGGACTAATGATATGACATATAGCAAACAGACTCTACATCCACAGAGATCATAGTTTTTTTACACCAAAATAATTCACCAGCCGACACACAGAAACAAGTAGTAGTTGAGCAAGCTAATAGCCTATTACATGAACACAAGATGATTATATCCCTCTTATTGGCCCTCAAACTTGCAGTAAAAAGATGAGATGTTAGGTGCAGGGATTATATCCCTCATATGAATCAACGGAAACGTGCTCCAATTACGCTCGCACCCGCTTGAAGACACACATTGTGACACAATCCGCAATGCATACTTTTGCAAAACTTTCTCATCTCCTCCATAAGTCCTCCACCAAGTAGCTACAACAAATAGCATCCAGAATCATTCAAGCACAATAGAAGTAATGCGGATTAGTGCTCACTTACTTGGAGGCATACGTGTTGCTGCAATCCGTGCCATACCACCAACAAGCATCCCTCTATGAGCACGAAACATTTCAAATTCAGCAAGTGCCTCACCTGCTTCTTTCGGGGAGTCCGCAATCCTCTCTATTGTCAACGTAAGTTCATATATGTTGAGTTGTCACTTAATCAATATTTGTAGTTGCTCTCAGGATCGAGAAGACATGCCGCATCAGTATATGAAACAGCAAGCAGGGTTTGTAAATATAAAACGTCTTGATAAAGGTGTATCGACATGATCAATCATTATATGAAATCTGCAAATAGTTGCTCTCATGTTAAGAATTTGATACTAACATGATTGAAATCCACAGTAGGCTCATACTCACTAAAATTTGATACTAACATGATTGATTAATAGTATATGAAATCAGTAATCAGCACACCCGTTACCTGCATAAATGAGAGTGTTCTTGCAAACATATTGGACCCTCCTTTTCACCACACCCGTGAACCTCTTCAAATCTCCTGGATTATCCTCAAAATGAGCTTCCAACTCATGCATAGCATTCATTAGCCTTGGCATAAATCCAGAGATTGTTCCTTTCTTTTGTTGATCGGCAAATCGCGACACACCATAGAGTGGCTTCACTGCATCTATCACCCACTTGACATCATTCCATCAAGTCTTGCTTGTTAGGAACTCATCTGTGTAGTCATAGACCGGATCGTCAACCCATTCATTGTTCTTCCACTCTTCCGACACAATCCATTGTCGGAAATTGTCTTTCCTATCCTAGAAACTCTCCAAGAAGATTAATACAGTCCCAAACCTCATGGCATTGGGGCAAACCAACTCTCCACCAATCTTCACTTTCATCTCTACATGCAACCTGCCATGATTGTAGAAGAATCTACAAATCCTCTTGGCGATGCAGACCAGTTTCTCAATTTCATCGAAACGACAAATCTCCTTCAGCATAAGGTTCATGGTGTAGGCAGCACATGGCTACCATACAATGTGGGGGTACTCCTTGGTGATATGCAAGCATGCTTTCTTATAGTTTGAACCATTGTCTGTGATAATCTGGACAACCGACTCATGGCCAATCTCTTGTACAATCACCTCTTTGATCCCATCATACAAAAAATCAGGATTCTGAATTTGACCAGTTGCATTGACAGACTTGTAGAAGAAAATGCGCCCATTGCAGTAAATTATAAAGTTGACGATGCTCATTGAGGTAGGTCATGTCCAAGAATCATACATGATAGTGGCACCAAATTTGCCCCAATCTTTTTTTAATTGCTCCATGTACTTGTCTAGCTCATCAAAGTTGCCTTGTAGGTAGCATCCATCAATTTCTGTCCCTTTAGGGATGTGAACCCCTTTACCAAACTGCTGAGTTAACTTCACTGCACCTCTAAAGTATGGACAGTTGGCTTTCTTTCCAGGAATGTGTTGTATTTTTTAGGGTCATTTGGGAATTTCCCAATTAGACAAGAGCATTTAATGGAAAGGTGGTTGGGCCCACGTGTTGGTGGGAGATAGAGCAGATCAGGCTGGAGATGAGGCTCCAGCACGATTCGGTGCTTTCACAGTCTGCTTTCCCCTCTTTTTCGTTGGTCATGGAGGTAGTTGGAACGGAAGCTGGAGAATCAGGCAAGATGGGCGTTCGTGGTGCGGACGGCCTTGGTGTTGGCTTGTCGGTCGTTAAATCGCAAGCATGGCCGGGTTCCTCCTCCTTTATACAGGGCGCGGCTCCTTTCCAGATAGATGAAGGAGAAACCGAAATCGGTGAGAACCTCAAAAAAATCCTTGTTCTTTTGATTGCAATTGGAGTTTCAGTTTTGATCCCTTGGAGGTTCGTCGCCACCGTGTATTTCTCGGTGTCGTCGGTGCTGTGGCCGAAAATCTCCTACTTCTTGTGCACCCAGTCAGATTGATTTGCACCCTTGTTCTTCAATTGGGTGTCTTGTGAAGATTTGATTTGTGCACCGATTGGAGTTGATTCTGGTGGGCTATCTGAACTGGCTTTGAAGAGAAGAAGGCTTAGATCCTTCAGTTTTTGCTCAGCTGGTGCTTCGGCCGAAGCATCAGGTGGTGGTCTTGTGCGGCACTACCCTATTCCTCGCCTTGGTTCTTCGGTGGATTCCAAGAATTGAGTGTGGCATTGTATCTCCGATTACTTCATCCTTTTCTCGGTTTGCAGGGTGATAGTTTTTCTGGGTCAATGTCGGTTGACACGCCTTGCCGGTTGCTTCTGGTTGGTTTTGATTACCACCGATTCAGTGAGTAATTCTTTATCACAATCACAAAGTATCTCTCTACATATATGAAAGTGCTGGGCTGAGGTTTCTTGATCTGTGATTATTGTTAATCATTATGACAAGCTCTGTGGGATATTGTAGGAGAAATAACAGTGGGTTTTGTTCTGCTCTGTGATGTTAGATGTCTTATACTGAAATTGAATGTGATAATTAATTCACTCTTGAGCTCTATTGTATTACTTGCTACATCGTTCCTTTGATCTCTTTGTTAGTTTATTACTTTCGAGCCCATTGGGCACTCGATGTGATCAATTGACATTATTTTTAACCTGTGTTTTGGGGTTCGATTTTATAGAGAGATGATCTCTGTTGGAAATCTTAAGTCCGCTTGGTGGTCCTGTTAGTCGTCTGCTTTTTGGTGAAAGCATAATCTATATTCTTTAGCAGCTTGAGATCATTTGACATTAGCAAAGTATTGATTAGAGCTCATAGTTTGAATTTAAATTGTCATATTCTATTAATGAAGAGTATAGACAATAGGATTGAGATGGCAAAGACTTGTTCTTTAGCTACTCTCCTTCTCAGAGCACATAATATCATCAATCTTCTGTGCCTTATGCTGCTAATTGATGATTTTCTGCTATTAATGTTGAGCATAATATTGTGTTTAAATGACTTGAAAGAATTTCATGGACACATGTTATTATGGTCATTTACTTCAGGCTATTATTATGCTTTATTGTTAATGGTGATTACTGGAATTAATTATGTTTATTTGCTAAAATTGCACATTTTACAACAGAATGTCATTGGCACGAAACCACTTTGCCCAAGCTCTGCCAATGTCCTCGTTAGCGTTCTTGTTGAACATTGTGTGCACATGAGCCTGCATGGATGTTCTACTACGTGACACATCTACATCATAGACTCTACCGGTAGCCCCTGCATTGCGAAACATCATACCAATTCGGCCACTATTACCAACATAACTAGCAGCACCACTACCACTATCACTGCCACTGTCATGCTCGATTGTGCCACTCCTCCATTGCAATCCCTAGCGAAAGTGTAGATCCCTCATTGAAGCAGCCAATGCCATTTGCATTTCATCATCATCATCAACATCAATTGGTGCGTGTTGATCCACCCCTTACATAACCTCATCCTCAATTTTGAGTTTATGCTCCTTTGCATTTCTTCTCTTTTGTTTGCCTTTCCTTACTGCTCTCCTCATTGCATCTCGAACATCCAGCGGCACAACATTGCATGACATAACAATCACTGATATGCCGCCTAGGTGCTCCCTTAGCCGAGTCGCACCTCCACCTTTCTTCATCCAATAGTAGTATCTGCACTTGAACCCAGCACCAACTCTCGACCAATGATTCCAGACATTCTCAATGTTTCCATCATCTATAATTCCTGCAATCAATAACTATCATTGAGTACTCCGCCTGGTGGCAATCAATAACAATCAATAGCCAAATCCACTCGATTTACCTAAATCTTCTCCTGCGCCAATGCTAGCTGCGGCACCCCCATCAGTGCCACTTCCTCTGCTGCCTCCACCATCTGTGCCACTCCGACTACCAACCCCATCATTCCCACTTCCTCTACCGCTTCCGCCACCATCGACCGAATTGCGACCGCTGCCATCTGTGCCCCAACCCCTGCCGCAGATGCCATCCATGCCCCTAGCGAGTAGAGAAGAGAGGAAGAAGAGAGATGGGGAGGAGAGGAGGCAATACTTGGGATGTCAGGACTGAGGAGCTCACCTCACGGAGTGGAGGCACCGCCGACTGAGCTCGGGCCTAGGGAGAGGAGCCACTGCCGAAGCCGCCGTCGAAGGTCCTCAAGGCCAGAGATAGTAGACTCCGCCGAAGGACCTCACGGCTAGGGGGAGCTGGCTCCGCCGAAGGACCTCACGGCCAGGGAGAATAGGCAAGGCGCAGCAGGGAGCATAGAGGGCCTGTGGCACCCAAGGGATGGACCTCGCCTCAGCTCAGTCCGAGGAACCGCCACCGAACTCGCCTACACACACAAATAAATCGTAGTTAGGACAAACTGAGAGAAGGGGATAGGAAGATGAGAATTGTTCTCGAATGGGCTGGGCTGTGATCTCAAATGGGCCCAACATTTTTTGCCTGATACTGTTTATTACGGCACCCACCAATCCTGATACTGTTTATTACCGACACCCACCGATAAGACCAAAATTCACCAGTAACTGCCGAAATTTTGGCGATAACAATTTCATTAACCTGGCGTCGGAGAAGGCCAAGTACATGACCGGACAACCTTGTCATCGACGGCGTCTATACGGTCGCTGAGGTAGTAAGTAGTGACATGGTTCCACATGTCGATCGGAATAATTCAGTTGTGCTACGGAGGTTGTGATGTTGAGTCTTCTATTCATCATGGGGCAGTGGTATCTTCGATGTACGAGTGAACGATCAGGGTTGCTGCGATGCGCTAGCAATGGGATCGCACGGAGACGAACAGATATAGAATTGTGGAGTACTGGAGTGCTAGTAATGGGCAAGTAAAGCACATCAATCCATCAATAATTGTCGAAACAGGCACTACGTACTCTAGCCAAATGACAGTGATGCAATCTTCAGAGTAGCATATAGGAAATGATACGAATGGTACACTGATCGGTGATCATAGATCAGGTGCTTATTTAAAATAGCTTTGCCAAGTATGTTGGATAAGGGTACAGGAACGGCTAGTTTGATGGTGCCCGGATCTGTATGATCTCTGATCCGGAAGTGCCGGTGAAGAAGACGTCTAACCCTGGAGCCCTATGATCCCTGATAACGAGGAAGCCAAGGACCATAAGAACAGAAGAAAGAAATGAACAGGATTTCTATTAATCCATTAAATGCAGAAAATAACAAAGATTGGCGAGAGAGAACCAATTAGTATGCTGAGTGTTACAATAAATTAAACTAGATTGGAGAAAAGATTCAGCCATGTAACTTACCACAAGCAACACGTCCACCAGCGTTTCCAGTGCTCTTGCTAAGCTCATGTCCACCTGAAATACAACAGAAAGGTATGGTTACATGTACTCCATGCCTCTATCCAAATAAATTTTACAAGCAGGCAGCAGGCTACAATCAGCACTCTGTACAACAATCAGAGAGTTCGTACAAATGGTAGCACAAAGTACAGTCGACTAATAAGAGGATATTAGATAAGCACTCTGTCTTTTATGTTTGCCATCCAGAGCTAACATAAATATTTGATAAGCAACAGGTTTATCCAAAAGTTGATGAAAGTAATTAAAAAACAGACATAAATAACAGATGAGGCCAGAAAATGTTCCCTGGATTTCCACACTATCTCATCGATTATGTTTAAGATTAATTATATAAAGGGCATAGAGAGTGTACAGATAACATAACACAACTACTCTAGCACCACTGCAACAAAGAGATAATTCAGATCTGACAAAGATTCATGCCCAGATAGACACAAATGTAGGATTCAAGTGTTTTACCCTTGCCAAGATCATCGGGATCAGCATGGACAACAACAGCTCGGCCGATAATTGAGTGTGGTCCAGTAAGGGGGATCTGCGTTCAAAAATGCTATCTATGTCAAATGAACAATGCTAAAACCAAAACGATAAAAAGGAGGCATGTAATATTATTTGCATAGATAAAACGAATATTGCTCACCTGGCTGTCAACAACATTGACATTAGCAACACCTGGGCAGCCAAGAAGTAAATTGTCAGTGGGGGTTGTGCATTGTTAAAGTGTGATTCGAATTCGTATGGTGTCCGTGCCAGACACAGCGTCGACTGGTGACGGTGCCAAGCGACACATGCGCCAAGTGGCGCAACCGACTCTGACTCAATGTCGTATTCTCGTAGGACTCTTATTCCCTAGCCTATATATGTACCCCTGTAGTCCCACGGTTTAGATGCACCAAATAGCCCCGTGCGTGTAATTTCTCCTCATATTGTGAATTTTGTCTTCGTGTCCGTGGTTTTTTCCACAAAGGTTTTTCACGTAAAATCCTTGTCTCCTGCTCTTTTGATTATCTACTATTTTGCCATGTGTTTCATAACATGCATTATAATCGCAATGGAGTAAATTGTTTCTGAGAATAAAGCTATCAAATTTTCAGCCAAAGCAGAAAGTGTTTTCTCCAAAAATTTAAGAGAATGGCAAAAAGGGAGCAAACAGAAGTACCATCCCCTCCGGCTGTCACGTTTCCAAGATCACCAGCATGGCGGTTCTCATCTTCTGGTGCCCCATGCTCCTTACCAGCAGGATTGAAGTGTGGTCCTGCGGTATGAAACAATTTCTTCAATAAGCACAGCACAATTCATTTATCCTGGAACATGAAAGGGGAAAGAAATGTAAGTACCAGTTGACATGCAGCCATTAGTGGTGTCACCAAGCGCGTGCACATGGAACCCATGGAGCCCTGACTTGAGTCCAGAGACACTTCCTGTCACGGTGGTTGGACCTAAACATCGACCAACCAATTACGTCCAACGAATACAGAAGGATAGAAAAGACTCTCGCAGCATGTGGTGGAATTACCATCTCCCTCTTGGGAGAAAAAGATGGTGCCCTTGACACCCTCACTGCTAGTAAGCACAGCAACAGCCTTCACCATTGTGTATGTGATCTGCAATCAAGCCCCAAAGGAGCATAATTATTGAAGTAAGGTACCAGGACATGGTAAATTACTCGGAAGTGTTGCGAAAACAAAACATAAAATTGGGTAGCCTCCGTACTTAGTATGCTGCAGTTCTAGAATTAAGCTACATACAATCAGCCATACGCCATATGCAACACTACAGGCGGCAAATCACCAAATTTTCGTCAAACATGTCTACATAATTATGACAGTAGGAAATCCTCAAATGCTCATGATACAGTATGAGACGAGATAAACATGGTGTTGTAGGTTGTAACCGAGCTGTGTGGATCATTCCGCTATTCTTTTTTTGGAAGTAAATCATTCGCTATTCCAAATTGTCTAAACTCCGATTCTGAAAACCCCAAATTACCGCATCGAAAAACACACAAACTTAACAGGATGTTTTGCTGTCCACTTGACCAGACACGACTGCGAAATTAAACACGGATCGCATCTAAACGGAGTCGAATCGAAAGCTAACGATGCACGGAGGTGAACCTGTGGTAAGTCGAATCGAAAGCTAACGATGCACGGAGGTGAACCAACCA
Source organism: Phyllostachys edulis (assembly GCA_036346405.1). NCBI lineage: Eukaryota > Viridiplantae > Streptophyta > Magnoliopsida > Poales > Poaceae > Phyllostachys > Phyllostachys edulis. Next base: position 7,264,490 of record CM070561.1, on the reverse strand, counting down.
CAGATCCGGCTACTCCGGCGGAATCAGAGACCGCGGATCGGGGAATACCAGCGAACAGAAGCGATCAGAACCCTAGCAATTGGGGGAGGAGGGGTAATACCTCAGGTTGCCCCTGTGATGCGCGAGGAGGATAAGGAGTCGAGGAGAAGGCGATTTCGACTTGCGCGAGGAGGACAAGGAGTTCTGGAACGCTCCAGTGGAAGACTCGAGAACCGAGGACTCACTAAGGAGCGGTTTAAGCTGGAAGCCTCCTCAAACAACTTAGGCCTGTTTGGTATAACTACACGATCCACTCCAACAAGTGAGTGTTTGATTAGAAAATTAGATCTAACTCTAGAAATAAGAAGAATTATTATAAAAATATTGCACCGTCCTTGTTTTGTGACGAAAGATTTAATTATTTGTCATTGTTAAACATGTGTAAGTGATTATTTGCCACTGACATGTAGTCCCGGAACCCATATATCATACTCACGTACAGCGGCAAATTGTAAAATTCACTCTTTTGTAGTGACAAATAATCAATTTTTCCTTTATTTTTTTTTTGGCCATGTAGTGCCATCTTTTTCGCCCACGTTCAAATTTTTTACTTGAAAAAAATTAAATATAACATACATAAACATATAAAGTTCATAACAAAAGTTATAATTCAATGAGTATCTTCTCTAAAAAAATTCAATGAGTATCATAACAAAAGTCCATAAGAGAGGCAAGGAGGCAGGAGATGTCGTTCACAATTCTCCTCGTCTTTATTAATCAAATCTACTGTTCCAAGTCCGAAAACCACTACATCAAACGGGATGAATGAAATGAAAAGAAAAAAAAAAAACATCCAAGGGCAGCTCGTCCAATTCAGCTTCTACAATTCTCTAAGGCTTGCCCACCTCTCGTACGTTGACATTGAGCAATCTCCTTCTGCATAAACCTGTATAGACAAAACATAAAGGATTCTTTAGAACTATAATGATTTGTGAAGATCTTGAGTTTGGCTTTACTCTATTATACTCAACCCCTACCACAAGAACTCACTACATCCATGAAAGGGGTAAGAACCAATCCCGGCCATTACTTTACATTTGCAAGACTAAAATGGTATCATTCCTTGTCACGATAATGTGCCTTGCAATTACTAAGCCCATCACTAATACATAAAAGTATAAAACAAATTCAACTATGGTATCTCTAGGAACTATCATTTGTGAGCATCTAAATGAACAAGGACTACAAATCACAGCACCCTAAATAATAGCTCAATTTAACAGATTTGCACCTTAATTACATATTTCATTGTACCCAATTGTTTGCCCTGTCATGCAAATGATATCTATAGAATTCCCAAAAATTATTGAGATGATCTAGCATCCAAATTTAGCAAAGCAAGAATCAAGTTTTGTTGTCAGCTAACATATGTGCTAATCAGTTCACTCTAACGTACTAGCCAAATTGAACAATAGATTTCTCAGATGGATGTACTAACCAAATCACTGCGTTCAAGTACTGTCAAGAGCTGTCTCCATATATCAATGTTCTTCTCAAAAGGCGCAAGAACAAGTTTTTCATTCTCTTCCAATCTACAGAACAAAATTCTTTTTAGAATCAACTTGTATATAAAATAGACAACACCTCAGCTAACTTAAAGTTTGAGTTAGATGGACTACATGCTAAACATTTGAAAGACCTCTATTCTGTAGTTCACTCTGTAGTTCACTCAAGCGAGCATGCACATTTTTTAGTCCTTGTTCTACTATTTTTAAAGCCCAAGAAACAAATTAAATGTACATATATGCGTCAATTAGATATTGTTCAATACTTCAATCAGCACTTTGCAATGCCCAAAAATCACGAACCACGCTAGGTATTTTTTCCAAATGTTTACAACCAAGCATAAGTTGTTGTCCAACTATTTGACAACTTTCTACATTTTTGGCACACAAATACGGGAATCATCAACAGCTCTCCTAGACAAACATTCAATGTGCATAGAAACAATGAAAACCAACTACACCAACCTTGCGAGATTCCTCCGCCACTCCAGGAAGGCCCACCTCTCGTTGGCGTCGAGCTCCTCCACTGTCATCTGAGCAGTCCACAGTGGCCTGAAAATATTCGAGTTCCATTCACCCACAAATCACTCACCCCACCCACAGATCGAAAGAAAAGAAAACAGTGCCGAGCACTCACCAGCAGCGCACCCTAAGGTTGTACGCGTGCAGAGCCTTCTGCTCCTGCCACAGCCGTTGCCTCTCCTCCTATGTCTTCCTTGTCCCATCCCTACAATGCAAATACCAGCCGCCTCAGAGGCAATTCGTCGAACACTTGGGAGAAAGGAACTTCTTTTTCTCCCAAGCGCTTACAGATCGATTAGGCCAGAACCGGACGCAACAGACAGGGAAACGTCATGGGCATCATCGCCAAGGAGGAGATCATCTTTGGTCGCACGCTGGAGGACGACGTCGACGTCGCTGATGTCGCTGACGTCGATGACGGACTCGAGCGGCGGCGGTGGCTGCGTCTTGGCAGAGAGGATGAGAGCTCGCCTCTCTCCTTAGCGGCCGCATTGCTTTGTTCTTATTGCCGGACAGTAGCGTGGTCGAGGCCCTCGCCGCGATCCTTCCTCTCGCCGCCTCCCATCTCCACCAAGGACGAGGATGAGGACGCCAAGGATGAGGAAGCCGACGAAGAAGTCGCCAAGGGCGAGGCTGGGGAGAGGACGAGAATGTCAAGCAGGAAGGGGAGAAGATGAGGACGCTGGGGAAGAAGGGCCACTGGGGAGGGAACCGCCGCCTTGGTCGGTGGATAGGTAACCGGGGTCGCGCACGCCGGGGGGAGAGGACGAAGAGGTCGTGCGCGCCGGGGTGGACCGCCAGGTGGGGAGGGCAGAATAAGATGTCGAGGCTGAGCCGTGGAAGATGCGCTCGTGGTGGACCGGGCTGTGGAAGAACCGCTGCCAGGGAGGAAGAGCTTCCATCAGGGAAGAGTCGCCCGCGCCCGAGCTGTCTCCTAGTTGAGAGAGGGCGAGGGGATGAGAAGGGGCAACAACGAAGGGACTGCGAACATGCGAAAGGATGCAAACAGGTGTAGGGCTGCGAACAGGTGTAGTGGGGTGCATAGGATTGTTGAGTGGCATATTTCAGGTAATTAACCTTAACTCTTAGGGGTATTTTATTTTATTGGTCCATAGCTCTCCACTTGGAGCAAGGTTACACCTGCTCCTAAAAATTGTACTAGGGGCTGCTCCACTCCAGGTTGCTTTAACTCCAAAAATTTTGTGGAGTTAGCCCGTTTGGCACAACTCCACCTACTCTAACTAAGAAGCTGAGAGTTGGAGCCATACCAAACAAGGTCTAAGTCTTGTTTGGTACAGCTCCTACTCTTAGTTTTTCGTTTGGATCTTGTAGAGCAGTACCAAAAACCCAGCTTCTCAAAACCACCAGATTTTGCTTCTCGCAAGGAGCTATCTCGAAAATGAACTAGCAAGGTGAAGCAGCCTTCCCGTGGATTCTCGTGGAAATCCAACCTTGCAGAAGCGAAAATACCCCTTGAAGTTGATTGTTATTACCCGCAAATGCCATCGAACTACACCATGTCTCATCCCACTACATGACACCCTCGAGCGTTCTGAACCGGCATTCCCCCTCGTGTCCTCATCTCCAACTGCTCCCGCGACTGAGCGATTTTCGCGTGCCCCGCCTCCAGCCCCCGTGTGCACCCCTGTTGGTCCTCCACTACGCTGCCACCGTCCCCGGAGTGTGCCGCCGCTGACCACGAAAACCCTAGAGGCCACCGTTCCCCACCTTTTCCGCCGCCGCCATTTCCTGAGCACCACCGACCGACTCCTGTGAATGTAAGGTCGTCATCTGGGCGTCCCCCGTTGCCCTCCCTACTCCCGTAGTCTCCTTCCTATTCGCTGACCACAATTGTTTTTATCAATGAATATGTGAATGTAGTAGGTTGAATATGTGAATGTAGTTGGCAAAATATCATATGTGAATCTTCCTCTTTGTGTGTGTATATTTGTTAATCTGTGAATGTAGTAGGCAAAATATGATGCAATTGCCCTGGAATTCTTTATCAGTGTGATGTTAGTGATTGATGATTTTTTTTTTCATACTTTTGTGAATGTTTTGTTGATGATTTGTTTGGATGATCATTTAGAAGTGTTCTACAAAATTGAAGTATGCACCGTTTTTTATCGTTTTATTTATCTTGAGAGATTTTTGATCAAAAGTAACTTAGGTCATTTAACTTCTTATAATCTTGTGTTTGATTGTCGAAGTTTTAGTAAAATTGCAGTATTGTAACTTGATTACATGGAGTTTGAGTAGTTTTAGGTGAAAAACTGTATGTTGAACTCTCGACATGTAGTAGTTTCATGCTTCTCTGAATTTGTGAATGTGATTGATGACGGCGACTTGATTAGACAATTTCATGTTTATTGGAATTATCACCTTATGAGATTGAGTAATTTCTGTGGAATGTCACAATGCTTAGTGATTTTCCATGATTGACAATGGAAAATAGAACCCAATATTCGAAATTGACAATGTAGATGGCTGATAACACTAAGTGGAACGATAAGAACGCTAGGATAGTGTGCGAATTGTTCGTTGAACAGGTAGTGGTAGACAATCACCTGAATACCCATTTGAACAACCTAGGGTATACTCTAGTGATTGCAAAAATTTGCAGAGAAGACTATGCTACAATACAAAAAGATGCAATTGAAGAACAAATGTGATAAATTAAAGAATGATTACAACATTTGGAGGAAATTGAGGACAAAGGAGACAGGCTTAGGTTGGGATCATGAAAAGAAGACAATAAAGGCCACCCCCGAACAGGCCTGGGTACTTAGCACCATACAAGGGGCAAAGGTACCATGTTCCAGAATTTCAGAGAGGTGTTGTGCTGCTCCTAGTGATGAGAAAGAGAAATTCCACCAATTGCACTCGAGTGGTCGCAACGTAATTGAGAGGTCCTTTGATGTATGGAAGATGAAATGGAGAATTCTTTTTAAGATGCTGAGATTTGACATATCCAAGCAAAAGATGATTGTTGCAGCAACCATGGGAATCCACAACTTCACACGTGAACATGCTTCACCGGACATGCATTTTCATAGGTTCGATCGGGATCCTAATTATGCGTCTACAATGCCATCAAGATATGCAAAATATGCCATTTCTCAGGATGCATCGATGCATCAACATCGCAAACCAGTGGTGGATCCAGAATTTTCAGAATGGGTGTTCGGAGTTACAAATATATTGTACAATGTAAAACATAATGTTCATAACATAAAAAGAAATAAAGTACAAATTGTTCTTACTAGAGACAACATGTCGAATAATTTAGAGAAATTACAAAATAATTAAAAAAAATTACAATCTAACTTGACGTTCATTCATGGCTTGGAAGCGAGATATAATGTCACCATCCTTAACTTGCACAAAAAAATCTCGCTCAAGAAATGTAACTAAGCAATCATTCAAGTATTGTTCCCCCATCCTATTACTTAGCTTATTCTTCACATAATTTATTGAAGAGAATACCCTCTCAACACTAGCAGTTGCTACCGGAAGAATCAACACCAATTTGAGAAGCTTGTAAACAATTTTATAATGAAGGTTTTTCTTTGTTTGAACAAGCATAATGGAAAGCTCAGCAAGATTTCTTACTTCTTTAAACCTTTCATCTCTACGCATATCAGTAATGAAGTGTGTACATTAAAATGAAAGATGCATCAATTCTGTGCTTGAGAAATCCTTAGGATAAAACTAAGCAAGCCTAACCAAGTTGTCCTTGTCATAAGCAACGAATGAATCAATCGGATTGAATGAAGACATGCAAAGAAGCAAATCTGTGTTTACCTCATCAAACCTATCATTAAGCTCTGTGGTCTATATGCTTCCTCTTCATTTTTGAATGCTTTGCGATCTACATGAAAACAAAAATTTCACATAAATAATTGAACATTTAAGACAAAATAATCTTCTGTTTTATCTAACAACTAAAGCTACACAAGCTACAAAATAATTGGACATTTGGACAGAATAATTGAACTATACAAGCTATGAAGCTAAAAAATATCGATAAGTGATTCAATACCAATATGAATATTTGATTGACTGGCATATACATACAACATTACAACTATACAATGCACATCCACTGTCCAGTTTGCTTCTTTAGACTAACTCAACTACAAGTCTACCTCTTTGCTTCTTCTCTCCCCTCACAGCCGAATGCCCTCTCCCCTCTGGTTCTTCTTCCTTGCTCTCCTTTTCCTCACTTTCCCCTTCTTTTTCCCTGAGGCTTCCTTCGGCCGAAGCTTACCCATGGGGCTCTCTTGCCATGGCGGTGCTTGCTCATGGCGTCGCATCTGGCCCGGTGCTACCTCTCCCACGTCGCCGCCTCCGGCTCTTGGCTTGGCCGTCTTGCTTCGCCTTCCGCCTAGGCCTCGGCTCGGCCCGTGTGCCTCCACGCCGACGCAGCAGCCTCCAGGTTCAAGAGTGTGCCTCATTGGCGCAGCCCGCACCCGCCTCCCGAGTTGCGCTGTGCTTGGCTCGGCTCGGCCTCGGCTCATTGCGCCTCCCAGGCGCATGCGGCTGGCAACTGCTCCTCCTTGATTTAATTTCCTCCCCACCCCTTTTTGTTATTTCGATTTTCAAAGTTGAGCTTGATTCATTTTTGGATTTTGTTGCTTGTTGACTAGCGACTACTCATGGGAAAGTGATGGAGCCAGCCCGAGTAGGAACCGGGGAGGAGGAGCTCACCTTCACCTTGACCTCGCCGCGTGGCGCCGCGCTCCTTGCGCGATCTTGGGTGGTGGTCTGCTCGGCCTCGACCTCGGCGTCGCCGGCTGCAGATGAGGCACCCTCCATCCCGGCTCCCGACAGCGGCGGCTCGGCCACGGCCACCTTACCCGCTTGCGCGGTTCGCGCGTGTCCTGACTCCTTGGCAGTTAGGCCGCGCCGCCATAGAGGCAGAGCGAGAAGCCGAGAAGAGAAAGGGGAGGAAAGTAGGAAACAATTCACGGAGGGGATGGGGCTCTAGGTTGCTACTTGGGTTGGGGCAATAGGGCTGGCGTGACCGCGTGGGTGCGTGAGGCGCTTGGGCCGTGGTGGGCTTTGCCCGGCTTTGCTGGTGGGGCATGGGGCGAATCGCGATCGAGAATTCTGATGGAGTCGCTGCGCCCGCACAGTTCAAATACGTATTTTAATTATACTTACTAGTATATATACCAAATATACGTAATAAATACTGGGTTTTTTTTCCAAAAATAATGGGTGTACATCTGTACGCCCATGTCCCTATACTAGATCCGCCCATGTTGCAAACGAGTGCAGCATCAAACTTGGACTTGTTCTCTTGAGGCTTCCTCCAAGCTGTCTTCTCCTCCTTGCGGTTGCCTTTCCCTTTTAGCTTGGGGCAGTTTGCCCGGATATGGTAGAGCTCTCCACACTCATAGCATATCACAGGGCCACCTCTCTTCTTGTTTCTCACATTGTCATAGGCCCATGTGAATTTTTTTGGCTAGAAGGGCTAACTCAGCCTCAGGAATACTCTCAAGTTCCTCTTTATGGATTACAGATAAACAGGCAAGTGAAAATCCAGATGAAGACTCAGAAGAATCATCAGATGTTCTTTTAAGTGGGTCAGCCACCAAAACCATGTTCTCCTTCTTAGGATAACTATCTCTCTTGATCTCATGAGTCTGGAGCTTGCTATAAAGCAGCTCCAAAGAGAGATTAGAGAGATTGACATTCTCCTCAATGGCAGTAGCCTTCATCTCCCACTCCTTGGTGTTGATTGCAGCCAAGAGGTGGGTGGCATTCTTAGATTGAGAATACTCGATGTCTACTGCTCTCAACTGATTAATCATCTTGTTAAAGTGAGTGAATACATCATCGATGCTCTCTTCAGGACGCATCTTGAACTTGTTGTATTCTCACTTGAAGACCGTCCAGCATACTTGCTTAATTTGGGACGAACCCTCATGGTAGGTTTCGAGGGTGTGCCAAATCTCGTGCGCGGTCTCAAGATTCCAAATCCTGTCATACTACTGTCTACCAAGCCCGGCATATAGGAGATTCTTTGCCTTATGGTTGTTAGCCAAGAGGGCTACTGAAGCAGGCGTAGCAACCTCGGGCAAAACGAGCGGGGCTCGAACAACCTCCCATATGGCTTGTCCTTCGCTCTGAAGGAAAACACGCATATGATTCTTCCAATAGGCATAGTCGAGCCCATCGAAGATATGCGGCTTAGTCGAGTACTTCTCCATCACCAAGTTCAATGATCGGTTAAGATCAAGATTGAACTAACCAGGCTCTGATACCACTTATTGGACTGAAAAGGCAACTAGAGGGGGTGAATAGGAGCGCTGTCTCTTTTTCACCTTGATCGAATTCAACACGACTTTCACTCCAATAGCTATAAGGGCTATGAAGATCAATATACAAACATAGTAGAAAACTTGTATTGAATCCAATCAAAACCCCGAAGCAAAATGACCAAAAACATCAAAAACTCAATTCATAAAGAGTTGGGCGGTCAGACCTCTCACCAGGGTCAGTCTGACCTCTCACCATGGGTGTTCTGACCTCTCCTAAAGGGGCGGTCTGATCTCCAGTCCAATGAACAGTAAAATCAGTTCGAACTCAAAATCACAAATTGATCTAACTTTTGATCCACAACTCCAAACTTCACGAAACTTGAAACATACCTTCTTTAGGATATCAGGAACCTATTCCAATCAACGATCATGAAGATCATTGCTAGAGTTCTGACCTTTTTTGATTTAAGTGGAGGTTGCTTCAAAACCGAGTCAAAACCAAAATATGATCTAAAAAATTGCTCGTGGGTAAACGATGATCAAGATAATCCTAGATGTATCCCCACATGTCACAGCAAGCAAGATCTAGGTGTGAGGACCTGTCTCGGGAGCTCCTAGAGATAACTCCCAAGACCTCCTAGGGGGTCCAATAGGACCACCTGGAAGTCTAGGATGTCCTCCAAGACCACCCGAGGAGGTCTCCCAGGGCCGCCAGAAGGTCTCCAGGACCTCCCCAGGAGGACTTGAGGATCCACCCGGAGGTCTTGATCTCTGTGCACCATAAGCTAGTCCTTAGATCAGTAAGCTAGCTCGCACAGACTTACATTGGTGACATCACAACCATACAACAAGCACAAAAGATGAAGCAGACAAATTAATATTATTAACAAAAGACCTTATGGTCAAGCTTGTTTACAGAGGTGCCACACATGGCTAACAACAAAAGGAAAACCTGCAGCGGAGATAAAAACACGTGAAGGCCATTCGGCAAGCCTACAAGCTACCGAGTGGAGGAACGTCTCCTATGCGCAAGGTCTTCAAAAGAGCTCCCCTTCAAAGAGCACAAGACTTCCTAGATCTCCCTACTCTGCTGATTAAAATAGAGGGCACAAGCCATGAGTACTTTGAATGTACTCAGCAAGCCGTGGGGAAAAATGTATGCAATTAAATATTTATGCACGGCTTGACAATAGAGAGCTGTAGGGTTAGTTTGCAGAAAGCAATATTTGACAGTGAATATCATAAGTAGATTACAAAGCTCAAGTTAAAAGAGATATACATAAGTACATTTTATTTTCAAAGGAGGTCATGAGCACCCACTCACTCCCAAGACCTCTCTGGAGCACCAACTCCAGAGTTCCCACGACCACTCGAGGAAGGCCTGGCCGCACCCACGACCAGGACCTCTTCCACGACCACCCTAGAGCTCCAAGACCTCTCCAGAGCACCCACCCTGGAGCACCCTGGACCACTCTAGGGTTCCCAAGACCTCCACGACCAACTATGGACATCACGAGCACTCAGAGTCACCCAGAATACTCGTCGATATCCACAATCAACCGTGGAACACAATTTTTAGAAAAGTCTACCCCTTATTCGAAATCTCTGGGCGTGTCCATAACCGAGGATGCGGCTATTCGAATAGATTTACACTCTACCGAGGTGCACAACTTTACCCACAAGAGGCAGTCGCTTGATATTTCACACATTACCTTGGACATGTGAATCAAGTAGAGACTACCACCGGGCTTTTACAAAGGTTCGTTCCGACTCAGTTCTGCTTGCTAAGGTTTCACTTCCGTTGGCTACAACCCCCGGATTCGTGCCCCCTTTTGCGCCGTTCCCATCAACAACAGAATTGAATTAGAACATCTCTAATTATTACACCCGGTCCACCCCATAATGGACATGTCGTTGCGCGGCATGGCCCAGATCAATGGCTCAAAAGGTTAAGTCCTTAGTTGGCTACTCAGGCAAGACCATCCACAAACCCAAAGTGTCCCTAGGGCACCAACCACCGGAGCACCCACCAATATCACAGGCCACTCGCCCGAGCATAAAACGGTTTTGCGTTCAACCAGCCCAAGGACCACCCTAGTCCCAGGCACACATCTTTTATTAGCAGTGGCATTGCCACGGTTCCATAGCCCATTAACAAAATTATCATTGTTGGGTTCAACCCGGCCAAAGGACCACCCAATCCTGGCACACAAATTTTAGTTAAGGTGACAACAAATGTCGTTGCCTCACATAGGGCCACACTTCATTTTAATCAGCTACACTGGCCATTACTACATAAGCCACAACTAGTGCGTTGGGGGTAAACTAACATTGATGATTCATGGTGAGACCAACGTCTACTAAAGCATGTCTAAGCATAAAACGATCCCTAGGTTAGCAATATCAATAAGAGACCAACTAACAGTACCCATCATAAGGTGTCCAAAGGAAATCATGTCAACATGTCTAGCACAAATATCCAAGGAGGCATAAACTCAAGTAGGGAAGTAACTATGCCCAAAACCAGTTTTATACAAATAGCCATGCAAGTTTATATCAAGTCAAAATACTTTTGTAAAAATGCGTTCAAGATGATCAAAGGTCCACGACTTGCCTTCGTTGAAGAGTGGCGAGGCTTCAGCAGTGGCTGCTGGGTCCGAGTACTCCTCCACGAAATCGGGATCTACACGTTCGCAAAGAACCAAATAAGCAAAACAACTCTAGGCAAAAGAACTTTAAAAGACTTTAAAGAACTTAAATGAACTCATCCAAAAACTAGAAAACAGGAAGTCCCGACGAAAAAGAGATCCAAGCCAGAGAGGGTGGTCTTGACAAAAAGACCAAGAGGTGGTCATGACCGAAAGGAGGTCATAGCTGAGAGGGTGGTCTTTGCAAGAAGACCACAAGGGTGGTCTTTGCAAAAAGACCAGCAAAGACCAAGAGGTGGTCTTTGCCAAAAGAGGTCCTGAGAAGATCCAGGGGAGGAGGTCTTGAGGAAGGCACAACTATTCCACGTGGTCGCAAAAGAAACAGGACCACGTAGTGTAGTCATAGGAAGGATACGATCACACAAGGTGATCGTAAGAACAAGAAAAGAAAAACACCAAGAAACTCACCAAGACCGAGAACTAGCCCGAGGACAAGACAAGATGAAGGAGCCGATCTAGTGGCAGGACGGCAACCAGCTGGCGGTGATGGGGAGGTTGTCGCAGAGGCTCCGAGGGACCCTTGACGACGAGGAGGCGACGACGCTGCTTCAAAGGGCTCCTTGCTGAAGTTTCAAGCGCGAAGAAAACTAGGCAAAGAGGCTAGGAATAATGAAAGGAGGCTCACTTAGGCTATTTTTATAGCCGGAGACGAAAGAGAGAGAGAGAAATAAAGAGAGAGCCACAGAGAGGCTCGGAGACATACGGGTCAAAGGTAGGTAGGAGTCAGGGCAAGTGTCACGACCGATCTGGTGAAGGACAATCAGAACATGCTGTGCTAAGAAGAAAGGGAACGAGGAGGAATAATAAGGTGCCATGCAAGTGACCACGTAAGTGGCCGTATTTAATGTGACACAGTGGGCATTTTACTGCGCCAAGATTTTTGTGGCAGAAGAATTTAGAAAGTCAGCAAGACTGACAAGTGGGGCCAGTCAAACTCAGGTAAACAGATCAGTCAAAGGGGCAGTCGCGACCAAAGGGGAGGTCGTGACCAACAAGGGTGGTCTCAACCGCTAAGGTGGTCTTTACAGAAAGACCAGAGATCCCAAAGGCAAGGAGGTCCTGAGGACAAGGGGGTCCTGAGATGGTCATTCCCGAAATGGTGGTCTTTGCAAAAGACCAGAGGTCATGACCATGAAATGATCCTGACCGCAAAGGTGGTCTTCACAAAAAAGACCACAGGGAGGAGGTCACGGCAAAATGACAAAGGAGGAAGTCGTGGCCTCAGAGGGAAGGTGTAGGATCAAGGATAACTGACTAAAGGGGGGGTGAATAGGAGGTTTCTAAAAATAATTGACTTAATTAGAATTTTAAACAAGAATGTTATAAAAAGGCTTCCTATCACAATTAAATAAATAGAACAATTATGCTACTAGGGACAAATATAATGAACAATTCTAGCTAAGCAAATCCAAGCACAAGTAATTGCTAGAGAATTAAATGCGAAAATGTAAAGTTAAGAAATAACCACAATGAAGACCAAGACTTTTTCCTGTGGTATCGAAAACTTGCCGGTCTTCACTAATCCACGTTGAGAAAACTTGAGCCAATCAAGTCGGCTCCACGAATTAAGCCTTCCCACTATTTCACTAGTGGTTGTTCTTGCTCCGCTCCGGAGATGGCGAACACCGAGCCACTCACAATCTTGCACCGGGCCTCTTCACAATCTCCTTTAAAGAGATCACCGGGCTCACGCCACCAAATCGTCTAGGAGACGACAACCTCCAAGAGTAATAGATCAACTATTCTTCGCTTGAAGATGCTCAAGTGCCATAAAGATCAAAGCTAGAATCAATGCGCTCAAGAGAAACCTCAACTAACTTTGCAAGATGAAATCAATGCTTTCCATAAGTGGAAGAACAAGTAAAGGACTCAGGAGTGTGTTATGAGGCTCATCAAGAGTCAAATGCTGCAGTGGGTGACGTATTTATAGCCTCCACCCACTACACTAGCCATTGGAGCACGGAACCCTCAAATGCAGTCAGACCGCAAGTAAGTGACCGGTCAGACCGGGCCACAGTAATGGTCGAAAGTCAGACACTGCAATGCATTAAATGCACTGAGAAAATAGCCATTACAGTAACCCCAGTCAGACCGCAGGTGATTGGCCGGTCAGACCGGTCTACAAAAAAACCGAATCCATTGAAAAACACTTACTGGAAAAAGTTGACCGTCGCTTCGACCCGGGGGTCCGATCAGTCCGCCCATATGCCGGCAGTTAGTCCGGCCTCAAGATTTTCAAACGAAACACAAAGATTTTCTTCTCTAGAAAATGTTGACCGTGCGCATTATCCGGAGTTGTGGTCAGTCCGCACTCATGCCATCGATCAGTCCGCAAGATAAAATCGTAGAGAAAAAACATGTACTGGAAAAACCTGACCGTGGAGTTGATCCGCACATGCGGTCGATCCGAACATATAAGCGTCGATCATCCGCCTTTAAAGAAAAACACATTTAAACTGAGGCCAGACTACTTCAAACGAAACTGAGTTTTTAAACCAAATAAGATTGAGCAATGTGGCATCCTTGGCTTTCAAGCTACTAAACATTTGATCCCTCTTTATAGTATGGTTTCCTATTCTACAAATCCGGTCGTTTACTCTTCATTCTCCTAGACTGGTAAAGAAAAGATCCTATTGACTAGATACCTTTGCCTTGAGCTAGATGATGTTCTTTAGAGCTCTTTCATCTTTGTCCAATGTTAACCCTATCAATGTCTTGATAGATCGAGTTAGTACAAACCACATGGTTGTCATAATTACCAAAACATTACATATATGGCCTAGATTCTTCAATCTCCCCTTTTTTGGTAATTGATGACAACCTCTCTAAGGAGATTTAATAAAATGATTTGAATATACAACTAGCACTAGGCAAGATGTATATTCTTGGGCATGAATTAGATAGCATGTGACATGAAGCATAATGAGAGAAATAAAATGAGCACTATGCTAGCTAAGCCATCAAATGTGAGAGAAAACTCCCCCTGACTATATGTAATGATTTATATGAGAGAAGTATGCATATTTTTTTAAAAAAAAATGACAGAGTTTCTTTTGTATTTTTTGGACTGAGAGAGCAACAATATAATCAATGGATCAATGATATAATCAATAAGACTCATGCAATCATCCAAGATCACAAAAGAGACAAATATTAAGATCACATAATAACATTCACAAGACATAAGATACAGAGGTTCAATATGCTCAAATAGATAACAAACGAACATCAAACGAACATCACAAGCTTATCCTCTATCCTATTACACACAGAATCCACATAACATAGTAGCTATTACACAGAGTCCAATAAGCATAAAAGCTAATAGATAATAGATAAGTCTTAGTCTTCTCCCCCTTTGGCATCAAGTACCAAAAACTAAGAGGAAGGAGGAGGAGGAGGAGCGTCAACTGAAGAGGAAGGAGCGGCAAGAGAAGGATCAACACGTCGACGTCGAGAATAAGTAACAGACTACTCAATCGAAGACACACGAGTGTTGACATCGGCAATGTTAGTCAAAATCTACCCCTGAACTGTCTGCATCTCAGTCACCCAACCAATCAACTGATCTAAGCGTTGAAGCACAACTGTGTTGGAGGCATCTATGGCATTCTGACGAGTCTCCAAGGCATAATAATGGTGATCAATGGCGTCCATGCGATGGTCGAGTATCTCCATGTGACGATCCACAGCGTCGAAGTGAGAGACAATAGTGGTGATACCAGAATGTAAAGTCTCCATCAAAAGTGGATCAAGTCCACCCTGCTGCTGAGGAGCTGGCGGAGGTCTGCGAGGGTGATCTAGAGCAGCTGCATCCTGCTGGGGAAGGTGCCTTTCCAAAGGCATGTTCCTCAAGTCCCTCTGATGAAACCTTCAGGCTTGTATTGCTTGTGAATGCAAGGAGTAGGACCATTGAAATCAGTCTGTTTGATGATGAGCTACATGATATATGGAGCATAATACATCCTTTTCCCTAAGTCACCTGTGCATGCAGCTAACTCAGTGAGAATGAGATGCATAATGTCAAATTTCTTGCCATGGATCACAGAGTCAATGACATTCCAAGCATGTCCTCTAATAGCGTCATTGTTGCCGCTCCTGGGCAATATAGTAGCTCTTATAATCCTATTAATGACACTAGGAAGAGGTAGGAGACCAGCTACCTTTCCAGGGACAGCTCTAGCATAATTACGATCATAAAACTGGGTCTGCTCGGAAGTCTGAAGAGCTGGCTCAAGATGAATCTTCACATAATCTCGGGCTGGCAGATTAAGAGCATCCTCAAATTGGTGCTTGGTGGCCGAGTGGCGCGTGGAGCCAGTCATCCAAGTGAGTGTGCTGAAGTTAGAAGGAATGTGAAGAGTGGCATAGAACTGACGAATGACCTCCTCATTGTAGTTGCACTTCACACTCACTAGACCATCGGACCGGCACTCGAAGCGAGTATAAGCTTTAATATCTTGTTTGCTCATTTAGATAGCTCCACACAATATACTTCTGATTTGCAAAGAACTTGTGGAGAATGACATGATTATAAGTGCCTTCTTGGAATTGAGTATGAAACCTCGGATCAGTGGCTGTTCTGGGCTTGGGGAACTGATTGACTTGACGGAGTCTCATGAAGTCCTCATTTATGATGGATCGAAGATCAACACGAGGTTCTGGAGGAAATTGAGGTGCCGCGTCATCTTCCTAGTAATCCTCATCCATATGATCACTTGCACTCGGCACGAAGGACAAAGAGGGTGAATTCTCCGCTACAATACTGTCGGAGCCACTGTCCTCGACAGGAGGACGACGAGTGGCGTTTCGGGGTGGATGGGAACGAAAGGAAGAAGCCCTGGGATCACCAGCACGCTTGGTCCTTGCCATGAAGTCTGGAGAGGAAGCAAGACCCAAATGAGTAATCAAAGATTGAGAATGGAATCAACTTGGTGTTTTCTGGCAGGGCCGATCAGACCGGGATTCACACGCCGGTCAGACCGCACAACGGACTGACCGTGGCTTATACGCCAGTTAGACCGGGCCAGGCAGAAAAACCTTAACATATCATCCAATCACTCGACATCGACTCAAGGGAGCAACTAACAACATACATTGATACAGGATAACAATGTATATACAAGATATGAAGGGTAAGAGCCGAGATTGAACTAGATCTGAAAAGAGAGCGCAAAAGGGAAGAACACCTTCAATCCGAGTTGGAGGCGGCGATGGAGAGGAGAGCAGTCGGCGTCACGAGGAAGATGTCCTGTGGTGGCGAGGAGGACAGCTGGCGGCGGGGAAGAAGAATGGCTGTCGAGGGATGGCTTCGGGTGAGAGACAAGTAGCCTACAGCGATGACACGATGGAGGGAAGAAGAACCACCGGCGGCGGATTGGAGGGCGGCCAGCGGCGGCGGAGAATATGGCCGGCGTCGGCGCCGTCGACTGCTTCGGGTGAAGAGGAACCGACGGGAGAGAGGGGTTGAAAGAGAGATGGTGAAAGTGAAACCGTTAGAGGAGTAAAGAAGAAATAACTACAGTAGATAAAACCGTCTTAAATGCCCAGGTGTGGTCAGACCGACGTGAGTATCGCGGCCAAACCGGGTATGTACCTGCGGGTTGACGGACCAGACTAAGAACGTCGGGTTGACCACGATGATGAGAAAAAGCAAAAATTTTGTGTTGTCCTTACTCCACAGATTTAGCACACAACATAAAACTATCTTGGAGCAATTTTCAATGAGACTAGATCAAAAAGAGAGTTTTGAACATAGGTTTTTATGAATTAGAGTTTTTTTTTAAGAGACGGTTTTGGAAGAAACAAGAGAAGCAAACCATGGAAATTTTTTACTTGTGAAGAGATGTATGAGTATGAAATACTATTTTGAGACAATATATGTGAGGAAATATTGTCCAAATAGCAATACTCATCATATGCTCGAATGATGATTTTGATATTTTCGGGTTTTGGGATACTTTTTGGTGAGATTCAAACTTAAATAACTGTGATTTGGTTGGGAGTTTGAAAAGCTCATTAATACAAAAAAAAATGTCATGAATAACCATCTTTAGATTTTTTTTTCTTTTGGGAGCACTATCAAATTCCTTTTGAAATAGATTTTGGATGAAAAATCCCTTTTTGGTCAAAGACAAGATACATGAGAAACTAGTTTTGGGCAAGACTTGACTTTTCATTTAAAATAGATAATTTTTTAGATCTTTTCAACCAAAAACCTTTGAAATACAATATATCATAGGAATAGCGTAATTTGCAAGAGTTTTGGTTGTTAAAATCCGAAATTTGACTTTTGACCAAATGAGTTGTTTTTTAAAGAGACGTTCTAGCATGGTTGTCGATATGTGCACAAATACAGATGTGGTATACATGGTGATTGTATAACACTCCCCCTAAATGTGATTCCCATCTTCAATCAAAAATCAAGAAAAAAAAAGCATAGGAGAAATACAAATCCAATAAGATTTCAAAAGATACTATCATCAAATGACGTTAGAAAGATCTATGATATTTAATTCATTCCTCAGCTTACAGAAGCGGCTTTCATCTAGAGGCTTGGTGAAAATGTCCACTAATTGGTCATCGGTTCTTATGTGGCTAATCACAATATCACCTTGGCTTACATGATCTCTCAAGAAATGGTGGTGGATATCTATATGCTTGGTTCTTGAGTGTTGGACAGGATTGTTGGCTATTTTCACTGGGCTATCATTATGACACAAAAGAGGAATTCTATCAATTTTAATTCCATAATCCATCAATGTTTGCCTCATCCATAGCAATTGAGCGCAACAACTTCCTGCGGAGACATATTCGGCTTCAGTAGTGGATAGGGCTACAGAGTTTTGTTTCTTTGAGGATCTTCCTAAGAATTGACAACTTCCGAAGGTGCTCTTTCTATCCACTTTGCAACTCGTATAATCGGAATCGGAATATCCAATTAAATCAAATTTAGCACCTTTAGGATAACATAAGCCTATGCAAGAGGAATGCTTTCAATATCTAAGAATCCTTTTAACAGTCATAAGATGGCATTCTTTTGGAGAAGCTTGAAAACGAGCACACATACAAACACTAAACATGATATCAAGTCTAGATACAGTAAGATAAAGCAAACTACCAATCATGAATCTATAAAGCTTTGAGTCTACCGGTTTACCTCCCTCACTGAGATCAAGATGACCGTTTGTAGCCATAGGAGTCTTAATGGGCTTTGCATCATCCATGTCAAACCTTTTGAGTAAATCCTTCACGTACTTAGATTGGCTTATAAATGTCCCATTCTTGAGTTGCTTGATTTGAAGTCCAAGGAAGAAACTAAGTTCTCCAATCATAGACATCTCAAATTCCCTGGACATTATATCACCAAATTCTTTGCAAAACTCTTGATTAGTAGATCCAAAAATAATATCATCAACATAAATTTGACATACAAAGAATTCATTATCAATGACATTTGTGAAAAGAGTTGTGTCAATTTTCCCAATCTTGAATCCTTTTGAAACAAGAAAATCTCTAAGTCGTTCATACCAAGCTCTAGAAGCTTGTTTGAGACCATAGAGAGCCTTTGAGAGTTTATCAACATGGTTGGTATTTTTAGGGTCCTTAAAACCGGGAGGTTGCTCAACATAAACAAGTTCGAAAATTTTGCCATTTAGAAAGGCACTTTTTACATCCATTTGAAAAAGCTTTATTTCAAAACATGATGCAAATGCAAGCAAAATATGAATAGCTTCTAATCTAGCTACGGGAGCAAAAGTTTCACCAAAATCTAAACCTTCAACTTGAGTATACCCTTGTGCTACCAACCTTGCCTTGTTTCTTATCACAACTCCATTTTCATCTTGTTTGTTCCTGAATACCCATTTTGTGCCAATCACGTTGTGATCCTTAGGTCTTTCAACAAGCGTCCAAACATCGTTGCGAACAAATTGTTCAACTCTTCATGCATAGCATTTACCCAATCCGGATCATCTAGAGCTTCTTCTACAAACGTTGGCTCAATGGAAGAAACAAACGAGTAATGTTCACAAAATGAACCAAGACGGGATCTAGTTTGAACACCCTTACCAACGTCACCCAAAATTTGATCAATGAGGTGATCTTTTGCAATGGCATTGTGAATCTTTGGATGAGAGATAGTGCTTGTCCATCTTCAACTTCTTCAACTTGATTTTGACTTGGCGTAACGGAAGAAGAAGGTTCAACTTGAATAAAGGAGGATAGATCATCTTTGTCTTCTTTTGGCTTGATATATCTTAGAGTCATATTCTTCATTGCTTGTCTCAAGCCTTCATCACCTACATCATCCAAGTTTTCTTGCTCTTCTTGAGAGCCATTAGTCTCGTCAAATTGAACATCATGTTTCTCTTCAACTAAACCGGTGTTTTGGTTAAAGACACGATAAACTTTACTATTTGATGAGTATCCAAGCAAAAAGCCAGCATCGCATCTACTATCAAATTTTGAGAGCCGAACACCCTTTTTCAAAATATAACACTTGCAACCAAAAACACGGAAATAAGAGATGTTCGGTTTTCTTCCAACAAGAAGTTCATAAGAGGTCTTTTTCAAAAGATGGTGCAAATAAAGACGATTAATGGCATGACAAGCGGTATTAACTGCTTCCGCCCAAAATTTATCGGAAGTATTATATTCACCAAGCATTGTCCTTGCCATTTCAATTAATGTGCGATTTTTCCTTTCTACAACTCTATTTTGCTTTGGAGTGTAGGTTGTGGAAAGTTCGTGCTTTATTCCAAGTTCATTACAAAAGTCTTCAACTTTAGTATTTTTTTTAACTTGGAACCATTGTCACTACGGATTTTCTTAATAGTGAAATCAAATTCATTTTGAGCCCTTTTTGCAAAACTTTTGGAAGGATGAGAATTAGTGACTTGCTTTCCGGCTTGACATGCACTACAAAGTCGATTTTTCTCAAACTTCATATCTTTCAAGCCAACAACTAAATCATGTTTGAAAAGCTTTTTGAGTTGAATCATCCCAACATGAGCTAGCCGTCTATGCCAAAGCCACCCCAAAGAGGTTTTAGCCATTAAACAAGTTTTCAAGCATGAACCATTTGAAGTAAAATCAACCAAATAAAGATTTCCAAATCTAAATCCTTTGAAGATTAAAGAATTATCATTTTCATTCAAAATTGTAACACCATCTTTTGAGAATGAGCATAGTCCAAGATCACATATTTGAGCAACGGATAATAAGTTGAAATTTAGTGATTCTACTAAAGATACATTTGAAATGGAAAGGTCATTTGAGATAGCGATTTTACCCAATCCTATTACCTCTTCTTTGCTATTATCTCCGAATCTGATCTTGTCACTTCCTTTTCCATTCTCTAATGTGATGAATATTTTCCTATCACCGGTCATATGTTGAGTGCATCCACTATCAAGCACCCAATGTTTACCACCGGTCTTATAGTTCACCTACAAAACAAGAATCAAGTTCTTTTAGGTACCCAAATTTGTTTGGGTCCTTGGAGGTTAGTGACCAAGGTTTTAGGCACCCAAATAGCATTCTTTTTAGCGCCTAAAATTGAAGTGCCCACAAATCTAGCAAATACTTTACCATCCTTGGATTTCTTAAGCATATAGCAAGAATCATAAATGTCATAAGACTTAGTATTAGCGATTGAGCATGCATTTGACATATGTCCTACATTATGACATTTATTGCAATATTTTTCATTTTCCTTTACAAACCTTGCGGGCTTGTAAATTGGCTTCTTACCTTTCTTGGGCACATACCCAAGTCCTTCTTTATTGAATGAGCACCTTTGCTTACTCAATAGCTTATCAAGACTAGCCTTACCCTTGAAGCACATTCCTAAGCTCTTGCTTAGCTTAGTGACTTGTTCTTTTAATTCATGATTTTCAACAATGAGGAAAGGATCACAAGTATCAGCCAAATTTTCAATTGATTCATCATTTGAGCAACATGACATGGATAACAAATCTTCACATGATGTAGAACCATTAGATATAGATATTGCATTTGAAGTAATTTCTACTCTAGACATCTCATCCATTAAATTGCAAGTAATTTCAACATGTGAATGGGATTTTTCCATATCCTCTAAGAGAAAAGAATCATGAGCTATCTTTAGCTCCTCATAAGAGTCTTTTAGAGATATATACTCTTTCTTCAAGACCTTAAATTTTGATTTCTCTTTTCCAATAAATTCATTTAATTCTTCAAGCATATCTATTAATTCATCATATAAAGGTTCATCGTTATCAATAGATTTTACCTTATCTCCTCTAACCATTAGGCATGTAGGAGACCCGAAGAGTGATGGAGCTTCCTTGATTGCGATGCCGACAAGTCCTCTTTTCTTGGAGGACTCTTCATCACTTGAATCGAAGTCGGAATCCGAATATTCATCATCAGAATTCCATTCTTCAATATGGGCGTCATTCTTGCCATCTTTGTGAAGCTTCTTGAAGAGCTTCTTCTTGCCATTGAATTCTTTCTTCTTTGATGATTTTCCCTTATCATCCTTCTTGTTAGGGCAATTTGAGATGATGTGCCCCTTCTCATCACATCCATAGCAACGAATATTGCTATAGCGTTTGTTGTCATTTGATGATTGCCCTTTCTTGCTATTGTTGAAGTTGTAGCTTCGATGTGGGCGTCTTCTCATGAATTTCTTCATTCTCCTCACAAGGAGAGCAAACTCATCATCGAAGTCTTCTTCTTCATCCTCATCATCACTTGACTCCGCTTTTGCCTTGAAAGCGGTAATCTTCTTCTTTGAGGAAGATGACTCCAAGAGTTCTTCCTTGTCCTTCTTATATAGCTCATTAGTGATGAGGTTGCCCAATAACCTGGTTGGCGCCATTCTTGGCAACTCGAGAGAGTTGAGAAAAAGCATCACAAACGTCTCATACTTGTCCGGCAAGGCTCTAAGTATTTTTCTCACAATATCAATATCGGTTAGTGTTGTACCTAGGCCTTTGAGTTCATTTACAATGTTGTTGAGGCAAGAATACATTTTATTTATATCCTCATTTGGCAATATTATAAATATCTCATATTTGATCCGGAGCCTATGCAATTTGGCCTCTTTGACCGTGGATGTTCCCTCATGGATTTCCAATAGGGTAGTCCAAATATCATGAGCGGTTTCCAAATTGCTCACTCTATTGAACTCATCCGCGTTCAAAGCACCAAAAAGAGCATTCATTGCTTGAGCATCTAAATGAGCATTACGTGTCTCAAGTTCCGTGGGGTGTGATGGATCAAGAGCCATAACATAACCCTCATTTATGATTTTTCATATGCTCGGACTCATGGCCTTTAAGAAAATTGACATTCTAATTTTCTAATAAGAATAATTTGAGCCATCAAACAAAGGAGCCTTGCCTATAGACACTCCCTCACTAGCCATCCTTTCTCTCCTAAACAATTAAGTCTAACAATGGAGAGACCAAGCTCTGATACCACTTGTAGGATCAAGGATAACCGACTAGAGGGGGATGAATAGGAGGTTTCTAAAAATAATTGACTTAATTAGAATTTTAAACAATAATGTTATAACAAGGCTTCCTATCACAATTGAACAAATAGAACAATTATGCTACTAGGGACAAATATAATGAACAATTCTAGCTAAGCAAATCCAAGCACAAGTAATTACTAGAGAATTAAATGCGAAAATGTAAAGTCAAGAAATAACCACAATGAAGACCAAAACTTTTTCCCGTGGTATCGAAGACTTGCCAGTTTTCACTAATCCACATTGAGAAAACTTGAACCAATCAAGTCGGCTCCACGAATTAAGCCTTCCTTCTATTTCACTAGTGGTTGTTCTTGCTCTGCTCCGGAGATGGCGAACACTGAGCCACTCACAATCTTGCACCGGGCCTCTTCACAATCTCTTTGAAGAGATCACCGGGCTCACACGACCAAACCGTCTAGGAGACGACAATCTCCAAGAGTAATAGATCAACTATTCTTCGCTTGAAGATGCTCAAGTGCTACAAAGATCAAAGTTAGAATCAATGCACTCGGGAGAAACCTCAACTAACTTTGCAAGATGAAATCAATGCTCTCAATAAGTGGAAGAACAAGCAAAGGGACTCAAGAGTGTGTTATGAGGCTCATCAAGAGTCAAATGCTGCAATGGGTGAGGTATTTATAGCCTCCACCCACTACACTAGCCGTTGGAGCACGGAACCCTCAAATGCGGGCAAACCGCAAGTAAGTGACCGGTCAGACTGGGCCACAGTAACGGTCGAAAGTCAGACACTGCAATGCATTAAATGCACTGAGAAAATAGCCATTACAGTAACCCCAGTCAGACCGCAGGTGATTGGCCAGTCAGACCGATCTACAGAAAAAACTGAATCCATTGAAAAACACTTACTGGAAAAAGTTGACCGTCCTTTCGACCCGAGGGTCTGGTCAGTCCGCCCATATGCCGGCGGTCAGTCCGGCCTCAAGATTTTCAAACGAAACACAAAGATTTTCTTCTCTAGAAAATGTTGACCGTGCGCATTATCCGGAGTTGTGGTCAGTCCGCACTCATGCCATCGGTCAGTCCGCAACATAAAATTAAAACACGTACTAGAAAAAACTGACCGTGGAGTTGATCCGCACATGCGGTCAGTCCGGGCATATAGCGTCGGTCAATCCGGCTTTTAAAGAAAAACACATTTAAACTGAGGCTAGACTACTTCAAACGAAACCGAGTTTTTAAACCAAATAAGATTGAGCAATGTGGCATCCTTGGCTTTCAAGCTACTAAACATTTAATCCCTCTTTATAGTACGGTTTCCTATTCTACAAATCCGGTCGTTTACTCTTCATTCTCCTAGACCGGTAAAGAAAAGATCCTATTAACTAGATACCTTTGCCTTGAGCTAGATGATGTTCTTTAGAGCTCTTTCATCTTTGTCCAATGTTAACCCTATCAATGTCTTGACAGATCGAGTTAGTACAAACCACATGGTTGTCATAATTACCAAAACATTACACATAGGACCTAGATTCTTCAGAAGGTCCTGATCACAAGGGGTGGTCATGACTGGGAGGGTGGTCTTTGTAAAAAGACCACAAGGGTGGTCTTTGCAAAAGACCAATAGGTCCTGAGGACGAGGAGGTCCCGAGGAACCAAATAAGGCACGGCGAAGCAGGACTGTCCGATTTGAATCGGGCGATCCACAAGGAAGTGGAACGTTCGGACCAGCCGAACGCTACACCTCAATCGAGCCATCCAAAAAGGATAGGACGGTCCATGAGCGGGATGGGCGCAAGGCTGGTTCGGACCGCACGAAGGGAATGGGAGGTCCGAACCCAAAAAGGAGATCCGAAGGGGAGGTCCTGAACGGTCAAGATGTACACAAGGGAGGTCTCAACGGTCAGGATAAACTCAAGGGAGATCCCGACGGTTAAGACGAAGCAAAGGGAGATCTCAGCAGTCAAGATAAACACAAGGAAGATCCCGATGGTTAAGATGAAGCAAAGAAAGATCTCAACGATCAGGACCAACACAGAGGAGGTCTCAATGGCCACGATGGAAGGGCCAAGGAGGTCCTAACGGACCTGGAGATGTCCAAATGAACACAAGGAAGGTCCAATTGAACACAGAGAGGTTCAAATGAACATGAGGAGGTTCGAGAGAAAGGGGAATTCAACCCGAATTTAGAATTTCGAAGTTCAAGGATGTTTGAAACACACACTCGAGCTTGGAACACCTCGGGGGTGGTCGTGACCCAAAAGGGGAGGTCAAAACCAAGGGAAGATTCAAACGGAGAAGGAGGTCTAGACCACAAGTAGGTCTAAACAGAGAAGGTGGTTTGGATCAAAAGGAGGTCTAAACCCTGAAAAGAGATTCAAACCAACAAAGAGGTCTGAAGAAGGTCTGGACTAAAGGAAAGTCCCAGCAAAGGGCACAAGGGAAGGTCTAGAGAGATTAAGAGGAGGTCTGAACTAGGGGAAGGTTCAAGCACCAGGGAGGTATGGGCAGAGAGGAATTCCAAAGGAAAAGGGAAGGTTCGAACAAACAAGAAGAGGGAGAGCAACACCAGAGACCAAGCAAAAGCAAAAGGAACCAACTTTGGATTAGTTGAAGTTTAGTTTAGTCATTTTAAACACCTCAATTTCTGAAAATCTCAGGTTAAGCTTTGAAACTTCAGCAAAACCGAATGGTTCTTTTTGTTTTAAAATTTTTTCAAAAACTCAGGACAAACGGGACGTTTCACCAGGCCAGCAACCAAAGGAGAACCAACGGATCAAAGAAAGCCCCAAAATCACAAAATAGAGAGCAAGAACAAGAAAAGACTCATCTTGAGGAATCTTGCTTGGACTGATTTGAGATTGATGTTGGTTTACAGCCACTCTATCTAGGAGGACAAAAACTCAACACTTGAGCACACAATCAATCCAACTCCCTAGAACCCTAACCTCTCCACTATTCTCTTCTAACCCTAAAATACAAACTAGGGTTTTAGATATGAGGGTTGGGGGTGCACAACCAGCACTCTCCCCTATTTATAGTGGAGGCTAGCTTCTAGAAGGATATCCATTAATGGGCACCCGTTAAGCTCACACACAAACGGGTTTACACACGTAATTCAAAGCGCCGTCTTCATCTTCTCTTGACCCAAACCACTTCTCTTTGCGTTGTCTTGCGCCGTGGTTTAGCCAAAAGCCATCAAGGCGGTATTTTGGTGAAGTTACCAAAATACCCCCTCTCGATCCTTCTCCACAAAACGAATCCAATCTTCATGAAGCAATCCCATGTTTCGCCACATGTAGGTTGATCAACGGCTCTCTTTATATCAGCAAGTCTCTCCCATCCAGCTCCCACGAAACCACCATGGCACTTGCACCGACCTCCGTACCGCTTGAGGCAACCTGTCGCATCGAACTTCCCGTTCGGTCATCCTTGTCCATTTTGTGCCATGCTTGAGTCTTTTGACTTCAGCCGGCATCCTCGATTGTTCTGAACCTCAGCTCTCCAAGCCTAGTCCCGATCATCCTCATCGTTGACCTCCAAGCTTCCTGCACAACAATAGACAAAGAAATCGATTCCAGGAACAAGTTCTTTGCAACTTGACCTACCTTAGTCAAAACATGCATCATGCAACACATATACACTAAAACCCATGAACTTGACCTAACCAACAGACATCGTCACTAAGCTGGCCGGCGAACAAGTCAAAACCGGCTCGATCATTTATTGGTCGGCCTCGACCGCCACCAGCCGATCTCGATCACCAATGAGGGACTTAGCCAAATTTCCTCCCTGGAAATCTGAAACCTCTCTGAAAACTTCAAACGAATAGAAATTTGAACTCGAAACTCCAAAAATTATAAGACAAAGTGTAGAAAAATTCTCTCTTTTGCCTACACCCTCTATTTTTGGTCCGGCTCTAAATTCGAAAGTCCCTTTATGGCCGATCAGATTGCCGCCCATTGGCCAGTCTGACCTCCAGCCACTAGACCCAAGGCTTGGCCGGTCTGACTGCCAAAGGTGGCCGATCTGACCACCGCAAATGCCAGTCTGACCGCCGCCCTAGCCAGTCTGATCGCCTACTGCCTGACAAAAACCGAACTTTGCCGAAAATACATGTTTCGATAAACCTTCAACGCCATTGCCAATTGTATGGTCATCCTAAGATCATGAGCATATCCCCCATGATATCCACAATCTCCTCTTGATGAACACATTGTCAATTTCTAAAAAATGTAAGTTTGAGGTTTGAAAATGAAAATACTCACATTTTCGCGCAAAGGCACAACTTGGTCCAAAAGCAAGACACAACAATGGAAATGACCAAGTTGGCTTCAGATTAGCATAGGCAAGTGAGATCGAGTAAAATAAAGCAAGAAAGCTTCAATTTCCAGAGAAGAGTAAAAAATCTTACTTAAGGTCCATATGAAAGAACAATTATTCAATTTGACCTTTGATCATTCCAAGAATTGCAATTCAAGTTCAAAAATGGCAATAAGATCATAAGAATGCAAATTAAATGCTCCCCCTCACTATGATCATCATTTTTCAGAAAATTTTATTTTCTTCCTTTTTCTCCAAATAGCTCCTCCTTTTTAACATTTTTGTGACATCTTCTCCGCCTTTGGCAATGGAGTCATCAAGGAATCACACCTTCCTCTCACCCAGATATGACAAATGCAGAAATGAGGAAAAAGCATAAGAAAGAGCATGCATGAAATGCAATGGAATGGCTTCATTTTTTTTTTGGTAATTTTCAAATTTTAGTACAAGAAGCTTTAGAGATTACCCAAAAGAACAAGCTAGCATTTCTACTATTACTCAATACATATTAAGCCTGAAGGCGCTAGCAAGATCATATTAAGACATATATATCAAAGCTAAGCTAGAAGGCTCAAGATAAAGCGATGAATTGAAACAATTTAAGCAAAGCTTCAAATTTAGCAAGTTCATCAATAGGGATCCTAAACTGATAATGGCCATGTCAGAATGTCAATGTGAGATTAAGAAGCTAACAAAGACCATCCTAGAGATAAAAAGTCCTAAATCAAATTATTTTGCTCAAAGAACCTTAATCACCCAATTTTTACAACAGTTTTTCATTTGCAATGAATGTTGAAGTTGATTAAAGGTCTATCTTAGTGAAAAAGATCCTAGACTAGGAGCCATCCATAAACTCTTCTTAAGCTTCAACCAGGGCAAAATCTTAAGGTTCATGTCAATTTTGACAAGCAGCCCCCGTGAGATCGTCTGGATCATCAAACTATCTCCAAGTTCATATCTTTGACATGCAGTTTCGTGAGAGTAGTTTGGCACAATTTAACCACATAAGAATCTTGAAATTTGATTTTTCATTTTGCAAAAGAGCAGTTTTAGATTCACATAGGAACAAGAAGCTCAAGAAATGTTCAATCCTAGATCCAAGAGCTAACAAAGCAATTTTGACAGGGCCAGTGTCACAAAAATATCACTAATTGTGCAACTAGCTAAGAGATCCATAAATTGCAATTTTTAGTTTAAGTTGTCTTAAAGTTCTAACTCATTTAGCAAAAACTTAGCTACACATATGAAAGCATGATAATTCTAGCAAATCAAGAACTAAACATGCCATTGAGCAAGAATTGAAATACTAAAACTCAAGAGGGTAATAAGCAAAGCTTCATCAATTTAAAGGACAAGCAGTAAAGATTATATTACAATGCATCTTTTTGTGATTTTCATATGAATGCAATATGATACAATGAGATGCAAGAAAAGCTCAAAAGCCTAAAAAGATCAAAAAGATCAGCAAGTTTAGAAAAAAATCAAGGAAAGATCAGATGAACAAGGAAAGCTCAGAAGAGAACCAACTCCCTCTCAAACTAACCCATAGTGGTAAATTACCCCTAACTCACTCCTCAAGGTGGCAAACCTAGTTGGGTCTAAAGGCTTGGTGAGAATATCAGCTAACTGAGCCTCGGACTCCACAAATTCTAGCACAATATCACCTTCTCTACATGGTCTCTAAGGAAGTGATAGAGAATGTCTATGTGCTTGGTCCTAGAATGTTGCACAGGGTTCTTAGCAATATTAATGGCGGAAGTGTTATCACAGAGAAGAGGAACACTAGCAAAATTTAATCTAAAGTCCTTAAGGGTGGATACCATCCACAGAATTTGACTACAGCAACTAGCAGCAGCTACATATTCAGCTTCTACAGTGGATTGTGCAACAGAGGGCTACTTCCTAAAAAACCAAGAGATAAGAGAAGTGCCTAAGAAGTGACAAGTGCCTGAGGTACTCTTCCTATCTAGCCGACATCCTGCAAAATCAGAATCAGAAAACCCCTGAATGGACAAGGAAGAAGAGCGGCAATAACAAATATCATACTGGAAGGTAGAGTGAAGGTACATGAAAATACACTTGACGTCTTGGCGATAGGAAGTCCTCGGAAACGCCTCAAACCTCGCACAGAGGCAGACCGCGAAGTGAATGTCCGGTCTTAAGACTGTCAGGTAAAAGAGGGAGCCAATCATACTGCGGTACTCGCGTTGATCCACGGCTTCTCCTTCCTCGTCTGGATCCAAAACAGTCGAAGTCGCCATGGGAGTAGCAATCAGCTTGCAATCACCCATCTCGAAGCGCTTGAGTAGATCCTTGGTGTACTTCGTCTGATGGATGAAGATCCCTTCCTTGCATTGCTTGATTTAAAGTCCCAGAAAGTAGTTGAGTTCTCCCATCATACTCATCTCAAATTCCTTGGACATAGTATCAAAAAAACTGAAAACAAGAGCATGAGAAGAACCACCGAAAATAATATCATCTACGTTAATCTGAACAAGCAAGAAGTCATTACCATGCCTAAGAACGAATAGAGTCTTATCTACCTTACCCATCTCAAATTTATTTTTAAGCAAGAAGGTCTTAAGTCTATCATACTAGGCTTTAGGGGCTTGTTTAAGACCATATAAGGCTTTGGATAGCTTGAAAACATGATGAAGATACTTGGGATTCTCAAAGCCTGAGGATTGCCTAACATACACTTCCTCCTCTATGTAACCATTCAGAAATGCACTCTTGACATCCATCTCGTGCAGCCTAAAGCCCTTAGATGCAGCGAATGCAAGTAGAATGCGAATAGCTTCTAATCTAGCAGCAGGAGTAAAAGTTTCATCAAAGTCTAACCCCTCAACTTGGCTAAAACCCGGAGCTACCAACCTAGCCTTGTTTCTAACCACAAAACCATCCTTACTTTGTTTGTTTTTGAACACCCAACGGGTTCCTATCACATTATGACCACTAGGAGGCTCTACTAGGTTCCAGACCTTGTTCGTCTCAAAGTTATCTAACTCCTCATGCATGGCATTAACCCAATTAGAATCAGATAAAGCATGTGATATATCGCGGGGTTCAAAAGAAGCAACAAATGCAGAGTGGAAGTAGAGACACGGATCGTGATAACTGGAACGAGTGACTCGCTAATGAAGATGACTAATGATCTGATCCGGAGGATGATGCCTTTGAATGTAAAGTGGAGCGTCCGGGGGAGATAGCATCTCTTTGCCCTCCGCAGGTACTGCTGATGATGAAGATGCAGTAGGAGCCTCAATTGGAGGTGAAATAGTCGAAGCAGATTCTTGAGCTGGAATAGGAGTGTCAGCAGCAGGTGGGAGAGCATCATCGGCTCCATCATCATCTTCCTCTACAAAAATGCTCTCTGTCGCCTGTGTATCACCCGAAACGTCTAATCTAGCACTAGGGCTAGTCTCATCAAAGATGACATTGCATGTCTCTTGGACAACGTTAGTCTCAACATTAAAAACTCAAAAACCCATCGAATGTGCAGGATAACCCAGAAATAAACAATTATAAGTTCTTGACTCAAATTTATCTCGGTTTTCTATCTTGAGAATGAAACACTTAGCTCCAAAAACTCGAAAATGAGAAATAGAGGGTTTTCTACCAAACCAAAGCTCATATGATGTCTTGCCCAAAGACGGTCTTAAGAAGACACGATTGGCAATATGGCAAGCTGTAGCAATAGCTTCGACCCAAAACCTTCTCGGAGTACTATACTCATCTAGCATCGTCCTAGCCATCTCGACTAAGGTTCTGTTCTTCCTTTCCACCACGCTATTTTGTTGAGGGACGTGTGGAGAAGAGAACTGATGTTCAATACCATACTCAGCACAAAAAGAGGCAAATGAGGCATTCTTGAACCCCATGCCATTGTCACTGCAAATCGCTCTCAGGGCACCAGGGAGTTCAGAAGCCAAGCAAAGAACAAGATTATGAAAATGATCAAAAGCTTCATCCTTCGAAGCAAGAAAGAACACTCAAGAGTATCTCGAAAAATCATCGACTATGACAAGAATATACCATTTGCTACCGACTGACCGAACCCTAGAAGGACCAAAAGTATCCATGTGAAACAACTGTCCTGGTCTGTCAGTCATCACCATAGTCAATGAAGGGTGTGAGGCGACAACTTGCTTGCCATGCCTACAGGGCACACATACAGCATCCTTGACGGCTTTGAGTTTAGGCAAACCTCTCATAAGATCAAGGCTGCTAACTCACGTCAGATGATCAAAACCAATGTACCCCAAACGACGGTGCCAAAACCAAAACTCAGAAGAAGATGCAATCAAACACTTGAGAGATCCAGCAAAAGATTCAGAAAAGTCGGCTCCAAAGATCCTACCAACTCTAGAAATCCCAAAAACAAGCTCACCAGCTGAATCAAGCACACGACAAGCATTTTTCTTAAATCTAGTCTCATAGCCGTCGTCAAGAAGCTATGAGACCGAAAGTAAGTTGTATCTTAGCTTATCCACAAGGGCGATGTCCTTAAGGATGAACTTGTCGTTCACCCTGATTGATCCCGTTCCTTCAATCCATCCGTGTGTATCATCTCCAAAGGTAATGAAGTCATCACCCGTCGACCGCGTGAAGGAGGTGAACCATCTTGAGTCTCCTGTCATGTGGTGTGAACAGCCGGAGTCGACGAACCATGTGTTTTTCTCCCTTCCGCGACGATCCTAAAAATCAAGGCACAAAAGATCGATGTGTCTCAATACTGGGGTTAGTTAAACATGACGTGGGATCCCAGTACTAAGACACACGTCTGTGAGTAGTATACAAAGCAGAGTTGCTATCCTTGATCCTACTTGAGGTTCTATCATGAGAAATGGTTACACGAATATGAGAAGTATCCTGTCTAGGAACATGATGATGATGAGCATGTGAAATAAATCCTAGTCCAGGTTTCTTTTATAGATGACCATATCTCATAAAAGCTCTAGGTTGATTAGATGAAATTCTAGCAAGATTTTTCCTAGCATTTTTCAACCTACGCCAACAGAACTCAAGCAAATACCCGTCCTTCTTGCAATAGGTGCAATGATACTTGGTACCACTGGGAGAAGCACCTTTTGGCTCAAAAGATGGTTGGGCAAAACCTGCAGATTTGAAAATAGTTTTTGTAGGTTGAGTTTTGAACTCAACTAAGCCATTTTCCAATACTTGAATAACATTTGGCTTGAACTTGTCTTGGGCAAAGTTGTATTTTAACCCTTGCTTCTTATAAGGAGTTTTTGACTTGTCAAGAATCATGTTTAACTGTTTCTTACCCTTAGAGAACTTTTCTAATGTATCCTTAAGATAAGCATTCTCTTTTCCAAGGTTAAAACATGATTCACAAGCTTTGGCCTTAGTGGCTCTAGCATGCTTCTCCTTATGAATAGCAACTTCAAGCTTAAGTGCTTCACATGAAGCACAAGGAGCAAAATCAACTTTATCCTTAAGCTTGTCATACTTAGCTCTAACTGCTTCTAATATGTCTTTTACTTCATATTCACGTTCTAAACAGAAAGAGCAAGTGCTAGACTCAACCTTATCAGAAGCGACTAACTTGCTAGATTCTAAGCATTTTTCACATGGAGCAGAATTAACTTCAATTAACTCAGTCCTATCATTTTCTAGTTGATGCAAGGCAACATCATAAGCATTTTGCAATTTAGTAAGTTCAGAGTGTAACGCATGGCAGGATGAACATTCATCAGCATCAAGATTCTTAGCATTCACAAGTTCTAGTGTGAGATTATCAACTTGTGACTCTAAGTCCTTATTACTAGCTATGGTGAACTCTAATGCTTTATCCTGACTAAGCAGTTGCTCAAAGATAGTATCACATCTAGCAGAGAGAACTACATAGGATGGAGGTACCTCATCGATGTCATCATTGTTGATAGAGTCGGCCATGAAGCACATATCAATGAAGTCTTTTGCCTTCCCTTTCTTCTTGTCTTGAGGGAGCTCCTCCTCCTCCTTGTCCTCCTCGCTCCCGAAGTCCACATTTCTCATGGATTGCTCTCCAAAAGCGGTAAGGACCCGGTGAAAGGCCTTCATGAGCTTGGCAGTATCAAACTTGGACTTGTTCCCTTGAAGCTTCCTCCAAGCTGCCTTCTCCTCCTTGTGGTTGCCTTTCCCTTTTAGCTTGGAGTAGTTTATCCGGATATGGTAGAGCTCTCCACACTCATAGCATGTCACAGGGCCACATCTCTTCTTATTTCTCACATTGTTATAGGCCCGTGTGAATTTTTTAGCTAGAAGGGCTAACTCAGCCTCTGTAATACTCTCAAGCCCCTCTTCATGAATTGTAGATAAACAGGCAAGTGAAAATCCAGATAAAGACTCAGAAGAATCATCAGATGTTCTTTTAAGTGGGTCAGCCGCTAAAACCATGTTCTCCTTCTTAGGATAACTATCTCTCTTGATCTCATGAGTCTTGAGCTTGCTATAAAGCAGCTCTAAAGAGAGATTAGAGATATTGACATTCTCCTCAATTGCAGTAGCCCTCATCTCCCACTCCTTGGTGTTGACTGTAGCCAAGAGGTCGGTGGTATTCTTAGATTGAGAATACTCGATGTCTACTGCTCTCAACTGATTAATCACCTTGTTAAAGCGAGTGAATACATCATTGATGCTCTCTCCAGGATGCATCTCGAACTTGTTGTATTCTCGCTTGAAGACCGTCTGGCGTACTTGCTTAATTTGGGACAAACCCTCATGGTAGGTTTCGAGGGTGTGCCAAATCTCATGCGTGGTCTCAAGATTACAAATCCTGTCATACTCCTGTCTACCAAGCCTGGCATATAGGAGATTATTTGCCTTATAGTTGTTAGCCAAGAGGGCTGCTGAAGCCGGTGTAGCAACCTCGGGCAAAACGAGCGGGGCTCGAACAACCTCCCATATGGCTTGTCCTTCGCTCTGAAGGAAGACACGCATGCGATTCTTCCAATAGGCATAGTAGAGCCCATCGAAGATATGCGGCTTGGTGGAGTACTTCTCCATCGCCAAGTTCAGTGACCGGTTAAGATCAAGATTGAACTAACTAGGCTCTGATATCACTTGTTGGATCGAAAAGGTGACTAGAGGGGGGTGAATAGGAGTATTGTCTCTTTTTTACCTTGATCAGATTCAACACGATTTTCACTCCAATACCTATGAGAGTTATGAAGATCAATCAACAAGCATAGCGAAAGACTTGTATTGAATCTAATCAAAACCGCGAAGCAAAACGACCAAAAACATCAAAAACTCAATTCATAAAGAGTTGGACGGTCAGACCTCTCACTAGGGGCAGTCTGGCCTCTCACCTTGGGCGGTCTGACCTCTCCTAAAGGGGCGGTCTGACCTCCAGTCCAATGAACAGTAAAATCAGCCCGAACTCAAAATCACAAATTGATCTAACTTTTGATTCACAACTCCAAACTTCACGAAACTTCAAACATACCTTCTTTAGGATGTCAGGAACCTATTCCAATCAACGATCATGAAGATCATTGTCAAAGTTCTGACCTTTTCGGTTTAAGTGAAGGTTGCTTCAAAACCAAGTCAAAACCAAAATATGATCTAAAAACTTGCTCGTGGGTAAACGATGATCAAGATGATAATAGACGTATTCCCACATGTCACAGGAAACAAGATCCAGGCCAGATACTAAAGGAGAATCAACGGATCAAAAAAAAACCCTAAAATCACAAAATAGAAAGCAAGAACAAGAAGAGACTCATCTTGAGGAATCTTGCTTGGCTTGATTTGAGATTGATGTTGGTTTACAGCCACTCCGTCTAGGAGGACAAAAACTCAACACTTGAGCACACAATTAATACTACTCTCTAGAACCTTAACCTCTCCACTATTCTCTCATAACCCTAAAACACAAACTAGGGTTTTAGATATGAGGGTTGGGGGTGCACAACCAGCACCCTCTCCTATTTATAGTGGAGGCTAGTTTCTAGAAGGATATCCCTTAATGGGCACCCGTTAAGCCCACACACAAACGGGTTTCACTTACACACATATTTCGAAGCGCCGTCTTCATCTTCTCTTGGCCTAAACCACTTCTCCTTGCGCCGTCTTGCGCCGTGGTTTAGCCAAAAGCCATCAAGGCAGTATTTTAGTGAAGTTACCAAAATACCCCTTCTCGATCCTTCTCCACAGACCGAGTCCAATCTTCATGAAGCAATCTCATGCTTCGCCACATTTAGGTTGATCAACGACTCTCTTCATATTAGCAAGTCTCTCCCATCCAGCTCCCACCGAAACCACCATGGCACTTGCACCGACCCCCGCGCCGCTTGATGCAACCCGTCGCACCGAACTCCCCGTCCGGTCATCCTTATCTATTTTGCGCCATGCTTGAGTCTTCTGACTTCACCCAGCATCCTCGATCGTTCTGAACCTCGGCTCTCCAAGCCTTGTCCCGATCATCCTCATCGTTGACCTCCAAGCTTCCTACACAATAATAGACAAAGAAATCGATTCCGGGAACAAGTTCTTCGCAACTTGACCCACATTAGTCAAAATATGCATCATGCAACACATATGCACTGAAACCCATGAACTTGACCTACCCAACAAACATCGCCGCCAAGCTGGCCGGCGAACAAGTCAAAACCGGTCAGACCGCCACCCATGGCCAGTCGACCACCCCCTGGCTAATCTGACCGCCACCTGGCCGGTCTGACCGCCCAGCAAAGGACTTAGCCAAATTTCCTCCTTGAAAATCCAACACCTCTCTAAAAATTTCAAATGAATAGAACTTTTAACTCGAAGCTCCAAAAATTATGAGACCAAGTGTAAAATAATCCCCTCTCTTGCCTACACCCTCTATTTTTACCCAACTCCAAATTCGAAATCCCTTTTTGGTCGGTCAGACCGCCGCCCATTGGCCGGTCTGACCGCCAGGCAATAGACCCGAGGCTTGGCTAGTCTGATCGCCAGATGTGGCCGGTCTGACCACCTACTACCTGACAGAAACTGAACTTTGCTGAAAACACGTGTTTCGATAAACCTTCAATGCTATTGCCAATTGTATCATCATCCTAAGATCGTGAGCATATCCCTATGATATCCACAATCTTCCTTTACGGATTGATATGTGGCTAACCTGAAATCCGATGAATTCTGATGAACGAAAGCACATGATTGCCTATCTCGATTACAGACTCATGTGTACCAAAATTTAACTAGCAACACGCTCTGGATCTCCATTTTCTAGCCACACCATGGAAGAAGACTTTGCTGATCCGTGAGGAACAACTAGAATACTGGTAACCGGTATTTTTGTGGAACGATAACTAGTCGGCTTTCCAACTCTCGTGGCAGCGCAAAGCATAAACCAAAGAGCAAGAAATTTCTTATACTCAAAATTAACGTCCACGGGTTACAGGGATGGCAGCCAAGGCTTTATAGCTATCCCAACTAGCCTGGCCGACTATTAAACGAAAACCTAACCTAAATCGAAAGCAATACAAAGTGGCTGGCGGTTGCCTTGGTTTGTGCGGCCATGAGGTGGGCCCCACGTGGTGCTTGGCCCATGAGGGTGGCGCACAACTCCTTTGGCAATAGCCTAACACCCCTTATGGCCCAAGTATTCATTTTTAGCCCATTTGAAGCTTCGGCATCGCCATCACCTCAAATCTGACCCAAAACGAATGCTAAAGCCCAACACGTATATAATTTGTCTTAATATAGATACAAACTAGTCCATGACACATGGAACTTGACCAAAAACCGAAACGTGCTCAGAATTGAAAACTAGACACAATTGAGCTTCTAAAGCGTAATCTTCTCCAATCGTCAATCCGAAGCTTGAAAATTTGACTCCAACAACTTGGTGGCTTCTCCCACTGATATAAGTGAAGTTTCATCATCTCGTCCTTTTGGACCCTCTCTTGGTGCGGCGGCCTCCCTCTCCTCCCGCTTGGTAGAACCAAGTTCTTGCTCACCTAATAACCTAAGAATACACAAAGTGGAAGCATTATGTAGCAAGCTGTCCTTATCAGTGAAATCGAAGGAACTTAGGATCAGATTCACTTGTTTAGTGAGTTCCCTTGCTCTAGCTCAAGTAATTGGTCCCTTGTATAATTCTTGCAAAGCTTCAGTCGTAGGACCAACACTAGTCTTGTTATTATTATTGTTGTTTGAATCTGATGATGGAGGTGATGATGATATAGATGAAACCTTCATGATACTAATGTCCTCATCATGGATAGTTTGAGGTCTCAAATAAAGGTTGGTTATCGCAGATGGTCTCAAATGGTTGCTTCATCTATACTCAGTTTTGCATGAATGTTTGGATGGACTCCTATAGATATGACACACGTTCCTGCATTAGTACGTAAAATTCATATTGATAATAGAAGTGTCCTGATCGACACATCATTAACCATAACTAGAAGAGGAATGGAGTGGCACTGACTGCACCAGCAGTTGCCCGCCCGCCGGCCACTTGCACGATAACATTTCAAGACTCAGCTTCGGTGAGTACGACGTCAACGGTGCAAGGACAAATACAAATGAGTAATGCACAATTGATGTATTTGTAGCAGGGGTAGAATGGTCTATTTACCTCTAATCCTCCCTCGTATAGTTTTTGGAGCCAACCTACCAGCCAAACATTTTCTTGAGATAGCTCTAGATTCTCAGAGAATCAGAAGTAAAATCTAAAAAATAAGAATCTAGAGCTCTACCAAGCAGGGCCTTAATACTTAATCTCATGTAAAAGCCAAACCACCTTTCCACACATTTTTTTAGCTTATTGCGGAAGGTGAATAGCTTTTGCCACCAGAACTTCCCTAAAATTACCTACCAAATATCACGGGTTAAAAGACATTTCCCGTTTGATCCCCTCCCTACCCGTACCCATTCGCTCCCACTCATCCCGTTCACCCCCTACGTCGACGCTACCTCCTGAGTTCACCCTCCCGCGGGTCAACGCCGCCTCTCGAGTTCGTCCTCCCACTAGTCGACACTGCCACCAAGTCCGCCTCGCGTTGGTCGACACCGTGGCCAGATCCGCCTCCCGCCGGTTCACGTTGTTGCTAGGTCCTCCTTGCTATCCCCCTCCTGCCGCCGTCCTCTGGTCTGGATCGCCTCCGTCCCCTTCTCACATACCACACTGCCGTCCCCTATATCTAGGCCAAATGAGCGGCCCGACTTAGCACGACACGGACCCGATTAGGCACGACACGTCTGACCCAACTATTTAAACGGGTCATGTCTTGCCGACCCGTGGGTAGGGGTGTCGACCTAGGCACGACATGCCAACCTCTCGGCCCGTGTCGGGCCAGCCTGAGCACGATAAGCCCGACGAGCCTTGGCGGGCCCAGCCTCCACCGCCACCTCCTCGGTCGTGCCAGCCGAGCAATGTCGGGTCGTGCACGACACGATATGTCATGCCTAGATCGAGCCGTGCACAACACGGTATTGTGCGTGTTGTGTTGGGCCGGCCCACTAGGCCAGGGTCGCGACCCAAGCACGACACGCCTCGTTGGGCCGTGCCTAGGCTGGGCCAACAGTCCCATGCTTCATGACTGCCCAGCCGGCACGATCCATTTGGCCACCTCTACTGGTGGTGAGCAGAATGAGACCCATGCTGCTTCACTTACCCCTTTTTTTATTTTTCTCAATTGGAGTTTAATACATTGTGTCAGGGAATACCTACTCAATTCTTTTTTGGAAAAAAAAACTAAAGATTGCAGGAGTTTTTGGCTGAAATGGCACTGTTGACGTCGCGATTAACAAATTTAGCCCTCTCCCGAAATCAATAGCAAAAATAGCACTGCGGAGCTAGCGGCGCTTGACACGTCGTCGAGTCCGGTCCCCAGGGGGTGGATCTCACTCGTCCGTGCCCTAGTGGTCGGGACTCCCCTCGTCCGTTCATTAGGGGACCGAACACCACCTCCGCGCGCCACGTAGCAAGGTCGTGACCCTAGGGCCGGACCTACCTCGTTCGTGCCCCAAGGGCACCGTGCTGTCTTTGTGGTTGCTCTAGGGCACGGTGGAGCCCTACTCAGTGCCCCTAGGGCACGGTCCCCTCTGCTAATCGAAACTACACTTCTCGCAAAGCTATATATTGCTACAACATGAGTGAAATTGATTGAAACTAGCTACTTCTATTTGGCTTTCTTGAAAGTCCTAATCAATCAAACAACATAACTACATATAGATTGCAATGAGTAGGGCTCCACCAAGCCCCAGAGCAACGGTAAAGGCAGCACCACGCCTCAGGGGCACGGACGAGCTAGCTCAGGCCCCATGGGAGACGAACGAGCGGGGTCCAGCCACTTGGGGACCAGAGTCGGCAACGTGTCAAGCGCCGCTAGCTCTGCGGTGCTATTTTGCTATTGATTTTGGGAGATGGCTAAATTTGTTAATCACGACGTCAACAGTGCCATTTCAGCCAAAAACTCAGATTGTACTGCTAATATGAAAAATCGTTGGTTAGCAATTGCTGTTGCAGTACACCTGAAGACTAGTTTCATCATCGTGTCTGAACTTTGACAACCTTTCAAGATAGTTCAGACCTTCAGATTACAGCAAGAGGAAATAATTCAGTACTAAAGAGTATTATACTGGAACGCTGATGAAATCTTGATAAAATGCTTTTACTATAATTAACTGCGGTCATACAAACATTCATATGGCTATCCTGCTGCAGTAAATACAGATGCACATGACTATAGCATACTTAACAGCAACATAGTTCAAATGAGTCCTCTACTGGTTAAACCTGAATAAGGATAGAAACGGACAGGGACACATCCTATATGCACATGAGCTACAAGAAACTCTCATGAAGCTAATCGTCAGAGGGAGAGTACAATGCTGATTTCCTTCTCTCTTCGTGATTATGCTGCACCAAACTCATAGAGCAATCATTGGACCTGTAGGCTTGCAGTGCACTGTGAATAGCTTTGCAGAGAACAGATCCTTGGTAAGCTTCTTGAAATCAAAAGCGCGGGAGGAGGGCGAGGAGGAGCTCTTTGAGCTCTTGATGCACTCTCGCAAGGTAGAATTCTCCTCCTTTATGATCTCAAATGACGATGCAAGTTGCCTGATGATCTCCCTCTTCTCCTCATCTTTCGCGGCGAGCTCCGCCTTAAGAGTTGTGTTCTCTTCAACCACCTTCTGCAATTCTGAATTCTGCTCTTTACGCCTTTCGATCTCTGCACGCATGAGCTCTACTTGGTTTGGTTGGTCCTCTACCTCTCTCTGAGTCTCAGATACTTCCTCATGTTCTTCTTCAGGGTCATCAACTTCACTCGGAGTCGTAGGAGTCTGAGCAAAGTGAAGTGGAAGATCTTCCTGTTCCCTTCCCACCCACTGTTACCTGAGACCAGCTCTGGGTACAGGAAGATGAACCAAACATTGTGTGGCGCGTGCCACTCCCATGTTTCAGCAGGTCGTACTGCTCATCCAGCGAGCGGTGTGCCCGATACAGGTCGCCGAGCATGTCCACCAGGACGGGCCGCTTTTTGTAGTACATTTCAGCACGTTGCGCAAACGAGTCCGCGTCTTGGTCGATCAGCTTGAGCATTTGCTTGGTCTTATCATCTAGTTCTGCAATCAAAGGGAAGGAACAGCATAATTTGTGTATTAGCAAGTTATATCCGGTAGAAAAAATTCATATTGCTAGAAACAAGGACTTCACTATAAACCTCAGACGTTTCATGATGGCACAAACAATAGAAGCTTTTAGGGGAACATTTCCTACATGGCGAGCTCATTCTAACTTGGCATTGAAGCATACTGACTAGGAGATGACATACAAAATTGCTCATCTCATTTCAACCGGACACACACATGCACTCCTGAAACTGCCACAATGCTTTCTCAACACTCGAAAACATGCATAATTCCCCAAAGATCACCAGCACTTGATCGAAACTACTTGTCAACTAACAGGTGAAATTATTACATAGATTAAAGTATGCAAGAACAAGGGAAGCCAGTTTGGTGAGAACAGAGCTCGCAGGCGACTCAGGAGGCGACCCCGAGCTGCCGAGAGAGAGTCCCAGGCCTCCGCGCTTCCCCCTTGCTGCCGCCGCCGTCTGCTCTCCGGCGTGCGTGTCACCTTGGAGCCCCTCTCCCAGATCTGGTCCCCCTTCTCCTAGATCTAGACCGTCCGGGTGATACCACCGCGTCCGGGGCGCGGTTGGAGCTCGTGGATGTGCGGTGTTGCGGCAGAGCGCGCAGTTGTCGTTGTGGATCCGACTGGGCCATGCGGCCCATGCCTCTTCTTCGCCAGATCTGCCCCAAGGCAGCATCTGCTGGAACCGGATTTACACATTCGAAATTATCTGTGTATTATGAACTAGTTTCATATCAGTAGCTAATTTACATAGAAAACATCAATAAAATATAATCTATTTATCGATTTAACTAAAAAAATCTTCAAATAACAAAAAGTAATAATAACAGAACCTTATGGTCAACGTTTACATAACTTGTAACGTAGGGCTAAAGAAACAAATAAACTCTTACAGCGGAACGAAAACATGGAGATGCCATTCAACATGCCCACAGGTAGGGATGCAATCAGAGCGGATACGGACGGATATCGCTCATCCCGTATCCTATTCCATATTTTTTTTCTCGGGATCGGAGTCGGATACGGACAGTGCCGGATACAAATACGAATGCGGATAGTCTCGATCACGAATACGAAGCGAATACGTGCCGAACCGAATACGGATTGTCTCGATCACGAATATTTAGTCGGATATTGCACGAAAATAGAAACATATATGTCGCACATATAAAAATCAATCAACCATACTACATGTCCAAAATGCAACGGCATTAGCAATTCAACAAGCAAATTTAACTGCATCACACTGTTACGGCGGCTAGTTAAAGAAGTAGTAGCAAGTAGCAAGTCATAGTGATATCCGTACAAAAGATGTCCAAAATATAACTAGTTAACTACATAACAAGACATATACAACAAATACAAAGCCACAGATCGGTATCAATAACTAGTTAGAGATACACAAAACGTTGACTGTAGCAAGTCTATAGCGTCCCAATTTTTTAGTTTTTCAAAATCTTTTATTTAAAATAAGGTTTTATAAATTTTCCATGATTTTCTAGAATGTAACAAAGCTTAAATAGAATTTTCAAAAATAAAATGATTTTATATGAATAAATCAAACATCCATTAAATTCAAAAGTTATTTTATTTAAGTTCCTTATGTTCCAAAGTATTTTTATAATTTTTCTAGAATTTTTTCGAGTTCATTTGCTATTTTTCTTCGCTTATTTGGATTTCCTGCATTTTTCTAAAAATAAAAAATAATTAAATACTAATCAATCCCACATTACGTAAATTAAACGCATTAAATTTAGAATATGGAATATTCAAAGGAACACTAAAGTTCTCACTCTTACTTACCTCTTCTTGATGAATATTCAATTCAACACCATTATTGTTACCTTTAACGTCCTCCTCAGTTGTTGTAGGTGTTGTAGGTATCAAATCTTCATGATGAAACCACGGGGCAACTAGCACTCCATTCCCAACCGTGGTTATCTCCTCGTCTTTTACTTCCAAAAGTGCTGGTTGTTGAAACTTCAACTCCTCTTCTTTAATATCAACCTGCACAATGTGAGAAACAACACTAGAAGTAGAGAGTAAATCGTTAATTTCAGCAATAACCTCACTTTTA
This sequence comes from Phyllostachys edulis, assembly GCA_036346405.1. Lineage (NCBI taxonomy): Eukaryota > Viridiplantae > Streptophyta > Magnoliopsida > Poales > Poaceae > Phyllostachys > Phyllostachys edulis. The sequence goes on along the minus strand of CM070561.1, from coordinate 7,221,965 downwards.
GTTTCATCTACTTCACTCATTTCTTTTGGTGTATCCATCTCACTCTCAAATGGGATGCTTTCAACCTCACATATGGTGGAATCACACAGCTCACAATTTTCAATACTCTCATTCAATTTGGCTATGTGGCTCTCATCCTCACATGGGTTTCGAAGCATTTCATCTTCCATTAATCGTGGGCCAGCAACAGCGCAATTGCCATCAACCACGATCTCAGTGGATGAACGAGAACTAAAAAGTCGACGCAGATTTAATTGATGGGCTTGCGTGTCTTTAAGTCTCTTTTCCACCTTCATAGCATATTTCACAAGATCTTGCAGACTACAAAAATATTTATGTTGAAGTGCAGCAACGATCTGAAAATTTAAGCCTGCTTTGAAGTATTTTTTTTCTTGATATGCACTAGTGATATTGGCAGATTTTTTTTAAAATAATCTATTTTTTATTCGAAATAACAAAAATATTCCGGCGATATTTATTTTTACAAAAATATATGTCTGTCGCCCAATGGTTGAGCGATTTGATGGAATCGCGAGCGATTCAGGCGATCGCTCTGTCGTCCAACCGGGTGATTGAAATTAAATCGCAAGAATTGGGCGATCGCAACAATCGCCCGGCTCCTCGGGCATATCGCTGCGCCGCTTAACAATGGGCGACAAGTCCAATCGCTCAACCCTATGGCGGCATTAGGAGGTCCAATCGCCCAACCCTATGGCAATAGGAGCTTTTTACCTTTTAATTATTGTTTAATTGAGTTGTAATGAATATTACATTTTGTAGGTTAATTAAATTTAGCAAATCTGATTATATCATGTTATTTATTTTGAAAATAATAGTGTTGTCACGATGTTGGTTGGTCTGTTTGTTATTTTCATAGAATATCATGGGTACGAAATTTGTCAGACTCGCAATAACATTTTGTGATCGTTGTATATTGTTGTAGTGCGGTAAATTTCTGTTGAATTTTGTGAGGACGATTGAGACAGTAATGATATGTAAATACAAAGGTAAGTGATATTACGATGCGCGAGGGAGTCTCTCCTCGATGAAGTCGTCTGAACGTATATGCGTATGTAGGCACGTAGTCGATGTCGTACTTTATGGAGCTTATCTGAGAATATGAGTGAAGGGCCGAGAACGCCATTGTGATTATGAAGATGGCCTAAAACATGGAGGATTCAATGTCGGTGCGAATGGTTCTTTTCGGGATTCCACTAGAAGAGGCAAACTTGCAATATAGTTTTGCTTTGATGGGTCTCGGAACCGTAACTACATTAGAGTCCGCAGATGAAGCGCGTTACACGAGTCACATGGCATGATGGTTCGCTAATTGCTTTAGTCATCCTCTCTACTACTACGGAACATTGTGACACAAGCATCCGGACCATGTAAGTATACATGCCTTTAGGGATAGTAAAAACATGGGGGTAGGACGGGGACTACTACGTAATGACGACCTCTGCGTGGACGGGGCCATTTTCCTTCCTTGCCATTTCGGTGTTGAACTCTCGCCATCTTCCCTTCCCTTGTCGCGAGAGTGCACGTCGGCCGGTATATCAAGTCGCCCATATCCCGCGATTCCATGATGTAAGTGCACCATATATTTAAAATTGTAAGAAGGATTTACATTCTTCATAACTCACGTCGTCGACTGGATTATACCCGGCATCGGATCTGTTGTGGTACGGGCTCACCAAGATGTTCCTTTCCCTTGCCCTTGTTGCGGATGCCCACGTCGGGCCGGTATGTCGAAGTCGTCTATGTCCCGCGATTCCGTGATGTAAGGGCACCAGATAGTGAAAATCGAAGAATGATGTAAATTCTTCAGAACTCACGCCGTCCATACGGATTACGCCCGAGCGATCGGATACGCTATGGCGGTCGGGTCAACCGCATGAGCCTTTCCCTTGCCTTTGTCGCGGATCGCACGCCGGGCCGGTATGTCGGGTTGTCCATGTCCGCGATTGTATGATGGATGTAAGTACACCGTGTGAAACCTTACGTAATAAGGATGTAAACTCTTCATAACCGACGCCATCGATATGGATTACGCTGGCGAAGTCTTGGGCTCCTTCGGTGCCTCCTCAACAGGTCCGAGACGTAAGGTTTCCACCGCGAAGTTCTCGCCCGCACCGAGTAGTTCAAAGATGTACTACCTGTTGGATGAATGCTCTGTCGTACATCTCCGCCGTCGATCCATTGGAAGAAGTGGCAACAAGATCTCGGCCGCCATTACATGGGGATGAAGTTAAAAATTTAAGCAATTGAACGTTGGTAGAGGAAAATCGACACGCGCGAAAGAAACACTTACGAGGTGATGCCCGTGATGTGTAGTACGCCCGGCGTGTGTATGCAGGTGTGGATCAATGATCTCGCGGTTCGCCACACATACACCGCGGATCGGAAAACGTGGTGGTACCGAGCATCTTTCATTGATTTATCTCGGTATTGTAGCTGTTTCCTCTTCGCTTTACTTTTTGCTTCTTCAACAACCTCGCGTAGAAGTTTGTCAAGAGTCCATAGTCGGGTATGTGTTGTGTAGTGTTGTGTAGAGTTGGGTTTGGTTCAACCCTCTTTATAAGCTCCATGGTTGGCATGGTGTGGTTAATTTCATGCGAGTAGAGAGTCTTGTTTTTTAATTCTGAAAAGCTGAGGAGGTAGAGTGTTGTCAAGTCGGTCTGAAAAGCTGGCGAGGCATAGTGTTGTCACGTTTTACTTTGCAGTGAGAAGTCATGGTTTGCTTTGCGGAGTGCTGTCTTATCGGTCTGAAAAGCAGGCGAGGCTGAGTGTTTTCACGTATTTCTTTACAGAGTCTTGTCTTTTCGGTCTTAAAAGTTGGCGAGGTGGTCAGGGTTGTCAAGTCGATCTGAAAAGCCTAACCCTAACCCTAAACCCTAAACTGCGCAAAGCTGTCTCGTTTAGTCTTATCACTGCGCAAAGCTACACCGTGTGGTCTTGTCACTGCAGAAAGCTATCTCCTTTGGTCTTATCACCGCATAAAGCTGCCTGTGTGGTCTTGTCATCGCGCAAAAGTCGCCCGTGTCGCCTTATCATCGCGCAAAGGCGCCCTGTCGTCTTGTCCTTCGCGCAAAGCGCCCCATGTCGCCTTATCGGCGCAAAGCGCGCCGTGTGGTCTTATCATCGCAAAACCCGCTTTTTAGTCTCCCGCGGGCCTATAAAATGCACGCCCACGCTCCAATTACGACCACTTGACCCTTCAAACCGTAGGAGAAAGAACCTTCTCCGCTTTTACAAGAATATACGATGGCAGACGCCCAAGGACCGGTCCAACCAGGTTCACCGAAGCCGGACCTTCTCCCCGAAAGGATGGAGGACTTCACCCTAACCATCGGTTGATGCCGAACAAGCGTGCTCAACCTAAGTGGCGAAATGCGACACGGGAGGACGCTATCGCAAAGCCATAGACGGCCCTTTCGATGGTGGACGGCGTTTCTTCGATGCCCATACTCACGGGGTAAATATTTTGTTTATGTTATCGTAATACATCGTCCATACTAACCGCCCCTTGTAGCAGATGGCTAAATGCAACTTCACCCATTGGATCGATCCTCCCCATGAACGACACATCGTATGCAGCACGTGGATGTATTGTGGAACCGAATCTTTGATTTGGAGGCACAAATTGACGATCCGAACGAGCAAAATGACGACCTCCGCCAACAGATGCAACATGAGAGGGGCAATGAGGAGGTCGTGAACATAGGAAGTTCCTATGATCCCGCATGTCTTTGTGCCAACCCTAGTCGCATATGTGCGTGCCACTACAACGACAAATACCACGCCCGAGGCGCCTAACCGAGAACACTCTATGTGGGTTGCGAGAGGCACCTTCTACAATTAGGAGAGGCGAGAAGCTCAGACGTCGCTAGTGTCCCCTTCGATGCACTTATGTTGAATCTCATGAAGCATGTAACTAAATGGTGAACGCGTTATTGCGGTTGCCTTTTATCGAGTTGACATGTTGTATCGATGTGTCACAATTACGCTCAATCTCGTAACATATGTAAGTAAATGGTGGAGCGCCATTGCGCTTGCCATTTATCGAGTTGACTTTTGCATCGAGGTGTCGTGTGCATTAAGCTATAGGCGTTGATATGCATTGAACAAATATGCATTATATGAAAGAGTATACAGAAGAACGCAAAAGTAATCCAGGCATCATATATTAAGTGCAAAATTTAAGTATCACATAAAGAACAAATGTACAGCCAACACAGGTGGGAGGACTCCCTGAAACCTGCCCAGAAGGTCCTCGCGCCAGTTGTCTGGAGGCTCCTGCGGGAAGGCGGCACCTCCCGCGATAGGGAGGCCAAGAAGCAGGGAGACGTCCTGCAGGGTAGGGGCCATCTCTCCGAATGGGAGATGGAAAGTGTGAGTCTCTGGTCGCCACCGGTCCACAAGAGCTATCAGCAGGGAGCGGTCGAACGAGAAGCGCCGTGACTGCTCTGGCCCGGCATGGACGTCTCCGTCGTCGCCGACCGCGGGTGCTGCCAGCTCGTCCTCATCCGGGGCCTGCACCATCCGGGCGATAGGTAGTAGACCAGCAGCGCTCAACCTGCGAACGAACAAAAGGTCAGTACGAAAGGTACGGTTCACGAGAAGATAGTGTGGACGTATACTAACCTGCCTGTCCAGCGTGGGTCTAGCCTCCAGGCCACCCGAGGTGTCCGCGTGCGGATCACCCCCAACACAGTCGCATCGGCAGCCCCCGTAGGATGAGGGACACGACGCGACACGCGATGTACTCGGTCGATACGCTCCTCCAGGAGGCCGAAAGTCCAGTCCGATCCATGAGCCATACCTGCAAAACAACTTTAATTTAGCAAATTCGCGGAAATAAAACATCGAGTGTAACGAATGAGTAAATTTAACTTGCAAACAAACAAATCAAAAGAGTACTAGGCTACCAGGACAGTCTTTGAAAAACTAACGAAAAAAAGTTATAGTACTACAACACTTAAATAAACATTACGTGCAACATACGATACATGTCTTACGGCATTACGTACATCAAATGAAAATTGGGTAGTAGCGAGCAGCTTACATAAACAATACAAAGTACAAATGACAATGTACATCGATTTGCAATTTGGTCCCACTTTGCACACCAAAGAAGTGCTAACGCAAACCATAGCAAAGGTTTACTCCTCGGTGGTGCCTTGCATCGTTCGGGTTGTGTGCCCTCCTCGCCACAAAGGTTCGCAGCTGTCTACCCAACGCCCCGGCTTGTGCTTCGTCCATATCATTGGTAATACGACGACTCTGCCGACGACCCTTGCTACCCTTCAGCATGTCAATATCCGGAATCCAGATCCTATTTACAATATCCAAGGTGGCGAAGTTACCCACAACCCTGAAGCCCCTAAGCTCGCCAGTCCATGCCTGCACCACCCTCTCCTTCAAGAAATACTCGGACACAAAGTTCAAAGGGTCCATACACACAGTCCCGCATGCGGCGAGCACATGAGAGCATGGCTTGTGTAAGAGCTTCAGTTTGTTGCACGTACAGCTAGGCTCGTTGACATGATCTCTAAGGCATACCTCGTGGTTGACAAGAGAACGAGCCGTCCCAAATCCGCTCTATCCCGCAAGAGCACATCAAACGATGTCCATATTGCCCATCACGCATAATCGTGTGCGATCGCCCTTCGTGTCTTCGCCAGATGTATGCCGTAATCTTCGCGAAGATTATGTTTGAGGGTTCGTGGCATGAAGTGCGGTATTTGCATGCCTCTCCTCGAATACCCGATTGTCTTTGTGCGTAACACCTTCCACGATGGCTACGAGGGGCCGAGAACGAAGGCCCCTAAGAACCCGGTTGTACACCTCCGCAAGGTTAGTGGTCATTATGCCGCACCTTGCCCGTCCGTGTCATGCGGCAGAGACCACTTGTCCAATGGTCGGGCCTCGATCCGATGGGAGAAGCACTCGATGTTCCTCGAGGTCCTCTGCCTCGGACCAAAGCGAGTTCAGACTCGCTCCTTGGTTCCTCGCGTCCACGTGTTTCTTCTTGTGTTCGTCGGCCAAAGAAATACCATAAGGCGTCAAATTTATTACTGGTTCTCAGCATAGCTTGACCTCTTGAATAGCTTCACCAAGGGTTGCTTCGAACTTCTTAAAGAAGTTGGCCCCAAATGGCGAATACACCATCTACTCGTCATATCCGGCCAAGGAACGGCTCCTCCGGGTCTTCTGAAGTTTTTTATGGCCTTCAAGATCCTGCGTGGCGATCATAGATCACGCACACACCAGACGAGCCCAACAACTCCCACCCTTAGATGTTGAAGGAACCACAACCGGTGTGGAAATTCTCACCTTCGACAAATGCGATGGCCAATGGCGTAATTTGATTGTTTCCATCAACGCCTATGGCGTAAGGATCTGCCCTTGTATTTCCGGTCAAAAGGTCCGCTAAGCGAGATCATGGGCAGATATGCCTAAAAGCCTCGATGCGGGGACCAAGGCTACGAAGGTCCTATTCATTACTAAAAACCTCGCGGATTTTTAGATGGCATGTCCTTCACAAAGAATGTACGCGTGCGGGTTTCTCTCCTGCAGCACCTCAAGCATACGAGGAAGGTTGTCGTACGCCGCCTCAAAAGATCCAAACCATCTTTCCATAGCCTTCCCATAGCTGATCTTGTACTTGAATTTCTTCTCAATAGCCACCATAATGTGCTTGGCCTCCATATCCTTCTTCTCCACTATCTCTCCATACATCAAATTAGCTATGAATGTCGACGTTATGTTACGATGTCTGCACAAAACACTGCTGAGCATGCATGAGTGCGGCTCCACCTTCGAGACAATCCAGTGAGTCTCATATTTCGGTTTATGCGCGTGCACTCGCCAAGGACAACCTACCGCTTTCGCATTTTGATTGTAACGCTCTTGGCTAGATTTGACGACCAAACGTCCGGCCGATAGACATAGCCCATTTTAATGGCATCTCGCAAGGATGTCTTATCGACAAACATTGAGTGCAACCGAACCTCCGTGGCATGGTACTCCCACGGTGATTCGTGCTCGTCGTCGTACATAGACCCTCGGCGTCACAACTGCTCCATTCCGGGGATGGGAGCTCCGTCCTCATCGGAATCGCCTCGTCGCCTTCTTGTAAAGCTTCCTCTTCACCAAGGCCATCCGGTCATCGCTTTCCATTTGATGCAATATGTAATCCCTATGCTCTCCTTCATCACCGTCTCAGAGGCTCACCATGCGGTGCCCGATCTTCCTCTCTGATGTCTGCGTCGGGCTCATCACAAGCAATATTCTCTGAACTCTTCAGAACCACACCCTCCGGGTCCTCTTCTTCACCAACATCTTTGGGCACCCAGTCGCTGCAACAACCGGATGATATCCGTGAGGGGCTGCCTGACTTCTTTGGGCATGGTTGCACAAGTATGACACTCATATCCACTGGCCGACATCCTTCTATAAAGCCCTTCCACACCGCCAGACATCGGTCTTCTCAACTCCCACCGATGTTCGTGGAAGACCGGCTCCAAAGCCCTTGTATGTCGACACAGACACCTCGAGGTTCAAAGAGAAGTCATGCGGATCGCCAATGCTTCACATCTTCGATTCATGCATTCTCGCCGTCCGTGTACCAGAGTGGCTTGCCGAAACTCGCCAAGTCAACACCGCGACGGACCTTCACGAACGGTGCCAACACCGTAATGCACTTTCAATGTAGTGGGTACATGCATGACTTATTGTATGGTCGCAAATATTTCCAACATTGCAATTAGTCATTTCAACGCATACGACTTGCAAATATCGCTACATTGTAATTTACATTTGTAAGGCCCTTCGCCTATCGTCGACAACTACACGACAAAGATGATCAAGACATTATTCATTCCCTAAGGCGAGGCCGCAATGAACGGTGGTACGATATTCAGATTCAACCTAAAAACCGAGCTATTCCATAGCAGGCATTATCCGATTCGGACGCTAACTTGCAACCCGAAATGCTACAAGTGGCATTCCGGTCTTCTACTAATTAGTTTATACAAATAATTCATCCTCCTTATGCGCTCGGTCACGCATTATTCACCCAAGAATAGTCGACCCACGCACACAACCGACACTACTACAATCCATCTCACAAACAAAGACTAATACTACTCCCTCACAGACTATTTTTCTCTAACTAAAGTTTTTATCGCTACTACTTACATACAAATCAACAACATTTCGATTTTCTATTTTTTTCTCTAACTACAATTTCCTACGGTGCTATTATACTACTCATTTAACTAAATAAACTATTTACGCACCTAAAAATTATACTACAAAATAAAGTTTCCTCCGACAAATCAACTACATTACACTCAAGACCTTTTGCGGCTACAAAAATACACTACATTACACTCCTTTGACGGCTAGTCACATGGCGGGACGAGAACGCCCTACGATGCTTCAATTCTTGTACACGAAGGAATAAAGTTTGTATGCCATTTAATAGTTGTCCGAAGGGTTTGACTATATGCAAATAACATTTCTACATTCCCGTATGTTTGCAAAAGTATCACCGAAACTCGATTCCTTTGAAGTATCCTATCAAACACTATAGTTGAATGTCCGCGCATCTATTTATTTTATCTTATTACTATGCGCTCGGTGTTTGAGGATTTTCTAAAGTTTTTTATCGCTTCTACTTACATACAAATCAACAAATCTACTTTTTTTTTTTCTAACTACGATTTCCTCTAGCGCTACTTATACCTACTATTTTAACTAACTAAATACCTACTTAAAAATACAAGTACAAAATAAATCAAACTTACCTCCTCGCAATCCAAGTTTTCTTCTCTTCTCCTTCTCCTCCCTTCTTTTTTCCTCCCTTTTCCTCTCCTCTCCTTCTCTTTTTCCTCTCCTCTCCTCTCTTTCTTCTCCCATGCTTGTTGATTTCTGTACACTTAAAGCGAATCGGTCGGGACAGCATGAGTGCCTATATAGGCAATCCATCGCCGCACCGTTATGATCGAACATGCTGATCATTGTCAGACGGTTGGCGATCGATCCTATCGCCCAACCGGGCGATCGTAATGATGGCGCCAACGGCTCGCCTCTGTGCGCTTTTAAAGCGAATGGTTGGGCGATAGGTTTGCGATACACTTAGTTAGGCGATAAACTCGAGTCGCCCAATCATTGGGCGACAGACGATATTTTGTAAAAAAAATATCGCCGGAATATTTTTGATATTTCGAATAAAAAATAGATTATTTTTTTAAAAAAATTCAATATTGGCACGGCGCATTACATGACTCAGCTCAACATAGTAATCTTGGACAACTCTGCATCCTTGTACAATGCTCTCCACATGGCGTAGTGGCTCCCACTTATAATAAGATGGAACAAATTCTCTTCTCATAGCACATTTTAAATTGACCCAAGATGTAATGAGTCGTTTCCCACTTAGTTGTTGCCACAAACTAGAGGTATAGTCCTCAAAAAACATAATGGCCACTCTCACTTCCTTGGCTTCTGATTCGAACTTCTGGGATGCAAGCTCGAACTCCATGTCTTGTACCAACTCAAGATACTCCTCTGGATCATTACTACCATAAAAAGGAAGATATGTATACTCGCGATCTGCCATTGTTAGTAGCAAAGCAAAGAAAAACTATATATGTGGATGTGGAAGTTTTTATTTGTAGAAATCACTCAACCTCACCTTCTCTTACCAACCGAAGTTCTCATACGTCCTTGATGGAATTGAAGGGCTGCACGCACTTTGGTGACGGTAGACAACACAAGGTGATAGATTAAGCGAATTCAATTGCACAAGCACTATTAGACAATGGCTTATTTGTGGAGCTTGGAGGGAAAGTATTTACCTATGCAATCTGAAATTCTAGATATTGTAAAGCTAGATAACAATCCAAACTAGAATTCAATGCCTAGTTGATGATCTTATGATATAAGCGAAGAACAAAGCAATTCATACGCAAATATGATGGAACTTAGTGCAATCAAAGGAATGAGCTAATATATAAAAAAAAAATAAGAGATGCATAACTAGCTCGTATTGCACAAGTTATGGAGAAACGCTAGCTAATTGCTCAATGATATAAAATAGGATACAAGATTGTTCAAAACAATTAAATAGCACAGTCTGAAATTTGACAATCATAGGGTGTGCTCACAATAGGTGATCGGCCAAGTTTTTTTTTTCTTCTTCTTTTTTTTCTGTCCTCTTTTTTTTTTCTTTTTTTTACCTGACCAATCAAATTGTCACAACAACAGCACTTAAAACCCCACTTTCGGCTATGAAAGTAAATAACAATTCAGAGATGTGCAAAGTATAAATGAACAGCCCTAGAGCAAAGTATTCGCAAAGAATTGAATCAGTTCACAACAAAATGCACTCGCAGTTTTTCTGTACTGTACTGTAGCTATCGGGGGTACTGAAGCAACCAACACAGTATTCGTGCGTAATGTAGCAGAATGCTGTAGCGGATACTGTACCGCGGTACTGTAGCGTCTCACGGCCTCTGGCTTCTTTCCACGCGAGGATTGCAGCGCGTCGGTCTTTTTTTTTCTCGCGTTGGCCTGTGGCAAAGCACTGCGCGCGGCTCTATTGGACTTGATACGCGCGCACCGTAGAAATTGGAATAGTAGCTCGATACTATAGCACACGTTTTTTTGGCCGGCTAACAGATTGAGCACGATTACTGTGGCAGTTGATTTTTTTTCTTGGCGGACTAACAGATTGGAATCAAGAAATTAAAGCTATGCAAAGGAAACAAAGATCAGCGACTAAACACAATTTTTAATGGATCGAGACCTAACCAAACGCACTACAAATTCAAATTGAACTATGGGCTAAAGGGATTTTTTTTGGCTTTTTGTGTATAGGATGAAAAAATAAATCTAACTACGGATAAATTGATCATACCGTGGCAACCGATGCTCTGATATCAAGATGATATAGGGGATGCCCGATCTTCACGACGTAGGATCGATGATAACTTTGGATCCGTGCAACCTGACGAACCGATGGCGCCTAACCATCATCAAAACAAAGAACTCGCGACAAAAGAATTTGCCCAACCACACGCTCGTGATCCTGTCTACCTGACCACACAAAGTAGACATGTCTCTGCTCCTACAAAACACAAGGAATCACAAGAATAATAGGGTTGAGAACGCCCAATTCCCCTCTAGGTTGCACTATATGTCAAATCCTAGAAAGAACAAGCATATAGCTCTCTCTCAAAATAATATATTCATATTCATGGTGCCCTCATTACAATGGAGTGCTAGACTATTTAAGGGACCAAGGCTAGGGCCGGCTGTATTTGGTTCGGTCAAACAGCCGAAACCAATTCCCATTCGGTCATTCACCTAGCTATGGTTTGGAAACACAAAACACAATTGGTTTGGACTAAAACGGGTTACATGGCCGAGCACAAAGTGGCTTCGGCCCAATAGCTGGCACGCAGGCCTTTCTTCCTCACGATGCAAACAACCAGAGCATGTAGTGCTTGATTAGTGCCCTTTGTTAATCACTCCTCATGCATGCATACACCACATGCAGTATATATATGTAGCACCTCCTCCACGTCCTTATTTTTTATTCTTTCTTCCTTGTTGCATGCATGCATCCATGCATGTTCCATGCATGAGCTATTAAATAGCATATTGGCCCACATTGGTATGCATGCATCCATATATGAACAGTACTTGATATTTGTACACGTCATCAAACGCAGGTTCACATTAGCAGTAGCATCTTCGCTCCTTTGGCCTGAAACAATCTCCCATGTTTCTATACGTATAAAACTGCATACACAATATGAGACTATTAGGCAGTAACATATATTCATTAGAATCAAGATTAAAATTAATTAGGAGCAAGTTCACCTGATGATTGATTAATTTAGCTCGTGCTCATATAATTGGTCCAATTAGGATGTCCTCATCACATTGCCTGTGATAAGCTTGCTTATTTGAAATTTCATGTTTAGGAAACAAACCATGTTTTGAGAAATGTCACGATCACTTTGAGATGCATTTAAATGATAGTGCATACTCGTTTGATAGATTTATAAAGCGTACTTGTTCATCCTTTGTTGTTCAATAGTGTATAAGTAATCAGAGTAGCGCATTTGAAGCATGAAAGACACTAAAATTTCTCTCACCCACTTTACATGAATTTGATGTTGGGAGGGTAAAATCTGAATATATGAGTGGTGCAATTGGAAACATGATTTGAGATTCCCCACTACTAACTTCTATGTAGGCTTATAAATGTCGAGGATGGCTTTTCTCGATGTGAGGGGGAATGATGTGAATGGCAATTATACAATTATATGTGCTACTTATGCGTCCTATGGTTGTTCTTGTGTTAATCATGATGTGAAAAACAAAAGTGCTAAAATGGATGATAAGTACATATACCATGCATATACTCTGTTCTCCCTGTTTAGTATACTTTCAGGTTATCAAAAGCCCACGATGACTTTTCTTGAAGAAAGGGAGGGTGATGAGGACTACCCTAGCTTAATTGCCTACACACCTACACATGGCAATTCAAAACACTATCACAAGATTGAAGCTAAACTTAATTATTATATTTGTGTTCTATTGAAAGAATGTGACTACGACTTTGCTTGTATGTGTGTAGGTATGTTGGACACCCTAAAAATAGTGCAGGCTAGAGGGAGGACAGGGAGGCCGGCCCAAGGGAGGAGGTAGCAGTAGCACTACTATGGAGGGAAGTATCCAACCCAAGAGGAAGATGCAAGATCAAGCATGTTTCTGTCAACATGGTGCTCACAAGTTTGTCCACTATGTTCATGAAGATATATACACAATTCAGAGGGTTTCAATGTGCAAAAAATATATAATTAGAAAGATTATCAAGTCTACTTTCTAACATATCAAGCTTTGTGTGATTTGGAGCTTTCTACTATAAGTTATGGCAACTAGAGTGCATGCAGCACAAGATGTCAAGAACGACATGTGGGAGTTGAAAAACATATTGAGTATGTGGCTTGTATGGAATGTATAATTAGTTTCCTTATATTCCATGGTTTCTCAAGATTTATAAGACTTTATTTACTTGTCCCTCATATATTGGAAAACAAACAAACAAGGAAAGGAAATATATGAAGAGATGTTTCCAATTCGGACTCGGTTCGGAACAGCTAGCAGGGTCCCCTTTAAAAAGTCAATAGCTTCTGCAAACAGAGCCCGATTTGAATGTTTTGGTGCTTGTTAGAAATATAATTTCAAGTCTGATGCAACAGATCCACTCTCACCCTAAGATTTGACATGTGTGTTCTTCTATGTCCAAAACAAAGTAATGGTTGCAAAATCAGGGTTTTCTTTTTGTTTGATTTTGAGTCCTAAACAATATAGGGGTGAGTTGGGGTCGGTTTGGGCATATTGTGGCCGACCCTAGGGGCTATATAAAAGACCATATATTCGTGCCTTGTTTTTTTAACCAGGAATTTTGTTATAATTATTCAAAAAAGCATTATTGCTCTTGTTCTTAGAGTTTGTGCTAAGCCGCCAGCTGTCCCCTTGGGAATTGGGAGTATCTCTGAGTTATCTCTTTCCGTTGTTGTTATTGTGATTTCTTCGGTGATTGCAGGAGCGATTGCAGGTCTACCTTCGCGTTGTTCGGTAGACATTGATCAAAGTGTGTGGTTGGACGAATTCTTTTATTATAGATTGCTGTATTTAGACGATTAGCATCATTTGTTCGTCAGGTTGCACAGATCACCTGTTATCCTTGATCCTACATCATGAAGATTGGACACCCATATCATGCAACATCACGGGTTCAACATTGTGCTAGCTAGAGTCTTAAAAAAAACATTGTGCTAACCAGAACTTTGCAAGTGATAGATCGGCTGCCTATTGGGTCGTTAAAACAAAGTTGCTTACCAGCAATCCCAGAAAGGCCCAGCTAGCCGAAATATTAGTAAGGCCCAAATAACCTGACCTACGCTGAGGCTGAGCTTCGCTAGGCAAGCCTTTACAGCCCAAAGGAGCGCAAACATTTTTTTGTTAAAATAATACATTTTTAAAAGGAATTGTAGAAATAAATAGTCAAAAAAAAATTACAAAATTAGACTACCAATTAATAGCCCTATCGTCTCTTGAATTGGCAACAGCCTCCTATTGTCAACTCAATTGGCGACAGAGACTTCTCCAGTGGCATATGCCCCCTCTAGACAAAGCAATTCAGAGATTTAGTCTCTATCATCAATTCTGAATTGGCGACATTGACCATGTTCCAGAGGTCTAGTTTTGTAAAAAAAATTATACTATTTATTTCTGTAATTCTTTTTTTAATCTATTAGTTTTTTTTAAAAAATCCAAACAATTGCATTGCGTTGGCGTCGATTCGTCCGGAGGCAACTTCATCCGAGGCACATCGCGGTTGCACGACATCTTCATGGATCACCATCTCTCCAGACTGTATTGGCCTGACCTGCTGCTGCTGCTGCTGCTGGCATCTTCTTTCAAAACCCTTTCGCAGCAGCACTGATGTCTGATGATGAGGAGATAGCCATCATTCTGTCCGGAGCTCCACGGCTGGTAGACCACTCGAGTTGTCGTCCATGATACGCATTCGCTCCGCAACAAAAGGCACCAAGATAGTGCTTGCTGCAAACCAAGTGAAAGATCTGTATGTATCTGCAGAGAGAAAAATAAAGATTCACTGAAAAAAAAAAACTGTATGGGGAACCGAGCCCTGCTCGGTTGGTGTTGGTGTTGGTGTTGGTGGAGGGCGTCGAACGTCTTCTTTCTTAAGCGAATAGAAAGAGCTCTTGGCCAAATTTTTTTTAAAAAAAAACTGTTTAATTCGTTGTCGGCAGCACTCCCAACACCAGAGGAACCTTCCATGCATATTTAGCTTCCTCTTATTTTCTTTAGTGTTTCTCTAATCTCTTTGACGCATGGAAATGGAAATAAAAAAGGGTTGCGATTTATGAATAACTTTGCATGGGTTGCTTGCTTCCAAGGTCAGACGATGAGAGTTGAGATGGCAAAAGGCAAGCTTGCTTTTGCAGCCTTGATGGGAACAAATCAGGGACCAGCTTTTGGCACCGGTTGCCCGTGAGTAAGGACGAAGAGCGGTTAGGACGCAGCTCTCGCTTCACCCACCACTACGAGTAATCTTCTATCTCAAGTTCTCTGCTTTAAATTCCTAACATGACAACACAAAATACAGAGTAATTCATGATTCAGTTTATCCTAGATTCAGTTGATATTATTGTGAAGGAAAGCATCAAATACGTGCTAAATCCTCGGCTCTATCATCCGAGTATACTGCGAGGCGTGCCTGCTACCATTAGAATCAGAATCAACCTGTCAGTAGGAACAAAACCAATAAATTAAAGGACAACTCGATGGTCAGACGCCTCGAATTCTCGACTCCATCATCTACACTTTGTTTTCGTCTACTTCATACATACATGTAATCATGTATCCCTCTTTGTTTCATCGCAAGAATCTAAATCGCAAAATTGAATGACATGTACTGGATGAATAGCGATCGACGTGGAGGCCACGTGGACGGCACATGGCAAGAGGATCAGGTCATGTTCGTGGACGTACACGTCGATCCATCGCACGCCGCCGCGCGCATGGTGCCAAGGGAAGGGGAGCATGATGCCAGTGAAGTGATGAGCCAGGCATGCATCATGCCATGCCACAGATCGAGTGATAAGCCAACAGGCATAGCCGCATCTGTAGGATGGTCTATCTATCCATACTCTGTATCTTTTGTCTTTGGTCCTGAGAAATTGAGAAGAGAGGAGAAATTAGTGAGCATAGACCGAGTGCGATAATGAAGAGCTTTGAGTATACATGTAGGTTAATGCTTCGAGGTGTGGGATGCTGGCGCACCGACCGACCAGCCGGGACGGCGGTCTCCACCGGCGTCGAAGGTGCTAGCGCACCGACCAGGCCCGGCTGCTACCGGGATGAGACTATCTCCACCGGCGTCGGGGGTGCTGGCGCACCGACCGGGCCTGGCGGCGCAGCTACAACCGGGAGTGCGGTCTCGTCCAGGATGAAGGCCACGGTCGACCTCGGTAACGCGGGAGCACCGTCCGACGCTGGCTGCCGCTACGTCTAGGGACACGGTGTTGATCGGCGTGGGTGTTGCGGGCACACAGTCCGACGCCGGCGCCTTCTTACTCCGTTTGGCCTTCCTCGTCTCGCTTGCAGATGGTGCAGATCCAGAAGCCTCTGCCATAGGCAAAATTTTCATGTCCCATTAGTGGGAGAAACAAGGTACAATGCGAAAGTAAATTCTAGATATTCGTGTGATACTACAGTGGATAGAGAAAATTCTTTCCACCAGCATGGTATCTTTCGCGGAGCTTCTTCAATGTACCCAACATGTACGATGTGAACATGGCCCGCAAACATGATGCTTCTCTTAGTCTACATTCTCAGACTTTAAATACTTGTTAATCATGAACTGAGCTGAATAACATATTTGAATATTTTAGTTCATTTGTTCTCTTTGATTTCTAGAGATGGGGTTCATCGTCAGCTACTCTTCTGGGTCTACAAATTTGGTCTCCAGTGAGATCGTCAGGGGTAAACTTGTTGATGTCTCTACTTTGGGCGTTGGCGAGAGCGACGGTATTGAAACAAGCGATGAGATCTCCATCCCAGCAACACCATGTCGTATTGTACATTTTTCATCGCCAACGAGGTCTCCGTCCCCGACGAGGACTTCACCCGGTGACATTTACTTTCATGTTATTTTTACTGCAGTGATCACCTTATATATGCTACAGTGTCTAGCATTTGTTTGTCTTGTATGTATGTGTGAAATGATCGGTAGTGGTGCAAGTACATTAGCTTGTTTTTAGTTCTGTTTTTTGCTAGTAGTAAAGCAGGGAGATAACTGGGTTGTTTAGGCGTATTATTTGTCCTAAGATCATACAATAATTTTGTAGTTCGAAATTTGTCTATATCAAATTGAAAGTAGTATTTTTTTTATGATATAGACTCTAAACGTAAACCACGTAAGTTGACATCTATTATATGAAAGAAGGTCAAGCCAATATATCACGATGGAAAACTAAGGAAGGTGCACACATTGGCACCAAACCTTTCCCGCGCTTCGGTACTCAGGGACTAGCCAAATTGGTAGACATTTGAAGGTGTGTCAAATGATGTAATGATTTGATATGCTTTGTAAAATAATTTTTTGGCTATTAATGTCTGTGTTTGGATTGTTTTTTTTTTCAGATTTTTATTTATTTTTTTGTGATTCTTCCAAAGCAGTGTTATATGCTAGTATCATAAAGTCGTTGAACTGAAGTTGCTCCTGTGAAGTTGATGGCTGACGGGTGTCATATGTTCGACGGACCACCGCATTAGCGGGCGAGCACGGATTGCCCGCAACACATCCTACTTTCATCCTCACTTATCATGGGACGACACAAAACAAAAGCCACGTCTGATGTGAGCCGCGCATCAGCCTCCGCCTTTCGTTTCCATGGCCCAGCTCTGCTCTGCTCACCTGCATTGATGCGCCAAGGTTCCCTTTGTCCACTCTGAATTCTGATTTGAGTGCTTGTAGTCTATCTAGTGCAGCACTGTGCAAGAGCCACAGCATTGCTGCCTTGCCTAGTTGCCTGTGTCTCTCAAAGCCAGTGCAGAAAGCTACAGCATGCATAGCACAACACGACGCCGTGTTTGTTGCAGGATAGCAGGTCGGTTTTCCAGCCGAACACCGAGACACTACTGGCAGGAAAGGATTGGGCAATGGGTGCCTTTACCCAACGTGAAGATGCTGTCTTTGCATTCATGGCATCATTACAGATGATCTAGCTTAGGCCGGCCGAGCAAAAACTTGTGGGGTTAATCAGCTCAGAGCCTAGCTGTCTGAAAACTAGTTAGGTGATTTTCTTGAGTAAAACGTAGAGGCAAATGGAATGATTTGGGACGAGACGGCGGAGAATGGGTATGGAAGGAGAAGCTGCGCACCGATTCTCTGATGGTGATGGAGATAAGGCTCCTATCACAGCTGTCGGAATTTTCTTTCTTGATCGTTTGCTCTGTTACTGCTTCGACCAAAGAAAATCGCTCGGTCCTTTTGCGCCGTCGCTGCTTCGTCCAGTGAAACGCTCGTTCCCGCTCGGTCCTTGCGGACACAGCTTCGTCCGGACCCGCTGGTGCCAGTCCTCCCGACGTGACCCGCCTGTACCTTTGTCCTGGTTCCTGTGCATCAACGAAAAGAAACACATAGCAGCGCCTGTGCCTTTTCGTTGTCTTCATGTGATGCTAGCAACAGCGTCCCTGGTCATCCTTTTCTTCATGTGATGCTAGCACCTGGAATTCCAGTAGCGCGTTGATTTTCTTCGAGAGAATGAACGAAACACCTAGACAATGCCACCGAGACACAATCGATCGATCGGTTCTTTCGTTTCGGGAGCTTCAAATGTTGCTCCTCTTTTTCGGTTTTCATGTATATTACAGACTTACACTCCTACTAAAATTAGCAAATCTAAAACGAAAACTAACAAAAAAAATTACCAAAGCGATATTAAATCTATCAATCACCCCTTAATCTTGTTTCTTTACCTTAATCACACCAATCTTCTCTCTCATTTCCAAGAACTTAATCCGCCCCAACGACTTCGTTCAAATATCAGCAAGTTGATTTCCTGTTCTGACGTGATCAACTATTATCTTCCCTTCTTCGGCACACTCCCGAATGAAGTGATAGCGAGTATCTATGTACTTGCTTCTGTCATAGTAGACTGGATTCCTGCTCAAAGATACCGCCAATTTGTTATCAACCTTGAGCACAATCTTGCTCACCTCCTTCTATGTAAGTTCACCATCAACAAAACTAGACGACTGTGCAACATATACTTCCTCCTCTAATTCGCCGTTAAGAAATGCCGATTTAACATTCATATGATGCACTTGCTGTTGGGTCACGGGGTAGGCTACGATAGCTACAAACAAAAATTTCTACCACGCAAACCAGGAAGCCAAGCAAGTAGATGAACATAGATCGTTACCACAGACGCCAGCAGAAGCGGCGGAAGAAGGGTTGGAGCGACCGTCCAACGATAAGCAAGATCGATATAGTGGTCGTAGTTGATCGTCCAACGTCCAGCAAGTCGATGCAGTGGTCGTGGTCGATCGTCCAGCGTCCTCGCGAGTCGATCGTCTCCTCCAGCAACCTCTGCAGTTCCTTGTGAAGATCGCGGATCATCCTTAAGCGCAACAATCGTAGTAGCGCCTCTACGGTATCCACACGTCCAGAGCAGGAACAACCATACGCCGGTGTGCTAGCGCTAAGTCGCACGGCAGAGCTCTCAGGAAGATGGCGGCTAGGGTTTTGGTTGTGTTTCTTGCGTCCCTTCCCTCCCCACAGCCTCATGCATCTCCTTATATAGTGCTCGTGACGGATCCTATCCGAACACGTTTGACGAATCGATTCGATCTTGGTTTGTTCCAACCCGTTAAGTGTGTGACCACAGAGGTTCATGCGTAGTTCGGTTGTGACTCTAAACCCTTTCCGATCACAAGTCGAGCGCTCCTAGCGTAACATATCGATTCCCAAATACACACAAATTATATCGGACGAACCTTAATGCAATATGATCTACGATCAGGTCCTCATCACTTACGACCAGGTCCTCATCACTTACGACCAGGTTCTATCTTTATACGACTAGTTCGTAACTCTTTACGACCAGGTTACGACCACTCTGTGATTACGTTCGATCAGCCGATCTCGACCACTCAGATTTCCATACGAGCGATCAGAATCGCTCGAATCGAGCGACCTACTCGTGTATACTCCCTTTGCCTCACGATGTTTGGTTGAACTCCAGATGAGATGTTGTGTCATCCATGGACTGTTCAATACTTTCTCGATCGAGTGTCGGATAGCTTCACGTGGTCGAACACTTCGACTACTAGTGGCATGGCCATGCACTTTCTTTATCCGATCACAACGAGGGCCCGAGACATCTCTCTGTTATGTTAGGAGGGCAAATCCCATATCCGACCGGTCACATTCCTCTCCATGTTTCACAAAGATACCGAAAGCTACCTTTATAACTACCCGATTCTGGTGTAGCGTTTGGCAACCCCTAAAGTGCTATTACACATGTAGGAAACCATGTCGATCTCGTGTCTAAGGATTATACATCATCATTACTTGAGACCAACTAACGACACATAGAATCATAACAATCTCAATAGTGTCTCAAGGTGGGTCTTATCCAACACCATGTTCTCTAACATGTGTCTATATTATTGGTTTGATATTTCCATATCTATGACTCGTGAAACATAGTCACCAACCAATACATATTCTAGTCTATTCATATGTGTCCTCATATGTTTCCGACCAGGGACCGTATAAGAATAATTATCGCATAAATATAGAGTTTCACAACCAAGTCACATACTTGATAATAAATATTAACAATATCATTCTAGGAACAAGATAACACATTATCCAATGTCATGAACATAATGAAATATAATCATCTCTATGATTGCCTCTAGGGCATATTTCCAACAGTCTCCCACTTGCACTAGAGTCAATCATTTAGATATCTAATACCGATAGCTCTTGTGTGTGCCTTATGCTTTGGCTGTGTGAGAGGCTTTGTCAACGGATCAGTAACATTTAAATCCGTATGAACTTTGCATATCTTAACATCTCCTCTATCCACCAATTCGCGAATAAGATGATAGCGCCTGAGTATATGCTTGGACTTCTGATGGGATCTAGGCTCCTTAGCCTACGCAATGGCTCCATTGTTGTCACAATAGAGATCCATTGGGTTCGAGGCACTTAGAACCACACCCAACTCAGCAAAAATTTCTTATCCAAACACCTTCTTTTGCAGTGTCAAAAGCCACAATGTACTCGGCCTCTGTCGTGGAATCAGCAACCGTCTCTTGCTTGGAACTTTTCCAGCTCACTGCTCCTCCATTCAAAATGAATACAAAACCAGACTGTGAACGATAATCATCTTTGTCGGTTTGAAAGCTTGCATCGGTGTAACCATTTACAACGAGCTCTTCATCACCGCCATAAACTAGAAACACATCCTTAGTCCTTTTTAAGTACTTAAGAATGTTTTTCACAGCTATCCAGTGACTTTCATCGGGATCAGCTTGGTATCTGCTCGTAACACATAGAGCATATGATACAGCTAGTCGTGTACATAGCATGGCATACATGATAGATCCAATGGCCGAAGCATATGGAATATCACTCATTTTGTCTCGCTCATCAGTGGTTGTAGGACACTGATTCTTGCTAAGACTAATGCCATGTGCCATGGGCAAGAATCCTCTCTTGGAATTTTGCATGTTGAACCGATTCAACACTTTGTTTATGTACATATCCTGGCTTAATCCAATTAGCCTCTTAGATCTATCTCTATAGATCCTTATTC
Organism: Phyllostachys edulis; assembly: GCA_036346405.1. NCBI lineage: Eukaryota > Viridiplantae > Streptophyta > Magnoliopsida > Poales > Poaceae > Phyllostachys > Phyllostachys edulis. The sequence continues at coordinate 7,200,516 of CM070561.1, read as the reverse complement.
CCAAGATATATGCTGCATCTCCTAAATCTTTTATTGAGAAACTATTTCTTAATGAAGTTTTAACATATTCAAGCATTGGAATGTCATTTCCGACCAGTAGTATGTCATCTACATACAAGATCAGAATAACAAGCGCACTCCCACTAACCTTCATGTAAACACAAGGTTCTTCTTTGTTCTTAACGAAACCAAACCTTTTGATTTCCTCATCGAAACGTATATTCCAACTCCGAGATGCTTGTTTCAACCCATAAATGAACTTTTAAAGTTAGCATACTTTACTAGCATTCTTTGGATCGACAAAACCTTTAGGTTGTGTCATGTACACATCCTCATCTAGGTTTCCATTAAGGAAAGCTGTTTTGACATCCATTTGTCATATCTCATAGTCGAAATATGCAGCAATAGCTAGAATGATACGAACAAATTTAAGCATCGCTACTGGTGAGAAAGTCTCATCGTAGTCAACTCCTTAAACTTGTCGAAAACCTTTTGCGACTAGTCGAGCTTTATGAATGTGAATATTTCCATCCATATCAATCTTTTTCTTATAGATCCATTTGCACTCAATGGTTTTAACACCATCAAGTGGATCGACCAGGTTCCAAACCTGATTTTCTCTCATGGAGTCTATTTCGGATTTCATGGCTCCAAGCCATTTCTCAGAGTCTAGGTCCATCATCGCTTCCTCATAAGTCTTAGGCTCATCATTATTCAATAACAATACGTCATGCCCAAATCTTGTAGGCAATTGACGTGGCCTTTTAGATCTACGTGGGGCTGGTGCCTCATCTACAAGTTCAACAACAATTTGTTCAACCAGTAGAGGTTCAGTAGGAGTTGAAACACTTTCAGATGTTTCCCAAATTTCTTCGAGTTGCACCTTTCTCCCACTAACTCATTTTGAAAGAAACTCTTTCTCCAAAAAGACACCATTTCGGGCAACAAAAACTTTGTCTTCTTCCCAGTTGTAGAAATAATATCCTTTGGTTTCCCTAGGATATCCTATAAAGAAGCATTTATCTGATTTGGCTGCAAGTTTGTCAGACGTCAAACGTTTAACATAGACATCACAACCCCATATCCTTAGAAAAGACAAACTTGGACTCTTCCCAGTCCACATCTCATATGGTGTCTTATCTACTGATTTAGATGGTACCTGATTCAAAATGTAAGCGGCAGTTTCTAAAGCATAACCCCAAAAATACAATGGCAGATCGGATTGGCTCATCATTGATCGAACCATATCCAACAAGGTCCTATTACGCCGCTCGGACACCTCATTCCATTGTGGAGTGCCGGGTGGTGTAAGCTGTGGAACAATTCCACATTGTTTCAAATGATTACCAAACTCATGGCTCAAGAACTCACTTCTACTATCAGATAGTAAAGATTTGATTGTCTTGCCAAGTTGATTATGTACCTCATTCTGGAACTCCTTGAATTTTTCAAAGGATTCCGACTTGTGCCTCATTAAGTAGATATAACCAATCTACTATAGTTATTGGTGAAAGTAATGAAGTACTGAAAACCACCTCTAGCTGTCGTACTCATTGGTCCACATACATCAGTATGTATGAGTGCCAACTGGTCGGACGTCCTCTCACTACGACTAGTGAAAGGTGTTTTGGTCATCTTTCCGACCAGGCAAGATTCGCATGTGTCAAAGGATTCCAAATCAAATGAGTTTAGAGTTCCATCATTATGGAGCTTTTTCATGCGTTTCTCACTTATGTGACCCAAACGACAATGCCAAATGAAAGTGGAATTTATTTCATTAGGCCAAAGCCTTTTCGCATTAATATTATAGACGGATGCATCAACAAGATTTAAAATAAACAACCCATTCAAAACAGGTGCATAGCCGTAAAACACTTCATTCAAAAATATAGAACAACCATTGTTCTCAATAATGAATTTATAACCTCTCGCCATCAAACATGAGGCAGAGATGATGTTTCTACTAATGGTCGGAATGTAATAACAATTATTCAATTCCATAATAAATCTCAAGGCAAAAGTAATGACAAAGTCCCGACGGCTAATGCAAAGAACCCTTGCTTTATTTCCCACACGAAGATCCATCTCGCCTTTGCAATTCCCTACTCTTTGTTAGACTCAGATCGAATTGCGAGATATGAGCAACCGATCCGTATCAAATACCCATGAGTTAACGTAAGAGTCAAGAAGAAAAACATCTATAACATTAATACATCAGAGTGGGATTTTTAGTCCCGCCATTCTTTTTCGATCGGCCGGTATTTCTTGCGTTCCTCTTCCAATGGCTTAGCTCTTTGCAAGAAAAGCATTCATTCTCTTGAGTCGGGCCAGACTTAGTCTTGAGCTTAAGCTTGTTTTTGATCTCATCCGAAACTTTAGCCTTGCCCTTTCCGACCCAAGTTTTGGCCTTCTTCTTGAAGCTTGTACTCTTTTGCACCATCATCACATGACTATTGCTTTTCTTAATCTCGCCTCTCATTGTCTTAAGCATCATATGCTTGATCCGTGAGATTCTTGTCTAAGTTGCTCATATGGAAGTTCAAAATGAATCGCCCATAGCTTGCGTGAAGCGAAGCAAGAATCAAATCAGAGCCAACTCTTGGCCAAGTGGAAAACCAAGTTTTTCCAAGCTCGTGTGTAACCAACCATTTTGATCACATGAGGGCTCACTGGGACTACCCTCACTAGCTTGCACCCAAACAAGTTCTTTGAGATCTCATATCTCTCGGTTCTTGCTTGTGTCTCAAACATGCCTTTGGCGCCACGATCATATCGAGACCTCAATGTTCTCAAACTACTTACGAAAGTCCGAGTTCATCGCAGACAAGCATGAGACGCCTAACATCAAGGGATTCATCACATGCCTTTTATAGGCGGTTTTAAGAGTAGCAAGCAGATTCTCTCAGAGGCACATCTCGAATTGGTTCCTCTAGAACATGTTCCTTTTATCTTGCCTAAGAACAATTCTTAGGTTATGGGACCAATCCGTAAAATTTGTTCCATTCAGTTTTCCTTTTCAAGTATCGAACATAAAGCAAAAGCTGGATGTAGGTACAACGAAGAGGTGCCATGATCTACAACATAAATTATGCAAAACTAAGACATATGTTCAAGAAAAGTAACTTCTATTAAACAATTTAATAAAGATACTCCCACTAAATACCATATCCCTCTTATGACATTTAATGATTCAAGATCCAAAATCAATTAATCTACTAGTGAGTTATAGCATCACTGCTAGAAGATTAGTGAAATTGGTAAGCAACCCTTTGCTAATCATATCTCTATATGACTCTTGTTGTTGGGCAAGATCTTTATGCTTTGACTCCAACCCTTATGCCCCAAGGTCCACAACTGTTATGATAACCTTTTTAATTTAAACCAATGCTCAGCGTGTAAGTGTCTGACACAAACCTATCTAGTCAAGTAGAGTTAATGGCACTCTGCTATGGCAAGACCTACCAATAAAATACATGACTTTTGATGGTGCATCATATTTGGGAGGGCATCAATTTAACTTAATATTATCTGAGAGAATTTTACTTCTACCATGTTAAAAGCATTTAAAGCAAAACATGTATAGAAATAAATGAACAGGAATATAAAGGCATTCACAGATAATCAAATTGCATTGTGATATAGTATGACCCTTCTTCATGGTGATCTCCATCGCCATGCATCCTGTTCGTCATGTCTTCAAGTGGTCAACTCCTCCAAGCACTCCCACTAAGCCATCATTTCTAATAGCACTAGTAATGAAACGCAAGGAGTAAAGAAGCATCACAAGTCGACACGCAGGCCGTTATACAAAAATAGATATACAGCCTTGGGCTGCAATTAACATGACACGCAAGTCATGAACATTACACAAATACATGTATCTCATACATGAACCATTATGGGTCATACTATTCACATCAAACCCTGCAAAAACAAGTTATGCATATCGGACGACATGAGCACACACTACCTACAACGCGCGGTACGAATACCCAGCACGGCGGTCCCGCTAGCCGGTTAGCGGGTGGGGTTTGAAGGGGCAGCGCGCTCGAAAACTTTTTCTGAGACATGAATCTTATTCACGCAACCGAGCCTTGGAAATCATCGGATTAATCAAATTAACCCTATTCCGAACCAATCCGATCAATGCCTTGATACGACCACACACTGCGGCATACTCCGATGGCGGAATTCTGACCGGTAGGAGTGTTATGCAGACTGGTTGTGAACAAGCGCAATAAATCATCTGGTCCTTATAGCTCATACCTCCTCGTAGACCCATGTACTACCACCGAGAACTGATCGATCTTATCGACCAGGATCTAGATCGTTCCATCTATATGAACCGATCTAGGTTACCAGACCTGACCAGTAATAGATCCAATCTACTACTACCACATATCAAGTATATGCGATCGATCAAGATCAAAAACTACGCAGGATGGCTCTGATACCACTGTTGGGTCACGGGGTAGGCTACGATAGCTACAAACAAAATTTTCTACCACGCAAATCAGGAAGCCAAGCAAATAGATGATCATAGATTGTTACCACCAAACGCGCAGAGCAGTGGAAGAAGGGTTGGAGCAGCCTGGTCCAAAGTATAGCGCGTCGATGTAGTGGTCGTAGTCGATCGTCCAACGCCCGAAGAAGTCGATCAAGAGTCGAGTCGATCGTCCAGCGTCCTCGCGAGTCGATCGTCTCCTCCAGCAACCTCTGTAGTTCCTTGTGAAGATCGCAGATCGTCCTTAAGCGCAACAATCGCAGTAGCGCCTCTACGGTATCCACATATCCAGGGCAGGAACAACCATACACCGGTGTGCTAGCACCAAGTTGCACGGTAGAGCTCTTAGGAAGATGGCGGCTAGGGTTTTGGTGGTGTTTCTCGCATCCCTTCCCTCCCCACAGCCTCATGCATCTCCTTATATAGTGCTCGTGATGGATCCTATCCGAACACGTTTGACGAATCGTATTCGTACTGGTTTGTTCCAACCCGTTAAGTGTGTGACCTTGTAGGTTCATGCGTAGTTCGGTTGTAACTTGGAAACCCTTTCTGATCACGAGTCGTAGCGGCTCCTAGCAGAACATATCAATTCCCGAATACAAACAAATTATATCGGACGAACCTTAATGCAACATGATCTACGACCAGGTCCTCATCACTTACGACCAGGTCCTATCTTTATACAACCAGTTCGTATTTGGTCACGACCAGTTCGTAACTCTTTACGACCACTCTGTGATTACGTTCAACCAGTCTACAACCAGCTTGTATTTCCATACGACCAGTCTGTAACTGTTCGAACCGAGCGACCTACTCGTGTATACTCTTTGCCTCACGATGTCTGGTTGAACTCCAAGTGAGATGTTGTGTCATCCATGGACTGTTCAATACTTTCTCGATCGAGTGTCGGATAGCTTCACGTGGTCGAACACTTCGACTACTAGTGGCATGGCCATGCACTTTCTTTATCCGATCACAACGAGGGGCCCAGAGACATCTCTCCTGTTATGTTAGGAGGGGCAAATCCCATATCCGACCAGTCACATTCCTCTCCATGTTTCACAGCATACCCGAAAGCTACCTTTATAACTACCTAGTTACGGTGTAGTGTTTGGCAACCCCTAAGAGTGCTATTACACATGTAGGAAACCATGCTGATCTCAGGTCTAAGGATTATACATCATCATTGCTTGAGACCAACTAACGACACATAGAATCATAACAATCTCAATAGTGTCTCAAGGTGGGTCTTATCCAACACCATGTTCTCTAACATGTGTCCATATTATTGGTTTGATATCTCCATATCTATGACTCGTGAAACATAGTCATCAACCAATACATATGCTAGTCTATTCATATGTGTCCTCATATGTTTCCGACCAGGGATCGTATAAGAATAATTATCGCAGAAATATAGAGTTTCACAACCAAGTCACATACTTGATAATAAATATTAACAATATCATTCTAGGAACAAGATAACACATTATCCAATGTCATGAACATAATGAAATATAATCATCTCTATGATTGCCTCTAGGGCATATTTCCAACACTTGCCACCCTTCATGAGCCGCTAAAGAAATAAGAAGTCTTACTGTCTCCAATCAAGCAACTGGAACGAACACCTCCTCGAAGTCCACCCCTGCTTATGTACATATCCTTTCGCCACAAGCCATACTTTGTGCTTCACAATAGCACCACTAGGATCTCTCTTCACCTTGTACGTTGTAATTGCCTTGCTAACATCCATCCGTTCCTCAAAACTTTTGGCCAGTAGAGTGTTCAAGATTTTGTCATTTATTTGTTTCTCCCGGTTGCCCATTCCTTTCCCTTCAACAACAGGGAGGAACTTTCTATGTTTGCCACGCTTCTTCGGAGGTTTCTCACCAGGCAACTTTTCGTCAAAGTTCCCACTGCTAGCTATTACTGAAGAAGCCATGCCAGCAACATTTCCTTCTTCACCTTGAAGCGCAGTACCTGTTCCAGGTGAGTCCCGATCGTGGGAGCCAATTACTGTAGCCTTGGAACCAACATCAATCACTCTAGCTGATGGGACATGCTGCTTTAACCTTCCCAGCCGATTCCTCCTGCGCCACCTGCATGCGTATGGGAGCCTTTGGTGCCTGCTGCATGTGCGCCTCCAGCGGCGGCTTGTGCATGGGGGTTGCCACCTCTAGCAATGTGCGCGCCATTTTCTGCGCCTACATGACCGTGGGGTCCTCTGCCCTCAGCTGCGTGCATGTGGTCTGGAACTCCCGAGCCGCCACCTGCTACACATGCATGCGCATGGAGCCCACCGCCTCCAACTGCGTGTACGTCGCGCCCTTCATGCGCGTGGAACTCGCCGCCTCCTGCAGAGCCCTGTGCGCCGTTTGGACATCCCAAGGCTCCGCCTCCTAGGCCAACTGCGTGTCGCCCCTGGGTCCCACTATGTCCTTGGACAGTGAGATTAACAATGCCTGAGACTTCCTATTCGGTGGTAGATATAGGTTCGTCGAGAGAACCAGCTGCGTTTGCACCTTTGCCTAAAACTAAAAAAGATAAACGTACTTTCTTTGTCTTGTCTCATACCTGGTTCGATACCCCAGTTCCACTCTAGCTCCTCCAGGCTGTCCTTCAGACAAACTAGCTTACACTACTACACAAAACGTCATCACAGATGGTTTTGTGAACCGTCTGTTTTTATGCGTCTGTGATAACAGGCGGTTATCACAGACGGTTTTAAAATCGTCTGTGAAAATAGCTATCACAGACGGTTCTGAATAAGAACCGTCTGTGATAGCTATTTTCACTACAAAAAAAATCGGTTTGCTCATTGCCGCTTTGCTCAAGCTACAAGACGCAGCTTGAAAAAAGAGGGAAGAAGATCGTATATATGCAGATGTGGTGAGTACACTAGAGAACACCCCCATCACCACAGCACCATCATCACCATCCAAATCTGACCAAGCAAGGTACTCACCATCTTTCCCCTCCCACTATTATTTTGGCCTCAGCCAAATCAACTAGGTGAACCAACCCATTCCATCAGAACATTAACAATAGCCCATATCATCATGCATTCCCACATCGCAGAGCAAAGGGTAGAGAATAGATAGAGGGGAGTGGTATTGTACCTCAGTAAGCCATGATAGTCCACCTCCAACGCCTCACCATGCATGCATAACTAGCATCACAAATCAAAATGAATAAATGAAGATTGCACGTACAAACCAATATAGCCAACAAGGGGAAGGGGAACGAAGCCATGAGGAGGACCAAGCCGAGCACAAGGCGGAGGTTTTCCAAAGAACCGGAGCGCTGGCGCGGTTGGGGCGACGCCGTTGGGATACTTGCGATCCTGGGGCTAAAGAAGTACCACTCACCTCCCCATGGAAGACAAGGTGGGGTGGCCTCCGCCGTTAGGATATTTAAGGAGAACGCCAAAATATTTTGCCTCCGTGCATGCGCTCAAATTTTCGAACTCCCACGTTAGTAATCACGAGGCGGTTCAGATCAAAAACCGTCAGGATGACATATCACGCAGCGGTTCGTATGACAAACCGTTTGTGATAATTATTCATCACGCGGTTCTTAATACGAACCGCTCGTGATAAGTATCTCATCACGCATTTATTTGTATTAAAAACCGCTCGTGACTTGATATCCAAATCACAGGCGGTTTTAATATAAACCGCCTATGATATCTGAAGACATCACGCATGCTTTGTAAATAGAACCGCTCAGGATACTTCCTGACGGTTCTTAACAATAACCGCCTATGATGACTCAGATATTACGCAGCGGTTCTTGTTAAGAACCATCTGTAACGTATCATAGACGGTTCCATTTAAAAACCGTCTGTGATAGTTACATATCACAGACGGTTCTAAAAGAACCATCTGTGATAATTTCATCACAGACGATTTCAAAGGAACCGTCTGTGATGAGGCGTCTTCTATAGCTTGTTTTGTAGTAGTGTTACAAGTTTTTAGAGAAACTTTATACAACTGGTTTGGTGATTTTTTTTCACCTTCATCAATATATCTTTATTTTTGTCATAGACACGCAAGACCTTATCCTGCAGCTCCACCCTGCACCCTGCACCCTTCTTCCGCCAACTGGCTGAAACTGAGTATGTTGTTGCACAAACTCGATATGAAGTAAATTTCAGGTAGCATCTTCTGATCGCCGTTTTTGCATCGCAAGAATATTGTTCCTTTGCCTCTTATCTGCATCGTCAAGTCGTCGCCAAACTTGACTTTACCCCAAATCTTCTCGTCAAGCTCATGGAGCATGGAGCGATCCCCCATCATTTGATTGTTTGCTCTATTGTCCAAATACCACAGATCAGTGTGATCGTGGCTGCCTCCCTCTGTGCATAGTTTAGGAACTACATTCTCCTCGTTCAACATCACCATGACTGGCGCTTCTTTGACACATAAGGAGAGAAGCAGGGTCGGCTCGTCGTCGTCTTCACAAGCTCAGATGAGGTTTATCTTCTCGTTCTTCTTCTTGTTTCGGCAATCCGAAACGTAGTACTCATACTTATCGCAGTTGAAGCACTTTATGTGACTTCGGCACTCTGACGCGTAGTGATCAAATTTATCACATTCAAAACACTTGATATGCGACTTATCACGGGATCTGTCACCACCGCCTTCTCCAGACTTGTCTCCATGTCCACCTCTACCGCCTCGCCCATGCCCGCGCCCACGCTCGCGGCTACTTGATGAGCCACGACCGTCCTTCGACGGCGGTTCCTTGTGAAACTGTTTGTCACCGCTTCTTACATCTCCCTTTAACAACAACGTCTGCTCGTTACGGGACTGATACCTCTTCGGAAGCTCCTCATGCGCCTTGAGAGAGCCGGTGATCTCCTCGACCATTTTTTTCTGCAGATCAGAGGAGTACATAAACGTAGTGACGACACGCACGTACTTTTCTAGTAGCACTAGTAGATATTTCTTTACTGCTACAGGTGTCTCCGTCTTGTCACCAAATCTGACCTAGACAGATGAATCAAATGCGATGGAATGGACCACCAACTTTTGTTTTCTACTGCTACTCAACCTGGCCAGCTAGCTAGCTATTGACTGCATCCATGCATGTGGGTTCTGCGGGTTCTGCACATAGCATGTGTTGCGCAATTAACCAACCGGCTCGATCGTGGGTGAGAGATTTAGCCGTATTAACCTAAGCTAAGCTAGGTTGGTGCATGGGCTGCTCGCTGTACTAGAACCAGCTAGTCTGCTAGTGGCTAGTAGAGTAGTAGTACTACTATTTGTGTAGTTTTTCTTTTTGCCTAACAAAACACTCTTACATTCCAGTCATATCATTGTTGTAAATTTCTAGTAGAGGGCTAGATCGAGGTCCATACGTACATGCATACTAGTACTGGTTGATAGAAGACCACGTGAGATAACAGTGCATACATATATTTGTCGACGATGGACACTCAGGTTTCCTATCGAATTTACGGGAAATAAAAATAAGAGAGTACAGTCGAGTTGAGATCTTATTGCCGTGGAAGAATGAATGTTTACAAGTTTGCGCATGAATGAATGTCCTCTAGGGTGGCTATTTATGCCTATCTAAGAGGTGTTAAGTTAATGCCGCTAAAACGTCATGTCTTTTTCCAACCTTCGAGTAAGTTGCCGGGAGCGCCAATAACTACCCTCATGTGTTAAATTAATGAGTCATGTGGAAAAACCGTCTGTAATACCCCGATCTTGTTCCGAGGGAGAATTCATGCAAAAGAAAACTACACATGTTAGAAAGGGGTTTCTCTGTGAAAATCTGATTATTTCTACGGATGGAAATTAATCAAAAGAGAGAATAATCACTTAAAAAGGGTTGGTCTGTGTTTTTCCGCCAATTTGGGTCCTAGGCCTTGGCCCAGAAGGCCTAAGAGGGGGGCCGGCCATAGGGGGGGCGCCACCTTCCCTTCCTAACCCTAGCCGCCCCAATCCTCCTCCCCCTTTCCCACTCCAAGCCGCCATCCTCATCTCCTCCTGTCCTAGGCATAGCCCCATCTCTCCTTGGTGCCGCCCTGCCTTTGGTGCCTCCTTTCCTCGCCATCGGAGCTCTCCGCTGCCAGCCAACGTGAGGGAAGGAGGAGGAGGATAGCAGCACTGCCGGCCAAAAGGAAGGAAGGAAGAGGGTGGAGAAGAAGGTTCTTCTCCGTGGGTTTCGTTCAGCGTCTCCCTGAGGTTCTACAAGGGTAACGATGGATTCCCCTCGCTATTTGATTCATAATTGATGCGAATTCGATTAGGTTTGTTGGATCAGATTCCTGATGCTAGTAGATCAGTTCTGTCCAGATTGTTGTGCGGCCGTTTTCATGATCTTAGAGGCCGAATTAGAGAATCCAACCTCCTATAGTCATGTGGGATTCGTTCTTAGCTTTCTGTAGCCTCTGAGAACACTCAATTCCGATTACGGTTTGGAAGCTATGACGAATTCTTTCCTGCTGTTCTGAAAACCTGACGTGAATTAACTGTCAACTTATCCATTAAGTTAAGGCCAGAATCAGGGTTTCCACCCAACTAGTTTGTTGTAGAATTTTTTATAACCTTTCTGTATTGATAAAGAACACTCAATTTGGATTTGTAGACCAAAAGATATGATTATTTCTCTACTGCTATGTGGTTCTGTTAAACAGATTAGATATTCGACTTTCATAGAATTGTTAGCCTAATATTCTAGCCAAATTAGAGGTTTCACACAACTAGTTTATTGTGGGCATTATTGTTATCTTTCCATAGGATCTAAGAACACTCCGTTTCGAGTCTCAGAGCAAAAGTTGTGTTGCTTTTAGTATCGCTGTCCAGTTTACCGTCCTATTAGACTGTCGGTTTATTTGGGTAGATCGACTATGTGAACTTTGGGTTTAGATTGCTGCGACTAAGCATTTCGAGTAGCGTCCTTTTCACGTTGTTCTTATTCAAGTATTTATTTTCTGTAGGAGGGGGAAATTCGAGTTTAGCGGCACCCTTATTGCCTCTTAACGCTTCACAGAGCGGAAGGCAAGTACCCTGTCATTTGTATCATTGATGATGGTTGATTGTTGATGTTCATACTTTCATTTCATTCTATGTTCTGTGAATAGATTCCATTGATTCTTATTCTTTCTTCATATGATAATCCATGCTTCATGTTATTATGATTCCATATTCCTATTCATCCATTCAAACACATAGTCATCCACGAGAGTGGGTAGTGAAGTTCGTTCCTTCTTTCATGTTCATCCACGAGAGTGGGTACTGAAGTGTCATTATTCCAATATGGGTAAGTACCTTGTGATTCATATTGTTGGTGAATGCTGAGTGCTTGTTGTTCATACTGTTATTTCTATGATCCATGAGTAGATTCAATGCTTCATGTTCTTTTCACGTTCGTTAATTCATGTTTAATGAGATGATGTCTTTCATTATTCATAATTCATTCCATTCATTCATTGTTCATGTTTCATCCACGGGAGTGGAATATAAAGACCCATCAATTCTAGTATGGGCACGTAAAACCCACCATTCCAATGTAGGCAGATTTGGTTCCCTATATGAAATGTTCTTCAAATGGGCCTTAGATCCCTGCATTTTGTTAAATGCGGGTCTAAGTGAAAACCGACGGGTGTGTCGCTGGCTATACCGGTATAAGCAGAAGTGGAGTTCATGCATTTCATCCATTCGTACGATTTCCGATATTCTAAATTCATATTCTATAACATGAATGTCATGTTATTATTCGTTCATTCTACATTCGATTCTATTATGTGATGATATGTTCTCATTCGTTCATTCTACACTCGATTCTATTAAGTGATGATATGTCCTTACTCGTTCATTCTATTATGTTCTTATTATGTATTGTTCATTTTGTTCTATTGTATTTGCTGAGTCGTGGACTCATTCTTGCCGTGTTTTATTTGTTTTAGGTAAACATCGAAGACGGCATACATGGGAGGGTTTAGTCACGTGGATCACAACATTCACTTCATATTCTTCCATTCACTTCACATTATTCATTTTTAATCATATGAACTTGTTCTTTCCAATCATTCGTTAAGTATTGGATTGTAATAAATGGAGTATGATAGTTGATGTTATCCTTTACTATGATTATGGTTAATTCAATAACTGTATGTGATCCTTGATTAGTATATTGATAGGATTATCTTACTTGACTCAATATTCTTGAATATTTGGAGATTGTGATTTGTCTTTGCATTTAGATTAATTTCCTACATTTGTTCTATTAGACAATGATCTTTACTCGAGATTAATTTTTATATTGTTGAAATTATTTTGCATTGTTGTCGTATGTTAGTCTGTTAGGTATCATCTTGGCTTCCGCATAGCCAGGGTGTTACAGTTGGTATCAAAGCGGGCTTTAGGTCCGTGGTAATTGATTATTAAATTGACACACTGTGCACAGTAGGTGGGGTTTGGGAAATCCATTGCATCCGCATTTCTAGTGGTATGTTTCATTATGCTGTACTGTATTGAATTGCTTCTGTACTATCGTTCTTGTTGTTAATTTATGATATGTTATGATATTCTATATCTATCAATTTGTTCTATGATTGTCATGAGATGATCGTGTATATTCATAATTGATTATATTGATTATGCATGTTGATAACGGATGTTAAGAAGTGGAGGTCATGGTTGTTGCTCTGGGATTCACCAGGTTACACCACCGTTCGTGGTATGTGGATAGGGGAGTAGTTACCCCGAGCACCATAGTTACAGATGTTGAGCATGAGTTGTTTTAGAAAGTTGTTATCTTCCTTGATTTTTGAATTTGGCCAATTCTTGTCCTGTGGTGGTTGATGAATTTCTCTTGGATTCGTGGTTCATTGTAGTTGATGGGTTTCAATAGGTCTCTCATTGTTCTCTGAGACAAATATTGTTTTTCGACTATTGAATTGCTTTTACTACTTGTGATCGTTGTTAATTGACGAGATGGATATTTCCTTGGTGGTTCCTTCTTTCTTATTGGAAAAGAATGACTCATTTATTCATTTGATATTTTGGGTAATGATAGTTTTCTGTTGTAAGTTCGTTAACGTGAGAAAGCTTTAGCTCTATGTGTTTCTTTTGGATCAGTCCTATTGTTGAAGCTTAAAGCATCTCTTTTCTGAAGAAAAGTGTTAAAATCCTTTTGTGATGCCTTGTTGGGTTTAAGTCGGAGATTGTAATCAAACAAAATGGTTGGGTATGGGTTTCCATTGGTCCCTATTTGTTTTTCAGAACAACTAATGTCTTTCCGACTGTTGAGCTCTCTTTGCTACTTGTAAACATTGTTAATTTCAAGATTTTTCTCTTTCATGAGAATCCTATCTCTCTTGTGGATAAAGGTGACCTGGTTATCCGTTTGGTGTTTTGGATACTGGGAATTATCTTTTACAAAGTCCATTGAAGGAATTTTGACTTTGCTCATTTCTTTTGGATTAGTTGGAGTGTTAGAGGTTAGAACCTCTTTCCTTGAAAAAAAAATGTCGAAACCCTTTGTGAGGTTTTGTGGTATTATGTGAGAGGTTGTAAGTAAAGAAGATAATTGATAATCTATGACGTCAAGTTGGGCTATTGTTTGTGGTAGCTGAAATTATTCTAAATAAAGTGATGTATTGGAATATCCTATTGCTTTTTAAGAGATTCGTGTGATTAAATCTTAAAGGCTCTTTGGTCTGAGTTCGCAACGTGAGGTTGCAATCAAATATAATCATGTTAATTTCTTCAAGAGGAAATTAATCTGTTTGCGTTTCGTGAAATCCCGTAAATGAAAATGTTTCGAGTTTTGTAGCTCAGATCATTTGGATCTCATGTTTCTTGGGTAGTTGACCTGTTCCGAGCAAATATGACGTGTTGAAATTTTTTATTGATTCTTAATTGGTTCTTGTGGTTATTTGAATCATGCCTAAACTTTCTGCTCTTTCCGCACAAGAGTTGTCGAGTTTCAATCGCAATGTCATTTCCTATTGGTTGTTATTTGCTATTTCCTTTTTGAAGGATGTGTGCCCTTAGCAGTGAACTCAACTTTCATTTTCCAATATCATCGATATCAGATTATTTCTTTTGGTTTCGTGCTCGCTGTGAGGAGCACTGTTTTCTAGTGTGATGAATCTTGTCCTTATTCGCCTCTTTCTTTTGAGAAAGGATCAACAGTTTTGTGTTACAAAGTTTTACAAAGTGTAAATCGGCAACTGTTTGGTGGTGGTTAAGTAATTATAGTGGTGAGATTTTGCTACCAATCTATTGGAGTAGTAGAAGATGAATTGGTTTTGACCTGTACCTCATGGAGGAAATTTGATTCAAATGGATTGTATGGTTTCGAAGTAAAACCGAATGGTGTTACGACTAAGTAGAATCTATGGTATCGTGTAATTCCAGAACATTAGTTTATATTGAAATGTTGGGGATTATCGAAGGTATGGAAATCTTGATCAATTCTATAGAGTAACGCAATTGGAAAGTATTGCGAATTTGTGTGGGTGATTTCTGATAATGTCATTGGGTGAATATGTTAGAGTTGTGGGGATGTTAGAGATTTAATCTGATGATTTCTCTATCAGTTATAAGAGAGGTTCGTTGTAGAGGTCTGGGAGGTTAAATTTGGGCTTTGCATTTTTATGCTAGACCTTTGGTCGCCCAATGATTGTGTGTGGAGAAAGTAGAAAATGGCGTTTCCTGATTAGTGGAATGATCATTGATAGAACCCTTCTGATGTAGTACATGAGTGTGTGTACTGAGGATTCTGAGTTGTTATTCTTGAAAGTTGGAGGTGATGGGATTGTGTGGGATCTATTTTTGAGGTGCTTTGGGTGCCTTCTGTCAAATTAATTTCGTCAGTAGAAGGAGTTTTCTATAGTATTCAATGGAATCAATAGAGTCCTCTACAAAGGTGTGGATGATGTATTTCGGTTTAAGCATAACTTGAGGATGTTAATTAAGAGGTTTGAGCTCATGTGGTATGCGATGAATTCGAATTCCAAGGTTTGAGAGAAACTTTATTCCTAAAAGAGAAACTGAGAAAAATGATGTTTTCTTGGGTAGTGAAGCGTTTTTTTATTCTCGCTTGAGCTTTGTGTTGTTGACTGATGTCTTTCGCAATTTGAGTTGGTGCTGTGTTGACATGTGTGATTCTTTCCAGTTTAGACGGAATAAAAGAAATATTTGATTTGGGAATTCGAGTGATTTCTCCTTTGGCTTTCGTGGTGTTCATTCGCAAATTTCCTAATTAGAAAGTGGAATTGCTTTCGTGATGAGTTATTAATTTTTGGATTTGACCCTTTTGGTGGAGAGTTGGCATTGCGTGATTGTGATGAGAACTCCTTATTTTCAGTTGGATTCTCTTTGTAAAACAGTTGTTTAAGAATGAGTTCTATTGTGTATTCTTGATTAAAGGAGGTGCTCCTTGTTAAATGAATGGTTCGATTTTGAGCTTGTTGTGTGCTTTTGTACCAAGGGGAAGTTGGCCCAGGTACATTGGTTCGTTTTCGACAGTTGCAGGGGTTAGGGAATTGGCGTATCCCTTTGACCATATCGGGTCCATACGCGAGGAACGCAACGTCTGGTATGATCTGGTGCTGAGTGAGTAACTGAGCCGTTCAAAGTTTGAGATTTCGTTAAAGACGTTGACCATCGAGTAGGGTCTTACCTTCGATCCTCTTCTGATGAGTGTACTTGGATATGCCGGGTTGAGCGTTATGATAGACATCGTTATACGTCTTTGTGTTGTGGTCTCATCAGTTCGAGAGAGAAGCTACTTGGAAGATGTAGTTCGTAGGCGCAAATTATGTTTGAATTTGTTCGCAATGGGTGCGTGTTTATCCTTGTTCAAATTCCAGTTGCAGCTTTCTTTCGGTTAGTTCGTCGAGTAGATTCGAGGTCGAATCCTATTAAGGGGGTAGAATGTAATACCCCGATCTTGTTACAAGGGAGAATTCATGCAAAAGAAAACTACACATGTTAGAAAGGGGTTTCTCCGTGAAAATCTGATTATTTCTAAGGAAGGAAATTAATCAAAAGAGAGAATAATCAGTTAAAAAGGGTTGGTCTGTGTTTTTTCGCCAACTTGGACCCCGGGCCTTGGCCCAGAAGGCCCAAGAGGGGGGCCAGCCATAGGGGGGCACCACCTTCCCTCCCTAACCCTAGCCGCCCCAATCCTCCTCCCCCTTTCCCACTCCAAGCAGCCACCCTCATCTCCTCCTGTCCTAGGCGCAGCCCCATCTCCCCTTGGTGCCACCCTGCCTTTGGTGCCTCCTCTCCTCGCCATCGGAGCTCTCCGCTGCCGGCCAACGCGAGGGAAGGAGGAGGAGGACAGCAGCACTGCCGGCCAAAAGGAAGGAAGGAAGAGGGTGGGGAAGAAGGTTCCTCTCCGTGGGTTTCGTTCAGAGTATCCCTGAGGTTCTACAAGGGTAACGATGGATTCCCCTCGCTGTTTGATTCATAATTGATGCGAATTCGATTAGGTTTGTTGGATCGGATTCCTGATGCTAGTAGATCAGTTCTGTCTAGATTGTTGTGCGGCCATTTTCATGATCTTATAGGCCGAATTAGAGAATCCCACCTCCTATAGTCATGTGGGATTCGTTCTTAGCTTTCTGTAGCCTCTGAGAACACTCAATTCTGAGTTACGGTTTGGGAGCTATGATGAATTCTTTCCTACTGTTTTGAAAACCTGATGTGAATTAACTGTCAACTTGTCCATTAAGTTATGATTAAGTTAAGGCCAGAATCAGGGTTTCTACCCAACTAGTTTGTTGTAGAATTTTTGATAACCTTTCTGGATTGATAAAGAACACTCAATTTGGATTTGTAGAACAAAACATATGATTATTTCTCTACTGCTATGTGGTTCTGTTAGACAGATTGGATGTTCGACTTTCGTAGAATTGTTAGCCTAATATTCTAGCCGAATTAGAGGTTTCACACAACTAGTTTATTGTGGGCATTTTTTTTATCTTTCCATAGGATCTGAGAACACTCTGTTTCGAGTCTCAGAGCAAAAGTTGTGTTGCTTTTAGTATCGCTGTGTAGTTTACCGTTCTGGTAGACTGTCGGTTTATTTGGGTAGATCGACTATGTGATCTTTGGGTTTAGGTTGCTGCGACTAAGCATTTCGAGTAGCGTCATTTTCACGTTGTTCTTATTCAAGTATTTATTTTCTGTAGGAGGGGGAAATTCGAGTTTAGCGGCACCCTTATTGCCTCTTAACGCTTCGCAGAGCGGAAGGCAAGTACCCTGTCATTTGTATCATTGATGATGGTTGATTGTTGATGTTCATACTTTCGTTTCATTCTATGTTCTGTGAATAGATTCCATTGATTCTTATTCTTTTGTCATATGATAATCCATGCTTCATGTTATTATGATTCCATATTCCTATTCATCCATTCGCCCTCATTTCCTTTGGTGGCTGTAGAGGACAGCTCCCAGGGACAGTCTTCCGTGGTTTTGGGTGCTGCTCCATTGGCCGAAGGTCATGTTCATTCGGTGGTTGCAGTGGATGGGGAGTTGCCTAGCGATGGCGTCTTCAATACAGTAGGCGTATTGGGATGTGTTACCAATACGGGTGCAACTCTTGTGACCACGTCGGATCATGTTGGTAAGACCTCTGTGGGCTCAGCTACAACGGAGGATGTTTTGATTAGGAAACAGGCTGACCAGGAGTTTCTCCCTTGGGTGGGTGCTGAGGCTATCAGTGGGGTAGATTTGTTAGACTCCAAGCTTGCTGAGTCGGCTACAGTAAACAACAAGGTGGACAAGCAAAGTTCAAAAATAGCCGAGGTTTCCAAATCAGCGATGATCCAAGTGGATGAACCGGTGGAGCCAAGGCAGAGTGATCGTCTCAAGATGCAAAAGTCCGGTGATGAAGACTCGGTCCAGAAAGCTACGCGGCGGGCTAGAGTTCGTAATCTCGAACTTGATTCAAGTAAGTCTGCTAATAAAATTTCTTTTTTGTCTTTCTCTAACGAGTAATTTATTAGAAAAGTTGCTAGCATTGGCATTTCTTTAGGGGATGATAACTCTGAGGTTGCCCGTTCTATTAAAAACATTAAGGATCTTGAATTAGGACGATTAAAAAATAAAGGATTGGTAGAGGTTGATGAGTTGGCGGATGAGAATATGGATTACAGTGATATCTTAGCCCTTAATCATTTTTGTCATGATTTAGATAATGATTTGACAAAGGATGACCACTTTGATTTTACTTTGGTAGTAAATAAAAAAAAGGTCCAAAGGAAAATATTCGCATAATAGACCAATCAAGGTAAAGTTAAAATGAAAGGTCTTTTTTGGAATAGCAGAGGTCTGGGAGACTTAGCTAAACATCGCTATATCTGTGAAGTAGTCAAGGAGCAGCATTTAGATTTTGTGGCCATCCTTGAAACTGGTAAAAAAGATTTTTCTGTCTCTAATCTTAATCATCTTTTTGGTGGCCGGGATTTTTTTTGGCATTGTTCTCCGCCTCAAGGTCGGTCCAGGGCATCCTTTTAGGGGTAGATCTGCGGGTTTTTGATATTAGTTCTATTGATGCTGAGGATTTTTTTATGTAAAGTTCCACCTAAAAAATAGAGAGGATGACTTTCAATGGATTCTTGTGGCTGTTTACGGTGCAGCTCAAACTCATTTCAAGGAGAAATTCCTCACTGAACTTGTTCATGCCTGTAGGAAAGATTCTCTTCCTATTTTAGTTGGGGGGATTTTAATATTGTCAGACATGCAAATGAGAAAAACAATGATAACTTTGATTATAGATGACCTTTTTTATTTAATGTTGTGATTAATAATTTGGATTTAAGAGAAATAGATTTATCTGGGAGACATTTTACTTAGGCCAATTCGTTAGATAATCCAACCTTTGAAAAGCTAGATAGAGTTTTAATGAGTTCAGACTGGGAGTTTAAATTTCCTTTGATCACAGTTAATGCTCTTGAAATAGCTTTGTCTGATCACACACCGTTGCTTTTAAATACAAGAGAGGCCTCTTTTAGAGGGAGTTAATCTTTATTTAAATTTGAATTAGGCTGGTTGTGTAGGGATGGGTTTAGGGAGATGGTGGCTGATGTGTGGAAAAAGAAAACTAGAGGTCATTCTTCCTTACAAATTTGGCAGTGTAAGGTTCGAACTCTTAGACAATTTCTTCGCGGTTGGGCTAAAAATTGCAGTGTTACTTATAAAAAGGAAAAGCTTGAACTCAACTTGATTATTGATAAGCTAGATAAAAAATCTGAGTTTATGCGTTTGTCTCATGAAGATCTCACTCTTAAAAAGTTGGCTAATGAGAGATTGGAACATCTATTAAGAGAAGAAGAAATTAAATGGTACCAAAGATCCAAAGCGAAATTTCTTTTGGAGGGTGATAGAAATACACGTTATTACCATTTGATTGCGAATGGTAAGCATAGAAGACAAAGGATTTTTCAACTCGAACAAGAGGAGGGGATAATTCAGGATGATGTACAATTAAAAAAGTATATCACCAATTATTATAAAGAACTATTTGGACCATCTACAGTTAATCATTTCTCCATGATTGATACACTTAGGAATGATATTCCTCAAGTGTCAGATGCTGAAAACAATCTACTTACAGAACCTTTTACGGAGAAGGAGGTGAGAGAAGCTATCTTTCAAATGGAACATAACAAAGCATCTGGGCCAGATGGCTTCCCAGCAAAGTTCTATCAGGTGTTTTGGGAAGTCATTAAAAATGACATGATGGCCATGTTTCATGAGTTTTATACTTGCTCAATGCCTCTTTTTAGCTTAAATTTTGGGATCATTACACTGATTCCCAAAAAAACTGATACTAAGGAAATACAGCAGTATAGACCGATTTGTCTTCTAAATGTTAGCTTTAAAGTTTTTTCTAAAGTGGCTACTAATAGAATTATTGGTGTAGCTCAAAAGGTTGTTAGCTCATCCCAGTTGGCTTTTATGCAGGGAAGATTTATTCTTGATGGTGTTATCATCCTTCATGAAACCATCCATGAGTTACATAAACAAAAATTGGATGGAATAATTTTGAAGATCGATTTTGAGAAAGCTTATGACAAAATAAAATGGCCTTTTTTTACTTCAAACCTTGAGAATGAAAGGTTTTTCACCTAAATGGTGCTCCTGGGTAGAAAGTTTCGTTAAGGGTGGGAGTGTGGCCATAAAAGTTAATAATGATCTTGGGTCTTTTTTCAAACTCAAAAAGGTCTTAGACAAGGTGATCCGATATCCCCAATTCTTTTTAATCTTGTTGCGGACATGCTTGCCATTTTTATTTCACGAGCTAAAGATGAAGGTCTATTATCGGGAGTAGTCCCTCACTTGATTGATGATGGGTTGTCCATATTACAATATGCTGATGACACTATCCTCTTCTTGAATAATGATTTAGAACAGGAAAAAAAATCTCAAACTTATTTTATGTGTCTTTGAACAATTATTAGGTTTAAAGATTAATTTTCATCAGAGTGAGATTTTTTGTTTTGGTAACGCCAAAGAAGTTGAATCACAATATACTAAGTTATTTGGTTGTAAAGTGGGTACATTTCCTTTCAGATACCTAGGTATTCCAATTCATTTTAGGAAATTAAGAAATGGTGATTGGAAAGGGGTTGAGGATAGAGTTGATAAAAAACTTAGTGGGTGGAAAGGAAAAAATCTGTCTGTTGGTGGACGACTAGTACTTATTAACTCGGTACTCAACAGTCTACCAATGTTTATGCTATCTTTTTTTGAAGTTCCTCGAAAGGTTCTTAAAAGACTTGATTTCTTTCAATCTATATTTTACTGGCAAAGTGACAGCCATAAACGTAAATATAGGCTTGCTAAATGGAGTTTAATGTGTACTCCCAAAGAGCAAAGCAGGTTAGGCATTCAGAACTTAGACATAAAAAACAAAATTTTATTAGGGAAATGGTTGTTTAAGTTGCTTAATGAAGAAGGGGTATGGCAATCTTTGTTAACAAGGAAATATTTGGGTAGCAAAAGTCTCTCGCAGGTGGTTAATAAACCTAGGACTTCCCAATTTTGGTCGCGTCTTATGAAAATTAAAAACCAATTTCTTCGATTTGGTTCATTCCAGGTTAAAAATGGAATGCAAACCAGGTTTTGGGAAGATATTTGGTTAGAAGACTCTCCCTTGAAAATTCAATATCCAATACTCTATAATGTGGTGAGGCGAAAGGATGATACAGTGGCAAATGTTCTGAGATTGGATCCTCTACATATTTCCTTTCGAAGGCCTATTATTGGACCTAAGTTACATGCTTGGAATGAGTTAATTTTGAGAATTGCTAATTTAACATTAAGCTCTCAAAAAGATGTTTTCAGGTGGAATCTGAATAAATCTGGTCTTTTCTCAGTACCATCTTTCTATGGGGCACTAATTGGCACCAATCAAGCTCCCAGTAGAGATTTTTTTTGGATCATTAAAATTCCGTTAAAAGTGAAAATATTCCTATGATATTTCAAAAGAGGGGTGATATTAACTAAAGATAACCTGTTTAAAAGAAATTGGAGGGGGAGCAAAAAGTGTTGTTTTTGTATTAACGAGGAAACAATTCAACATCTTTTTATTAATTGTCCTTTTGCACGTCTTGTATGGTGGGCTGCTCAATGTGCGTTTAATTTATCCCCTCCTGTGAGTATAGAGCACATGTTTGGAAATTGGCTAGTCGATATTTCAAAAGTTTTGAAGTCACAACTCCTAGTAGGAGCTAGTGCCTTATGTTGGTCTATTTGGTTATGTCGGAATGATGTTATTTTTGACAAAAAAAAATTGTCACTAATCCCTTGTAGGTTATCATTTTGAGTGGATATTGGCTGAGTGCTTGGGCAAATTTACAGAACTCGCCTCAGAAGGAGGCAATGATAGCTGGAAGCGACAGATTAGAGATCGTGGCGAAGCAAATCTTAAGCCTTCATGGGTGGCGGTTTAGTCACAGGATTTGTAATGATTAAGTTTCATGTCTAATCACTTTTTTGGTTGTAAGGCTTCCAGTCACTTTTTAACCATCTTTGGTCATTGTGTTACTTTACTTCTTAATAAAATAGGCTGTGTGCACCCTGGATGCAGAGGCCGGGAGGGATTTTTCTCTTCCATTATCTAAAAAAATGAGAGTGAGTAGTGAAGTTCGTTCCTTCTTTCATGTTCATCCACGAGAGTGGGTAGTGAAGTCCCATTATTCCAATATGGGTAAGTACCTTGTGATTCTTATTGTTGGTGAATGCTGAGTGCTTGTTGTTCATACTGTTATTTCTATGATCCATGAGTAGATTCAATGCTTTATGTTCTTTTCACGTTCGTTAATTCATATTTAATGAGATGATGTCTTTCATTATTCATAATTCATTCCATTCATTCATTGTTCATATTTCATCTACGGGAGTGGAATGTAAAGACCCATCAATTCCAGTATGGGCACATAAGACCGACCATTCCAATGTGGGCAGATTTGGATCCTCGTATGAAACATTCTTCATACGAGCCTTAGATCCCCGCATTTTGTTAAATGCGAGCCTAAGTGAAAATCGACGGGTGTGTCACTGGCTATACCGGTATAAGCAAAAGTGGAGTTCATGCATTTCATCCATTCATATGATTTCCGATATTCTAAATTCATATTCTATAACGTGAATGTCATGTTATTATTCATTCATTCTACATTCGATTTCATTATGTGATGATATGTTCTTATTCGTTCATTCTACACTCGATTCTATTAAGTGATGATATGTCCTTACTAGTTCATTCTGTTATGTTCTTATTCTATATGGTTCATTTTGTTCTATTGTACTTGCTGAGTCGTGGACTCATTCTTGCCGTGTTTTATTTGTTTTAGGTAAACATCGAAGACGGCATACATGAGAGGGTTTAGTCACGTGGATCACAACATTCACTTCATATTCTTCCATTCACTTCACATTATTCATTTTTAATCATATGAACTTGTTCTTTCTAATCATTCGTTAAGTATTGGATTGTAATAAATGGAGTATGATGGTTGATGTTATCCTTTACTATGATTATGGTTAATTCAATAACTGCATGTGATCCTTGATTAGTATATTGATAGGATTATCTTACTTGACTCAATATTCTTGAATATTTGGAGATTGTGATTTGTCTGTGTATTTAGATTAATTTTCTACATTTGTTCTATTAGACGATGATCTTTACTCAAGATTAATTTTTATATTGTTGAAATTATTCCGCATTGTTGTCGTATGTTAGTCTGTTAGGTATCATCTTGGCTTCCGCATAGCCAGGGTGTTACAGTTGGTATCAGAGCGGGCTTTAGGTGGTCCGTATATAGATGGTCCTCATTTTCTATAGCCGGTTGTCTTCTTAACCATGATTGTTCGTCTTTTAGTTTCCAACAAGTTTATTGTTATTAAAGGGAATAAGACTTCCTCTATTTCGTGGTTGTATACATAACCATTATAGTAAGTGGGTCCCACATAATATGATGTGTGGGTCTAGGTTTCATGGGCCCGCTTTTTGGGGGAAATTTATCTTTGACTTACCCTTGACCCAAAAAAATTGGCCTGGTTAAGTATCATCATAGCTAGCCTCTAAAGCTTAAGAAAATAAAATATTTGCTTAAGGCTTTTTTGCATCGAAACACGTATGAGAGGATTTTTCTTCTCCGTGATCATGTCGGTCATTTAATAAGGACGTGGGAGAGAGAAAATAATATTTTTCTTGGTAACCACACTTTTTTTACCGTGAGAGGATCTCCAGAGGTTGCGGCAGTGGGTGTGCAGTTACAATAAAAAATAATACAAAAAATTTTCTTTTTCACCATCCTTAGAGCATGTACAATGGGCTTATGTCAGCCATCTATAACCATTGCCACGTAGGATTTTTGCTGATGTGGATGAAAGAGAATGAAGAGAGAGAAAGATGTTGTCTACAATCCTGTAGTCGACTATAGCACAAGAAACAAGAAAAGCATTAAAAGATTGTGTGTTCTATAAAGACAACTAAAAAGACAAAGAAATTGCCTATACCATTGTATGAGCTGTCTTTAGTGCTATCTACAGGTGACATGGATAGTTGTTATAGACAGCAGCTGTCTATACCATTGTACATGCCCTTACTTCCCAGCCTTGGTCCACAATCTTCTCGTCCACAATCTTCTCGTCCACAAACCTTTTCGTTCTCTCTCTCTCTCTCTCTCTCTCTCTCTCTCTCTCTCTCTCGCTCGCTCGTTCTTCTCGATCTCAATCATGTTGATTTGGAGCAAATCTAGCTATACTGATAGTGGGATCCAGTTGTTTGATGATCAAGGCCTTCTTCCGCTGAAGTATCTGATCACGCGGACCTCTGCCAGCGAGGAATCTACTCCGATCCCATCTAAAGGTCGGGTAGTCCTTTTCGCCTCTTTTGTGCAATTGGGGTTTCACTTGCTTGAGAGCGAATTTTTGGCGGATGTTCTTGACCATTATGATATTGATCTTCTCCATTTAGGGCCAAACTCCATTTTGATTCTTAGTATCTTTTCGCATCTCTATGAAGCTTTTCTTAGCATTCCCCCTAATGTTCATATTTTCCGCCATTTCTATCAATTCACTTGTAACAATAGAGGTCAAGGAATTTGTGGCAACATGTACTTAAAGTTGTATGATAACTTTGTCAAGCAGTCCTCTTTCGATTAAAGATTCCTAGCGTGAGTACCACAAGGAGTGGTATTACTTCGAGCTTCCTAGAGGTAGTCATCTCAAATTTACCATATGTCCCCCTCCCGTATGGACGAGCGCAAATAGGGAAAACGAGAAGAAATCTCTTGTCTTGATTTCTGTAGAGAACAAAGTGATCAATGTCATTACCACTTTGGTATCAACCGGATTAACTCGTCGGAAGATCATCCATGACTCCCTCAAGCATAAGATTAGTCCTCTGAAGAAGAGGGCTTGTTTTGCTTGGGCGATCAAAGGGTCTAATGATCCAACAAAAGATAGTCTGAGAGGTAAATTACTCTCCATTTTCTTCAAATTTTCTTTAAGTAGTAGATTCATTACTTAATATGTTTGTATCTTCTTTTTCAGAGTTACCACAAGCAAAAGTGGTAGAAAGAACCTCAAAAAAACTTGAGGGGTGCCGAAGATGGTTCAGAACCTATTGCACTTGTAGACCAGCTTGCTAGTCTTATTGGTGCTTTATAAGAATTTAGGAATGAACGCTTGCTGGTATAAAAAGATATATTCCTAATCTTAGTTTTAACTTAAGATTGTATCCAACAAGTCTCTTTTCCCTTAGATGCATGGCAAGAAAAGGGTTGCCGACCAGGGTGGGTCGACTAGTCAGATTCCTCCAACCAAGAAGGCCAGGACCATTGCAGTAGGAATGTCACAAGCGGTGGTCGAGAAGCCAACAACCAGAGCCAAAGCTGCCGCTAAGGCTTCGACCAGCGCTCCCTTATATGCACCTTCTAATCTGTGGAAAATTATTCACGGCCGACCTCAAGTGCATGAGAAATTGGCCAAAGTTGCCAAGGAAAGGCCGCTAAAATTGCCAAAGCTGTTGAGGCCGCCAAAGTTCTCCAGATGCGAAAAGGAAAAATTAAGACTCGTTATAGAGATCCATTGAAACATCTCCTTCCTCCTTTTCCAATTATCCAGGGTGAGAGTGAATAAATTGAGGAGGAAGATACTCCTCTTATTAGAATAACGAGAAAAAAAGATTGTTGGCCCCTTCGTGACAATTTCCACAGATGAGTCAGGTAGCGGAAGTTACACATTATTTACTGCCAATGCTTTGGTTGAGTTTCCAACCGGTTTATTGTTATTAAAGGGAATAAAACTTCATTTATTTCATGGTCGTAAACATAACCGTTATATTTAAGCGGGTCCCACATAAATATGATATGCGGGTTCAAGTTTAATGGGCCCACTTTTGGGGGGAAAGTTATCTTTGACTTGTTCTTGACAAAAAAATATTAACTCGATAAAGTATCCTCGTCAATATAGTACTATGTAGGGGTGTTAATGGGTTGTGTTGAAATGGGTTAAACGGGTTAGGTTTTAATTTGAGTTGGTTTTGGATGGGTTGGAATGGGTTGATGCACTTAACGGGTTGGGTTGGGTTTGCAATAGAAATGGATTGGGTTGGGTTGGTGTGGATTCAAAAATTTTGGGTTGAAGCACTTAACGGGTTGGGTTGGGTTTGCAATAGAAACGGATTGGGTTGGGTTGGTATGGATTCAAAAATTTCGGGTTGAAATGGGTTCAACCCGTGGGTTTGCTGGGTTGGTTCAGATCACAGTTCGCAATCGGCAATCCCATCACTCGACGAAACCCTCTCATCTCCCTAAAAGGTGTTGAATAGATCTTCACCACTCGCAATTGAGTTGGGGTGTCTAGTAGTTATCTAATATCCAGTCCAACGCATCCCTCTCATCTCCCTAAAGCCAACAACCCTTGCCCAGATCTCCACCACGTGATCGATGGCCACTCTACACCCACCACGCCTCTGGCCACCGCGGCCGACGACGAGATCGTGTATGAGTCGATGCCCTACATCCGCATCTACAAGAATCGCGTGGAGCTCTACGGCTCAATTGCCGCCTCATCCACCGACGCCGCCACGGCGTCGCCTCCCACGACCGCACCATCTCCCGAGCGTCTCCACGCGCTCTACCGCCTCGCCGGAAGCGAGGCGAGCTCGGCGGCCAAGCTCCCCGTCCTCGTGTACTACCACGGCGGCGGGTTCTGCCTCGGCTCCGCCTTCAACCCCACATTCCATGCCTACTTCAACAACTTTGTCACGCTCGCCAACATCCTCGTCGTCTCCGTTGAGTACCACCTCGTGCCTAAGCACCCCGTCCCCACTACCTACGCCAACTCGTGAGGGGCACTCTCCTGGGTCGTGTCCCATATTGCGGGCGGCGCTGGCGACGACCCGTGGATCACCGACCACACCGGCTTCTCCCGCCTCTACCTCGGTGGCGAGAGCGCCGGCGCCAACATCGCGCACCACATGGCGATGTGCGTCAGTGCGGAGGGGCTGCCCCACAGCGCCAAGATCTGCGGCCTCGTCATGATTCACCCCTACTTCCTGCAGTCAGCACATGCAATGGGCTAGGCTAAAATGGGTTGGAAATGGGTGGAATCCATGGGTTGAACCCGTATAGGTGTGACATGGGTTGGATTGGGTTGTGTTAAAAGTGCATGTGGGTTGGATTAGGTTGGTTCCAGAACTTTATACGTGGATTGGATTGGATTGAGAAGTTGGCTAATTCTTGTATGGGTTGGGTTCAGGGTGGGTTTAAGCCCATTAGCAGGCCTAACTATACGTTACCATGCAAAATGGTCAATTTATCTGTGTTCTATATTTCGATGACAGATCAAAGTAACCAAGATGATCGCAAGAAGGGAGCCAGACTAGCCCAACACGCATCTAATTAACGTACAACTCTTTGATTCCAAATACAGTACGTGTCACATGATCATTTTTTTGGATGGAACATGATCCATAATTAGTACTTAGTAGTACTGCAAATGTTCTAAATCATACCCTTTTTAGTTCTAAAAAAGTGTTATTGCCATAATTTAATAAAGACATACCTGTAAGCAAACAAAAATTCGACAATCAATTTCGATGGATGAAATCAGCCCAGGGCGATTAAAGGGGCAAGTGTCAAATTACGTGACACTAGATGATCTTGAAGGAAATAAACATGGCACGCAGGACGTATCAAAATTTTCTTAATCAAACAAGTGAGAATCGTAAAGCAATTGATTGATTTTTCTTCTTCATCGGAAGATCTGACTGGCCCCGAAAAGAAAACAAAACAAAACAAAAGTAGAGGACAAGCTTATTTCTTGCTTGGAAACGTAATCAAGGAACTTTCTTGTGGGTTGCAGAGAACTCTTAATCATCCCATCTCCATCTCCATCTCCATCACCATTGATTGGATCATTAATAAATCACGAGCTAGGCTAACCAGCGGCAGTGGCAGCACGAAAAGATTCGCAGTAAAAAACGCCGGGAACTGAAGCTCGAGTTTCCAAAGCAGAACATGCATGGAACCAGCTAGCAGTAGCATCACTCTGAAATTTAGTACCGGCTAGCAGTAGCATCACTCTTAAAGTACGACTCTTCCGTTGTTCAATGGTCAAATTAAGGATCTAGCTAGGACCAAAATGATCGATCCCAAATCTGTTTAAATCATGCATGCAACGAGCCCACAAGCCGAATGGTACAAGGATTCCTGGGTGCCCTCTCGTAACAAAAGAGTGACCTTTAGGGTGTGCAGTTAAACTTTGTAAACTTTAGTTAGCAACATTTCTATAAATAGGTAGATTGGAGATATGAAAATAGGATGTTTAGATTTGTCTCGAAAAATATTCTTATATTATTATAATTTTATTGAGTTTTATAAATATATTTTAATAGAAATTACTGATCAAAGTCTAAAATATTACTCTTTTTTTATTGGAGGAGTACTACAACTGTTCTACCTTCTTGTTCTTGTTTAGTAGTATATGAAGAAGGTGATATTCCTCAACAAAAAAAATCCAAGAAAACTGAGTATACATATTTAGAGTCCTCACAATAAATTAGAAAAGCTTGTGAACCTAAAGGCAAGCTAGCACATGCTGAATTTCACACATCAAAAATAGAAATAACTTGCATTTCACATTTGTAAATTAAAAGTAAAAGACCAAAGCAACTATTGAAAGCATGAGAAAACGTTTACCAGTATATTAGCACGTTGAATTATCTCAAAATCCTGCTAAAAAGAAGGAAAATTCTGGAGAAAATACAAACATTAATAGATGAACTCACCCCCCATTTCGGCTACAAATTCGGGTGGATGCAGCGGATCCACCTGGACAGTCCAAATTGGCACGGGGTTGTCGGGCACATCACTGCCGGGTTACGACCGGACACACCCGCTGTTACTCTCCGAACACCAAACACCACCACGAGCCAATATAATTCGGCCACGTTCCACCTCACCCTGATCGATCCCACTAGCCCCCTCCGCTCTAAATACGAGCGAGCCGAGCAGCAAGCAAAATACGAAAAATTATAGCGCTCGCGCGAAGCCAACCGAGGGGTCTCCAAGAAACACAAAAATCCCCCAATCCCAACCGCCTCGCCATCATTTCCATTCGCGCGGCTGTCTATCTGCTCGTCTCCGAATCTTTTGTCTCCACCAATCCCCCCGTCCACCCAAGTTTCCGTGGTTTTCTCGAAGATTTTGCTATCGATTGCTCTCCCGATTATCCCTTTCTTGAACAATCCGCGAGGTGCCAACGTTTCCCTGAAAAATTTCCTTGAATTTTTTCCTGAATTAAAAAGTCTTCGTCTTCTCGCGGATTTTCTCTGCTCGCCGTAGCAACTGTTAGTTTTAATCTTGGATTTTCTCTGTTTTAGGATTGTGTTAGGCAATGCCAAAAATAGTTTGCATGGCATATTGCATTAGAGATTGATTCGGTTTAGAAGTAGTAGCAGTTTTGGACACTTAGATGTCAATACCGTGTCGGAATCTAATTGTACTCATAAGCTGAAAAATAAAAGAAGAAGAAAACAGAAAAGCTGTGATATCAAGACGCAGCGCAAAAACGGAAAATCTCTCGTGTGCTCTTGTGTTCTTCTCTGATTTAGCTTCTAGTTCTATCAAGGAGTTGCATGTGTGTGATCCTAGGCTCTGTTTCTACAGCAACCGCTGCCGAATTGGAGGACGCGAGCAGTCCGGCATGGGGCTCGACGTGGTGGGGCACCTGGTGCGGCTGGGCGTGCTGAGCTCGACCTCCGACCACACGTCGGTGGTGTCCATCAACCTGTTCGTGGCGCTGCTCTGCGCCTGCATCGTCCTCGGCCACCTCCTCGAGGAGAACCGGTGGGTGAACGAGTCCATCACCGCGCTCATCATTGTAAGCACAAGCGAAAAGCTGCAATTTTTGGTATGTATTGCTTAGGCCATTGTTGCCACAGGCGGCGTTGCTAATGCTCGCGCCGTTGCTTCTCTCGGGGCAGGGGCTATGCACCGGTGTGGTGATCTTGCTGACGACCAAAGGGAAGAGCTCGCACATACTGGTGTTCAGCGAGGACCTCTTCTTCATATACCTCCTCCCTCCGATCATCTTCAACGCCGGGTAAGCGAAACGACGCTGTTCTTGGGATTGCTTCGATTCTCACTCAGAACATGTTGGGTTGATTCTGTGGCGAATCTGTGTGTGAACAGTACAGATGGAGTGGAGCTGGCTGGTTGCGATCTTGTTTCTTCTGGGCCTAGCTGTCCACCGTATTAGACATGGCTGGTTTATACTGTTCGTGGAACATTAAAAAGCTGGCATTTTTTTTACTAGCATTCATGTTTGCTATCGTAGCATGATTGTACTACAGCTCTGTCTTTTGGGACCTTACTTGGTTCAATATGACATTTACATTGGCCGGTACTAGTAATCCAACACCATGAAGAAATGGTCCTGGAAGGAGTGATTGTGTGACCAGTTTCTGAAATAATCCGCGCCATGATAGTCTGAATATGGTTGAGCATTTAAACCCCTTCTGAAGGTTACTGGGTCGTGCAATATAAATTTGAAGGTTACTGATGTAGGAGTGAAGTTGAATATTGTGGACCGTGTGATTGCTTATTTAGGAACTGCGAAATATTTTCGAGTTCGGAGTTATTGCCTTCTTTTAAGTTTATGGGCAGTGACGTCGTCCAGGCTCTCACAAACATTTCTCATCAGTTTCCAGGTGAAGAAGAAGCAGTTCTTCAGGAATTTTATGACAATCACATTATTTGGTGCTGTTGGGACAATGATCTCCTTTTTCACGATATCTCTCGGTATGTTCATTTTTCTCCCAAACGTTTGTTCGTTATTCTCTTGTGAGTTCGTAGTGAGCAGATAACAAAGGTGGTAGGTTGTTCGACGGGTTGGCTTTTATGTTTCGTTGTGCTGTACCCCCTCTTGGACTTCTCTGACACCCATTACTATATTTCAGCTGCCATAGCAATTTTCAGCAGAATGAACATTGGAACGCTGGATGTAGGAGATTTTCTTGGTAAGCCATCACTAGTTTGCCACATGATCCTCACCCTGGCACTAATGTTGTCACCATATGAACCTCATTCTTTCTGTTATGTTACATATGCAGCAATTGGAGCCATCTTTTCTGCAACCGATTCTGTCTGCACATTGCAGGTTAATTATTCAAATCTTCTCATGATTCTCTCAGTCTGTATCTTGAGGGAAACCTGGACTAAATTTTGTACTGATCTTAATCCAAAAACAGGTCCTCAATCAGGATGAGACACCCCTTTTGTATAGTCTAGTATTTGGCGAAGGTGTTGTGAACGATGCCACATCAGTCGTGCTTTTCAATGCGCTCCAGAACTTGGATCTTGTCCACATTGATGTAGCCGTCGTTCTGAAATTCTTAGGGAACTTCTGTTACTTATTTTTGTCAAGCACCTTCCTTGGAGTGTTTGTAAGTTGATTGTTGAGTCGTCGAGTCTCACTTAATACTCATTTTCACTGACTTTATCGGATCATTAAAAACATGAAACTAACATTTGTTCTACCACTGGCAGGCTGGATTGCTTAGTGCATACATAATCAAGAAGCTATACATAGGAAGGTTCGTTTAACCTCCCAAAAAACCCTTATTAATAAATTTTTTTTATCAATATTAACTTGTCTGTTTGTCGGATTGATTCCAGGCATTCTACTGACCGTGAGGTTGCTCTTATGATGCTCATGGCTTACCTCTCCTATATGCTGGCTGAGGTGTGCAATACAGCATGGAAATTTATAGTGTCATTTTATTTATCCTCATTTTTATTAACTTACTCTATTCGTTTGGTCTTTACAGTTGCTAGATTTGAGTGGCATTCTCACTGTATTCTTCTGCGGTATTGTGATGTCACACTACACTTGGCATAATGTGACAGAGAGCTCAAGAGTTACAACCAAGTAATTGTAGTTTTCATTCCATATTCTTTCCAGAAGTACTCTGCACACAATGCTTAGCTTCAGTTCAGTAAAAAATTGCTCACATTTTCTTCTGACCTTTTTGTTGACTTAGGCATGCGTTTGCTACCCTGTCCTTCATTGCTGAGACTTTTCTCTTCCTCTATGTTGGGATGGATGCATTGGATATTGAAAAGTGGAAGTTTGCCAGTGACAGGTCAGATTCTAAAAATCGTTAGTTAATTTCCATTTACAGATTTCTGTTTGGGAAGACTCAATTTTATTCTTTCCTATTTGCAGCCCTGGCAAATCCATTGGCATTAGCTCAATTTTGCTAGGATTGGTTCTGGTTGGAAGAGCTGCTTTTGTTTTCCCGCTCTCGTTCTTGTCCAACTTAACAAAGAAGACACCTTATGAAAGAATAACCTGGAGGCAGCAAGTGAGTAATTGTTGTACCAGACCATTTGTAATCTGAATTGAGTTACCATCTGCTAACTAAATTTCTTTTGATAGATCGTAATATGGTGGGCTGGGCTGATGAGAGGGGCTGTGTCGATTGCTCTTGCTTACAATAAGGTTGGTTCAAAACTATTTGTAGTTCCCCTTTTTTTCTCTCTCTTGGTCGATGAGTAGCCCCAGGAGATCTTCATGCTCATGTAAGCTGTAGAATAACTAAACCGACAACGATATGCACCCGCAGAGATTACCCTTATACTAGTCTTCATAAATTCATTTACTAGTGTGCTTCCATGTAAATTGCTTACATAACATACTACCAATCTACCATATCCCCATTTGTAAGCAAATTACAAGAAGCAAACTAGAGCCAATCAATGCTATTTGCGACTCCTTATAATATCAGTTTCTGAAATACTCTTGTCAATGCAACTACTTTGTGAAATCTTTGCATACTTTGCTATATTAAGTTTACATCAGTTCCCTCTAGAAGTATCTATTAGTTTCTTTTCTACAAGCTTACCTTTTTGCCTTGCAATTGCAGTTTACAAGATCTGGCCACACTCAGCTGCACGGCAATGCGATAATGATCACCAGCACCATCACAGTTGTTCTGTTTAGCACTATGGTGAGTCATCTTGTTGCACTACCTGTCTAATCCAATGTGTCAGCTTATCATTTTAGTTAGCTTTTATTTATGTGATATGTCTGCATTGCATTCTCACCCTGAATGGACCCTCACCTCACCATTAAGCTAACTTGAAAGTTCTAAGTTGATTGTCACATCACAATTTTCAGTTGTCAATTGCCACAGAAGTAAATCTGGAAGCTTCTGATGGCGAACATGCTCTTATCCCTTCCAAACAGATTAGTGACTGGAAGACGAGATTATGTTCTAATAACTCATGATTTGGTCCCCTAGCATCCCATCCCCATTCTTATCCCCATTGCCACAGAAGTTATGATCAAGTAATTGCCATAGTTGTCTTACTGTCCGGTGTCCATATGCTCACATGGCATGGATGGCACAATTATTTGAAGAAATGATGTGTGCTACCTGTCCAGCTGTCCCTGCTGATTTTTTTTTCTTCGTAGGTTCTCTAGGGACATAAACATGCGATGTAGAATTGCATATGCAATCACTTGATCATAACTTCCAAATTTCCAATTTGATAAGCTCCATCCTTTCTCCAGAATTACTTGCCTCCCTACATACTCTGAATGTATCACACCTATTCTGAAATCATCTGACATCTGTCATGTTTATTAGGTGTTTGGGATGATGACAAAGCCTTTGATACGGCTCCTGCTGCCTGCCTCAAGCAATGCTGTTATCTCTGAGCCCTCATCACCGAAGTCACTGCATTCTCCTCTTCTTACAAGCCTGCAAGGTTCTGACCTCGAGACGGCAGCACACATTGTGAGGCCTTCCAGCCTCCGGATGCTCCTCACCAAGCCAACCCACACTGTCCACTACTACTGGCGCAAGTTCGACAATGCACTGATGCGACCGATGTTCGGTGGACGTGGTTTTGTGCCCTTCTCCCCTGGATCACCCACCGAACAGAGCGTCCATGGAGAACGGTTAACATTGCAAATAAATGAAATATTTTAGAAAGACATGTAAAATGTGACAGGAAGGCATTACAGCTTCAGAAGAAGGGCAAGTTCTCTTTCGGTATATAGAGTTTGGCTGCTACTGAGTGGTGATCATGCTTATATTGTGTCAGTACTTCAGATGGTGCCTCGCCAAGGTTGAAGAGGGACCTCCTGACATGGTTCAGATGGACAATTGGTTTGGACCAACAGGAAGAAGAAACCCTAGTAACAATGGGGTTATGAGTTACGACAAGCCTGTAAATTTTTGTAGATTAACAGCTGCTTGTATCTTATGATCTTTAGCTAGCAGGTCGTTCCTTACTCGTAGGAAGCTGCTCTCCTCCATGTACTTTTACTCTTCTTTTCCCCTCTTTTGAAATGGATTGGTGTGTAAAATGAGTGATTTTGTTCGGTTGGTACGACAGAACGTAAAATATAAGTCAATTTACCTGTCTTTACTTCTGGCAGTAAAATTTATCAATTTTTTCAGTCTGAAGCTGAGACAATGTAAGCCAGGTTACCTGTTCTGTAGATGGAATGGCTTTGTACCTACTGAAGAATGTTCTTGTTTAAGAAATTCAGAATTCCAAAGCACATTAGCGTCAACATCAAACGTACTACATGACTCGCTGTCCCGAATAAGCCACAGAAGCCAGCATGTGCGCACACTTTGTTCCACTATTCTACTACACTCTGGGACAACAATGCGGTGGCATCATGCTAGGCAAATATTGTCCCCAACAGAAGCACATGGACTCATCCCTCCCACCAAACTTACACCAGTTCATACTTGTGTTCTTTCTTTAAATTTGTATGTGACAAGCGCTCTGCCAATGCCCCCCACCCCACAGCTAGCTCCGTGTCATGTACCCAGGTCCATGACATATGGGGCTAGTAGGAGTATATGTGAGTGTGTATGTTACATAGTCCTAGTTCATATACTATAGGACCCATGTGTCAGTGTAACACAACTAGAGTTAAATGTTGGCTCCTGTACGCAACTGAAGGCATCGACCAAATGAAATAGAAATCTGATTCCCCATCTTGTTCTCTGGTTCCTCATCCCGTTATGTATTTTCTCCCCCCAAATCCTCCAATTACTTGTTTCGTTTGCTACTAATTTGTGCGATTTCGGTCTCCCGACTACTCGCTGGCGATCGGGTTGTAACAATTTGGTATCAGAGCCACCC
Source organism: Phyllostachys edulis (assembly GCA_036346405.1). NCBI lineage: Eukaryota > Viridiplantae > Streptophyta > Magnoliopsida > Poales > Poaceae > Phyllostachys > Phyllostachys edulis. Next base: position 7,164,844 of record CM070561.1, on the reverse strand, counting down.
ATCTCGCTCTCCACCGGCGCTCGGGAAGCCATGGATGATGACCTCAAGCAGCCAACTCCTATGGCGACCTCAGAGGAAAAGGAGGAGACTATCCTGGAGATGCTGGTGAAGCTGAACGCTTCACTGGACCGAATACTCGGGTCGTTGCCGTCTTCTCCAACCTCTACCGTAGCGCCCACCACGGGTTCGATGGCGAGCCCCATCCACGACAACGGTGACAAGCACTCCACGGCCACGTCACCACTGTCGAGTGTGTCAAAGACGGCAGGCACCGCTCAGATTTCGCAAGCCAAGGAGGCGCAACTCGATGCATGTTGTGTGTTCAATGAAATGCCAGGCCACCAAGAGGCAAACACAGGAAGGGTTCTTCGGGTCACGGTGAGTCAGGTGTTCTACCCGATGACTGAGGAGGTGCTTCACCAAGTCTTTGATGCATATGGTGCTGAGAAGGTGTGTGATCTCGAGGTGGCAGATAGTACGGAGGCGCTCGTCCTGTTCTGGTCTAGTCACGATGCGGTGCGAGCTCAAGATGCCTGTCATGGCCGCTGCATCTATGACAACTATTGTTGGTTGGACCTGCAGTATGTGCGGTCGCTCCCCACCAACAGCACCTCGATGATGCCCGGCAAGTGTTCGACGCCACGTCTCAGCCACGATGCCGAGAAGCCGAAGGCTGCATCGACCCTTATTGCTGCTTCGTCAATGCCCTTAACCACCTCTGTTGTGACGACCCGGCCAGGGGTTAACCCGAGAGGTCCTCCAAGACCTCCCTAGGAGTCCACCAGGACCTCTCAGGAGGTCCAAAGGATCTTTCGGGCAGTCCTCCCAGCCCTCCCAGGAGGTCCAATCGGACCTCCTCCAGGAGGTCCAGGGAACTAACCCGAGGAGGTCTTGAGACTCAGGACCTCCCCAAGAGCTACGACCAGACCTGAGGGAGGTCCAGAGACCAACCTGAGGAGGTCATGAAACTTGGAGAAGTCTTAAATCCCCTGTGAACCGAACTAGTCCCAAGGATCAATGGCTAGTTCTCACAGCAATATATAAGTGGCAGCATACATCAGCGCAAACTTCATTATCTCAAAAGAGTTGATTACAAAATTTTCTCACAAACTGAAGAGCAAAAATACACAGCAGAAACAAAAGTCAAGTCCATCCAATACACCACAGGTAATTGGCTGGAGGGCGCGGCCTAGTTGATCTGGTCCTCATCATCATCAGAGAAGTCCTCTCCTGCTCAATTCATCAATCAAGCAAGAATGAGCACAACCACCGTGCTCGCAAGTTATACCCGTAAATTAACAGAATGACATGCATAAATGGATATCTCAAGGGAAGGCATAATATGGTTGATTTGCGTAAAGCCAAGTTTCTTTCAATTACATATACTGAGTTCTAAGGCAGTTATACCATAACTAAAATTCATTTTCCAAATTCAATTTTTCAGTTGGATAACATTCATCATCACGTGGTGAAGGATACCCTCCTGGACAAGGCTCCCCGCCCAAACCATGGAATAGAAATCCCAAAAACAGTTTATCCAAAAACTTTTGAAACAAAACCAATATCTAACTTTGAGCGGCTTTTGCTAGCATGTCCATGACCGTGGACACGGCTATTCGAATAGTTTTCACTCTGCAGAGGTTGTACACTTTACCCACATGACATGAATCCTCTAGTTTGTTTGGCATTCGTCAATGCCACCTCTCACTACCGAAGGTAAGAGGTCTTGAGTTCATGACAAGGCCTTTACAATGTATTGTTCCACCGCAGCCCCTCCTCGCTAAGGTTTCGCTTCCATTGGATAGAAACCCGCCGAAAAAGCCCCATCTTGCGCCAGTGGGAAACATAGGATATAAAAGACCATTGGCCATAAAAGACCTCCCACACATCAAAGTGGAACAGCCGCGGTGAAACTTTGCAAATTATTCAGCCAGGTCCCACACCCCATTCTGGAGACATGTGGTTGTACGGTGAGGCAAAACCCATTATAGACATAGCAAGTTACGGCTCAAAGACCGGTCCTCAATTGACCAGGGCGACTACCACAGAACCCCTGGGACTCAACCATAGAAATGGATCGATCTCGTGCATTGACATACACCAACCAAGTAACCAATTCGCCCCAGCCCAAACCAATTTTCCTTTCTTTTGTTTTTCAAAAACATTTAGAAGCTTCCATGACAACCCAATGCCATGGCTTAAAACCTTTAAACAGTAGTTGGTCATGTTGGTAAAATTTTCCCAAATCAAATAATTTTGGTCTAAGCAAGACTAAGCATAAGATTTCACAATTGCTCCTGGTTTACACTAATGTAGCAACCAGGTTTTCCTATGGTGACAATATGTTCGGTTCAAGGTCAACAGGGGCCATACAAAGGATTTAGGTGTAGCTATGAGTTTAAAGACGGTATTGAAATAACTTAGTGAAGTAAGCATGCATTAACCTTTAAAAAGGAACATATATAGGGTGAAATAATGGGTGCAATATGATCAAGAGTGTAACTTGCCTTGCTCACAGCCTTGAGAGTCTTCCTCTTCGGGACACTCAAGCTCCTCGGTGTCTTCACAATCTACACGAGGAAACTAAAGCAACTCAATACCAAGCTCAAATAAGATCCAAAGAAACTTTAATGAAACTCCAAAATAAAACCAACAGAGAGGCTAGGTCGGTTTGGAGGAGGTCCAAGGAGCTTGCTGGAGGAGGTCCGAAGCTTCAGGAGGAGGTCTAGAGAGCTTTGGAGGAGGTCCAAGAGCTTGCTAGAGGAGGTCCGAAGCTTCAGGAGGAGGTCTAGAGAGCTTTAGAGGAGGTCCAAGAGCTTGTTGGAGGAGCTAGAGAGTGAAAAAGAGCAAATGGGTGAAGAGGAAGGGCTGCCCAAGCTTTTATAGCCAAAGCCACCCAGATTTCCAAGGGCTCTCGGGCTCTAAAGTAAGTGAAGGAAATGATGGGAGTTGGTAAAAGATATGACAAAAGGTAGCTCAGTGCTGCTAAAAGGTGGTAGCATTTAATACGACTCAACAGGCATTAAATGCTTTGAAGACTTCAAAGTGCAAAGGACATGATCAAAGGATAAAGAAGGAGGTTGTGACTAACAAATGGGGTCAGTCAAAGCTCAAGGGGAGGTCCTGCGGAGACCCAGAGGTAATCGCGCAGAGGTAAGGGGAGGTCCTGATGGTCAGATCCACAAAGGGGAAGTCCTGACGGTCAGATCCTCAAAGGGGAGGTCTTGAGGGTTAGATCCACAAAGGGGAGGTCCTAACGGTCAGATCCTCAAAGGGGAGGTCCGAACGGTTAAGATCTCCAAAGGGGAGGTCCTAACGGTCAGATCTGACAAAGGGGAGGTTTGGACGGTTAAGATCTCCAAAGGGGCGGTCTGAATGGCCAGATCTAACAAAGAGGAGGTCTGAACGGTTAAGATCTCCAAAGGGGAGGTCTTAACGGTCAGATCAAATCAAGGGGAGGTCTGAACGGTTAAGATCTCCAAATGGGAGGTCTTAACGGTCAGATCTAACAAAGGGGATGTCTGAACGGTTAAGATCTCCAAAGGGGAGGTCTTAACGGCCAGATCTAACAAAGGGGAGGTCTGAACGGTTAAGATCTCCAAAGGGGAGGTCTTAACGGCCAGATCTAACAAAGGGAGGTCTGAACGGTTAAGATCTCCAAAGGGGAGGTCTTAACGGTCAGATCTAATAAAGGGGAGGTCTTAACGGTTAAGATCTCCAAAGGGGAGGTGAGCGATAGCGAGATGAGAAGCGGGAGAAGCTAGAGCCATTGGATTTCAATTGAACGGACCAAAGTGATTGGGCCGTTCGGACCATCCAGAGCTAACACTAGATCTCAGCTGTTGAATTAGATCGGGCGGTCCAAAATGATTGGGACGTTCGGACCATCCGAACGTCTCACCAAGATCACACTGTCCAACGCAAATCGAACGATACATAAGTGATAGAGGTCAGGACCAAGCGGAAGGCTCGAACGGACGCGAGGGAGGTCCAAATAAACAAGGAGGAGGTCCTAGAGGACATGGGGAGGTCCAAATGAACGAGAGGGGGGTCCTGAAGGACATGGGGAGGTCCTAAAGGATACAGGGAGGTCCTGAAGACGGACATGGGAAGGTCCAAATGAACGAGCGGGAGGTCCTAAAGGACATGGAGAGGTCCAAATGAACGAGAGGGAGGTCCTGCAGAACGTTGATACCGCGAGTTGGGGGCGGTAATACCGGGTTGGCAGAGAAGGGAACTTCCAGAGAGAGTTACATGGATCAAAGCAAAGAGGAAGTCTACGTAAACACAGAGAGGTTCAAGAGAGTGTAAAAGGAACTCAAATGAACCTGGGGAAGGATTAGGCCTGGGGAGGTTTAGGCCAGAATAGAACCAAAGAGGGAGGTTTGGACCAGGGGAGGTCCAAGCACTTGGGAGGTCTAGGCCTAAGGAGGTCTGGTCCAGAGAAGAACAAAGCAAGCTCAAATGGGAAGGAATCGCCAAAGCTCCAACAAACCCAACAAACCAAAAGAGAGTTTTAGTTGAAATTTGATTTAGTCAAATGAAATCCATTCTTAAATTCTCAAGTTAAGCTTTGAATTCTCATCAAAACAAAATGGTTCTTTTTATTTTGAAAATTCAAAAAGGCTCCAAAAACCAGGGTGTTACATCTGTGGCCATGGCCACCACTTCATTCGTGCAAATCAAGGCAGAGCAACCTGGTGCATGCAAGGTGTTTGTCGGAATGCCTAGGAAGATGGAGAGTGAGGAAAAGTACCATCGGTTCGTCAAGTGGGTGTCACGGGTGCGCATCACTCATCGTCTAGTGCGCTGGGCCATGAGGAGCAAGCATGGCAGCTCTGGCTGTGAAGTCGAGGTCTCGGATGTCAAGGAAGATAATGCTGCACATGGAGATATCCTTGACACTGAGCTCAAGCACACCATCAAGCTCGACATCAAGCAACCTACCAAGGTGTTTGATAAAACGACTCTCAAAGCTGAAGTGATGGAGGGCAAGACCGACGGGTTGTCCCTATGGGAGGAAGGATACTACACATCTACACGGCAGTGGCATACTCTGGTTGTGAGTGGTGACCACGTCGTGTTCGTCGAAATGCCAAAAGATGGCAAGCCACAAGAGCTGTCTTCACAGAAGAATTTCATGGCATGGCTCCAACCGGTCGTCGTGACGAGCTTTTCGACTATGGGGGTTGAGCAGCGCACAGCCCCCATGAGTGAGTGGTGCATGCACGAACCACCATGGTTTGTGTGGATGTGTGGTGCGCATGCCATGGTCGCGGACCGCATCGGGTGCACGCTCAAGCTAGGTGGCAACCAAGATACTCGCTGCATCAATGACAACAGATGACTGATTCTAGATTTGAAAAATAGTGATGCACAACAGGTGTTTGAGGAAATTCCATCGTGGCATCCAAGTAATTTTAGCCCTTGGAAATCTAGAATAGAAAGTGTTCATCATGGGCTTGACAAAGGGTCGCTATGGAGAAGGAATTGTTTTAGCCATGAAAGTTGTGGAATAGAAGGCGATCTTCTAGAGCTTGACAAGATACCATCTTGGCAATGAGAGGGATTTAGTCCTGGAAACATTGAGCAACAAGAGCTATACAAGGAGGGATTAAATGCAAGTTTTCAAGGCGTCTTGATCGAAGGAACAATGGACTATTTGTTTGATTACCATGATTGGGTCCTCTCGAGTTTATTGATGCACCTCGATGGTTTTAGGGAGATATCAACATCTCTACTGAGAACATAATGTTTGGTACTGATGGCCTGATGCCTATGTCTCTTCTTACTATCAATAGTGTCACACATCTTTGGCTTAAAAGCATGCAATGGAGTGCTTCAGCTGACCGCTTGTGTTTCAAGGCCAAGGAGCTAAAGAGGACATACACTATTGTAAGGCAATGGGACTCAGGAATAAAATAGATTGGTTTTTGTATCTTTCTCTTGAAGTGGTGTGCTATTGAGATGTTATGGATGCTACTACCTTGGCGACATTCTTGTCAATTAGTATGCATCCCTGACTATATGCTTAGGCCTAGACGATCTAGTCCATTGCTTGGTTTTCATGTCATTATACATGCTAGAGCGACTAAATGTTTTGCCATTGAAGTGATTGTTGCGCTAGCCAAGTGGTCTACCAACCTTCAGTGTTACAAGAATGCTTCAGAACTGAAAGGATGTTGCTACAACTTAGTAGGAAAACTACTTGCGCTAAGTTTGGGATTAACATTACAGAAATAATCCTGTATATGCGGCTATTGGATGGTTTTGCCTTTGGTCTGAGATGGCGACATGAACTTTACGGCAAATTCAATGAGATTCAGTGGTGCTGCAAGTGGCTAGATGCCACTCTTAAAGGATGTATGCTACTGCTAATGACAGTGGAAGAATGCCACAAACAAGCAAAGCAACAGAGATACTAGTACAAGCTCTTCAGTTTTCATATCCATATAGTGGTTGATCTCTATTGGATACAACTATAGTGGTTGAAGTTCCTTGAGCTTTAACAGATTGTGCTTTAATATTTTATCAAGGAACATTCCAAGGATGGTGGGTTTATCAGTTGCTAAAAGATGTCGAGATATGGAAATTATGGTTTGGTTAGTAGGCACTAACATTGTTGTGGGGAGCTTCCTTTCTGTACTTCTCCTACTAGATGAGAAATGTGATGACACACATTCAGAGTTCAGGGAGTGTAGCTTTGAGAAGTTCTATAGTTTAAGTTTAGAGAATATGTTTGAGGGCAGTCGGAGGTGCAAGTACAGGCTATCCACCTCTTTGCAATGTCACCAATGGCATGAGCTATTGGAGAGTTCCTCATTGCTGATTTTCTGCCAGTGCCAATTGCAATGGAGTAGTTACAGGTTCCAGGTTTCAGCTTGAGGACAAGCAGAATTTAGAGGGGAGGAACTTGTCATGTACCCAGGTCCATGACATATGGGGCCAGTAGGAGTATATGTGTGTGTGTGTGTGTTACATAGTCCTAGTTCATACACTATAGGACCTGACGAGAATTGAAACCTCTATGTATTAATTTAAATACATAGAAAGACCATACGTCTCCATAGTCGTAACCCATAAAAGCTAGCGACCTCACTGGTCGTAAGGATTCCAGAGGTTACACGATGGGTATCCTGGTCGGACTAGGTTCCGACCAGGTGGCTGCTCGGAAATGCTATGAACATGTACCAATAACCGTATGATGAATGGAACACGTACTAAACGTTCCATAACTTACGATGACATACAAGACTCTGACGATAAACCACCTTGCGCTTAAATGTCTCACAAATACTTAACCGCAAGGCGCTTAGCACATTGTTAACTACCTTGAACCTCCGAGCCTACCATAACGCTTTCATCAGGACGCTTCTCCAGGTAATCGCCGTCTCTTTGGGAGTTATTTAAATGGTGAAGCGCAGAAGACGAGGAGGGACATATACGCAACAAACAAACAATGTAAGGCAAACACAAGTCAAGCAAGAGTATTCAAGACATTCAATGTAATTGGAGATAGTCCCTAGTCAGTCTTGTAAACCCAGTTCATATAAATAAAGAGCAATTTCATTCTCTTCGAGGATACTCTACGCCATTTTCCTCCTTCTATTTTCATAAGATCGGCGATTAGATAAATCGACAATTTGGCGCCACCGTAAGCGTAAGACGAAGTTTTTCAAGAAATTTTTGTTTACAAATCCTCACCCAAATTCCAAAGAATCGCCAATGCGAGTATGCCCGAGTTTGGGACGAGGAGAATTGTTTCGACTTGGCGGACTACGCCGACCTCGACATGGAAGGATGCATTTGTGCCATGGAGGAAAATGGCGATCATCCTCATCTTCCTCCTCTCGCGGCCAGATATCGCCGACGATAGCGAGATCACCGGATGGGCGAGGATGCGCCACCGCTACGAAGGATTTAATCGAGGAACCCGCCATTCCGATCGATTCGAATATCAGATCTCTTCAAGCCCGCCTTCCCGACCGCAAAACAGTGAAGAAATTTCAGCACCTTCACCGAGAATCTCTATACCCTCGGCGAAATTATGGCCGAAAGATACTCTCCTACAACTTCGGCGATTCGTGAGTCAACCGACATCCGTAGCGGTGTCGATGAAGCCTCCATCGGTCATAAACCACGTGGGGATAATCACGCCAAGATACGACGGCAAGACGCGAATCAGCCGAGGAAACTCGGGGTGCTCATCTCCCACCGCCTCCGTCATGGAAACTTCGCGAAGCCCCGATAAGCTCTCCATTAGTTACGGCGGAAGCTCATCTAAGATCAACGCCGGAGGCACGAGGTCAACGCGATCGGAGATGAGAATCAAGATGCCTTGCACGGTCCTACACTCTCTACCACGCCATCACGTGTTATTAGAGATGATCCGCCGCTACACCAATCGCCGGAGGCCAAGGAACCGATCGACGCCCATCAACTAATTCGCTCGCACCGCCCCCACCTAGAATAGTTGATAGGGCGATCAAATCCAAGGGTCGGGTGAGGGTTCGGGTTTGCGACACCTACTACCGGTCTGAACCTCCCGAGACCTTTGATAGAATCGTACAAAACTTGCAACGCTGCTCAAGATATATTAAATAATTCGATCCCGCTTTAGCGTAAACCTGTGTTTTGTGCGACTTGTAGGCCGTATCCGAAATTCTCCAAGAGACCATGCAACAGATCGAGGCATATCAGAACAAAGGGTTTCAGGAGTCAAACTATGACTTCATCTCAACGCTCCTCCTCACGGTAGGGACAAGATGGTCATACTCGGAGCAATCGATGCTAAGGCTTTTCGACGATTCACCAAGGAGTCATGAGGGAGAAGGTTATTTTACGGCCACTCCCCATCACGCCGAGAAGAACCATCGCCGGACCGGACGATCTTCAAAGATCGCCTCAATCATAAGCGGTCGAGACATCATACCAATGTCCACGATCGGATCGACACACCGGAGTTCCAGCTGTTCCAACCTTAGGAACCGGTCTCCGACCGACATAATCCGGCACCTTCCCGAGAAGGCGTCATGAATCAATCACAGTTGTAGGGCTTTCTCGCGGGGCTCCAAGTCATGCGTTAGCCAAACCGTTCCGACCGCCAATTTGGACAAGTTTAACGGAACTCAAAATCCGCTGGAATTTCTCCAAATCTATACCACCGCCATCGAGCTCCCGGAGGCGGCGAGAATGTGATGGCCAACTATTTACCCACCGTGCTCGAAGGATCTCGCCTGGCCGTGGTTGTTGAACCAACCTACGGAACAATCTATACTTGGGAGCAACTCGTGACCTTCGATTATGAATTTCGAGTGGTACGACGATCGCTCGAAAGGAGGATGATCTCCACCGAATTCGCAAGACTCGATGAGACTCTACGCCAATACATCAAGAGGTTTAGCCAAGTCCGCAACTCTATTCCCGAGGTCATAGAATCTTCATTATCCAGCCTTCAAAAGCAGTGTCCGAGGAATCGACGGTTTCACGGAGGACATATCAATGAACCCCCAAGGACAACCGCTGAGCTTTTTGATATGGCCGATAAGTATGCCACCGTGAAGCAATCAAGTGGTGCGGCCATTGATCGGAAAGACAAGATTCCTTAGCCCTACCGACAAATCGAGAAAAAGAACAAGAAATCTCTCAAGAAAAAGAAGAACCGCAGATCCGACGACAAGGAGGTCCTAGCTGTTCTCGATAAATTCATGAAGGGCAAAAGGACTACTCGGGCCGGGCAAAACGAAGTCTCAATCGAAGGATTCCGAAAAAGAAGAAATGGTGTCCACTTCACCAAAGCAGGTGGCATGATCTACGACTGCCGAGTTTGGCAAAAGAAATGGAAGATTATTATGCGGTGATGGACCATTTCGCAATACCGTAACCCAGAAACGAAGCTCCAAAAAGGACAAGAATGGCGATTTAAGAGATGGAGTACCGGGATCCCCAACACACACCAACATGATTTTTGGAGGATCTTCTTCATACGAATCCAAGCGCCATCCGAAAGCCGTGGAGCGGAGATCAACCTCGTCGAATCCCGAACACTATCAAGCCATCGAAGTGATCGGACATTGCAATTTCCTTCAAAGAAGATGATCGCCCCATTCCTTCGACTCGACCGGTAGGTTCCTATTGTTGTTGAACCAACCATTAATAATTGTAGGGTTAATCGAGTCTTGGTAGATGGAGGTAGTTCTTGAATATATTATTTTCGGAGCTTTAGAAGAAATGCAGTCCCCATGTCAAAGGTGAAACCAATGAAATATGCTTTTCACTAAGATAGTTCCCTGGCTCCACCGCTAAGCCGATAGGACAAGTTTCTTACCGTTACGCTCGAAGGCGGATAACTTCCGAACGGAAAAATTTTGTTTGATGTGGTAAACTTTGAATCCAAGATACAACGAAATTCTTGGTCGACCAAGCATTAGCGAAGTTCCCGATAGCCACGCATTACGGTTATCAAAGTTTGAAAATGCCGGGCCTAAAGGAGTCATCACTATTCGGGTGATCGTAGAAATGGCTTATGCATGTGATCGAAAATCCTTAGAACTAGTCGATGAACTCCCGACTGAGAGGCTAATTCATCTACGATGTGCCAAGCACACAAGACCAAGATGACACCAAAACCCTCCGACTAGACAAAAGAGGTATACTCGACAAAGGCACTTCTCCGGACAAGCGCCTAAGTCGTTACTCGACCAAGATCCCGCCCACCGGCTCGCAAGATTACGGCCTGAGCAAGGCTCGATCCTAAATAGGAAGAGTCGCTCGTCTTCTTCCTCCGAGCAAATCAGACGGTTCTTTGGCAAAGCGTCCGATATGCCCGAGTCCCCGAGGTGATCGAGCATGAGCTAGCTCTCCACCGATAAAAACCGATCAAGCGAAGTCATGCGCGTTATACCGACCGGAAGGAGGCAATCCAGTCAGAGATTGACAAGCTCCTCAAAGCTGGATTCATTCGTGAAGTCAACCACCCTCAGTGGCTTGCTAATCCTGTAATGGTTAAAAATAATAATGGGAAATGACGAATGTGTATTGACTTTACAGATCTTAATAAAGCTTGTCCGGGATCGATTTTCCCCTTCCACGTATTGATCAACTAGTAGATTCTACCTCTGAGTGCGAATTACTAAGTTTTTTAGATGCGTATTCAGGGTACCACCAGATTAGTATGTGTAAAAAGGATGAAGAGAAAACTTCCTTCATCACTCCATATGGCACTTATTGTTATGTTAAGATGCCGTTTGGTCTCAAAAACGCTGGTGTAACTTTTCAAAGGTTAATGCAAAAAACCTTTAGTCCGCAAATAGGTCGGAATTTAGAAGCTTACGTTGATGATTTGGTCGAAGACCACCAACGCTAGCAATCACATCTCGACTTACAAGAAACTTTCAAAGAACTCGAGAAGGCATAACCTCAGTCAATCCTAAAAGTGTGTGTTCGAGTTTCACTGAAAATTGCTTGGTTTCCTAGTCTCGGCTAGAGGTATCGGTTTAATCCAAAGAAAGATAGCGACCATCGACCGGATCGACCTCCGACCACAAAGAGGGAAGTCCAAAACTAACCTACAGATGGCGTTGCTAAGTCGTTTCATAGCAAGGTTAGGAGAAAAGGGTTACCTTTCTTTAAGCTTCTCCGTAAACATGGGAGTTTTGAATGGACTAGAGAGGCAAACGATGCCTTTGAAGAACTTAAAAGTACCTTACAAGTGCCCGGTTTTAGTCTCTCCGAGATCGGAGAAACACCGCTAATGTATGTGGCAAAGAACTCCACAAACAAGGAGTGGTGTAATTGGTCGTGAAAGGATAACATCCAACGACCGCTTTATTACGTAGCGAGGTCTTACATGGACCAAAGGAAAGATACCCACAGTACAAAAGTTGCTCTATGGTCTCCTTACTCCTTATGTCTTCAAGGAAGCTAAGGCATTACTTTCGAGCCCACAAAGTGGTCGCACTAACGGATATCCCTTGGTCAAGTCCTTGGAAACAGGAATCATCGTGACTAATAGCAAAATAGGCGGTTGAGCTAGGGCGTTCGACCTCCATTTCATTTCACGAACAAAGGATAAAATCCTGTGCGAGAGCGTAATTCATTGCCGAATGGACAAACCCCGAACCCACCCAAGGGCCCGTCTATGAGCACCACGAGGAGTGGACAATGTACTTTGACGGTTCTTTGATGTTAAAAGGGTTTGGGTGGAGTGATCTCGATATCCCTCTTGGCGAACACATCAAGTACGCCATCCATTAAATTTTCCCGCCACAAATAATATGGCGTAATATGAAGGTTTATCGGCAGACTTGACGAGCTCGTTAAGCTCGGGATTCGCAGATTGTTAGTGAAAGGCAATTCTCAACTAGTAGCTTAATCAAGTAGGGAAAGAGTATCAATGCTCAAGTACCAAGATGTCATCTTATCTGGCGGAAGTACGAAAACTCGAAAAGCACTTCTTCGGTTTTCAGATCCAACATATTCCTAGAAAGGAAAACTTTCTGGCAGACCAGTTGGCACGGATGGCCTCCACAAGGTCAACCGTCCCGCTTGAGTTTTTTTCGAGCAACTCGATTCACCCTCGGTAGTCGAGCCTTCCGAGAACATACATGATTCTTTACAGATCGAACAAACTGATCAAAAGGACATGGATGCTCCACAGGTCGTTGACGGTTGGCGCTGTCTCGATCAAGGTAGAGATTGGATGACATCGATCTACAATTATCTTCAAAGATGACATAATTCCTAAGATGATGTAGAGGCCGATCAGATAGCACTAAAAACCAAATCATACACTCTAATCGAACGCACCTTGTACAAACGAGGATCTCACGGAGTGTTGATGAGATGCATATCTCAAATGGATGGCATTAAGTTGCTAACAGAAATCCATGAAGGAGTCTCATGGAGCACATCATTCCTCTGTAACTCGGTCAGAAAGCCTTCAGCAAGGATACTATCGCCAATCGCCTTCATGATGCAAAAGAGTTTGTGACGGCGCGATAATGTCATTTTATAGCAGATTAGTACATCACCAAGACAAGCCTTACAAACAATTCCTCTTTCTTGGCCTTTTGCAACCTGGGACTAGACATTCTGGGACCTTTCCCTAGAGCACCCGGGGGCTTCGAATTCCTTTTCGTCATGATTGACACGTTTACAAAATGGATCGAGGCCGAGCCGGTTGTTAAAATAACAAATGAGGCCGCTAAGAGATTCCTAATGAAAAATGTGATCACACGATTTGGTGTACCTAGTCGTATAATCACAGATAATGGCGCCCAATTCACTAGCAGTCAATTTCAAGAATTCTATGATGAACTTGGTGTAAAAGTTCATTTTGCTTCTATTGCTCATCCACGAGCAACGGACGCTTGAGCGGCTAATGGTATCATTATGCAAGGGATCAAACGCCGAGTATTCACCGCTTAATCAAACGGTCAGAGCTTGGGTTCAAGAACTCCGCTCAGATATGGGTCGTTCGAACCCACGACCGTCGTGCGACCGTGAAACACCATTCTTTTTGGTTTACTGGGTGAAGCCATGCTTCCTCCGTAACTCAAAATTGGTTTCTTTCAGATTGATCGCTTAACGAAAACGATCGAATGAACGAAGACTCGACGACGCCAATTTCTTGAAGAACGAGCGAAACCAAGCCCTTATACGATCGCTAGCCTACCAACAAGCCATGCGAAGGTACCATAGTCGTAAGGTGCAACCTCGCACCTTACTATAGGTGATCCGTTCTCTAAAAATTGAGCCGTGCAAATCGCAATAAACTTTCCCCCAAATGGGAAGGTCCTTACACTGTGGTTGAAGTTACCCGACCAGGTTCCGTTAAAATGACGACTGGCTATGTCTGATGGGCAAATTTTATCAAATTCTTGGAACATTGATCAATTGCGTAAGTTCTATGTTTAATTATTGCTTTCATTTCTTTCAAATTCAATAAATTCATTTACTTCCTACAAATAATAATAAGTAACATTGCTTATATATATATATATATATACCTATAGGTTGGTCGCCTATGGTTGTCAATTTAAACCGTTAGAGAAGACAATTTTTCTCTAATATCCTTCCTAAAGGATCTCTATTACTCTCGCAACGATTTCGAAGTCAGACGTCAGATTTGTCCTAGACGTGAGCATTTTACCACGCACGACAACATTCTTTTCTTAAAGAAATATATGAGTAATCGAGCATTGTACAAATAACTTTCCATCTTGAACGATATGCTTAAGATTTTGGAGGTTATATTTCACTATTTCAAGATTCTCGCTCGCTTCATGTCCTGCCATCGTGGGACACTGAAAGCCTCCTAGTCAAGTCTCTCCTTTTTTGCACGTGGTCGCCTAATCGAAGGAGCTTCCTAGCGATTTATCCTTTTCTTACGATCCTCGCTACGATCGGATAGAGAGTTTGAACATGTTTCACAAGAATGTGATATATGAATTCAGATCTAAAGCTTTCATTCCACTGCACTTTAGGATAATAGATATGAACAAAGTTCACTTATAATATTTGTTGATTCATTTTTGCATTCCTCCTTATGTCGCAATACAAGGTCTTTTTATCCAACCATATATAACTTTTTGCTTGGTATTTCGATCATGGCAAACAAGGATCTCTAACTAAGCGAAGTCATAAGTCGGTTCCACCACAATGATTTCCTAAATGTTGGTACGATCGCTTTTGACTTCATATCGGACATACCTTCAAAATTATGGTTTCAACTTTTTTCTTTTCTTCCTTGGCTACCGCTTGCATAGTAATGTTCTTCTACTATAAAGCAATGGGCTAGGAGGTATGTGAGAATTTACAAAATAATCAAACAGATAAAACAAAGACATTGTTAATCGACATAAAAGGTAAGTCTTACACATATTCAATATTTTTACACCCTTTTTGCAGAATCTACTCTAGAAATATTCCTGACTAACTATCGCTTGATGGAGATCCGATTTCCATTTCTCTACTACTTTATCTCCAAGTGGCTTGAGTTCTTCCATGAACTTGGTTGCCTCCTCAGAGGCGCTTGAAGTCATCTTCGACAACTTGGAAATCAATAGAGGGTTTGAGCTTTCAGTTTTGCCAAAGCAAAACTAACTCCACTAGCAACGCCTGCTTTCATGGCTCGGGCATAGTTCTTCCGAGTAGTCTTAAGCGAGTTGTTAAGATCCTCTAGAAGTTGACCAAAATAATTCATTTTTTTCATCGATCTCTTAAGGTAGGCGTGCTTGATCCCGATCTCATATCAAAAATCATCTTGTTCAAAAATATAGTCTTTTCATCTAGACTTTGAATGAGAGTCGCCTCCTTATCTTGCTCAAATTTTAGAGTTTTCTACTCTGTCCAAAATTTGTTTTTGCTCAAGAAGAGTAAAACAGTGATAAGTAAAAAATATATAATTGAAGGAAAATAATAAGTCAAGTCTACGACCTATTACCTTCAATTCTTTTGTTAAGATTTTCCTTGCTGATCATAGCCTCGGCGATCGATAGGTCCTTAGCTTTGATTTCTTCTTCAAGCGAGGCGCCTTGGCTCTCTCACCAAGATCTCTTCTTTTATTTTCTCCAAATCTATCAAATACGATAAGAGAGAATAATTAACAAAGGACTAAGCATTGAAGAAAAAAAAAAAAAAGGCTAAGGGAAAATTCTTACTTTCTAATTTGGAGTGTTTCTGCTCCAAATCTTTAATCCACTGGTCATCCTCCGACCACAAAGAAAGTTCTCGACCATGTCTTTGTTCAAATAGCATTTTCCTCTTTAAAAATTCCGTCTAAAAGATTTTTTAGAGAGATTATGAACCGGTCGATAGACTTACTCGGATTGCCAAATTATTGTATCCACCAAAAATGGAGTCGATGCATTTTGATTTGATGGTCCGATATCTTTCCCACGCCTCGTCAAGCTCCTTATCCTCGATGAATCGGGCTAAAAGGAACTTGTCGTTGAGGAGAGTTACCAACAATGGTCGGAACTCGCTGAGGGCCTTTAGGGCATCTACCTCCGCAGAAATAGTTAGGACCACCAATGGATCCAACTCAAGCTGTTGGCCTTGACGCCGCCGGGGCTTTTTCCGACCACCTTTTCCTCAGAACTTTTTCCTGTGAAGTGGTCTGCTCATGGACCTCTTCAGGTATTGGGTCCTCAGAAGGAATCTGGTCGGAAACGACCGGAATTCCAGAGGACCTATACCAAGCAAATAAGGGAAGTTAAAAAAGAGGGGGGGGGGAGATGCATCAAATCAAAGAAATTATTAAAGGTATGTTCTTATACGACCACTTTCATTTGGGCGTACCTAGTTAATTTCCGGGATTTAACTTTGAAACGCGGCAGAGTAAAATCTGTACCGTCTCCTTTTCTTTTCTTTTCTTACGCCCCGCCGGATTCTAAACCAAACAGATTGGCCAAGTCTGTTGCATTATCCAACGTAAGATCGATGCGATGTTTTCGATCATCTCGTCAAAAGCAACGCCCTTGATGATCCGGGTCGACGGAGTAATTTGACTCGCCTCCGTACCGCTTGTTCCAAAGAATAACCGTCGTCGTTAACGACATCACTGGGGTTGGCAACCTCCATGGTCGCGTGCTGGTGGCCTTCAGCCTTCTCCACCTAAACCAACAAATGCATTTGGTTAAGTGATGAAATCTTTTATCTAAACTATATATATATATATATATATATCTTTTGAAATGTTCCGTTACCTCGGGAGATCCATCCTCTTCCAGTGCATCTGGGCATGAGTCGGTTGGAACAACGGTGGGATGTTTATCCTCACCAAGGTGTGCAATTGCAACCCGACCCTACCTACAAAAACAGAGCATGATCAAAAACCCGATCGGAGATATATATATATATATATATATATATATATATATATATATATGCATGATAAAAGATTTTTTACCTTAATCCTTGTTATTCTCTCTTGCAGAGACTATGGCCAAGATCTCAGAAATCCGGCCTTTTCTCCGTGCTCTCTCAGCAGATCACCGATCCTTTCTCTAACTTCCTGAGGAAAGAACTTCAAAAGAAGAGAGAAAATAAGACAAGAACATGTTTTAAGGTAATACATTAATCCAATGAAAATGTTGATTGGAGTTATCTCAAAGACTTACCACCTCCCGAGATAGCTTCATCACGACCAATGGACCGGATCAGGAGTGAGTCCGAGGCTTTAATAGTCTTATTTGGCGCTTGGTGAAATCCTCACCACATGCCAAGAGGTCAAGCCCTTGACTCAGAGGTCGAGATGGCATCCACCCATCGCCTCGACCACTCTGCCTTCTCCACGGTCTTTCTCCATTTGGGATTTTCCGTTGCTCTCATCCCTGCCAAATAGAGGTTGTCGTCCTCAGAATCGCCATATAGAACCAGCTTCTTCTTCCATGACGCCCACGAGGATTTTGAGTACATATGAATGTACTCATTGGCCTTTCCGTCGTGAAGGCGCAATGTACATTCCCGAGAGTCTCCAGAGATCTCCCCATCACCATTCGGTAAAAATACCAAGAGCCTCAAACTTGAGGCAATCCTAGGTATGCTTCACACAAATATGTGAAGATCTCGATGTTGGCGATGGAATTTAAATAAATTCACTAATTCCACTCCATAGAATTCAAGAACACGGAGAAGGAATTTGTGTACAAGCAATCTCAAATTTCACATTCGATGTAGGCGAGGAAAACGGGAATTTCCTCATCTTCGCGACTTGGGACATATTCTCCAAAAGCTGATCTCCATCTGATCAAGTTCCTGTCCGGAAGCATCCCGATTCTCTCCAAAGCTTCAAGCTTTTTCTTGCTCAACTCCGACGGCAACCACTTTGAGATTTGCTCCAACATGATGAAAATTCTTGAGGATGAGCAGAACTCGTAGGAGATTTTTGTGGTCGGAAGAACAAGATAAGAAGGACTAAGATTTTTGTCCGATGAAAGAGATCGTAAAAGGAGATCTGGCAAGATAAAGAATCCAAAAGGTCTAGCGATGGGGATTTTATAGCCTCGAGTTTTTCAATTACGATTGAGTTTATCCATAAAGTCCGAACGGCAAAAGCTTTTTTTGCCCAACGGACAGAGAAGTTCTTCGGTTCCCAAGGCAAGTTCGAACTTTAAAATGAACACAAAATCACCTCTGATGTCACGACATTAAATGGTGGTCCGCCCGATATAAATTCATCGGGAAGGCGCTCACACGACTGCTCATTTAAAGTTCGGGGCTAGCCGACGAGATTGAAACCTCTATGTATTAATTTAAATACATAGAAAGACCATACGCCTCCATGGTCGTAACTCATAAAGCTAGCGACCTCACCGGGTCGTAAGGATTCCAGAGGTTACACGATGGGTATCCTGGTCGGACTAGGTTCACCGGTGGTCGCTTCGAAATGCTATGAACAGTACCAATAATCAGTATGATGAATGGAACACGTGCTAAATGTTCCATAACTTACGATGACATACAAGACTCGACGATAAACCACCTTGCGGTTAAATGTCTCACAAATACTTAACCGCAAGGCGCTTAGCACATTGTTAACTACCTTGAACCTCCGACCGCTTGTAACGCTTTCATCGTGGACGTCTTCTCCAGGGGTAACTGCCGTCTCTTTGGGAGTTATTTAAATGGTGAAGCGCAGAAGACGAGGAGGGACATATACGCAATAAGCAAACAACTGAAGGCAACACAGAAGCCGAAGCAGTAGTATTCAGTACATTCAGTGTAATTGGAGATAGTCCCTAGTCAGGTCTTGTAAACCCAGTTCATATAAATAAAGAGCAGCCCCCATTCTCTTCGATGATACTCTACGTCATTTTCCTCCTTCTATTTTCATAAGATCGGCGATTAGATCGTCGACAGGACCCATGTGTCAGTGTAACACAACTAGAGTTAAATGTTGGCTCCTGTATGCAACTGAAGGCATTGGCCAAATGAAATAGATATCTGATTCCCCATCTTGTTCTCTGGTTCCTCATCCCGTTCTGTATTTTCTCCCCCAAATCCTCCAATTACTTGTTTCGTTTGCTACTGATTTGTGCGATTTCGGTCTCCCGGCTACTCGTTGGCGATTGGGTTGTAACACTCCGCTTGTCTAGTTTTTCGAATAAATCGATGGCACAAGGTTCACCTCCTTGCACTTATTTGGATCCATCCATGCCAATCTTTCTAGAATCAAATAAGGGTAAAAATCAATTTGTATGGTTAATTGGTTTGTAACCATGCGATGGAAATAGGGCTTAATTATTCCGTAGTCCTTCCTAAACAAAGAAGAATTCCTTATAATTCCTTACTGAAAAAAAAACAAAGGGAAACACGCACAATACTGAATTAGGCATTAGCATTTTAATTATATATGGTGTGCATCAATACATTATCGCTCAATACTGGTTGATCTGGCCTCTTATTTGCACAAGCTTGCTAGCGTTGTTTAATGCATGTAACGATCGACTTTCCATCGCCGAGTGAGGCGGCGGCTGCGGCGGGTACTCAAGCTTACAGACGGGGCATTTGCCCTCGTAGGCATTGCCCTTGTCTCGGGACTACCCACGGTGATTGCTAGTGTCGAAGTCATCCATATCCTGCGATTCCATGATGTAAGTAGACCATACGACCAAATACAAAACCAGATGCAAATTGTAAATAACTCACCTCTTCGATATGGAATACACCCAGGCGACTGGAAACACTACGATGGCCGCCGGTCCTAGTAGCAGGAGCCTTCCCCTTGTCTCAGGACTGCCCACGTCGATGGCGTGTGTCAAAGTCCTCCATGTTCCACGAGACGGGCTGGACGATTGCAAGATGTTACAACAACGAAAGGCCAAATATATAATCAGGATGCAAATTATACATAACTCACATCTTCGATATGGAGTGCACCCTGGCGATGGGAGAAGCTGCGACGGTCGCCGGTCTCAGTCGCAGGGGCCTTCCCCTTGTCCGTCACGTGCTGTACCCAGTCGTATTCAGCTTCCTATTTGGGGGTCCTCCACCACCACCCGGCTGTCCTGGGCTCCTCCTGTGCATTTTCAATAGGGTCCGGTATGTAAGGTTTTCATCACTAGAAGGTCTCGGCTCGCATCGCGTAGTTCATCATATACTTCTTCTCTATGAATGCCCTATCGTACATCTCTGGGCCGTCGATCCATTAGAAGAAGTTGTAACGCATCTCAGGCTGCCATTACACACGCATGAAATTAGAAAATTATGGAATTCAACGTAAGGTGTGAAAAAACGATGTGTGTGTAAGATTCTCTTACGAGGATGTTCCTGCATGTGTAGTATGCCCGAGCGGCGGTGGCCGGGTGTGTTGACTAAATGATCTTCGCCAGTTGTTCGCATACACATTGCGAGCGTGGAAACTCTAGTGGTATTGGCGCATCCTTCGTTGAAAAATCTAGGTAGGGTTGAGCCCTCTTCGCAAGCCACTTGCGCTTCTGCAATATCTTCGTATAAAAGTTTACCGACTAGTCCGACATATTCTAGATCGACCTAATGTTTCATTGTTGTGCACAAAACAAGGGCGGGTCAGTTCGAAACAAATATAATGTCGAGATACGTGCATGTTAAGAAAGAATGGCGTAAAGATATGCACAAATATGAGCAGACTGCCCATTTACATAACATGACGGTCCCAGTACAGGCGGACAATACAACAAATTATGACACTGAATGATGACTAGACGAGCTCGATCTATTAGGGTAATCCTTCATGGAGTGCCCAAGAGTCTTGCATATCCTGCACTTCATTGTGCGTCTTGGGCCCTCACGCTGGCTATCATCCATGTCGTTTCAGAAGTGCTGCGTCTGCTATTGTCCCTTTCCAATTGACTTCAAGGCGTTGTTCGGCCCCATTGCACCATGTCTAACCATAGATCCCTATAGTTCATGTCCAAGGCATATGAGTGAAACTCTACACTCCATGTATCGAAAAGGTGATGTATGTCGTAGTACTTGGAGATATACGACATAGACATCTGCCTCATTTGCGCACATGTCTTGTACACATGCAAGTATGGCTTGTGCAGGTGCTCTGGCTTGTTGCAAGTGCATGTAGCCACATCACTCAGGGTGCATGCATGTTTCCTTTCCCCCTTGGCATGACTATTGACATATTTTTGCTGCAATCTGATCTCGTACTTCCTCCTGAGGCCATGGATCACCCGGATGCCGTGCATTCAGGCATTCTCCATCTTCTTGTCCATATACCTCTGCATATTCTCGGACCACTGCTTCCCTTCTTCCAGTTGTTGCCTCGCTACGGTGGCTCTATTGACGAAGTAACCGACCGTGTGAGTCCATGTCTCCTCAACGATCACGGTGATAGGGAGGCACCGCACACCTTTGAGCACGTTGTTGTACACCTCGAACATGTTGGTCGTCATAATTCCGTACCTCGCACTGTCTATGTCATAGAGCAGGGATCATTTCGCCAACTCAGGAGCCTGGAGATTAATCCACTATGTGAAACTTATGTTGCTCCTGAATTGCCCGCTCGTGGCTCGCTGTCCCTCCTGTGCCTTCGAAGGGCACTCCCTTGTATGCCTCGTAGTCTGATATTCGAGATCTGTCCAGATGGACTCAAACTTTTGCCTTTGGTTCTGCAAGCACAACGCCTTGAACGTCTTTATAAGTTCTTGACTACAGAATCACGTGAAGAAGTTCGATGCAAGATGCCTCATTCACCACCGGGTTTTCACGTCATTCCACTGGTGAGGGGGTTTCGTCCCATTCTTCATGGTGTTAAGAACAGACAACAACCAAGCATTGCGGTCTGTGATAAGACATACATTGGGTCGGTCTCCCACAACTGCTCGCTTCACATTCGCTAGGAACCACGGCTAATTGGATGTGTTCTCATTTTCTACAATGGCAAAAGCAACCGAGAGAAATTGGTCATTCGCATCGGCCGCCACCGCAGTGAGAATGGTGCCCTTGTACCTCTCTGTGAGGAAAATGACATCCATCGTGAGCACAGGATGACAAAACTTGAAGCCCTCTATGGCCTGAGCGAAAGCCCAGAACACTCAGTCCAGTATGAAGTAGTTATGACCTCCATCAGCATCATCACTTTCAAGCTTGTTTATGTATGTGTCGGGGCTTGCTTCGGTAATCTGGTAAAGCATTTTTGGCACAAGGTTATATGTCTCTTCGTATGTCCCATACATGGACTCGATAACTTTCTGCTTGGCTCATCGGGCCTTGTAGTATCTAGACATGTTCACGGCGGCCCGGCCCGAGCCCGACCTTGTCCGGGTTGGGCTTGGGACTGGAATTCTGGCCCGAAATTAGCCTGGCCCAGCCCAAAATCCCCAAAAACACAATAAAAAATGGAAATCTATTTTTTTAAATTCTAGAAATAAATTAAATAATATTTTTTATTCCAAAATAGGATTAAAATAATATATTTAAATCAAAAAACGAATTTTCGGGCCGAGCTCGGGCCTGCCTGTTTGCGATCGGGCTTTTCAAGCCTGGCACGGTGTTTGAATAGGTCTAGTTGTAGCTGACTGGATAACTAACCAAATTGATGACTTTCAACATCAGCATCTTGGGGGAGATGAGCACGTCCTCCACAACTAGGTGACTGATGAGGTTTGTCACATATGCGAAAGTCACATTCCAATGCTGTCGCAGTGACTCGCTAAGCTCGCAAGTGTGTTCGGTCATCACCTTGACCGTGAAGACCAAGTCGAAGAACTTTGCTCGGTGAGCGCTGACCTTGCCAGGTGAAGGATATAGACCTACCATTATGTGTTAATGGAGTTTTGGTGATTAATGACAAATCTAATTGTGAGACTAACACTTTCATTGATATATATATTGTGTAGTCTTATTTGGATATAAAGGTAAGAATTATGAAGGCATGCAAGTGATTAATGACAAATTCAATTCATTGGATAAACAAAAGGAAATATCCAAACAAGGTACGCATTCATTATGACAAATCTATTTGTGAGACTAACAACTCTTATTGTTATATCTCATGCTTAGTCTCGGTTTGGGTATAAAGAACAAAAGAGGTATGCATTCTTCTTTGTATTATTATATATTGTTGCATTCATCGGATCCAAAATATAGGATGAACTCCACCAAAAGTCTAACTTGAATATGTGCATATGTTTCCATTACACATTCGTGTATGCACACATTTAGGGGGAGCTCAATCTATATTTTGTGGTTTCATTAGTATTGATCCATATTCCTTTGTCCACATATATTTGGGATCTTTACTTTGAAACATATCCTTTGAATATAGTTAACTTGCGTAGTTAATATATTCATGTGAGGATATAAGACTTGTGTAGTCTATATACACTTATATGTGAGCAACATAACTTGTGTAGTTTATGTGTACTTACATATCCTTGAATATATTTAACTTATGTAGTTAATATATTCATGTGTGTATATGAGTCTTGTGTAGTTTATATATCCTTGAATATAGTTAACTTGTGTAGTTAATATATTCATGTGAGTATATAAGACTTGTGTAGTCTATATATACCTATATGTGAGTATAACATAACTTGTGTAGTTTATGTGTACTTACATATCCTTGAATATATATAACTTGTGTAGTTAATATATTCATGTGTGTATATGAGACTTGTGTACTCATATATACTTGAGTATATATATAACTATATATATATATATATATATATATATATATATATATATATATATATATATATATATATATTCATATGATTATATACAACTTGTGTAGTCTCAGATATACTCATGCAAATATTTACATTCAATTATTTGTTATTGAAGTGATTATCATCAATTACCAAAGAGGAAAAGATTGTGGTATCTTGTCCCGCCATTATGAGTTAATGGTATGTTGTGGTAATTAATGATAATCATATTATGGAACTAACATTTTTCATGAGTTGGATGAATAGGTTATGTTCCATCGTGATGAAGACTTGGGATGTCATCATGTGTTGATGAGCATCATATCAAGATTCTTGAAGAAAATGAAATCATCGTGTGTCGATGATGTTCTAGATGAGGAGATGGTCATGTGTTGATCATCGAGTCAAGCGAAGCTTCATCATGTGTTGATGAAGGTCAAATGAAGAACTCGTCATGTGTTGATGAGTATTCAAGTTTCTTTGTCATTGGCTCTATGTCGAACTCCCTCCGGATGCAGTTTCGAAGCTTGTGAATATTCATCGCATCGAGCCCCTCTGCCCGGACCACCTTGTACTGGCATCTCGACAGGTCCAACTCATCGGGTCCAGCCCATACGAGACCGTCGCCATAAAACACTACCAAGTCTTGTATGTTCGAAATACCTAAAACCATAACAACCCGATTTGCGGTATGCGATATCACAAACATGGTACGTAGTTACCACAAATTTAATATGACTGAACTAATTAATACTAATTAATTACAAGTAATTTATTCGTCAATAATTACCCATGGCACAAATAATCACTAAAAATTACATGCAAGTAATCGATTAAATACGAGTAATGAAATACAAATAGTTAATTAATTAGCAACAAATTGATTACTTGTCAAAAAAATACTTACGAGTAATTAGTTACTAGTGTAATTACCATTAATAAACTACGAATCAAACAAATACGATTTATTAATTACCACTGATTCATTACGACTAAATTAATTACGACTATTTAATTTCCACTAAATTAATTATGCTAATTGCCACTAAACTAATTACGATCGATTAATTGCCACTAAATTAGTTACGACTAATTAATTTCCACTAAATTAATTATGTCGAACTGATTACCACTAAACTAATTATGGCTGATTAATTACCACTAAACTAATTACAACTATTTAATTTCCACTAATTTTTAACCACTAGCTAATTCATACTCAAATACACCACTAATTATGAAGCACCAATTAATTACCGATACATTAGTTGTGACTAAATTATTAACAGTAATAAACCATAGCTAAATTATTAACAGCTATTTAATTACGACTACAAGTTACATTAATTAGGACTAGCTGAGTAAGACTAATTAACTACGACTATGGTAATAACGACAAATACAGTGGACAAAAAATTACCTGCCGTTCGGGGGAACCGTTCAAAACTGCTACGGTCCTAACAACTGCTTCGAACTTTAATCTTCAAAAAAAAATTGTTCTTTGTGTTCTTAGTGACAGGCGCAAGAATGAAAACGGAAACACAACTGAGAATGACCGAGAGTGAGAGTCCGATATTTATAATCAGGCGAGGCGCCGCTACGGTGGCGAGAAATCAAAAAGTATTTGTTAGGCCCCAGACCTCCCAGCTGGGGCAGAGACCAGTGACACTTGTGCGAGGAGGTTTGTCCGAGCTGGGGGCACGCGGAGGCGGCTTGTCCGGGTGGGGGCCGCGCGAACGAAGCTTGTCTCGGTGGGGCTGCGTGGATGCAGTTCTTCGGGCGACGTGCTTGCGGTCCGGGCGGTGGGCGTGCGGACACCATACGTATTGGTACATCGCGTGTCCAGGCTATGGGCGTGCGACCGAGCTATCATTTTTGTCAATTCGTCGCGAGAGAAGCTACCTACGTCAAAAACGCTCACAACAGTGCCATTTAGGGAAGAAAAAAAACTCGCTAACAACTTCAAAATGGCTAGGCCAAGATACCTTATAGTTGTATAGCTTAAAATTCTGAACGAAAAAGCAAATGATATTTTCTTTCTGAAGCTTTCTTTTGACTGGTTCGTCGGGAGGAATGCCATAGACTACTGCTATATTTCTTGTCTCAGAATTTTGTCCCTGTACTTAAATATCCTAATCTTCTGATAGAGATGCAGATAATAGTATAAAATTTCTTCCAACTACGTACAGATCACTGCACGATGGAAGAAACAGTCATTTGAGGTGGATTTTTTGTTATTCTTTCACACACTGCTAGTCTGCTACGTTGTTTGCTGGTACCTTCCTTCCATGTTGGGCAGGGAAACAGCCAATGACTCCACTTCCTTCCATGTTGGGACGTCTCTGTCTCTGCCTACCACAAGGACGAAGTCATATAGCCCCGATTCCCTCTCATCAGCTCACAGGCTCCTTCCACACATTAACAAATAGCAACATAGCATCACCCCATCCATCCATATTGGTGTTAGTACAGGAGATTGCCTAGCTCACAGGCTCCATCCACACATTAACAAATAGCAACATAGCATCAACCCATCCATCCATATTGGTGTTAGTACAGGAGATTGCCTATCTCCTCATCTTCAGTGTACCCATGGCCTAAATCCTGTTACAATTCACAGAGATTCCTTTTTTTTCATCAATCTTTGTTCTTGCACTCCCAGGTCCAAGAAATCCGGCATAGTTCCTTCCCAAGTTGGTGCAATTCAAGAGAGGAGAGCAACTATTTGTTTAAAACGGTGGCTTCTTGGGTGAATTCTAGTAGTCTTGCTCAATCTTAGGGTTAATCACACAATTGATACCATCCATTTAGGCGCCGGATACGGAATTTGTGCTGGTATCGCGCGAATTTTCCATCGCTTCAATCCAAAGGCTTGACATTTGGTGTTGCCTTGGTGGAATTCGGCTTGGATTTGGATCATACAAGATTTCTCGAGGCTGACTTGGTCAGGAGGACAAGAAAGGCGATGTCTTTCAGGAGGATGGTTCAGGAGATGAAGGGCGAGATCGGCTCCATCTCCCGGCACGGCGTGCGGTCCCGGTCCCACCGGTCGGGCCGCGTCCGACGAGTGGCGGCGGTGGAGCCGGCTGACGCGCTGCGGCAGAGCTGCTGGGAGCAGCTGCCACCGGAGCTCCTGCGGGAGGTGCTGGTGAGGATCGAGGAGTCGGAGGGGTGGTGGCCGCGCCGCCGGAACGTGGTTGCGTGCGCCGGCGTCTGCCGGAGCTGGAGGGGCATCGTGAAGGAGATCGTGCGCACACCGGAGGCGTCCGGGAAGCTCACCTTCCCCATCTCCCTCAAGCAGGTACAATTTCTGATCATTCTGAATCTATAATCAGTGCTTGCCATGTTGTTGATGCTGTTAATCCTGCTATAAATTCATGACAACATAGTGTTTCACATCAAAATTCTAAAGTAGTCACCAAAATTTCTCCTCTTAGAGTAGTCATCTGGGTGTAATTTTTTGCCGTTGGTTTATGGTTTTGTGGATTAGTTTGATGGAATGGATAGTGATAGTGATAGTGATGGTTATGTTTTTTTTGTTTGTGTGTGTTTGTGTGTCTAAGATTGCACGCCAAGGTAGTGCCTTCTTTCTCACTGGAAGACATCAAATAAAGTTCTACTGTTAGGTGTCCACTTACTTAGTCATATTTGTACTTTTCAATTTTGGACCACCAGAAAGTAGTTGGGAGGATTAGCTAGGTCAATAAATATTTTCGTATTGAAAGGAAACGTGAGAAGTCGTATAAGTTAACAATCCTTGCTTACTCGTTCGGTTGGTCAATGTGGAACGGGTTTAGCACGAAGGTTCCAATGTCAAATGTTACTTGTTCGGTGGGTCAATGTAGAATGGGTTTAGCATGAAAGTTCCAGCATCAAATGTTATTTTAGTGCACAAGTTGACTTGCGTTAAGAACAGTTTGCTATGTGGAGCGATAAACGTGGTTCTTGCAACAGTGGCAGAGCCAAGATTTTTCACAATGAGGTGCAAACGTAAGTAATACATAGTTCTACTGACTTGTGACTAACTCTACTTCTACATAATACATAATCTATACAATTTTACATACTAACATACAATCGAACACTTACACATAATCACAAATGTTATTGGCTGTACTAAAATTTATTACATGTATATATACACTATTACTATATATAGCAGGTATTTTCCCAAAAAGTTTGTGGGTACAGCTGTACCCCCATGCTCCTATACTATCCACCACTGTCTTGCAATAAGACGATGATACTTGATTCAAGTTTTATGAACATGAAGCTTTGTTGGTAGATTCATTTTGATTAAACTTAGTGCCACTTCTCTAAATGCAGCCTGGCCCAAGGGATGCCCCTCTAAAATGTTTCATTCGGAGGAACCGGACTATGCAGACATATTACCTGTACATTGGACTGACTGATGGTATGTTTTTGACATTGGGCATGCATCGTGTGGATGTGCTTATTGTTGATGGAACTATGTTCTTTATTGCAGCATTATTTGATGATGGGAAATTCCTACTTTCTGCACGCAAATGTCGTAGGCCCACATGCACTGAATATCTAATTTCGCTTGATATGAATGATACATCAAAGGGGAGTGATACCTATATTGGCAAGCTAAGGTGAGCTTTCGAGATTGATGTCTGAAAGCTACGACTTGTTCTTCTTTCTTCGTAGCTTGCATAACATCAAAACTAAATATTAGAACAGAGAAATCCATCTAACATTTTCTTTATTAAACAGATCAAACTTCTTGGGAACTAAATTTACTGTCTATGATGCACATCCGCCTTATGCCGGAGCTGTGGTTTCAAAGAGTCGGTCTGCACGCATGATTGGTTCAAACCAAGTCTCCCCCAGGGTACCCGCTGGGAATTATCCAGTTTCACACATTTCTTACGAATTGAACGTTTTGGGTTCTAGGTATGGTAACTAATTTTAGTTTCACATTTCTTTTTTTGTTTTGTTAAGACAATGTACCAATATTCAGTAGTACCATCGTGTGAATACATATTGCAACTTTATTGGAACTTTGAACGTCTGTCATGTTATAGCCATACTGGTCAAAATGTTGATGACAACATAACTGCATCCCTGATTAGCACCTGCTAATTGAAATGCTGATAACGATCTTGTTGTACAGCGACTAGCTTGCACTAACATAAATTAGGAGTGATGGCCTGAGTTTATGACATGATAATATCTGAAAATCAGGAGATACAAAACCACAATGGAATAATGATGTTTTCAGGATTTCCATAGAACATAGAATGCTGCTTTACTGTGAATTTTACCTGAAGAAACAAATGGATTAGTTGTAATATACAATCTTGTAAATTCAGGTTTTTGCCTTTGAAGCCATATCTTGGTTGTTGGTAAGCAAAGCTATGGGTTTATCAATGCAACAGATAACAGCTTTAACTGACGACCTGCTGCTATATTATGCAAGAAGTATTTCTGTCTTATGGCGTACTTCATTTGTTGTAGGGGCCCAAGAAGGATGCACTGTGTTATGGATTCTATCCCTGTATCGGCAATTGAACAAGGAGGAACAGCTCCAACACGGACTGAATTTCCTTTCAGTAACCGTGACTCTTTTGCATCAATTCCGTTCTTCAAGTCTAAATCATCTCGAGTGGATAGCTCAACTGCTCCATTATCCACTGAAAAGGAAAGTAAACTGGCGCTGAAGAACAAGTCTCCCAGGTGGCACGAACATCTGCAGTGCTGGTGCCTCAATTTCCATGGACGAGTAACGGTTGCATCAGTAAAAAATTTTCAATTGGTCGCTTCCGATGAGAGTGGTCCAACGAACCAGGAGCAAGATGACGTGACACTCCAGTTTGGTAAGATAGGGAAGGACTTATTCACCATGGACTACCGTTATCCGATATCGGCATTTCAGGCATTTGCAATCTGCCTGAGCAGCTTTGATACCAAAATAGCTTGCGAATGAATCAAGGTGTGATTCTTTCTTGCATGTTTCCCTTTGTTGACTTGCTAAATGTGTGATTTCATGATGGATCATTTGCTGAGGGCCCATTGTGGAAGCTGCTCACACACACTATTTAGTTGCTTCCTACTATTGAAACTTTACAGACAAAAGAAAAAGTTAACTTAAATCCAACATTTTAGTTGGCTGTTAGAGATATCAAACCAGAAATTTAGCTTTCTTGAAATGTATCGCATCACCTACCATACGCATACATTTATATTCAACCTGCACCATTTGACTTACTTCTAAGTATCATTTACCTACAGGTGCTGGACAACCACAGCATTTAGAAGCACGACAGCAATAAAAATTCATTCTCGGTGTTGAAGTAGGAGAGTTTGGCAACCGTACATCTGGATAGTTCTGTTCAGTAACGCCGTGGTGTAAATAGCAGCAATCTAGTTGGTCGTGGCTTGTATTGCCGCGTTTCTAATTTGTCCCCTAATAACGGCAAATATTTTGCCATTGTTAGCAAGTCAGAATTTTAGGGTGTTTTCTATATTTTTAACATTGTACGCTTATTTGGCTATCGATGTCTTATAGCGGGAAGAGATTATAAGAGCCCAGTGCGGGCAACACCACAGTGGTGTGAAGTGTGATGTTGTAGCGGGTCATGGCTATAGTAGTCTAGAAAAAAAATGCAGTGATGTATTTCACTTCTGATTCGATGTTTCAGTTCAGGTTACAAATGACAGAATAGATTTGTATATATGTATTTGTCCACTGGAAATAACCTTTATGAAATGTACAGGAGGCCATTATTCACATTTGAATAAAGACAAGGCTATCTTTTTTTTTAAAAAGAAGCATGCCTTCGGACATGATCTTCTCCCTGGTTCATTGTATATGAACAATTATGTCACTCTGTGCTTCTTGTTACTCCTCAGGACAGTTGAAATTTGCCTTATTGGAAATCACGTAATACTAGCAAAGCACTTGGAGCAAACCAGCCTTTTCCGTGGGTCCCACTAGCCCTCTTGGAGTAAACCAGCCTTTTCCGTGGGTCCCACTAGCCCTATCTCTTCCTTGATGTGACCCACAAGCACAGCACCTCCCTGGAGCCTTTTCCCTTCACGTGATAGCTTTTCTTTGCCTTCCTTCTTCTCTAGAGCTAGTAGTAGCGCTTCGTTTCTTTGCTTCTGGAAAGCAAAACGACAGAACACAGCAAAGTTTGGTTTCTTTCCAGGAGCTGCTGCTCCTCTTTTTTCTTTTTCTTATTTCTTCAACTCAACTCGGTGCTCTTTTACAGGGCACTACGACCTCTTTATATACACACCCAAAACTGACTTGACTAGGACACGGAAATGGTTTCACAGCCAGACTTTGAAACGGACTATGACTCACCTAAACTTAGAAACTAAAATACCAAAAACAAGATTAATCTAACAATCACCCCCTTAATCTTGTTTCTTCACTTTGATCACGCTGATCTTCTCTCTTATGTGCACTTCCAAGCCTTCCTCTTTTACTCCGCACTCCGCGTGCTTGTTCTTTCCTGGGCCAATACCGCCCTACCGTCTGTGCTTGCTCCATCCTAAGCCATGCACAAACCAACGCTTGCCGCGTCACGCACTGGACTGAACTCGTCCTTCCTTGCACGACTGCCTGGGCTTCACCATTACCTGAGCCTCTCGCTCTCCTCTCTTGGACCAAGTCTGCTCGCTTTCACAGATATCTCGGTGAGGCTACACCGCCTCTTCCTCCTGCGTCAACTTTGTGTACACCGCGCCCTTTATGCGCGTGGGACTCACCACCCTCGCACTCTCTCAGACGCTGCGCCTTCTTTGACCGCTTGGATCTCCTCCGAGACTCACTTTCCGCGCCTCCTGCATAGCTGCGTGCCACTCCTGGGTTCCGCCATGTCCTTGGCCGATATCTAAATTCCACTCTGGCTCTTCCAGACTGTCCTTCACATAAACCGACTTACAAGTTTTCAGAGAAATTTTGTACAACCGGTTTGGGGATCTTTTTACCTTCATCAACAGATCTTTGTTTTTGTTATAGACACGCAAGAACTCACCCTGCAGCTCCACCCTGCACCCCCGTTCTGCCAACTGCCCGAGACTGAGTATGTTGTTGCACAAACTTGGTATAAAGTAAATATCAGGCATCATCTTCTGATCACCATTCTTGCATCGCAACAACATTGTACCTTTGCCTTTTATTTGTACCGTGGAGCCGTTGCCAAACTTGATTTCTCCCGAAATCTTCTCGTCGAGCTCATGGAACATGGAGCGATCTCCCGTCATATGATTGCTTGCTCCACTGTCCAAGTACCACTTGTCGGTGTTTTAGAACCGATCTTACGTAAAGATTGTTTGATTCGGGGGGTCTCCTAGAATGGAATCACGCAGAGAGATTGACATGAGAATTTTTATACAGGTTCAGGCCTTCTCCGGAGAGAATAACAACCCTACTCCTGTGTGTGTATGGTATTGAGTGTATTCTAAACAATCAGGAGAAAAACTAAGACTATTACAGATGATAGTGCTTGTCTTCCTGATAGCCCGATTCGGTTGTCCCTTCCTTCTCTGATTGTCGCCTTTATATAGTCCGTGAAGGAGTAGCCGTTTCTCCGGGTGAAGTGGTGCCTCATCACATCCTGTAACGGGTGCATGTTGGCAGTAATCACCGGCGTATTAACTCCTCCACGCTGCCTGACAGCTATATATAAGAGATAATGGAGCATTACGTGCTATTACTTCGCAGAATAACATCGTATAATGACTGTTTGAATTCCTTAATCAATTGGACCCACTCGTCTGTAGGTTTAATTGATCATAAGGTGGTCGTGGCTGACCTGGTCGTAGAAGAACTTACGACCATAAGGTAGTCGTAGCAAGACTTACAACTATGTGGTAGTCGTAGCATGACTTACGACTATGGGGGTGGTCGTAGAATAACTTACGACCATCTAGTAGGCTCCTCCCTTATAAAATTAAGGGGTATACTCAGGGACCATATGACGTCACATTTACTTATAATAAGAATTATAGATAAAAGATAAAATGAGGATTATTAGATCCTCGTTATCTAGCCCCCCAGCTTCAAGTGAAAGCAACTTACTTGGTAAAGGGGTTATAAATGGTCTTACGGCCACGAGAGGGTCGTAGAAAGATAGTCGAAGGAAAAACTTTTCGATATTTGTGTGCTACTTTGACCAGAAATATGCTTGGTCAAGAAGATTGCTTACGACTATCAAATAGTCGTAGAACACTCCTACGATCACGTGGTGGTCGTAGTATGGTGATCGGAAGAAAAACCTTTCCGATTAACATTTTCTTTGGTAAAAAAGATCTGACCAAGGAAGTAATTTCGCTTGAGGTGTAAAAACGAGCCTGATTTTCCTAAACGGACAAATTAGGGAATTTCAAACGACTCCCGTTAGTCTGTCCGTTGGAGCGGTTCCCGAGGCGGTGGTAACCTTTGGAATGCCACGCCCGCCCAAATCTGTGGTTATAAATACTTACCGGGGGTAAGGCTTAGATTTATACTTTTCCCCAAATCGTTCCACTGTTCGTCGAGTTCTTGTCTTCTCCGCCACCAACTCAAACAAAAATCTCCCTTTTCTAAGAGAAATGGTCGGGAGAGTCTCCGAGTGGGCCGAGTCGGAGATGGAAGTGATGAAGATTAATCTTCAAGGCAATATCACGCTTCTGAACAATGTACTTGGTGAGCTACGTACTGAGGGAAAAGCTCCTCAAGATGATACGATAGCTGCTCACATAAGTACTATTGGGGAACAAGTCGGGACTTTGCAAGAACTGGTGATCACTCTGAAGGCCAACCAAGCTGAGTCGATAAAGGAGGCGGTCGAATCTGCAGTAAGTTATGCATTGGCAAAACTTAAAGCTCATGACCCCAGCCTTAATGTGCAACCCATCGAAGCCAACTTCGACTGCCCTGAGGCAGAAGCAAGTCGTCTGATGGAAGAAATGCAATCGGTTAGTAGGAAGGTTTGGAGGAGATGCTTGTTGGGCTCTCCTCTTGAGTAGTTTGTAACAAACCGTGAAAAACAAGCTTTTGTTGATGTATTATATAATCCATCTTGTTTCTCGCAAATCATCTTGTCGAGTAGTTAGTAACTCAAAAGATAATTAACGAATGAAAGACTAAGAATTGGAGTCAAATTAATAACTTTATCCTAGCCCCCGACTATTTGCTTAATTTGTTTAGACAAACTAAGTAAATAGTGTTAAAAAGGGTTTCTGAAAATAGAGAGGTTTGGTTAACTTGTAGTTTTTGGTCACGATCGTCATGCTTTGGTTGAAAAAGTGGGAACGAATCGACACTAGGAAGTTTCTTCTAGTGGGCGTGACCACGCAGAGAGGAAAGTCTTCGACTAGGTGATGTTACCATCTCCGACTAGATTAATTAAATCGAGAACAACAACTTGAGTTAAACAAACATCCAGAGGACTTCAAAAATTCGTTCGCCATTCTTTGGAGGACTCGATAAGTCCGTCTGGTAGCAAAAGTAGGAAGCCGAAGCGATGCTAGGAAGTTCCTTCTAGTGGGCGTAACCACGTGCGAGAGAGGAGAGACTTCGACTAGATGTGTTTCTTCCTCCGACTTAGTTGAGACGAATTGAATACACCAAAATCAGTTGAATAAATATAAAAAAGTACACTCTGCTTAGAATATTTTTCAAAATAACTGAAGAAATAAACTAAGGTGAAAGGAGCTGGCTTTCAAAAAATATTTCGACCAGAAAAGAACCCGAGCTCTTCGTATTGATGGCAAAAGTGAGTAACGAGTCAACACTAGGAAGCTCCTTCTAGTGGGCAAGACCACGTGCAGAGAGGAGAGACTTCAACTAGATGATGTTACCTTCCTTTCGACCAGTGTAAAGGCAACTGGTTGTTTGGAATGTAGTCGAAAGATTATGAAAGCGCTACTCAAAATTAAGACAATAGAGGTAGAAAGAACCTGAGCCTTTATTGTCTGAACGGTTAGTTACACATAAAACTTGCATAACTGGTCGATGTTCCAAGAATTCGAGAGAACCTGGCCATCTTCCATTGCCAATCGTGATGCACTCGCCGAGTAACTTCGACCACTGTGTAAGGACCTTCCCACTTGGGAGAAAGTTTGTTCCGATTAGACTTGGATTGGCAGAGCCTCAATACCAAGTCACCCTACACAGAAGGCGAGGTTGGACCTTACGATCGTAGTATCTGCGCAGGGCTTGTTGGTAGACTGCTGAACGAATTAAGGCCTGGTTTCTCCTTTCTTCGAGTAGATTAATATCATCCGCTCGAAGTTGTTCCTGGTTGGAGTCTTTGAAAGTTTCGACTCGTGTTGATCGTATCTTCAGTTCCGGAGGAAGCATGGCTTCAGCTCCGAAGACCAGAAAAAATGGTGTTTCACCAGAGTTCGATCGGTAGTCGCATTTAATTGTCCATATCTCGAGGGTAACTCTTGTACCCAAGCCCCCGAGCGTTTGATGAGCTGGTCGAAGACTCGGGTCTTAATTCCTCTCATTATTTGGCCGTTTGCACGTTCGACTACCCCATTACTTTGGGGATGGGCCACAGAAGCATAACACAACTTGGTACCCAACTCGTCGTAAAATTCCTGAAATTTTACGCTCGAAAATTGCTTACCATTATCTGTAATTATTCGACTCGGTACTCCAAATCGAGTAATTACGCATCTCATCATAAACCGTTTTGCCGCTTCCGTTGTTATCCCAGTCACAGGTTCGGCTTCAATCCATTTTGTGAACGTATCAATAGCCACAAAAAGGAACTCGAAACCTCCTGGAGCTTTGGGGAACGGTCCTAGGATATCGAGACCCTAGGTTGCAAAAGGCCAAGATAGAGGTATCGTTTGTAATGCCTGAGCTGGTTGGTGTATTTGCCTGCTATGAAATTGGCATTGGACACACTTTTTAACCAACTCTTTAGCATCGTAAAGGGTCATTGGTCAAGAAAATCTTGTCGAAAGGCCTTACCGACCAGTGCTCAGAGGAAGCATGATTTCCACATATGCCACCATGTATGTCGTGAAGGAGTGTTAATCCTTCTCTGCATGAATGCATCGCATGAGCACCCCTTGAGTACCTCGTTTATAGAGGACTCCTTCAACCAAAGTATACATTTTGGCTTTTCGGGATAATCGATCTGCCTCGAGATCGTCTTCGGGTACAGAACCCTTCTGAAGATACTCATAGATGGGCGCCATCCAGGTATCCTCGTATTCTAGAGAGGCCGTCTCAATAGGAGGTGTCTCTGGTTCGTCGACCAGTGACGGCTTCTGGAGTTGTTCCAAGAAGACTCCTTTTGGTACTACAGATCGTGAAGAAGCTATTCGAGCGAGCTGGTCTGCGAGGAAATTATCCTTTCGAGGGATGAATTGTGCCTCGAAACCTAAAAAATACTTTTCTAGCTTACGCACTTCCGATAAGTACCGAGACATTGTCGGGTTAGAGCACTGGTACTCTTTCCGACTTGATTCACGACTAGTTGAGAGTCTCCTCTCACGAGTAGTCGGTGAATTGAGAGCGCTTTCGCTGCTCGTATGCCAGCTAGCAAACCTTCGTATTCTGCCACGTTGTTAGTGGCCTGAAAGTTTAATTGTATGGCATACTTTAAGGTCTCTCCAGTAGGAGATACCAGGACCACCCCAGCCCCCGAGCCACTTAAAGTAAGCGACCCGTCAAAGTACATCGTCCACTGGTCGTGGGAATCGTACTGAGGATCCTGAACAGGTTTAGGATTTGTCCATTCGGCGACAAAGTCTGCCAAGATCTGGGATTTAACGGCCGTTCGGGACACGAAATGGATGTCAAACTCCCCAAGTTCGACTGACCATTTTGCCATGCGCCCCATTGTTTCCCTATTACGGAGGATCGTTCCCAAGGAAACTCAGACAACCTGACTATTTTGTGCTTTGAAAATAATGCGCAGATTTCCTCGAAGACATGAGGAGGGCATATAAAAGCTTTTGGACTGAGGGTAACGCTCCTTAGGCCGTAAAACTTCACTTATGTAGTAAACCTGTCGTTGTATGCGTTTTCACGTTCTACGACTAATCTGCGCTCTTCGCTGTGGTGTGGCGGCTAGGTAAATTAAGAGTGTTTCTTCCGGTCTTGGAGAGACCGAATAGGAGCACTAAAGAAGGTACCTCTTGACATCCTCAAAGGCAGCGTTTGCCTCTTTCGACCACTCAAAACCTTCGTGTTTCCTTAGAAGTTTAAAGAAAGGTAGTCCCTTTTCTCCTAGTCGTGCGATGAAACGACTTAAAGCCGCCATGCACCCCGTGAGTTTCTGGACTTCTTTCCTTGTGCTTGGAGGGCGCATTTGGAGAATGGCCTTTATCTTTTCGGGATTTGCTTCGATTCCTCGTATAGATACTAGGAAAACAAGCAATTTTCCTGAAGAGATTCCAAACACACACTTCTCAGGATTAAGTTTTAAGCGATGTTTTCTGAGGTTGTCGAATGTTTCTTGTAGGTCAGTAATATGATTAAGTCTCTTCATGCTTTTAACGACTAGATCATCAACATAGGCCTCTAGATTTCGACCTAGTTGAGATGAAAAAGTCGCTTGCATCAAGCGTTGAAAAGAAGCGCCGGCATTTTTTAGACCAAATGGCATTTTGACATAGCAAAATATACCAAATGGTGTAATAAATGCGGTCTTTTCTTCATCGTCTAGACACATATTGATCTGGTGGTATCCAGAATATGCATCTAAAAAACTTAACATTTCACAACCTGCAGTAGAATCAACCAACTGATCTATGCGAGGTAAATGAAAATCATCTTTTGGACAAGCTTTATTAAGATCAGTAAAGTCTACGCACATACGCCATTTG
Source organism: Phyllostachys edulis (assembly GCA_036346405.1). NCBI lineage: Eukaryota > Viridiplantae > Streptophyta > Magnoliopsida > Poales > Poaceae > Phyllostachys > Phyllostachys edulis. The sequence goes on along the minus strand of CM070561.1, from coordinate 7,127,384 downwards.
CCGTTTGACTTTCTAACCATTACAGGATTAGCCAACCATTCTGGTTGGTTGACCTCTCTTATAAAGCCTGCTTTTAGTAGCTTATCCAATTCTGATTTGATAGCATCTCGTCGATCAGGGGCAAATCTCCGTAATTTTTGTTTTACGGGTACTTTGTTAGGTCAGAAGCTAGCACATGCACTCGATCACCTCCCTGGGGACTCCGGACATGTCGGATGCTTGCCACGCGAAGACATCTGCGTTAGCTCGGAGGAAGGTGATGAGGGCGTCTTCCTATGTGAGACCCCGACGTTTATTCGGCTCATAATACTTAGTCATCCAATTGACCCTAGTATTATCAACCAAATAAACCCGGTCTCGAGAGATGTATACTTCCCAGAATGCAGTATACATACCTCACAACAAAAGAATGTATCAATTCCATACAACACATAGTACATAAGCAACAAACCGAAGTTAATATTAATATGGAATAACTATTACAAAAGAGGGCCCTTAGGCCAAATAGCAATAATTCTACAAAGATAACAATGAAGCAAAAGTGCCATAAAGATGGCTATAACACAAAGCCAATCGGTGTGCCTTAACCCCTAGGCATCGTGGGACCGCCAAGCTAGTCGTCAAGAAAGCGCAACACGTGGCACAGTAAGGCTCTTGGAGCTCACCTCCGTCCTCTGCAACAAAGTTGTTAAGCAAAGCAAATGAGTACAATAACTTGTTTATTGTACTCGCAAAACTGACGTGTGAGATAACAGAACTATAAGTTAGCTACATGCAAGCTTTATTTAAGTGGATGAGGCTTTGGACTCATTTTAGCATAAAGCAATTTTCATTTGCAATACCATAATAGATTGAAGGCAATTTGACAAAGCATTTTTAATTGTTGAAATAACAACGAGATATTAACATAGTAACGACAACAAGAACATCACGGAAGTGACTAACCCAAGTCACCACAACAATAGCATGAACATCCATTCATGCCAACCCATCAAGTTTTAATTAAATGGTTGAGTCTAGTTCTTACAGGGCGTTTCCGAGCGTGTCCATAACCTAGGACGAGGCTATTCGAATAGTTTTAACCCTGCAGGGTGTACCAATGTACCCACACGCTGCATCGCCTTTCCTTTAGGCACACTACCTTTGGTATGCCGGCACGGCTAAGTCCTACGAGACATTTCCAATGGGCGATGCTAATTACGAGTCAAGAACTCCACGGGACAAGGACACATTAGCAGACCTAACCGGTGCGCCAATGCTCGGTCCCAACACCACACACACACATTTTATCAAAACATACCCACCAACCAGCTCATAATTAACACCTCCCAAAGTACTTAGTCAAGAGAGGTCCCATATCCCCTCGTGTGGTTAGCACGCAACATTGCTCGTAGCAGTGGCGCAAGTAACTCGGTCCTTAATGACTCGGGCATACTACCACATTCCAAAAACCGCACCATCCATCCAATATGCCCAAGTCTAAATCAATCCTTTATTTTCAGTTTTTGATTTTACAAATTAATCAAAGCACAAGTCTTGGACATATAGGAGGAATAATTATCCTTGTGTGATCAAGACCATCGACTAAGTCGATGATCGCCCATTACTACCGATTAGCTAAGCATGTCTAAGCAGTAGGGAACGCAACTACTAAGTGATAAGAGCTCATCCAACGAGCTCAAATCACAGCAAATAACCTAGGCTCATTGGTAGTAGAGGATAAACAACTCCTACAGATTATGCAACTATAGGATTGCTAGCGACACTTAACACAAAGTAGCATGCATACATAGAAGTAAAACAACATATTAACCTTTAAAGTAATGGGACGTTAGAGGGGATATGATCAAACTGCTTGCCTTGTTGCTGGTCACTTTGTTGCGGAGGGTCACTCTCGGGATCACCACAAATGTCGAAACCTAACGGAAAAGCAATAAAGAACCGATAAGAACGACGAAAAACAACAAAGACAGCACAGCAAACGAACTCCAAATTCTCTGAATTTTCTACAGCAGCAAGAGAGTGATTTTTAGGGGATTTTGCAACAAGAACCAATTGATTTGGATTCTCGATGCAAAAGTTATGAGCAAAACAATTCTGCTCAGCCCCTAAAATACCAAACTGCACTATTCACTAATTTAATTATGAGGCAACATTTTCTAGAATAGAAGTGAAGCTGAAATTTTTACTGTAAAACCAGCACCTCATGAGATGAAAAACACAATTGAGTTCACCTCATTTGGAGCTATATTGCACTTTCTATAATTTTTCAAAAACAAGAACTTGAACAAAATTATAATGCACAAGTCCTCATTTTCCTAACAGCAACATGCTCAAAACTAATTTTCACAGTGAAAACCAACAAAGTTGGTCTCACCCAAAAATAATCTACAGAGCATTAGTTATGTATTTTACAAGTTAAGCATTAATTTGAGTGTATATTTAAAGTGAGTTTGAAAATCTAATGGCAAAACTGTGCTCTGGAGCTGAACTCAACTTACAATCATTTTTGGATTAAAGTCAAGTTCAAGACAGAGCTAACACAATTTGAATGACCTCATTTGGAATTAAAATGAAAAAGATACGAAATTCTAAAGTTTATACCTTATTTCAGTTCATAATTAAGAATTTATCGAATTTCTAAAACCCATAAGGACATGGGAGGTCATGAGCCACAGATCACAGATCTAACGGCTCGAGACCTCCCAGTGAACAACGCACACACGCTCAGGAGGTCCAGAGGTCCCTGGACCTCCTAGCAACGCACATGTGAGGTGAGGGAGGTCGGGGCCGTAGATGGGAAATCCAACGGACCACAACATGGAAAGGAGGTCCTGAACGGACCAGATCTAAAGGGAGGTCCTCAGCGGTTGGGATGTCCTCGAGGAGGTCCCAGCGGAGGTCCTCAACGTCCTGCACCTCGGGGAGGTCTCGACGGCCACGATGCGCAAGGGAGGTCTTGGGCGCTCCAGATCTCCTGGGAGGTCTGGGCGTCCCAGACCAGCAGCAAGACGCCGCTGGACAAAACAGATGTAATGCGTGGCGGGACCACGAGGAGGTCGCGACGGAGGTCTTAAATGTGCGCATTAAAGGGTGGATTTAAGGCGGTTAAGACGCCCATTGATTACAATGATGGGAGCAAATGATTAGCGCATTAAAATGGTGAATATTTGTCCTAAAACGACAATGACACGCCGGACGTCCGACAAAGATCCCGGCGTGAAGAAGTGGTCTCGCCGGCGATGTAGAGCCCGCCGGTGAGGTCAATGGTACCACCGAGTGCACAATAACGTTGCGCACTCCGGTGGACCTCCTCTCAACGGCGACGGCGGCTTTGAACGCCGGCGAGCCGGAGAGGGCAAAATTGACCAGCACGGCCAAAACCGAAAAGCAAAAATGAAGCTCCGCGCGACATTCAAGCGTATGCTCAAACAAAAGCTCCGCGACATTCATTCATGCGGGTGCCAGCAACTAAAGGACTACCAGGGGAGTTACCTGGAGGTCCTAAAGATGCCGATGAGGTTGAGGATGGTGCTGGCCGGAGTTGGGGAAGATGGAGAGCTCCACCGCTTCAAGTCCAAGCTCCAACTCCAAGCTCCCAGCTCCACTAGGCTACCTCTGCAAATGCCCCAACCAGTGAAGTTAGGGTTGAGGTCACAGAGATGCCCAGATAGAAACAGAGAGAGGGAGGAGAAGCCACTGGAAATCCTGAGCCACTGAGAAGCTTCAAGGACCTTGACAATGGCCACCAAAGGAGGAGAGAGAGTTTGGGATGAGGAGCTCACCACGCACAAAGTGCAAGGCCGAGATCAATGTGTGCAAAGGAAGCCACGGAGAGTTCAAGGGGTAACTTATAGCCCGAGTGAAGGTTATGAGTGGGGCTAAGCTCCATGGTGAGCTTAGCCCACGGGTTGGTCCATGGGGTGGCAAGGACATGAGGTTGACAAGGTGCAGTCTGAGGTGAGCAAAGAGGCGGAAGGCCGACTGCATTAAATCTTGGTCGAGAAAGAGTCATTGAAAAGGTACCAAGTGGACAGACGTGCATTAACTCCATTGCTCGAGCTGCAGCAGCGCCAGAGGAAGGAGAAGAACAGGGAGGTCTTTATGACCGTTGGATAAGACCATGGGGAGAGGTCTGGCCCTCCGATGGCATTTTGAACCGTTATGTTTTAAGTGGTGGGAGGAGGTCCCACCACACGATCAAGGATGGGGAGGTCGTGGCCCTCCGATTTCCTTAATGTGTACGCGCACGTGGGAAATGGGACAGGAGGTCCAAAGCGTTGGATTTCAATCCAACGGTGCGGACCTCCTGTGAGGTCTTAACCGCACGCGAACATAAAAGCCTGAGGGGGGGAGGTCATGGCCTTTGGATTAAAATCCAAGGGCGTAGACCTGATGGGGAGGTCTGATACGCACAAAGTGAAAGGGAGGTCTGATAGTTAGGTTGAGAGGAGGAGGTCGCGACCATGGATTTCCAATCCAATGGCTGTGACCTCACGTAGGTGGAATGCCTAAGTGGTTTGACAGTGAGGGGAGGTCAGGAGCGGTTGGATGTAGATCCAACAGCTATGACCTCGCCAAGGTGGAAGGTGGCCTTTGAGGTTTGATAACAAGGGGAGGTCAGGGCCGGTTGGATCTTAATCCAAGGGCTATGACCTGGACAAGGTGAGGAGGTCTTTGGGATTTAACACACAGGGGAGGTCATGACCGTGGATCTTTGATCCAATGGTTACGACCTGATGCGGTGGAGAGGGAGGTCTGCTGGGGTGCAGACACGGTTGGGCTGGACCAGCTTTGAATGCGGCTAGCCCAAGGAATAGTGTAGGCTTTTAAATTTAGTTTTTAACAATTTGAAACTTAGCGAATTATTTGAGTTAGCAAATGAGCTCGAAAATTCATGAAATTTTTACGAAGCTTGCGACACTGAGATTAACGACATAAAATTTCTAGAGGTTATTATGCAATGCATTTTTCTCAGGAAATTCATTAAGGCTGTTTAAAGGATTGTTTTACCTCCAAAATTTATCAAACTAGTTTTACAACTTGTGATGTTTTTCAGAGGGGTCCCACCTCAGTTTTAGGACCAAGAAAAATACTTTCCAATTGTTTGGCACAAGATTTAAGATAATCGGAAAATGAGTTTGACTTTTGGTCAACAAGAGCTTTGTGTTTTTGGATTACACAACTCTTGGACAAGAATTACATGAGATTTTAGGGGTTTTCAAGTTGTGAGAAAAAGTTTTAATTTCTACATATATAATTATACTTGAATAACCCTAATTATACATTTGGGATGTTACATCCTACTTGGGGTCGGAAGTATCCCCGATGCGATTTGAAGATTTCAGAAATTCAGAGGTTTAACTTGAACTAATCAAACTTCAATTAATCCCCGGTCTCGTTGTCGAGTTATTCTTTGCTCTTTGGCTTTTAGCCTCTTTTTCTCTGTTGGCCTTGCTTGTCCTCCAGGCTAGTCTTCCCCCCCCCTCTAGGCCTCTCTCTCTCTGGTCTTTCCTCTCGCTGGACATTTCTCTGATGCCCAGACCCTCCTTTTCTGTGGACATCCCCGATGCCCAGATCCATCTCATTTTTCCGACCTTGTCTTCTTTTCCTCTTCTCTCTCGACCTCCCCGAGTCCCTCCTTTGTGGGTCTCCTACCTCTGATCTCCTCCCTTTTGGAGATATCCTCCTTAGGTCTTTTTCCTTTCGCCTGAGACCTCCTCCCAGTAGAACCTCTTTATAGGTTCAACCCCTTCATTCTCTGGACCTCTCTTTGTAATCTTACATGCTGGACTTTCTTTAAGTCCAGACCTTCCTTTGTTGGCTTGAATCTCTTTGTGCTCGAGACCTCCCCTTGTTGAGATCTGGCCGTTAGGACCTCCTCTCGAGATCTTAGCGCTCAGACCTCCCCTTGTTGAGATCTGGCCGTTAGGACCTCCTCTCTGGAGATCTTAGCCGCTCAGACCTCCCTTGTTGAGATCTCGCCGTTAGGACCTCCTCTCTGGAGATCTTAGCCGCTCAGACCTCCCCTTGTTGGGATCTGGCCGTTAGGACCTCCTCTCGAGATCTTAGCCGCTCAGACCTCCCCTGTTGAGATCTGGCCGTTAGGACCTCCTCTCGAGATCTTAGCCGCTCAGACCTCCCCTTGTTGAGATCTAGCCGTTAGGACCTCCTCTCTGGAGATCTTAGCTCAGACCTCCCCTTGTTGAGATCTGGCCGTTAGGACCTCCTCTCGAGATCTTAGCCACTCAGACCTCCCTTGTTGAGATCTCGCCGTTAGGACCTCCTCTCTCGAGATCTTAGCCGCTCAGACCTCCCCTTGTTGGGATCGGCCGTTAGGACCCTCCTCTTTGGAGATCTTGACTATCAGGATCCTCTTCTATTTTGATCCAAGGATCCAGACCTCCCGATTGTTTAATCCAATGATCCAGACCTCCTTTTTGTTTGGATCTAAAGGTCCCGACCTCCTTAGGTCCAAGACCTCCTAGCGCTGGACCCCACGGCTCTTGCGGTCGTGCATCGCTTGAGTTTTGCCTTCCATGCCTTAGGACTGCTTGATGCTATTTGGATGGACCAATCCTGAGGACTTGTTCGCTTGGTCCAAACATCCCCTTCTCTTTGTGCCCTTCGATCTACATCAGACGGCTTAGTTGAGTTGGCTCGTTCGCTTGGTCCGAACGGCCCATTTGCCTTGCTCCGTCCGATCAAGATCTAACGGCTCCTATTCCTCCTTCGCATCCTTGTCTCCGCAGACCTCCCTTGGCTTGAGATCTTGACCGTCGGATCTCCCTTTTGGAGATCTAACCGCCAGGACCTCCCTTTGTTGGAAATCTTGACTATCGGACCTCCCCTTTGGAGATCCGGGTGTTAGGACCCCCCTCGTTACCTTTTGAGATCTTGACCGTTCAGGCCCTCTCCTTTTCGAGATCTTGACCGTCCGATTTTCCTTTTGTGGAGATTTTGACCGTCGGGACCTCCTTGCTCTCAGGGCCTCCTCGAGCGCCTTACCCCTTGTGCTTGGGACCTCTTTTGAGGTCTAAGTTCTCTCGTGATTTAGACCTCCTTGGGGTCTAGATCTGTTTGAGGGTTGGATCTCCCTTTGAGGTCCAGCTATCTTTTGTCTTTCGGACCTCCTGTCCAGAGGACCCCCTTGCTGTGTCTTTTGGACCTCATATCCTTAGGACCTCTGTGTGTTTAGACCTTTGTGGTCTAGACCTCCTCCTCTTTGTGTTTAGACCTTTGTGGTCTAGACCTCCTCCTCTTTGTGTTTAGACCCTTGTGGTCTAGACCTCCCCCTCTTTGTGTTTAGACCTTTGTGGTCTAGACCTCCTCCTCTTTGTGTTTAGACCCTTGTGGTCTAGACCTCCTCCTCTGTGTGTTTAGACCTTTGAGGTCTAGACCTCCTTGTTGTGTTTGGACCTCCCTTAGGGTCAGACCTCCTTGTTGGGTTTGGACCTCCTTTAGGTTCAGACCTCCCCTTTTGTGTTTAGACCTTTGAGGTCTAGACCTCCTTGTTGTGTTTGGACCTCCCTTAGGGTCAGACCTCCTTGTTGGGTTTGGACCTCCTTTAGGTTCAGACCTCCCCTTTTGTGTTTAGACCTTTGAGGTCTAGACCTCCTTGTTGTGTTTGGACCTCCCTTAGGGTCAGACCTCCTTGTTGGGTTTGGACCTCCTTTATGTTCAGACCTCCCCTTTTGTGTTTAGACCTTCGAGGTCTAGACCTCCTGCTTGTCCTAGGACCTCCTCGAGGACCTCCTTCTTGGACCTCCTCCTTGACCTCCTCTTTGGACCGTGGACCATGTCTTTGATCGGTCTGCAGACCTTTGACCTGGCCCTTGGCGCCTTAAGTGCATTCGATGTGGGTTGAGTCACCTTAAATCTCGCCACCTACCTTTGTGCTCTTTTTCTACTTCGTGTCACATCCCTTACTTTCTTTATTTCTTTTCGTACCTTGTGGCGGTGTGCCCGATCCTAATACCTTGAACACAGTGGTCGCTTTGTGTTGGTGCTCTGTTCCTTGCTCTTTAAATAGAGCACCAGAGGGCACCACGCCTCCCCGCTCCTCATTTCAACTTCCTCCTCGGTTTCTTCTCGACTGTTGAAACACTCCGAGCTTCTCGACTCGAGACCCTTTTGGGTCTGGACCTCCTCTCGCTCGAGCTCTCGCTGAATCTCCTCCGGACCTCCCTTTCCCCGTGGACCTCCTCTTCTCTTTTGATTTCAAGTAAGTTCTTTCGTTTTCTTGGAGTTTCTTTTGCTTATTTGGTTTCTTTTGCAAACGTGTAGATTTCGGTTGAATCGTTGAAGAAGCTCATGAATCAGGCTCCATCAGCTGAAGCTCTTTCTTTCTCCAACAGAGGCAAGCCGTGGTCCTTGATCATTTTGATCCCACTTTGCAAAGCTATTTTGATTTATTAAACTTGCATGGCTATCTTTATAGAACTGTTTTGGGCAGTAGTTATCCTCCTACTTGACATTATGCCTCCCTTGTATACTTGAACTGGACATGTTGACATGAACTCTTTGGACACCTTAGGATGGATATTTTAGTTGGTATTTCCTTGTTATTGCCAACATTGGGACCGTATGCTATATGCTTAGCCCTGCTTTAGAAACCGTGGGTCTGTGAATCATGCCTCATTAATTAGTAATCTTGACTAATGATCTTTGGAATCTGTGGTTGGTGCCACTATTGCGCAGCTATAGCAGGACGCCTAAGTTGTGTTGATTGTGGTGCGAGATCACTCTAATAATTTGTTGTGCCAAGACCGGGTGGTCTTTTGGCAAGGGAAATTACAAAATGTTTCTTTGAGGCAAGAAGGCAGGAGTGAGTAGTGGGTGCTTTGCACACTTGGGATTGTGGAAGTCTTGCCTTAGCACAATTAAGGACTTAACTTTGTGTTCTATTGGTCAGGCCAATCATTGCAACCACAAGATCATTTTATGGGGATGGTCTGGCTGAATAATTAGCAATGGGTTGGCTTGGGGTTTTGTTGGGTTGGCGTGTGATTAGTTGGCGCAAGAGGGCACCCCATAACCTGCGGACTTCTAGACCAAAGGGGGATTTATGAAACCTTAGCGGGCAGCTCTGAGTCAATTCAAAGCTTTGTAAAGCCTTGTCGCTCTCTAGACCTGCTCACCTTGGAAGTGAGCAAGGGTGACCGGAACCCGCCCCGCTAGAGATCGTGGATTGTGGGTAAAGTTGTACACCTCTGCAGAGTGTAAAATCTATTCGAATAGCCAAGTCCTTGGTTATGGACATGCTCAGTGAAATGGTGCAAGGGGTAGCTTTGTGAACTTGTGCTTCCTGGGCACTTGGGTGAGAGGTCATGGCTTTGCCTTGAAGAGACCTTGGCCGGCTCCAGAGGGGTCATGGTTGGCTCACTAAGTGGTCCAGGGGTTGGTTGTGGAACTCTGGAGTGGGTGCTCTAGGGTGGTCGTGGGAGAGGTCCTGGTCATGGGGGTGACCAGACCTCCCACAGTTGCTTTGGTAATCTGAAGTGGGTGCTCCAGATGGCTTTGGGTGTGAGTGGGTGCTCATAGCCTCTTTTGAAATCAAATGTATTTATGTACTAATGTTTTAACTTGAGCTTTTTAATCTACTTATTACTTATTTTGAACACCGCTTTGTGCAACTAACTTTACTGACTCCTTTTGGCAAGCCTTGCATAATTATCTAATGCATACATTCCTCACGGCTTCTTGAGTACATTCAATGTACTCATGGCTTTTGCCCTCTGTTTTTATCAAGAATGCAGAAGCTCCAGGAGCTCAAAGCTCGATGAAGAAGAGGTCTTTGGAGACCTTGTGACCTAGGGGACGCCCTCCACTCGATAGCTGGGCAATGATCGGTTGGACCTATCGTTGAAGTATTGCTTTCATTGTTCTTGTTCTTCTGTTGTAGCCCTTGAGGCAACTCTTGTAAGAAGCTTGGCGGTTTGGTCTTTAATATATTTATAATTATTGTTTTGTCTCTTGCTCCTCTTAGCTTGTATATGGATTTGATTACACTTGTGTTAGTTCTCTTGAGCTAGCCAACTGCATTCTGGGACTAGCTCGGTGCAGGCGGGACCTCGAGGAGGTCCCACGGGACTTAGCACAGGAGGTCTGTCGGACCTCTGTGATATACTAAGAGGTGCTACCGGCTGGTGGTTGGCCAAGACCTCTGGGAGATCTTGAAGACCTCCTGGGAGGTCCTGGTGGACCTCGCTGGTGGTTGGCCAAGACCTCTAGGAGGTCTTGCAGACCTCCCGGGAGGTCCTGGTAGACCTCCCTCGGGAAGTACCGTAGCTCAAAAAAAAAGAAAAAAAAAGAGAGACCTTTGCTGTATATCACAGGGTGGTTCGTCACAGGTGGTATCAGAGCTCCATATCGACTGTTGGACGTAACCCTAGTTAGCATGGTCGTTTTAGTCTGTTTCAAAATTATTTTCTAAATCAAACCAACTTAAAAGCTTGCTTAGAGGTTCTCCTCTTGTCTTGTTCTAATTCTAGTCTCATCTTGTTCCAGTCTTTTCTCCTCTTACTCTACTCTTTCTTATCTCCTGCTCAGATTCTTGAATCTTATCCTTTCTAGAACTCTAATTTGAATTTAATTTGACCTCCTTACCTCGAGAACTGCTATAGGACCAAGCCCTTGTGTTCTAGTGCTGCCTGCCTGAGCTGTTGGTGTAGCTGGCGGCTCCTGGTTTATCAAGAGTTGTGTTTGCGAGAATAACCTAGGTGTTGGATGCCAAGCTAGGTAGCTTGAAAGAAGCCTTTTTGGATTTGATCTGGAGAATTGGAGTTTTTGGGATTCTTTTCTAAGATGAAGGATTGTGAGTTCTTGATGGGATTATTGAAAGATTTTAGATTATCTTTGATTTTAGAGTGAATTGTAACGTTTGGTTGGAAGCTTGAATCTGAGTTGTGGGTTTTTCTGGATCTGGTTGGTCTTGAGTGAATCAAGAATCAGAATTTGGAAGGAATCTTAGCCAAGCCTTACCCATCTTGATCTGAATATGGATTTTGTGTCTGAGGTTTACCCTTGATGGTAGTATAATTATAACTTTTGCTGGATAGTTGGTGAGAATGATTTGATGGATCCAATCGAAGATTGTGCATTAAAGGAAGACTTTCGGGGAAAACCTTCTTTTCAATTAGGATTTAAGTGATCTTGGAAGGTGATTTTAGGCCTCTTAATCTGAAAAGTGATGTTTGGATTGAGAATCCTATCGATGTGGAACAAGGAGCGTGCAATTAAAGTGCACATTTGTGGGTTTGCTTAAGCCCGACCAAGGAAGAACTCGAGAATTTTGTTGAGTTACCTATGATCTGGGAGATTAACCGGTGGACTGGTTGTTCTAAATGGATGTCTTTAAGATAAGTCATTTGGTGGACCTCTTTAATCATAGGTTTAGGACCCAGCCAAGCTAGGAAGGCCGATTCCTGGCTCTTGGCTAGCACCCAACCCTTGGTGGTGGCAAGTAACTCCTGAGAAAAGAGCTGTTTGGAAGAAGTGGCAGCGATGTCCTGCTCTCCAAGGACATCCCGCTGGACTTCTTGTTGTTAGGAGTTCGCTCTCGTCGACCCAACCCTATAGTTTGTTATTCTTTGGTTTCTTCTACATTAGTGGTCCCTCGGTTTTGCATCGTTAGTTAGGTGCAATAAGAGCTCCAGTAGGAGGTCCTATTGCACCTTTTGCCTCTTTTGGCCCTTCGGCCACTTGTTTCTTCGGGATTAACCTACCTTTCCCCCGACTAGGATGTTTCATCTTCCTCTCTTGTCCTTTCTCACCTAAGTGCTTTTCCCTCTCATCTGTGGTGCTTTTCTCTCTTATCTATTAAACCTGGCAGGTTTGTTTCCAAGATGGACCAGTCCCGCTCTTCGGCAAGCACCAGTGGATCAGTGGACCCCAATGCCTGTGTCAACCCTCCTGCACCTCCTCCTCCGGCAGCACCTGCAGAACCGAACCTGAGTCAGTTTTTGGCAGCCCAAACTCAGTTAATGAGCACAGTAATGCAGGGCATGAATCAAATCATGGCTCAACAGAATCAAGATGTGGCAGCCTTAGTCAGCTTGGTAGATCAGCAGAACCAAACCATTGCCGCCCTCACGACAATGGTGAACCAGAACTCGCAGGTTGCAGCCCTGCCACCACCACCTCCAGCCATTTCAGCTCTGGAAGCCAAGACCAAAGGGCCAAGTTCCAAAGAAGTTCACCCAGAAGCGTTCAACTTAGAAGCCCCTTGTGGTCAGCAGGACCTCAGGCTCAAGAGAAAGAGGATGAATCAAGATCAAGAAGTCGCAAGCGACCACAAGACTTGTGGCGGCCCGGCTCAAATTTCAAGAAACCCCAACAGTTTGTGTCAAAACCCTCAAAATCGGCTTTTTGCCCAAAGAATGCGAAGCCTCGAGACAATCTTGATGACCAGACTTTGCGAGAATAAGACCTCGTGGCGAAGTTCAAGTGTTTTCGTTGTCAAGAAGTGGGCCATTTGCGGCCGAGTGCACCAAAAGTAGTTCAACGCTCTATGAAGCGACCTTCGAAGCCACTCGATTGCTACAATAACCCCAAAGAAGCAGTAGAAGAAGCAATGTATGATTTTGTCTCGATTATGTGCCCTCAGAGCTTGGATTTGCAGTACGAAGAAATCATGTCAAACATCTCTACCGGTTTGTCACTCCCCAGCTCATCCTGGAGAAGCCAATCACAAAAGAAGTCCCCTTGTGCCTCGGATGTTACCTGTTTTCGCTGCCGGGAGAAAGGACATTTCGCCAGTAAGTGCCCGCTAAAGAAAGCTTCATCAACAGAACCTCCGCAGATCATCAGGACAAGTGTGTCACAACCCGCTATTCATCATGGACTTCCTCAACAAGCTAGGATTTCTGCAAGACGTCAGCCCCCAAGACCTCCTGTCACCCTCGGAACCTCGGTGGCAGCACCTCCTTCAACTGTTCCTCAGGGTGATCATACCATGGACAACGAAGAAAGAAACAAACAACTCAAGAACGCCCGACCGCCAAAGGCATTGATGTTTGATTGTCTTGATGGGGTCATTTTGCCAACAAATTGCCTCTACGTCACCAGAGGAAGGTAGCTCCTCCTCGAGCTTCAAGTTAAGTCCTCGGGCCTCTAGATGAACCTTGTAACCGGTTCCTTTTGAATTTGCCGGAGTTCCTCCCCTTTCCTTGTTTTGCTTCGTGTTATACTCTGGCCCAGTGCTTGTTGGATTCGGACTCCTAATGTTTTGTTGCCGTTCCAAATTGTATTGAATGGTTTGCTCTCGTGGGCACTTTTGCTCAACCTAGCTCCTGGTGAGCCCCGGGTCAGCGTGGTGGTAGTTTGGTTTTGCCCCACTCAAAAGAGAAAATTTTTGGAAGAGTGGGTGAAACCCGGTTCCCTAACCCATTCTCTAGACAGCCTGAATCTCGGGGTCGAGATTCCCTTTAAGGGGAGTAGGTTTGTAACGTCCCGTTTTTCCAGGGTTTTGAAAAGCTTTTTTTTAAAAAAAAATAACCATTTGGTTTTGTTGAGAGTTCAAAGCTTAATTTGAAGATTTCAGAAATTCGGAGGTTTAACTTGAACTAATCAAACTTCAATTAATCCCTTTCTGGTTAAGCTGGAGTTATTGCTGCTCTTTGGCTTTTAGCCTCTTTTTCTCTGTTGGCCTTGCTTGTCCTCCAGGCTAGTCTTCCCACCCCCCCTCTAGGCCTCTCTCTCTCTGGTCTTTCCTCTCATTTGGACATTTCTCGATGCAGACCCTCCTTTTTTGGACATCCCCGATGCCCAGATCCATCTCATTTTTCCGACCTTCTCTTCTTTTCCTCTTCTCTCTGGACCTCCCCGAGTCCCTCCTTTGTGGGTCTCCTACCTCGATCTCCTCCCTTTTGGAGATATCCTCCTTAGGTCTTTTCTTTTCGCCTGACCTCCTCCCGGTAGGAACCTCTTTATAGGTTCAACCCCTTCATTCTCTGGACCTCTCTTTGTAATCTTACATGCGGACTTTCTTTAAGTCAGACCTTCCTTTGTTGGCTTGAATCTCTTTGTGCTCAGACCTCCCCTTGTTGAGATCTCGCCGTTAGGACCTCCTCTCTGGAGATCTTAGCGCTCAGACCTCCCCTTGTTGAGATCTGGCCGTTAGGACCTCCTCTCTGGAGATCTTAGCCGCTCAGACCTCCCTTGTTGAGATCTCGCCGTTAGGACCTCCTCTCTGGAGATCTTAGCCGCTCAGACCTCCCCTTGTTGGGATCTCGCCGTTAGGACCCTCCTCTTTGGAGATCTTGACTATCCGGATCCTCTTCTATTTTGATCCAAGGATCCAGACCTCCCCATTGTTTAATCCAATGATCCGACCTCCTTTTTGTTTGGATCTAAAGGTCCCGACCTCCTTAGGTCCAAGACCTCCCTAAGCGCTGCACCACCGGCGCTCTTGCGGTCGTCTCGCTTGAGTTTTGCCTTCCATGCCTTAGGACCGTTTGATGCTATTTGGATGGACCGATCCACGAGGACTTGTTCGCTTGGTCCAAACATCCCTTCTCTTTGTGCCCTTGATCTACATCGACGGCTTAGTTGAGTTGGCTCGTTCGCTTGGTCCGAACGGCCCATTTGCCTTGCTCCGTCCGATCAAGATCTAACGGCTCCTATTCCTCCTGCGCATCCTTGTCTCCGCAGACCTCCCTTGGCTTGAGATCTTGACCGTCGGATCTCCCTTTTGGAGATCTAATCGCCAGACCTCCTCGTAGTTCATCTGCTGCTGCAGATTCCCATGTCGGAATGGTGAGCGATCACCTCTCCGAGGGGTTTGTTGATCATCAGTCATTCGAAAGACATTTCTCCGAGTAGGAGATCGATGCGACTTACTGTTGCGTCGATTCCTTCGTGGTGATATATTCGATCAACTGGTAGCTGAAGAAGTCGTATTGCTACAACTTCCTGAATGATGTCGGCGAGGTGCTTCCAATCTTGCCATCGTGGACCGAAGCCTTTGTGCGATCTCCTTGATGAAGAGATCGTATCCTGGCGCTCGGGCGAGCTCTCGAGTTGGATTCTCGAGCAAGTCATTGATGTACTGGAGTTCTTGAGCTTCCTCTGATTGATATTGGATGCGCCCAGGCAAATTCTTCTGGGCTTCAATCTTCTTTCGTCGAATAGCCTCAAGATCTTCCATGTCGGACTCTTGAGACTGCCTCAATGGAGTGCGAGAATGTCGAGGATTTCCCTCGCGTTCATGAAGGTGTTGGTCGTGTCCGCCATCGGTGGTGCCCTTGCCCTTGCCACGAGGTAGCGGCAGCGTGATCTTGGGAGCGCCCCGGCTCGGTCTCTAGGAGAGTGACCTTGATCAGGGAAGGGCGAAGACCTCCGTTGATGATTCTCACTTGCGCTCGAGGCCTCCTGTTTGAGGAGTAGTCGAGAGATACCATCTGGCGACTTGGAGCAATCCTCCGGTGGGGAACTCGGGTTATAACTGTCTCCGTCGGCGGGTGTGACTCATGGAGAGATGGTCGAATTTGCGGAAAAGCATGCTTGATCCGCTCTCTCTGAAGTCATTCAAAGAGAGAGGATCACCAGATCTTTGGTGGAGTCTGGAATTGTGGCTTCGAACTTGCCTCACCAAGTCGGACCGCCTTAGGGGACTCGGACACCGAGGAAAAACTCTCGTCGTGTTGTGAGTACACTGGTGTAGTCTGGTCGATTGACCCTTGTCCTTTGAGAGGATAGATTCCTCCTTGGACGTCTTGTTGGGGGATAGGGATCCTCCTCAACTCCATCGATGGCATTGTCTCTCTGGATCTGCGGGAAGATCCCGAGGCGCAGATACCATCGGATGAGTCAATACTCGGCTCAGAATCGAAACCGCATCCATGTCGACGTCTGCAGACCGCCAAGTCGAACCAGTTCTCCTCGTTCCATTCTCCCGCCATCGATTGCATGAGATTTGGGAAAAGAGAGTGTTGACAAGAGATTAGGAAGATCCCCACGACGGCGCTAACCATCGGTGTTTTAGAACCGATCTTACGTAAAGATTGTTTGATTCGGGGTCTCCTAGAATGGAATCACGCAGAGATTGACACGGGAATTTTTATCTGAGTTCAGGCCTTCTCCGGAGAGAATAACAACCCTACTCCTGTGTGTGTATGGTATTGAGTGTATTCTGAACAATTAGGAGAAAAACTAAGACTATTACAGATGATAGTGCTTGTCTTCCTGATAGCCCGATTCGGTCGTCCCTTTCTTCTCTGATTGTCGCCTTTATATAGTCCGTGAAGGAGTAGCCGTTTCTCCGGGTGAAGTGGTGCCTCATCACATCCTGTAACGGGTGCATGTTGGCAGTAATCACCGACGTATTAACTCCTCCACGCCGGTGATGACTATATATCGAGATAATGGAGCATTACGTGCTATTACTTCGTAATAATAACAGATGATGATGGTGTTTGAATTCCTTAATCAATTGGACCCACTAAATGCAGAGGTTTAATTGATCATAAGGTGGTCATGGCTGACACGGTGGTAGAAGAACTTACGACCATAAGGTAGTCGTAGCAAAATTTACGACTATGTGGTAGTCGTAGCATGACTTACGACTATGGGGGTGGTCGTAGAATAACTTACGACCACCTAGTAGGCTCCTCCCTTATAAAATTAAGGGGTATACTCAGGGACCATATGACGTCACATTTACTTATAATAAGAATTATGGATAAAAGATAAAATGAGGATTATTAGATCCTCGTCACCACTCATCAGTATGATCGTGATTTCCTCCCTCCGTATGTAGTTTAGGAAGTATGTTCTGCTCGTTCAACATCACCATGACCGGCGCCTTGTTGACACATAAGGAGAGAAGCAGGGTAGGATCGTCGTCTTCATTTTCACGACCGGATGAGGTTTACCTCCTCGTTCTTCTTCTTGTTTCGCAATTCAAAGCATAGTGCCCATACTTGTCACAGTTGAAGCACTTTATGTGGCTGCGGCACTCCGATGCGTAGTGACCATACTTATCACATTTGAAACATTTGATATGTAACTTATCACAGGATCTGTCACCATCGCCTTGCCCAACCTTGTCTTCACGGCCACCTCTGCCAAATCGTCTGCCATCGTTTCTTGTATCTCCTTTACCAAAGAACGCCGCTCGTTATGGTACTGATACATTTGCTCGTTACGGGATTGATACCCCTTCAGTAGCTCCTCATGCGCCTTGAGGGTACCGGTGATCTCCTCGATCTTCTTTTCCTCCAGATCCGAGGAGTACATGAGGGTGGTAATGATAGGTACAAACTTTTCTGGTAGCACGCGCAGGTATTTCTTCACTGCCACAGATTCCTCCATCTTGTCGCCGAAAGAGACAATCTGATTGTACAATGAAGACAGCTTACCGGCGAACTCATCCACCGACTGGGTTTCTCCCATCTGGAGATTCTCGAACTCGGTATGCAAATTCTAGAGCCGCACTGATGAGGACATCACCCCTTCGGATACACACAACAATCCTCCACTTGACATTCAAGGACCAATCACTAGAGCTCATACCGACAATTGAATTCTGGTGAGCTCGTTCCTAAGTACTTCCTTTTGTTCATTTGAGAACCGATTGCTACCTAATGATTTAATTATGATTAGGAACCATGGAGAGGACCTGGGAGTACTTGGAGAAGGGCTACGAGGCGCACAAGTCCAGCAAGGGCGGTCGAATCATGTTGGAGGCCCAACTCAAGCCGACTTCGAATCCAATTCGGAGTCCAGGACCAGACCGCACTAAAACGGACGCCCAGATCGCATCCGGGCTCCGTTTTGGATGCTCCACATATGTATGGAAAGCTGAGAAGACCTTTCCAATGGCTCTGGTCCCATGTCAAAATTCCTTCTGAGTCAACAGGAATCGTCGAAACAAGTGGGCCTTCAGAATCTGTCAGGGTGCTGCGCCACCGTCTTTTGGGCCGTTCGGCTTTGTATCGTGTTGGAGCCCATTAGGCGCGTTCAGGGTTTTGCACGCCCTCAATCCTTTATATCCAGCCGCCACCCCACCATTAGGGTTGGGTTTTGCTTAGATTAATTCTGTCTTGAACAGTTTCGCCGTTCATCGGTTTGTGAGACCCCAACTTTCGAAAGTGCTAAAACAATACATCGCAATTCCGTTGTGTTCTTCCTTGTTCTTGCTTGTGTTCTTGATTCGCAGGCGAGGATTAGCCTTCTTGGTGAGGTCAACTGGCAGCGCACGGTTGATAACTGAGGAGACGTGGTGCTGCGATTGCGGGGTTCGAACGTGTTGTTCGAAGCCGAATCGATTTGTGTCGCGCCACCAAATCGAACATATCGAACCTGTTGGAAGATCGGGACCCCGTCCCCATCAAGTGGTAATCAGAGCTTCAGGTGTCCCTTCAGGTTCGAGTTTACCCTACCCTTGTTGTTTTCGGTTTCATCCTAGAGTCCAAGAAAAAGCCCTACAAAAAAAATTGTAGTCATAGGTTGTTCCCTGTCCAAGATCTCGTTTAGCCTTTTGCACAATTTGATTTCAGAGTCCGTAGTGTTGAGTTTGTGTCCTTAGTCGAGTTGTGTTGCTGGTTTAGATCGTGTTTTATTTTGGGTTGTCTTGCTTCCGCTACGTCTCATACAAACCCTAGCCGTCAACTTTTGTTTCTCCCACCCTCCCACCCTCTGTTTCTCCACCGTCAAATTGAGGCATCCATCACGTCTCTTGATCACCCAGCACCTTTCCCCATTGAGTCTCGTGCTCACCCAGCACCATCCCCCACCTTTTCCAGAGCTTCCGCCCCCAATTTCCACCAATTTGTTACACCCGATTTCGTTTAGGCCTCCACAGCAACCATAACTCGGAAGCCCCTCCTTCAAACGGCCGTAACTTTCGCATACGAACTCGAAATCAGAAATTTTTTTTTTTGAAGTTGGGTGAAATTAAATTTTGCATCCGAAACCCCCCGACTTTGTCGGGTTTGGCGAATTTATTTTGCCCAAATTCGTCCTGGAAAGTGCAGTACTCGAGCTCTGAACTTTCAAAACCGAATTTACAGCACATTCATCATTTTCTGTAGGCCACACCTTACATCAGATTGAGGTGAAACTTTGTGTGATTCCTATTTCTGTGCTCCGCTTTGTGAAAAAAATAACAGAAAAAAAAAAAAAAAAAAAAAAATTTTCGGCCCTACTATCACTTCCTGGCCTGAAAAAACAAAAAAAGACAGGCACCTGAGAGCAAAAGCACTCCGTGCCTAAAAAAAAAAAAAAAAAAAAAAAAAAGAAAAAAAAAAGAGAGAGAGCAGAGCACAGTTTTAGGTGACATATATTGATTTGTGCTGTCTTTACAGATATTGATACAGATAGTGATTTGTGCTGTCAGTTTTAGGTGACAGATATTCTCCTTGTTGCTGTCTTTGCTATCCTATTCTGGTCTTGACTCCTTGTTCATCATATCATACCTGCTATAGGACACATTTAGACCAGCAATTAGGACCAGTGTTTTGGACATTTACTCAGCATTACTATCTGTTATTGATTTGTGTTCCACTAACATATTTGGCCTTCCAAGCTCCACATACCTACTTTCGGATAGCACAGCTCTCGACCCTTGCAATTGCCGTGTCACACTCTCGAGGTATCACGAACCAGCCACCGGTTGTACCACCTACTGTTTGCGACGGTAAGAACACTTGTAAGAGCTTGGTAAGCCACTTCCTTTGCGGGTTCCCACTGTCCTCCTTTGTAGTTGATAGGGATAACCATTTTGTTTTCCCTGTGTTTCCACTAACCATGGCAGGGACCGAAGGGGACGGGACACCGGTCGATTTCAACGAGTGTGTTAGTCGCGGCCAGCTACAAGCTGCGCTCGACAAACAAAAGGCTTCATTCACTGATCTCGGCGCGCGAATGGACACCATCGTCGCCGCCATTGCCCAGTTGAACACCACAGAAGGCATTGAGCGGGTGGAGCGGCGGATGGCTGACCTCACTGGTCAGATGGACGCATTGGAGGCACGCCTGCCACCTGTCAATGACGGCCATTATCATGATGATGACACGATTACGATGCGGTTGGCAACATTGATCACGGAGACACAAGATGCACGACTACGTCGGCGTCTTGACAAAAGCAGTACATGGTATGGGAGGTAATAACCGGAACCGTCATGGTAACGATGATCCTTTTGCTAAAGTCAAGTTTACCATCCCATCTTTTTTCGCCTTTATGATCTTGCAATATATCTTGATTGGGAGATGACGGTGAAGCGAAGTTTAATTCTCACTTGGTTAGGAACAACATAGAGTTAGACAAGCTACTAGTGAGTTTAAGGACTTTGCTATTATCTGGTGGAATGAACTGGGTACTATGCGCTTACAACCTGATACATGGGAGCGGTTAAAAGAAGCTATGCGTAATCGTTTTGTTCCTCCCTCATATAAACGTGAATTGCGAAAAAAATTACAGCGCTTAGAACAAGGTGATAGTTCATTCAGACTATTATCTTTGAGCTTCAAAAAGGTATGGTGCGTTGTGGGGTTGTTGAAGACACAGAGGATAAGATTTGTCGTTTCTACGCGGGGTTACGGCGTGAAATTCAGGACATTGTTGATTATAAAGATTTTAATACTATCAACCAGTTGTTCCAGCTTGCTATGCTTGCAGAAAAAGAATTGCGAGGGCGCAAGGAATCGGCGACGGCAAGCAAGCACCGGACGACCCTCCTACACGCCATGAACGACTACATCGACGGATGCCCAAGTCTTCTTGAGTTTTCGTTCTCCTCCACCACCGATGAACAAGATTGCTGCGGTATGCCACCGGCCACCTTCCACGACACGCCCTGCAGATTCTACAAAAATTCTTTGCGAGCTCGGCCAAGAGTTCTTCCTCGGGCGCTCCTCCGACATTGATTGCCACCGCTGCCATGGACTTGGTCATGTGCGGAGAATTGCCCTAGCCAGCGGGCATACATCGCCACGGAAGATGGAGGCTACATCAAGGCTTGCCGGATGTCGAGGAGGATGATAGCGTTCTTCTTTGCCTCGGACGACAATGGCGATGGTCATGACGACTGCTCCTTGGTGGGGCGTCCTGGCGGCCTTCTGAGCATCATTGTGCAATGAGTCCTCAAAGACACAGGTACAACAACCCGATAAGGTTCAACGCCATAATTTGTTTCAGACTTTCTTTGCAATCAAGAACCGGGCAGCGCGTGTCATCATTGATGGAGGAAGCGCAACAACTTGGTGAGTTCTGATTTGGTCAAGAAGCTTGGCTTGACCACGCGACCGCATTCACATCCATACCATATTCAAGTGGTTAAATGACTCTGGAAAAGCTAAGGTAACACAAACATGCGAGTCCATTTTTCCATTGGTGGTTATCTTGATCATGTTGATTGTGATGTGGTTCCCATGCAAGCATGCTCTCTTTTATTGGGTCGACCTTGGGAATTTGATAATGATGCTTTACACCATGGTAGTAGTAACAAATACACTTTTATGCATAAGGAAAGAAAGTTACTTTCGCCTTTGACCCCAAATTGAGATTATAGAGGCCGATAGGGAGCGAGTTCTTCTGCCGCTAATGATCCAACGGAACATGATAAATCTGCAAAACATTACTGTTATGCTTGCCACAAAATCAGACCTTGCTGAAATTGATGATATTAATGATACATGCTATGCTTTTGTGTGCAAAGATGCTTTATTTTCTCTTGATAATATGCCTTGCACTTTGCCTGCTCCTGTCACTAACCTTTTGCAGAATTTAGAGATGTTTTCCCTGATGAGATACCTCCAGGACTTCCACCCATTCGAGGGATTGAGCACCAGATTGACTTGATCCCTGGAGCGAGTTTGCCAAACCGTGCGGCGTCTGACAGACCAATCCGAAGAGACTAAGGAGATTCAGCGACAAGTCCAAGAACTTTTGGACCGTGGGTGCGTCACGTGAGAGCCTTAGTCCTTGTCTTTGTTCTGTTCTTTTGGTACCAAAAAAAGATGGTTCTTGGCGTATGTGTGTAGATTGTAGAGCCATTAACAACATTACTATAAGGTATCGTCATCCTATTCCCAGGCTAGACGACATGCTTGATGAGTTGTGTGGCGCTATAATTTTCACAAAGATTGACTTGCGTAGTGGATACCACCAAATAAGAATGAAACTTGGCGATGAATGAAAAGCGCTTTTAAAACTAAGTTCGCTTGTATGAGTGGTTAGTCATGCCTTTTGGTTTAACTAATGCACCTAGCACTTTCATGAGATTAATGAACGAGGTTTTACGTCCTTTCATTGGCAAATTTGTGGTCGTTTACTTTGATGATATCTTGATTTATAGCAAGTCCATGGCTGAACATTTGAATCACTTACGTGCTGTTTTTAATGCTTTGAGAGATGCACGTTTGTTTGGTAACCTTGAGAAGTGCCTTTTGCACGGATCGAGTCTCTTTTCTTGGCTATGTTGTGACTCCACAGGGAATTGAGGTTGATAGAGCCAAGGTGGAGGCGATATGGAGTTGGCCCACGCCCACGACGGTCTCCCAAGTGCGGAGTTTTCTTGGCCTTGCAGGGTTTTATCGCCGATTTGTCAAGGAATTCAGCACCATTGCGACACCATTGATTGAGTTGACAAAGAAGGGAGTCGTATTTCATTGGGGGCCATCACAAGAGGAGTCCTTTAATCTTTTGAAGGACAAGCTTACACACGCACCATTGCTCCAACTTCCGGATTTTGGTAAGACTTTTGAGTTGGAATGTGATGCTAGTGGAATTGGTATTGGTGGTGTTTTGATGCAAGAAGGCAAACCTGTTGCCTACTTTAGTGAAAAATTGAATGGTCCTGCTCTTAATTATTCCACGTATGATAAAGAATTGTATGCTCTTGTTCGTTCTTTAGAGACGTGGCAACACTATTTATGGCCTAAAGAATTTGTCATTCATTCTGATCATGAATCACTTAAGCATATTCGTAGTCAAACCAATTTGAATCGTAGACATGCTAAGTGGGTTGAATTTATTGAATCTTTTCCTTATGTCATTAAACACAAGAAAGGGAAGGATAATGTGATTCTTGATGCTTTGTCTCGACGCTATACCATGTTGTCTCAACTTGATTGTCACATTTTGGTCTTCAAACCATTAAAGGACAATATGCTTTAGATGCTGATTTTAAGGATGTGTTGTTGCATTGTAAAGAGGGACAAGCATGGAATAAATTCGTGATCAATGATGGGTTCTTGTTTAGAGCTAACCGCCTATGCATTCGATTGGATCCGTTCGTCTTTTTATTGTTGCAGAGGCGCATGGAGGCGGTTTGATGGGACATTTTGGTGCTAAGAAGACGGAGGACGTTACGCCACACACTTCTTTTGGCCAAAGATGAGGCGAGATGTTGAGCGGTTTGTGGCTCATTGCACTACATGTCAAAAAGCTAAGTCTCGCTTGAATCCACATGGTTTGTATATGCCTCTTCTGTTCCTTCTATTCCGTGGGCGATATTTCTATGGACTTTGTTTTAGGATTGCCCAGGACTAAGAGGGGGAGGGATAGCATTTTTGTTGTTGTGGATCGTTTTTCTAAGATGGCTCATTTTATACCATGTCATAAAACCGATGATGCCATTCATATTGCTGACATCTTTTTCAAAGAGATAGTTCGCTTGCATGGTATGCCTTCTACTATTGTTTCAGATCGTGATGCCAAGTTCTTGAGTCACTTTTGGCGTACTCTATGGAACAAGTTGGGTACAAAGTTGTTGTTCTCTACAACATGTCACCCACAAACTGATGGCCAAACCGAGGTGGTGAACCGCACATTGTCTACCATGCTAAGAGCTGTTTTGAAGGATAATTTGAAGCTGTGGGAAGAGTGTTTGCCGCATGTTGAGTTCGCATATAATCGAGCGGAACACTCCACCACCAAGGTAAGTCCTTTTCAGGTAGTATATGGATTCAATCCCCGTGCCCCTCTTGATATTTTACCTTTGCCTACTAGTGAGAGAGTTCATAATGATGCTAAGGAGCGTGCTGATTTTATTGTCAAAATGCATGAGACTACTAAGGCAAACATTGAAAAGATGAATGAAAAATATAGGATTACTGGTAGTAAAGGTAGAAAGGAAGTTAAACTTGAACCGGGTGATTTTGTTTGGTTGCACTTGAGAAAGGATAGATTTCCTGAGTTAAGAAAGTCAAAATTGATGCCTAGAGCTGCTGGTCCTTTTAAGATAGTTGAGAAGATAAATGATAATGCATATAAACTTGAGTTGCCTCCCGAGTTTGGGGTTAGTCCCACCTTTAACATTTCAGATTTGAAGCCATACTTGGGAGAAGAAGATGAGGCTGAGTTGAGGACAACTCCGCTTCAAGAGGGGAGGATGATGAGGACATCACCCTTCGGATACACACAACAATCCTCCACTTGACATTCAAGGACCAATCACTAGAGCTCATACCGACAATTGAATTCTGGTGAGCTCGTTCCTAAGTACTTCCTTTTGTTCATTTGAGAACCGATTGCTACCTAATGATTTAATTATGATTAGGAACCATGGAGAGGACCTGGGAGTACTTGGAGAAGGGCTACGAGGCGCACAAGTCCAGCAAGGGCGGTCGAATCATGTTGGAGGCCCAACTCAAGCCGACTTCGAATCCAATTCGGAGTCCAGGACCAGACCGCACTAAAACGGACGCCCAGATCGCATCCGGGCTCCGTTTTGGATGCTCCACATATGTATGGAAAGCTGAGAAGACTACCTTTCCAATGGCTCTGGTCCCATGTCAAAATTCCTTCTGAGTCAACGGGAATCGTCGAAACAAGTGGGCCTTCAGAATCTGTCAGGGTGCTGCGCCACCGTCTTTTGGGCCGTTCGGCTTTGTATCGTGTTGGAGCCCATTAGGGCGCGTTCAGGGGTTTTGCACGCCCCTCAATCCTTTATATCCAGCCGCCACCCCCACCATTAGGGTTGGGTTTTGCTTAGATTAATTCTGTCTTGAACAGTTTCGCCGTTCATCGGTTTGTGAGACCCCAACTTTCGAGTGCTAAAACAATACATCTGCAATTCCGTTGTGTTCTTCCTTGTTCTTGCTTGTGTTCTTGATTCGCAGCGAGGATTAGCCTTCTTGGCGAGGTCAACGGGCAGCGACGGTTGATAACCCGAGGAGGCGTGGTGCTGCGATTGCGGGTTCGAGCGTGTTGTTCGGAAGCCGAATCGATTTGTGTCGCGCCTCCACCAAATCGAACATATCCAGAACCTGTTGGAAGATCGGGACCCCGTCCCCATCACGCACCTCCTTCACACGATCAAATCCCTCGTGCATCTTTTGAAGCGTCACCCACGCCTCACGTGACGTCTCCTTGCCGATGAGCTGCCGCATCATGGAGTTTGGCACCGCCTGGTAGATGATGGCCATCTGGTCTACCTTGTCGTCCACCTCCTTGTCCTTTGCCTTCGGATCGACTGCACCCCAGACTCCCTGGGCGCGCATGTTTGCCTTCATCTTCATAGCCCACACCGGATAATTGTCGGTCGTCAGGACAGGATATAGGTGGGAGATCAGCCCATCCCGGGTCTTCGCCTTGTCGTCCATGATCTTCAATCACCGTCAAGATTAGAACGCTCTGATACGACTTGTTGAAATTTGCCTTATTGGAAATCACGTAATACTAGCAAAGCACTTGGAGCAAACCAGCCTTTTCCGTGGGTCCCACTAGCCCTATCTCTTCCTTGATGTGACCCACAAGCACAGCACCTCCCTGGAGCCTTTTCCCTTCACGTGATAGCTTTTCTTTGCCTTCCTTCTTCTCTGGAGCTAGTAGTAGCGCTTTGTTTCTTTGCTTCTGGAGAGAAAAACGACAGGACACAGCAAAGTCTGGTTTCTTTCCGGGAGCTGCTGCTCCTCTTTTTTCTTTTTCTTATTTCTTCAACTCAACTCGGTGCTCTTTTACATGGCACTACGACCTCTTTATATACACACCCAAAACTGACTTGACTAGGACACGGAAACGGTTTCACAGCCAGACTTTGAAACGGACTATGACTCACCTAAACTTAGAAACTAAAATACCAAAACTAGATTAATCTAACAAGGACTTGTTTGGATATACTGTGATCCGACTCAATCTCTTCAGATTGGCTAGGAATTTGAACTATAATATCTTCCAATCCGAAGAGATTTGTTCTATTTCCTCTGTATCCAAACAAGCCCTCACTAAGGCTTTGGTAAAAAAAATCTATTGTTCATGGTTTTTTTAGTGGATTGTTAACTGTTAAGATTGGAGAATGTCATCAGAACAAAGATACAGTTCAGTCAACTGTAAATCCACTGATGGCAATTACAAATGATCAATTTAATTGAGTCGGATGCGAACAAAACTGGACATGCAACTAACATGACTTATGGAGCATGAGTAGGTGCACCCTCGATCGCTAATAACTGTTTTAGAACTCTCAGTGTTTCTTCTTTTAGATAGTGTAAGTACTTTTGGTGATCTATTATGACAATTGAGAGAGAATAATTCATGTGGAAAATAACACAAGGGATTAAGCCTGCTAAAGTCCCTTATTACTAAATTTTATTCTTGGAAGAAAGGCAGCTCAGCTGCCCTGCCACGTCGCCCCAAAAAAATTCGTCCGTCGAATGCGGAGCGGCCGGTCACGATGGAGCTCCTGCGCTTGGTCCGGACGGCCGCCTGCGCTCGCTCGCGAACTAGGACACGTCGCTCGCGAAGGGAAGCTGCTGGATGCGTCTGTTCCCCTTTCTTCTCGCATCTCCTCTCTCGCTCTCGCTCTCTTGTTGCTCCCCACCTGTCTCCGTCCCTGGTGCCAGCCGCCTCCTGGCCCACCTCACCGCCTCCCCTCCGCCACTCAGCGCCGCCTCCTACCCCTCCCTCTTCCTCTCCCGCTCCATCCCGCGTGCCCCCCTCGCCGCCTCCCCTCTGCCACTCAGCGCCGCCTCCTACCCCTCCCTCTTCCTCTCCCGCTCCGTCCCGCGTGCCGCCGCTCCTCCCCTAGCTGCTTCCACCGCCGCCGCCTCCGCCTCCCGCTCCCTCCGGCTCCTTCCCTCCCGCTGCAGATCCCTCCTTCCCTCTCTGTTCTCCGCCTCCCTCCCTCTTCCTCCCTCTTTCTCCCTCCCGCCCCCTAGGCCTCCCTACCCATTCCTCTTCTTCGTTTCCCCACTCCTCCATTCATCCCCCTCTTGGTGCTTTGCTATGGCCGAATGGAGCTCCATGCCGCCTCCTCCCCGGCCTTCCCCCACCCTCGGCCGCCGCCTCCCTCTGGCGCTACCGCCACCGCCGCCGGCCTTGGCCCTGGCTCGACCCCGGCGCCGCCACTACTCGCCTGCGTCGCATTCGCAGCCACCGTGCTGCTGCCCTTCGTTCTCAAGGTTGGTCGATGCTGCGTGTTCTCTGTTGCTAATTGCGTTCCTATGTGTGCGCTCACAGATGTGGTGTTGCGGGATGATTTTGTTGCTTTGTCTGCGTGTACAGGGTCAGAGTTTTTCGTCCATTCATTGATCGAGTTCATCAAATCCTTTCGTAGAACATGTTTGTTTGGGCAATGTATTATTGACGGATGATAGAACATAATTCATGATTCAAACAAAAATTGTCTTTGAGTATTAGTACATACCTTAGTGGGAGGGGGTTGTGGTTGGAAATTCTAACTAGTAGAATTTTTCAGATTCAGGAGATAAGTGCAAGCGTTGGGTATGAACATTGAGCAGTACAGGTGAAAATGAAGCTGAAATAGAATAATTATGCCCACAGTGCACAAGATCCCAAGTTCACCAACTTCATTCAGGTGAGTGAGTTCTTTATTTTGATTTCTAGCTGAGAACGTTGGTTTTTTTGGTTGGCCGAAGCTACACACACACACACACACACACACGGGCGAAATCAACATACAGATATGTACTTTTACTCAGTCAAGGTAATTTGGAATTGAGCAGGGCTCTGAGTTCACAATCTGAACTGGACAGATGATGGAATAAATTCAGTCAATGTAAAATTGTAGGTATAGATACTGTTCGAGGTTAGCTGTGTATGAAACTATGGATACATTTTCATGATTCATAAGTCGAGCAATGCCTTCGTACCGAATGTTTTGCAGTTTGGAACAATTAGTTTATGGTAAAGTTGTTTATGACAAAACGAAAATGAAACTAGATAGTTATATGCATCAATCAGCCAGTGAACTAATTGACAGCATACTTTCCAGTTCAATTGTAGTGTTCCATGACTTGCTAATTCAGTCATATATAACTCAATTTCTCTAGATATGATGGAGGTGCAGCTAGATATATTATAACAATGCTTGATGATCAGTCTATCCATGTAGATATATTCATTGGATCTTTGAGGTAGCAGACAATGGAATGCTTGGACATGCCCAAGTATCCTTTCGATGCTGGGACACGTTGCTAATATAAACTATATGAACTTCATCCATGATGTTTTTGTTGAACTTTTGAATCATTGCGTCATCTTTGAAATGGTTAATGGGGATGCGGTTCCTGGACACCAAAAGCGCATTGCTAGCTTCTTTTGTCATGATAGTTTGTTGAGGCTACGATCCATAAGTAGTTTATGAAGTTAACTATCATTTTTTTGCTAACACCATTTGTATGTTAGATTGTTGCTACCCTCTTACGTAGTTAGATTGAATCAACATTACCGAGAAGAAGAAATTTTGGAGGTTTAAATTGTTACTTATTATACCATGTAGTGTCAATGATGTAGTCTTATATAAGCTATATGAACTTCATCCATGATGTTTTTATTGAACTTTTGAATCATTGCATCATCTTTGAAATGACTAATGGGGATGCGGTTCCCTGGACACCAAAAGTGCATTGCTAGCTTCTTTTGTCATGACAGTTTGTTGAGCCTACGGTCCATAAGTAGTTTATGAAGTTAACTATCATTTTTTTTTTGCTAACACCATTTGTATGTTAGATTGTTGCTACCCTCTTCTGCAGTTAGGTTGAATCAGCATTACCAGCAAAAGAATAAATTTTGAAGGTTTAAATTATTACTTATTATACCATGTAGTGTCAATGATGTAGTCTTATAACTTAGTTTGTTTATGTCCCACACACAAAAAAGGGAAGAATTAAGGTTTAATGCCATAGATTACAAATTTACAATACCTCTAGCTTTTATTTCCTATGCTACAGTTCCTAATCATATTATTTCTTTCCGTCCTCCACTGATCTACTCCCGTGGGTCTCCCGTGGCGCCCATCCTCACCTCTCGGTTCCCCTGAGCGGCCGTCGCTAATCTGGTACCGCGTCTCCCCTCCTGTCGCAACCGCGCTTCTCCTGCCCCGAATTCCTTCCCTTTTGTTCCCCAGGCGGCCGCCGATCTGGTGATGACGCATCAGACTTGGCAGTCTGTGTGTCTGCGTGGTGGTAGAGGACATCCACAGCTCCGTCGGCCGGTAGCATCAGCGTCAGGTGATCGATCCTCTTCAGAACTGTACGCCCAGGACATATGAATGTTTATGGTCATGTTTGCATGCTTTCATCGAATTGTTGGCAAGCTCTTGTGCTAATTCAGTTACCATTGGAATCTAGCATAATATTATAGAACATATTATGAATGAGCAACAATATCATCTTCCTTAGTCTAGAATCTGCTTTTAGTGCTTGAAAGGTTAACACGAAGGTCGTGGCTCGATCGTGAGGACTACCTCGCTATTTTGTTTTCATTTTTTCTCACACTTTTTTTATCGAAAGAAGTATCACATTATACATCATCCAAGGCGGTGTTTCATTGCTCGGGTTTTTTTCTTCCTATTTTCGATCTTTGTCTTTGTTGGTCTACCTACTATAGTTTGAGGCTTTTGATTTTCCTCTTGCAGAGATTGGGATAAGCGATTCGGCTTTGGAGTATTCTTCTCATTTAAGGAATCATTTTCTTCTTCGACAAGGGCTACTTGCAATGGGCAATGTAGGTTTCTCTATTTTTAATTTGAATTTATTGAGGGCCTAAACCATTGAAATGTGTATACTGTGGGACATTTCGATTTTCTTCTGTCGGGCTTGGGTTTTTGACTATTGGACTGAAATCAACCTTGCAATTCTTCACTAAGCCTAAGAACTACAAGGTTTGCAAAGTTTCTATAATTCAATTGGTCCATGCAATGTTTTGTTCTAGGTGCTACAAAGAATCAGGCTCCAGTGGTTCAATTCTGACTTTTTTTATTTGAAATTTTGCAGGAATTGTCTCAGAGGTTGCACGGAAGGTTTTCTCTTGGGCTATAATTGATCGCTAGAAGAATCTTTCTGCACTACATAAATGTGCCTTGCTGTTAAGTTTCAATTCAATGTCTATATTGTGATAGACAATATCACATTATACATCATCCAAGGCAGTGTTTCATTGGCTGGGTTTTCTTTTATTCCTATTTTCAATGCTGTGCTGTTGGTCTACCCACTATAATTTGAGGCTTAGCATTTTCCTCTTGCAAAGATTGGGATAAGCTTTGGTGGCTTTGGAGTATTGTTCTCATTTCGGGAATCATTTTCTTCTTCAACAAGGGCTACTTGCGATGGGCAATGTAGGTTTATCTTCTTCTTCGACAAGGGCTACTTTCAATGGGCAATGTAGGTTTCCTCTAATTTTTCAATTTGAATTTATTGAGGGCCTAAACCATTGAAATGTGTATACTACATGGGACATTTGATTTTCTTCCTGTCAGGCTTGGGTTTGACTATTGGACTGAAATCAACCTTGCAATTCTTCACTATGCCTAAGAACTACAAGGTTTGCAAAGTTGCTATAATTCAAGTGGTCCATGCAATGTTTTGTTCTAGGTGCTACAAAGAATCAGACTCCAGTGGTTCAATTCGGTTATTTTTTTATTTATCCATAGCTTCTTACGTATCTCCCTGCAACTATAGGGAATGCGGAGACCATCTAACCCTACAGGCGGCTGCAGACCAGGGAACATAGCACTTCCAGTTTCAAGATGGTTGAATGGTTTTTTTTTATTAAAAATTAAACTTTTTTATATGGGCAGAGTGAAACCTTTTAGTTGCAATTTTGTTTTATAAATTTTCTTGTGGTTTCTCTGATTCTAATCGTAGCTTAAACTTGATAATCCTTCCTACCTTATAGCAATTCCAAGATGTAAACCTAATAAATTTGTTTGATGCCATTTACTGACTGTTGATAGAATTGTTTTGTAAACGTTTGCAACTCAGTTTATATATCATCATTCCCTTCCTCTTCATGTCAATACCGCAAATAATAGTTATTTTGTTAGTTCAACAGATGCTACAATTAACTATGTACCTACACTACAGATTATATGATCTATCTAATATAACTCAGTTTCTGCTCAATACCAGTCAATTACCGCCCGTGCCATATGGCACGGGTGATCTTCTAGTTTGAATAATTTCACAACATATTTCCTAGATAAGAAGAGAAACACCAAGAAGTCAAAGAGATTCAAGCTGCCATCTATCTCAACCATTGCAACGGCAGTTGTCAACTCAAAATTGCAGTATGGTCTCATATTCCTTGAAAAAATATGGTCTCATCTTGAGTTGAGACGACATAATCATGATATATACGGTCACCAAATACAACAGCATCATCAAACTAAATGAAATGCACATACACTTCAACTCTGATCCACTAATAATTGGATCATCTCATCTCATGTCAGCTAAATCACTACTACTAGTACAAGTACCATCACTCGTCAATGATACTGATGTACATATGTAGATCAAGAAGACAGTGAGACATCATCGTAAGTCAAACTGCTTGCGCCTCCATCGCATTGACATTGCCCGACGAGGCCATCTCGCGCTCCTCGTCGCCGGGCCAGTCGTCCTCGTCCCCAAGACACGACGGCAAGCAAGACGAACTCCATGAACGGCGGCCAGTGCTCCGGGGAGAAGAAGTCGGCACCATGCGCTAGTACGTGAAGTGGCAGGGCCGCATGCGCTCGGTGGTCAGGATGTTGTTCCGGATGCGGAGTGTTGGTCTAGCTCTTGGAAAGAACTCGCCCATTGTTTTTTAATAGAACATACGCATACAAGAAGATGAACCCATAGTTTTGCGACTCCTAACCACTTGTGTCTTTTCTCTCTTATGTTATTCCATTGCTTATCACATTACAAACTGCCAGACCCGCATTGCGACATCTGCCCTGCAATAGAATTATAGAAACAATTGATCACATTATCTTGCGCTGCCAGCTTGCAGACAGTCTCTGGAAAAAATTAGGTCTTGCACAAGAAGCAAACTCAGCTTAGAACATACTACAATTTCTGGAAAAGATTATGTTAAAGGATAAAACTTTCAACAAAATATGGCCAATCTGTTTTGCGGCTTGCGCGCACATATTATGGATTCTGAGAAATAATCGGGTCTTTCAGCAATCTGAGAACAATGTGACGATTCTACTACAGAAGATTCAAAACAGATCACTCTTTGGATGTACCGGGCCAAACCCAAGTTTCAAATTGTTATGCGTCAATGGTGCCACCTCTTATTGTAACTCTTTTCGTTCACGTTTTATTTTCATTCCTTTCTTTCTTTTACTTTCGTTTCTTATTTTTCTCTTTCTTTTGTAAACTTTTGTTTGACAACCAATGCAATATAATGGTCATAAGGTAAAGATTCTTCTACCTTCTTACGTAAAAAAAACATTACAAACTGGTTACAATGTTTTTGATAGCTACAATATGACATGTAACCTCCCCACTAACACCACTACCTCCACCATATGCACTAGCTAATTACTCTATTAACTAATTTGCAGCCACTAGCTCCACTAAATCTACCATGCAAACTAACATGCAAATTCAATTAGCATGCAAAACACTAAGAAGTCAAGATTATATCTAACAATGTTCCCCCTAATCTTGACATGCCACCACTACAATCACTAGCTAATTACTCTATTAACTAATTTACAGCTGCTAGCTCCACTAAATCTACCATGCAAACTAACATGCAAATTCAATTAACATGCAAAACACTAAGAAGTCAAGATTATATCTAACAATTTTCCCCCTAATCTTGACATGCCGACTCACGGTTGCAGATCGTCTGCAACCTCTTTCCACGTGTAGCGGCTTTCTCCTTGTTGCCACACGCAGCGGCCTCTTGCACGACTCATCGCGCCATTGACGGTCTTCAACACTCATCTCCAAGAAGTTTCGTCTTCCCACTCGGCATGGATTAGCAACAAAAACTCCATTTATGTGTCGTCGAACCCACACTACCACTTCTCTACCACATGCTACACTCCTTGAGGGACAGTACAGTCGCCCTCGCCACGTGTAAGACCAAGAGGTTTTTGGTCATGATATTTGATGATGAATACATTGCCTTTAATAAAGACTTAGTCTTGGTGCTTAAAGTTGAATACATTGTCTCTGGAACATGTTTTGGATCTCAGTTGCTGACTTGCTTTTAAACTCTATTGAATTCTGTCGAAAATCAGGTTTTGTCAGTTTTATCGATAGTACTGGCATTGTTCTTGCGGTAGTACCGTTCGGCGGTTCAACCGCATTTTAGTTGGCGGTTTAATATTTCCAGAAGACTTGCATTTGGATTTTGGATTTCCTTGAGAGCGGTAGTACCGGCTTGTAATGTGCGGTACTACCGGTTGAAGGTATGACCGCAGTCTATACAGCGGTTCTACCGGTTTACCTTCGGACCTCCGTGTTTGAAAAGTTTTGAGAGGCATCCGATTTGCCAAAATGAATCTGGAGCGTCCACGTGGCACAAGGCTTTGTTCTGAGGTTTTTAGGCGTTTTCAAGTTGCGGTAGTACCGGCAGTATTTTTACGGAACTATCGCACAGCGGAACTACCGTGAGTGAAGTGCGGTAGTACCGCAAGTCAAGTTCCAAACGCATGCTTTTGCTTGAACCATTAGATCCTGATATGACGGCTGATATTGTTGTGAACGTTCGGACCGTCCGAGATCGGAAAGCGTTGTGAGCCCTTGATTTAAAATCCAACGGCCGATATTGTTGAGAACGTTCGGACTTTGAACAGATGAAATCAACGGTACGTGAAGCACGGTCCGATCAACATCGTGATCTGGGCCGTTCGCGTGCTTTAAGGTTAAGTAACACGTTTTGCCATACATTTATACCGTTTGTGAGCGGTAGTACCGGCGTGTCCGTAGTACCGTGGTGAAAACAACGGTAGTACCGCGCTTGTTCTTGAGAGAGAAAGGTTCGACAGTCTTCATTAAGTCAAAATCTGTAATACCATGACCGGTATGAACTAGAACGAAAATGACCGGGTTCACCATTTCACTATACATATAACAACATATATAATTTTCAACCAATATGGTACTAAATAGTAATGTATCCGGCAACTTTTAGCATCAATAATTCAACATAACCAATGACATGTACAACGATAAAGGAGTAGCGATCAAAATGCTTACCAAGATAAAGAAACTCACTTGTAATATTGGTTAATTGTAGAAAAGTGAAGCAACTAAGGGTGAAATCATGAACAAAAGATAGTCGGTATTGGCAAAATACATCATCCGACCGAAATGACCTATAAAAAAGAAAAAAATGAATTAAAATTATAAAGTAAAAAAAAGTAGAATGATCGAATGAAAGTAAATACATTACCTTTTAGTATTTACGTTCTTTCAAATTCATGAAACGATGAACCACGACGTCATTGGTAACTTTCTTCATTTCTTCTTTCTCCACATAGCAAATTAGGCTATCACTCATGAAATCATCACTGATGCGATTGCGCAAATAATTTTTCACAATTCTCATGGCTGAAAAACACCTCTCAACTGTGGCAGTGGCGACAGGCAATACTAGTACTAGCTTCAAAAGTCGATAAACCAAAGGATAGCAAAGATGTTTCCTTCTCTCCACCATTTTTTGAGAAAGTTGGCCAATAGTCTATATGTTGGAGAATCTATCATCTGCTCACACATCGGTAATGTAGAGGCAAAGGTGATGGTTAAGGTCCCTCAATTCCCCAAAATCAAAATCCATGGGATAAAGTTTAGCAATGCTCATCAAATTATCCAAATTGAAATCATGAAATGAGTCTCTTGGACTCAAAGCGGCCGACCAAACAAGCAAGTTAGAGGTTGTCTCGTTGAAGCAACTATCAAGCTCTTGAAGTAGCCAATCAAGAACATCATTAAAACAATCCACTTCATAATGATGCTTGTTGGTAATTCCAGTTCTTTGACGTTGCTTCTTTGGATTAACGTAAGCTTCTCCCATTTCCAACTTAGGAATACCATGTTTCTCACAAAAGGCATACACTTCACCTAGGACAGATTCCCACTTATCTCTTCTAAGCTCATCCAAATGCAACCTAGTTGATTTCACACATTTAATGGCATTCACAATGTCTTGATCCTTTCGTTGAAGTGCTAGTGACAAGGTGTTTGTGATTATCAAGATAGTCAACATGAGATGCAAATAAAAGACAAAATCAAATGACTGAAAGTACACTAGTAGACCCAATGCTTGATCTCTATTTGTTCTGTCCTTGTCTTCTTCTTCCACAAATTCTAACACTGTGACAACTGTTGGAAACAAGTCAACCAAACTCTTAAGAGTTTTATAATGAGAACTCCAACGAGTATCTCCGGGTCTTTGAAGACATTGCTCTTGATTTAATCCCGTTCCAGTTTGAAGTAGCCCACAACCTAAAGCCTCGTGCACTTGTTCGTGGTTGATATCTCGAACCATGTCCCTCCTCTTCGAAGATCCATCCACCACATTCAACAAGAGAGAAATCATACTAAAGAAATTACTAACGCCTTTATGTTTTCTTACAACAGCCACAACTACTAATTGAAGTTGGTGAGCAAAACAATGGACATAATAAGTTGTGCTACTTTCTCTCATGATCAATGATTGCAAGCCATTGAACTCACCTCGCATATTGCTAGCGCCATCATATCCTTGTCCTCTAACTTGCTTTAAACTTAGCTTATATTCTGCAAATAGAGAATCAATAGAAGACTTGAGGTAGGCAGAAGTTGTCTCTTTCACATGAACAAGACCAACAAAACTCTCCTTTATAATTCCACAACTATCAACATACCGCAAGACCACTGCCATTTGTTCTTTGCAAGAGACATCTCTGGACTCATCAACAAGCAAGCAAAATACATCGTGCCCAATTTCTTTGAGAATAGAATGCAATATGTCCTTTGCAAAGCAATGAGCAATCTCCTTCTGTATGGGAGGAGACACCATAAGACAATTACCTGCAGCATTTTTACCCACCACCTTGCCTAAAGCTGAATCATGCTCTGCTAAGAACTCATAAAATTCCAAGAAGTTCCCTTTGTTGTAGGACTCCTTCGACTCATCATGGCCTCGAAAAGGCAATCTTTGCTTCAATAACACTCTAGCAACGTCAATTGAGGCATTTAGTCTAGTAAAATAAGCCATCTTCGAAGCTTCATTTTGTGTATAGATAGCAACATCAATGTGTTGTTCTCTTTTTAACAAATCATCGCAATTTTTCAATGCTTTGTTGTGAATACTATTCACACCACCTACATGCTCTTTTAGTCTAGCTTTCTTGTTCCAACCATTCCAACCATTTATAACAAATGCCTCGTACCCAGCTTCTTTCTTGTTGCGGTCCCTAAACAAGAAACAACAAAAGCAATATGCCCTATCTTTGGACTCACTATATTCAAGCCAACTCCCAAACTCATCAAACCATTCAGGATTAAACCTTCTGTTTTTATCCCCAAAGTGTGTATATGGAAAATCATAAGTACGAGGTTGACAAGGCCCATTATCTAAGTACTTTCTTCTCACCACATCTTTTTGATTAGGATGATAGTCATCTATCATTTTCCTTTTGCCTGGATCAAATTGAATTTCCTCTTCCCAATTGATAACTTCTGTAGGTGAATTCCTAGCATTAGTAGCGCTATCGAGTGCTTTTCTCTTCAGAAACTTTTCCATAAATTTTCCTGTCATTTCCCAATTATTTGAAACCTCAATTAGATGTTGTCAATTACTCAATTGCCATGTTCAACAACAAGTATAATAAATTACAAGCATCAAACATACGTGTGGATAGATGCTTTTACTTACTTGACATTGGTTGAGCACAATAGACACTGCACACGAGTCACGATCACGGGCCACGATCCAATTTGAAACCCTACATTTCAAGTTTATAAGTTATAGCCCTAACATTTGATGAAGAAAACAACAATCATCATTCATCGAGTTGAAAATCCCAATTTCTCAAAAGAAATTGGAAGAATCGGGGGAAATTAGGACAAGAATTAATACCTAACTGACTAACTCATCTTTCCAAATTCCGATTCCTTGTCTGGTGATCGTTGTTTCATTGCCTCTCCACAACTAATCTTGCGTGTGTGTATATATCAATATATGTTGAACTAATGCCTAATGGCAGTAGTAGTACGCTTGCTCAGTACCATATAATTATAATCTATTAATCTTTGCATACTAATGGTAGTGCCCATCGCTCTTGCCTAGTCGCATAACCATATTATATACATGATGATTGGATATTTGGATGGAGCTACAAGCCTACAACAAGAAACAAGATACGAGGAAGAAGCCACGAGATTACAGTTCAAGCTCGGTGGCCGACAAGACAAGGTCTCCGAGTCAGACTCGGGTCGAGCACTCAAAGTGGGGCGGCGTATAGGGCTACAGACTCTGACCTCTGCGATCGAGGTCGCAAGGCGGAGAGAGGCGGTGGCTTTTCGTGTTCTCTCGTTTTCTCGCCTCTGCGATCTGCAGCAAAGACCGCAGCCGCCAATGGCAATGCCATCGAGCAGCAAGCGAACCACGGAATCAGCCGCGTGGGCCTGCGCTAATCATGTAAATTTTACTGTGAACCTAATCAAGCATCGTCGGCTCGGCCTTTGGAGTCTTTGTGTAGCGCTGGCCCTCTTGGGCGGCTAGCGCTATGAGCATGCTTATTGCGTCTGTGTATGCAATCAGTAGCGTGGGCGCGTGGAGCCGCGGACGTCGGCGTGGAGATGGCTGCTCGACACGCATAAATTTGGAAGTCCGGGTGCTGATTGGTTTGTTTGGGGGTGCACCTATGGTACTAAAGAGTTAATCTCTACTAAAATTTTTTTTGGACCCGGTGTCCTGTGACACCGGGTGGGCCTATTGGGCTCCGCCCTTGACCGCTTGTTGTGAAGCTAAGATGCGATCAGCGGGGCAATATCTGCATGATTTGAGCGAGCGGTAGTACCAAGACAAAGGTATGACCGCAATGTTGCGGTATGGAAATTCCAGAGAGGATGTTTTTGGAAGATCTTGAGATTTCTCAATGAGCGGTAGTTCCTTGATGTCTTGAGCGATGCGACGCGTGTCTTGGTAGTACCAGACGTACAATGGCGGTAGTACGGATTGTTCTCTGGAAAGTTGTCGCTTTGAGGAATTGGCTGCAGATTTGTTGTTTTCATAAGTTTTATCTTGTTGCATGATGCATGATAGTGTTCATTGGTGTGTGTGTGCTAATGGATGGTCAAGCCGGAGAACTTGTGCCAAGAATTGGTTTCTTTAATCTTTGCATGTGCAGGTTGAGGCGTGAGGACGAACTACGTTTGGTGACGGGATTGACTCAGACTAGGATGGGAAATCTGAGGTCTTGGAAGTCATGGATGTCAAGAGGTGGTTTGGATCACGCTGGAGCACATGGAAGACAAAGGTGGATCACGTTGGAGCTACAGGAAGGTGTCCTGGAGGCTTACGACGTGGAAGAGTTTGTTTTGGAAAGTTTTGAGTTGTTTTGGTAAAACCTGTGTTGGAAAGGGTTTCGGGTCCCTTGATTTTCGGAGAGATAGGTTTCGTATTCGTGATTGATACGGATTGAACTTTGCCTATAAAAGAGGCTTGATTGATACAGATTGAACTTTGCCTATAAAAGAGGCAGAGTGGGTGCGCCTTGGATACGAGTTTTTAGACGTGAGTTTTAAATGTTTTTGAGATCGTAGCTTGCTGCTGTTGCGGTGATTTAGATATCCTTCGAATTGGGGCTTTGAGGGATGCTTGCTGAGCACTTTGTAGACACAAATCAAGTTTGATATATAAAGTTCAGTTTCGTTCTACTTTGATTCTTGATTCGGTGTTCTTCATGTGCGCTGAGGTGGTCTCGGTTGTGAAGCTCTTCAAGTATCAACAGAGAAGTTGCTGAAATTCTTGCACATAAGAAGAAGTTGGAATTAGGGGGTCAATTCGCTGCAATCATTCAACCCCCCTTCTGATTGCCATTATGATCCTACAAGTGGTATCAGAGCAAGGTTGCAATGGCATCGGATCGTGATCGCTTCTCGGGTAAGCCTCCATACTTTGATGGATCAGACTACATCTATTGGAAGACTCGTATGGAAGTTTTTCTTCAAGCTCAAGGTAATGTCATCTGGCAGAAGGTTGAGAATTCTTATGAAGTCCCGGCTGTTATCACCAACAATAACACTGCTGATATTGAAGCTAATGCTAAGGCTAGAAATATCTTGTTGCAAGGTTTAAGTAGAATCGAATTTGTTAGAATTGCCAACATTAAATCTGCTAACAAAATTTGGACAACACTTGCTGACTATCATGAAGGATCAAAATCTGTTAAAGGTGTTCGTCAAAATCAATTCAAAAAGGAGTATTCCAAATTTGAGATGAAACCGCGTGAATCTGTAGATACTTGTCGGTGTTTTAGAACCGATCTTACGTAAAGATTGTTTGATTCGGGGGGTCTCCTAGAATGAAATCACGTAGAGAGATTGACACGGGGATTTTTATACAAGTTCAGGCCTTCTCCGGAGAGAATAACAACCCTACTCCTGTGTATGTATGGTATTGAGTGTATTCTGGACAATCAGGAGAAATACTAAGACTATTACAGATGATAGTGCTTGTCTTCCTGATGGCCCTTGATAGCGTGTGTCTACGCCTTGATCCGATTGCCCTTTCCTTCTCTGATTGCTGCCTTTATATAGTACGTGAAGGAGTGGCCGTTTCTCCAGGTGAAGTGGCGCCTCATCACATCTCAGAGCGGCGCATGTTGGCGATAATCACCGGCGCGATTAACTCCTCCACGCCCGACAGCCTATATATCGAGATAATGGGGTATTACGTGCTATTACTTCGCAGAGTAACAACAGATGATGATCGCTTGAATTCCTTAATCAATTGGACCTACTAAATGCAGAGGTTTTAT
This sequence comes from Phyllostachys edulis, assembly GCA_036346405.1. NCBI lineage: Eukaryota > Viridiplantae > Streptophyta > Magnoliopsida > Poales > Poaceae > Phyllostachys > Phyllostachys edulis. Next base: position 7,087,221 of record CM070561.1, on the reverse strand, counting down.
TGATCCTAAGGTGGTAAATGATGACACGGTCGAGAAGAACTTACGACCATAAGGTAGTCGTAGCAAGACTTACGACTATGAGGTAGTCGTAGCATAACTTACGACTATGGGGGTGGTCGTAGAAGAACTCACGACCACCTAGCAGGCTCCTCCCTTATAACATTAAGGGGTATACTCAGGGACCATATGACGTCATATTTATCCATAATAAGAATTATAGATAAAAGATAAAATGAGGATTATTAGATCCTCGTCATCTAGCCCCCCAGCTTCAAGTGAAAGCAACTTACTTGGTAAAGGAGTTATAGAAGGTCTTACGGCTACCTGAGGGTCGTAGAAAGATAGTCGAAGGGAAAACTCTTCAACATTTGTGTACTACTTTGACCAGAAATATGCTTGGTCAAGAAGATTGCTTACGACTATCAAATAGTCGTAGCACATTCCTACGATCACGAGGTGGTCATAGTATGGTGATCGGAAGAAAAACCTTTCCGATTAACATTTCCTTTGGTCAAAAAGATCTGACCAAGGAAGTAATTTCGCTTGAGGTGTAAAAACGAACCTGATTTTCCTGAACGGACAAGTTAGGGAATTGCAAACGACTCCCGTTAGTATGTCCGTTGGAGTGGTTCCCGAAGCGGTGGCAACCTTTGGAATGCCACGCCTTCGGCCCAAGGTACACGGTTATAAATACTTACCGAGGGTAAAACTTAGATTCATACTTTTCCCCAAATCGTTCCACTGTTCGTCGAGTTCTTGTCTTCTCCGCCACCAACTCAAACAAAAATCTCCCCTTTCTGAGAGAAATGGCTGGGAGAACTTCTGAGTGGGTTGAGTCGGAGATGGATACGGTGAAGATGCAAGCCCTGGTCGACGCCGGGAAGATTCCAGAGAAGATCCTCGTGAAGTGGTTTGCGGCGTATGGGCAGCATTGGCCATCGGGAGAGGATGAGCAAATTCCAATCTTCTAGGCGTATTGTGAGTGTGGTCTTCGATTGCCTGCTCACCCCTTTCTCACGCTCATACTTGAGCATTTTGAGGTGGAATTGGTAAACCTTGGTCCCAATTCCATCACAATGTTAAGCGTATTTGTGTATCTATGTGAGGCGTACCTGGGAATTCCAACGATCCTTGTGCTCTTTCAATATTTCTATGGAATGGCTCGACAAACTAGAATAGCCAAAAGTTGTGGTCTGAAGCTCCATGACGGGAAGTCGAGGGAGTATATTCAGATGTTTACTAGGTCTTCGTGGCCGGGATGGAGGAAGAGGTGGTTTTACTGGAAAGTCACCTCAGAAGACAACCTTACTTTCGAGGGGAAGGCTGCCGAAAAGAAATCTTCGTGGGATTTGATTCCCCAGGATATCAGCCGAATTGCCCCTTATATTCAAGCCATAAAGGACTTGAGAGAAAAGGGGTTAACCGGATGGCATGTGGTGAAGGATTTCATCACACGTCGAATTAGCCCTTTGAAGAAACGAGTACCTCCCATGTGGAGGTACACGGGGCGAGGAGACCCGACTAGGGACTACGAGGAGGGTAAGTAGTTTTATGACTTAACTCTCAGTTTGGTCTTCTTCAAAATTGTCTAATGAATGTTTTTATCTATTTTACACAGATCTTTCACAGGCAGAGATTGACGTTCGAGTCAAACTCGTTTGTGAGAAGTCTCCACCACCCAGGGTGGGAGTTCCTCAAATCCTTGCGGTTTTATCCGCAGAGGAAAAGACGGAGCGCCTAAAGGTAATCAAAAGTTGATTTTATCCTTAGGACTTCATAGTCGTAGAAAGAACTTACGACTAGGTAGTGATCGTAGAAAATCTTACAATCAAGGAGATGTCGTAGAAAAGCTTACGACTGGATACTGGTCGTAGAAAATCTTACGACTGGTCAGTGATTCTTCTTTTGCTGTTTTTCTTTATAGAAAGTAGGTATGGAAAACCGTCAGGATGTTGAAGAGCCTGAACTGATAACCATTGGTGCCGTGGTGATAACGGACAAGGACTCAGCCCCTCCGACTAAAAAGCGTCGACTTACAAGAGTCGTCGACAAGGGAGGATCAAGCTCAAGTCCCCTCATTTCGACCAGGTCCTCGGCAAAGTCTGCGGCACGCATGGTTGCAACAGAAGCCGAGGTTGAAACAACTGAAGTTGAGGAGGATGAAAAACCTCTTAGGCGCAAGGCCCGCAAGGCCACGGACACGGCTACAGCAGAAGTCGAGGCTAGAGCAGCTACAGCTGAGGAGGCCGAGGAGGTCGAAGAACCTCTTAGGCGTAAAGCCCACAAAGCCAAGGTACCTTTTTATTATGACAAGAAAACTTTCACAGTTTCTGCCACTCCTAGTTTTGTCAAGCAACTAGAAAAGGAGAACTGGAAGGAGTTTATGTCTTTTGTGAAGGACAACGCTGATCCAGCCGAGCCTACCGTTGAGGGTAGTGCTGCTCTTGGAGTGGTCGAGACTGATCTCGGCCCTCCGGAAAGTCAGGAGACCAGAGAGATGGTCCCTGTTCAAGATCCACGACCAGACGTGGTCGTGACCGAGCCTATTCTCCAACTTGAGCTACGACCAGACATGGTCGTAGAAAAGAAGTCGAAGAAATCTTTCGTCGGGAAGATAGCTCCTAAGTTTCTGATCAGGTCCAGGATGCAGAGGTATGTGAAGCGAGCTAAAGTGTAAGAACAGCATTTACCTTTTGCTTTTCACAATTTGACTTGCTTTCCTTTTGTTGGTTTTAGCCCGACTCCTTCAGCCCCCGAGGAGGCTTCTATCGAGAAGCCTTCTTTGCCTCTCCGGCGATTGAGAGATGGCAATGAAGTGGTCGAAGGATCGTCCACAGCCCGGGTTGTGGAAGAAGTCGTGGCTCCTGAAGCAATTATCACAACCGCTGAGGTCGTAGCCACGGCTACTGAGGTAGCGGCTACAACCACTAAGGTAGCCGCCATGACCACTGAGGTTGCAGCTACGACTACTGAAATGGTCGTGAAACCAGCAGAGGCGATCATGAAGCCTCTACCAAAGGTGGTGATGGACGACCACCGCAAGGGAAAGGAAATCGCGAGACCTCCTTCACAGTATCGAAGAGAAGCGCAATTTCAGAATCAGAAGATGAGGAATACTTCAACTTCTGTTCTGATTTCTTTGGCCCTGCTTCCATAGTGGGGTCTTCTGCTTTTAGATCTCGCCATCGAGTCCCTCATCTCAAAGACATTCCCAACAGAGGGGAAACTTTTGACAATGAGCGTCTTGAGAAGGTTTGGTGGGATCAAGTCGAGAGAGTGGACAAGCTGAAGAATCCAGAGCTAGTTTACTCGATATTTGCTCGATCAACCATGAGTGTAAGTATTTAATGATACTTATACATGTGGTCTTCCCTTATTTCTTACTGTCTTTCTTTTTGCAGAAGCTCTAGAACAAATTGCCGTTGTTGGTGAATATCACCGACAACTTCTAGAGTTACGACAGGAAAAAGAGGAACTTTGCAAATAGGCAGAGAGGTGGTAAGTCACTATTTTTCGTAGTTGTTTTCGACTTGACTACTTATATAGTGCTTACGGGGTTTGTCGTGGAAAAACTCACGACTAGGTACTAGTCGTAAAAGGCTTACGACTAGATGCTTTGTCATAGGATAACTTACGACTAGATCAATGGTTGTAGAAGAACTTACGACCAATTTAATAATGTTCATGTCCACTTTTAACCTTTACAGGTTAATTAGCGACGAAAAGACCCTAGCCGACTCGCTCGATTATGAAAAAGAGGAGTCGAGAAAGCTATAGGAAAAAGTAGAATTCCTCTTGAGGAAGCTTAAAGAAGCCAACTCTGTAGCTGAAAAAGTGCAGGAAAGGATAAATAGTAAGTGCTGAACTTAAGACTGCTTATGTTGTTGATCTTTACCTGATTGTTGCTTCTTTTAGAAAAAGAAGATGATATGAGAAAGCTCCAGAATGAAGTCAAAGATAAAACCTGTGGTTATTCACGAGATTTCTCGTATCTCCAAAGATAAAGATCAAGAAATTACGAGGTTAAGATCCCGACAATCAGGTAAGCAATTCTTTACCTGCAGTCCTTTACGAGTTCTTCCCCTTTTCTTACTGGGAAGGCTCGAAACTGAAGTTAGGGATAAGGGTATAATCCTTGAGGAAGCTGTCCGTATTGCTAAGATAAATGCAGAGGACATCAGATTATGGGAGAAACGGCATGCTGAGACCATTGCTTCCCATAATGCAGAAATCGAGAAGTTGGATTCTCAACTAGTGGGTAAGAAATGCTTTTACCTGTGATTATTTTTGTTTTCTCTTCCTCTAGGAGTTTACTTTTGCTTGACCAGTCTTATTCTTTTGAGCAAGTGGTGAAAACAAACAACTCATGAAGCTTCGACTCGTACCCAACAGGAGATGGATGCGATGAAGATTAATCTTCAAGGCAATATCACGCTCTGAACAATGTACTTGGTGAGCTACGTCTTGAGGAAAAGCTCCTCAAGATGATACGATAGTTGCCACATAAGTACTATTGGGGAACAAGTCGGGACTTTGTAAGAACCGGTGACCACTCGAAGGCCAACCAAGCCGAAGTCGATAAAGGAGGCGGTCGAAAGCTGCGATAAATTATGCATTGGCAAAACTTAAAGCTCATAACCTTGACCTTAATGTTCAACCAATTGAAGTCGACTTCGATCGCTCAAGGCAAGTAAGTCGTCGATGGAAGAAATGCAATCGATTGGTAGGAAGGTTTAGGAGGAGATGCGATTGGGCTCTCCTCTTGAGTAGTTTGTAACAAACACGTGAAAAACAAGCTTTTGTTGATGTATTATATAATCCATCTTGTTTCACGCAAATCATCTTGTCGAGTAGTTAGTAACTCAAAAGATAATTAACGAAAGAAAAAGACTAAGAATTGAAGTCAAATTAATAACTTTATCCTAGCCCCCGACTATTTGCTTAGTTTGTTTAGACAAACTAGGTAAATAGTGTTAAAAAGGGTTTATGAAAACAGAGAGGTTTGGTTAACTTGTAGTTTTTGGTCACGACTGTCATGCACTGGTCGAAAAAGTGGGAACGAATCGACACTAGGAAGTTCCTTCTAGTGGGCAGGACCACGTGCAGAGAGGAAAGTCTTCGACTAGGTGTGTTACCATCTCCGACTAGATTATTTTAATCGAGAACAGCAACTTGAGTTAAACAAACATCCAGAGGACTTCAAAAAATTCGTTCGCCCTTCTTTGGAGGACTCGATAAGTCTGTCCTGGTAGCAAGAGTAGGAAACTGAACAATGCTAGGAAGTTCCTTCTAGTGGGCAAGACCACGTGCAGAGAGGAGAGACTTCGACTAGATGTGTTTCTTCCTCCGACTTAGTTGAGACGAATTGAATACACCAAAGTTAGTTGAATAAATCTGAAAAAGTGCACTCTGCTTAGAATACTTTTCAAATTAACTGAAGAAATAAACTAAGGCAAAAAGAGCTGGCTTTAAGAATTTTTCGACCAAATAGAACCCGAGCTCTTTGTATTGGTAACAAAAGTGAGTAACGAGTCAACACTAGGAAGCTCCTTCTAGTGGGCAGAACCACATGCAAAGAGGAGAGGCTTCGACTAGGTGATGTTACCTGCCTTTCGACTAGTGTAAAGGAAACTGGGTATTTGGAATATATTCGAAAGATTATGAAAGCACTACTCAACAGTAAGACAATAGAAGTAGAAAAAACCTGAGTCTTTATTGTCTGAATGGTTGGTTACACATAAAACTTACGTAACTGGTCGATGTTCCAAGAATTCGAGAGAACCTGGCCGTCTTCCATTGCCAATCATACCGACCCTGGACGAGTAACTTCGACCACTTTGTAAGGACCTTCCCACTTGGGAGAAAGTTTGTTCCGATTAGACTTGGATTGGCAGAGCCTCAATACCAAGTCACCTACAGCGAGGCTGCGAGGTTGGACCTTACGATCATAGTATCTGCGCAGGGCTTGTTGGTAGACTGCTGAACGGATTAAGGCCTGGTTCCTCCTTTCTTCGAGTAGATTAATATCATCCGCTCGAAGTTGTTCCTGATTGGAGTCTTTGAAAGTTTCGACTCGTGTTGACCGTATCTTTAGTTCCGGAGGAAGCATGGCTTCAGCTCCGAAGACCAGAAAGAATGGTGTTTCACAGAGCTTCGGTGGTAGTCGTCTAACCGCCCATAATACAGAGGGTAACTCTTGTACCTAAGCCCCCGAGCGTTTGATGAGCTGATCGAAGACTCGGGTCTTAATTCCTCTCATTATTTGGCCGTTTGCACGTTCGACTGCCCCATTACTTTGGGGATGGGCCACAGAAGCGTAACACAACTTGGTACCCAACTCGTCGCAAAATTCCTAAAATTTTGCGCTCGAAAATTGCTTACCATTATCTGTAATTATTCGACTCGGTACTCCAAATCAAGTAATTACGCATCTCATCATGAATCATTTTGCCGCTTCCGTTGTTATCCGATCCACAGTTCGGCTTCAATCCATTTTGTGAGCGTATCAATAGCCACAAAAGGAACTCGAAACCTTACGGAGCTTTGGGGAGCGGTCCTAGGATATCGAGACCCAGTGCGCAAAAGGCCAAGATAGAGGTATCGTTTGTAATGCCCGAATTTGGTTGGTGTATTTATGCGCAATGAAATTGGCATTGGACACACTTTTAACCAACTCTTTAGCATCGTAAATGGTCATTGGCGATAAAAACCTTGTCGAAAGGCCTTCACCGACCAGCGCTACAGAGGAAGCATGATTTCCACAGATGCAACCATGTATGTCGTGAAGGAGTGTTAATCCTTCGCTCTGCGGAATGCATCGCATGAGCACCCCTTGAATACCTCGTTTATAGAGGACTCCTTCAACCAAAGTATACAATTTGGCTTTTCAGGATAAGCGATCTGCCTCGAGATCGTCTTCGGGTACAGAACCCTTCTGAAGATACTCATAGATGGGCGCCATCCATGTATCCTCGTATTCTAGAGAGGCCGTCTCAATAGGAGGTGTCTCTGGTTCGTTGACCAGGGACAGCTTCTGGAGTTGTTCTAAGAAGACTCCTTTTGGTACTACAGATCGGGAAGAAGCTATTCGAGCAAGCTGGTCTGCGAGGAAATTATCCTTTCAAGGGATGAATTGTGCCTCGAAACCTAAAAAATGCTTTTCTAGCTTACGCACTTCCGATAAGTACCGAGACATTGTCGAGTTAGAGCACCGGTACTCTTTCGACTTGATTCACGACTAGTTGAGAGTCTCCTCTCACGAGTAGTCGGCGAATCGAGCGCTTCATTGCTTTCGTATGCCGCCTAGCAAACCTTCAGTATTCGCCACGTTGTTAGTGGCCCGAAAGTTTAATTGTATGGCATACTTTAAGGTCTCTCCTAGGAGATACCAGACCACCCTGACCCGAGCCACTTAAAGTAAGCGACCGTCAAAGTACATCGCCCATCGGTCGGGAATCGTCTTCGGGATCTGAGCAGGTTTAGGATTTGTCCATTCGGCGACAAAGTCCGCCAAGATCTCGATTTAACGGTACATTCGGGACACGAAATGGATGTCGAACTCCCCAAGTTCGACTGACCATTTTGCCATGCGTCCCACTATTTTCCTATTCTGGAGGATCGCTCCCAAGGGAAACTCAGACGGCACAACTATTTTATGCGCCTGAAAATAATGCCGTAGTTTCCTCGAAGACATTAGGAGGGCATATAGAAGCTTTTGGACCTGAGGGTAACGCTCCTTAGGCCCGTGTAAAACTTCACTTACGTAGTAAACCGGTCGTTGTACGTTTTCACGTTCTACGACTAGTACTGCGCTTACTGCCTGTGGCGTGGCAGCTAGGTAAATTAAGAGCGTTTCTTCTAGCCTCGGAGAGACCAGAATAGGAGCACTCGTAAGGTATTAACATCCTCAAAGGCAGCGTTTGCCTCTTTCGACCACTCAAAACCCTCGTGTTTCCTTAGAAGTTTAAAGAAAGGTAGTCCCTTTTCTCCTAGTCGTGCGATGAAACGACTTAAAGCCGCCATGCACCCCGTGAGTTTCTGGACTTCTTTCCTTGTGGTTGGAGGGCGTATTTGGAGAATGGCCTTTATCTTTTCAGGATTTGCTTCGATTCCTCGTATAGATACTAGGAATCCAAGCAATTTTCCAAGAGATTCCAACACACACTTCTCGAGATTGAGTTTTAAGCGATTTTTACGAGATTGTCGAATGTTTCTTGTAGGTCGCTGATATGATTAAGTCTCTTCATGCTTTTAACGACTAGATCATCAACATAGGCCTCTAGATTTCGGCCTAGTTGAGATGAAAAAGTCGCTTGCATCAAGCGTTGAAAAGAAGCGCACGGCATTTTTTAGACCAAATGGCATTTTGACATAGCAAAATATACCAAATGGTGTAATAAATGCGGTCTTTTCTTCATCGTCTAGACACATATTGATCTGGTGGTATCCAGAATATGCATCTAGAAAACTTAATATTTCACAACCTGCAGTAGAATCAACCAACTGATCGATGCGAGGTAAAGGAAAATTGTCTTTTGGACAAGCTTTATTAAGATCAGTAAAATCTACGCACATACGCCATTTGCCGTTTGACTTTCTAACCATTACAGGATTAGCCAACCATTCTAGGTGGTTGACCTCTCTTATAATGCCTGCTTTAAGTAGCTTATCCAATTCTGATTTGATAGCATCTCGTCGATCAGGGGCAAATCTCCGTAATTTTTGTTTTACGGGTACTTTGTCAGGCCGTAAAGCTAGCCTGTGCTCGATCATCTTCCTGGGGACTCCGGGCATATCAGATGCTTGCCACACGAAGACATCTGCGTTAGCTCGGAGGAAGGTGATGAGGGCGTCTTCCTACTTGGGGTCGGAAGTATCCCCGATGCGAACAGTCTTCGAGGGCTCCCCTGTGTCCAGAGGAACCTCTTTGACCTTGTCGTTCGGCTTTGGTGCAGCTTTAGGCTTCGACTTGCTAGTCGAAGGCTGACTTTCTTCTCGTGTTGGACCGAAAAGGCGACTAGAGGGGGGGTGAATAGGAGCACTATCTATTTTTGCTTTTACTCGGATTCAAACATGATATTGACTCCAATAGCTATGAGAACTATGAAGATCAATATACAAAAGCGTAGCGGAAGACTTGTATTGAATCCCCTTCAAATCCCCAAAAGAAATGGCCAAAAACACAAAAATCAGCCTGATGAACAGTACCGATCGTACCAAATGAACAGTGCCAATCATTCCGAATTCCGGTACAACCGGATAAACAGTGCCGGTCGTTCCGCATGAACAGTAAAATTAGGTGAATGAATAGTAAACAGCCTGAAAACGAAAACAAAAATTGACGTAACTTTTGATCCGTAACTTCAAACTTCACGAAACTTGAAACACACCTTCCTGAAGATGTCAGGAACCTATTCCAAGTGACGATCGAGAAGATCCACGTCAAAATTTTGATCTTTTTCCATTTTGCCGAAGGAGGGTTCAAAACCGAGCAAAAAACGTAAAACTTGATCCAAAACTTGCTCGTGGGTGGATGATGATCAAGATGACCTTAGATGGGTTCCCACATATCCTAGCAAGCAGGATCAAGAAGAAAAACCAAGCAAAAACTCGCGGATCAAAGAAAGACCTCAAATCACCAAATAGAGAGAAAGAAAGCAAATGAACTCATCTTTGAGAGAACTTTCTTTGGATTGATTTGATGTGGTATTGGTTTACACCCACTCCATCAAGGAGGACAAAGACTCAATGCATGAGCACGAAATCAAATCCAACTCTCTAGAACCCTAACCTCCACTAATCCTCTCCCTAAGCACAAAAGCAAAACTAGGGTTTACAATGCCATGAAAGGGTTGAGGGGGTGCAGCCACCTCCCTCTTCTATTTATAGTGGAGGCTTAGACCTTCTAGAAGATTGAACCCTAATGGGCTCCCGTTAAGGCACAACACAAACGGGTCACACACGCACGCATTTTAAAGCGTCGTCTTCTCCTCTTGACCTAATCCGCTTCACCTTGCGCCATCTTGCACCGTGAGTTGGCAAAAGATCACCAAGGCGGTATTTGGTAAAATTACCAAAATACCCATTCTCGATCTTTTTGCAAAGACCGAGTCCCATCTTCGTGAAGCACCTCCCATGTTTCGCCACGTGTAGGTTGATCCAGCGACTCTCTTCATGTCGGTAAGTCTCTCCCATCCGGCTCCCACCGAAACCACCATGGCACTTGCACCGACCCCCGCGCCGCTTGATCGAACCCGTCGCACCGAACTGCCCGTTCGGTCACCTTTGTCCCTCTTGCGCAATGCTTGACTCCATTGACCTCACCCGGCATCCCCGATCGTTCTGGACCTCAGCACTCCAAGCTTAGTCCCGATCATCCTCGCCGTTGACCATCAATGACCTCCAAGCATCCAACCTGCACATCAATAGACAAAGAAATTGAATCCGAAAACAAGTTCTTCACAACTTGACCCACGTTAGTCAAAACATGCATCATGCAACACATATGCCATGAAATCCATAAACTTGACCTAACCCAAAAGCAATTCTCCAATTGAAATGACAATCAGCACAAAATCGGTACTACCGCCATGTTATGGCGGTACTCTGACCGAGGTAGTACCAAGACTCATAATCTAATGGCCGCATCGCTACCCAGAGAAATCCAAAACTTCCCAAATTACACTCGTTCTGGAAAAACCATACCGCACACATGTGGTCATTCCGCGATGCGATACTCCAAGCAACCAAGGCGCGGTACTATTATCAAGATCGCGGTCGTCATCACGACTTACACGCCGATTGCGACCGATTGTCCCGACACTTCTTTCGAAATATTTGTTTCGACAAACCGAGAACGACATTGCCAATTGTAACATCATCCTAAGATCTCAGGCATATCTCCATGATATCCACAATCTCCCCCTTGATGAACACATTGGCAATTTCCCACAAATGCAAATTTTGAGGTTTGAAAAGTAAAAACTCGACGTTTTCGCACAAAGGCACAACTTGATCCAAATGCAAGAAAAAGCAAAGGAAATGAACAAGTTAGCTCCAGAATAGTATCAGCAAGTGAGATATGGCAAAAGAAAGCGAGAAAGCTTCATTTTCCAGAAACGGGTCAAAATCTCACTTAAGGTCCATATGAAAGAACAATTGTTCAATATGACCTTTGATCATTGTGAGGATCAAGAATTGCAATTCAAGTTCAGAAGAATCAATAATAACATAAGAATGCAAATAAGAAACTGCCCCTCACTATGATCCTCAAATTTCAAAAAATTTCAAATTTTCCATTTTTCTCCAAGTAACTCCCCCTTTTTTCATAACTCCCCTTTTTCTCCCCTTTTTCAACCATCTTCTCCCCCTTTGACAATGGAGTCATCAAGGAATCACGCCTTCCTCTCGTCCAGAGATGACAAATGCAGAATGAGAAAAAAGCATAAAAAGGAGCATGCATGAAATGCAATGGAGTGGCTTCAATTTTTTTGTATTTTTCAATTGTTGAGTACAAGAAGCTTTGGAGATTACCCAAAAGAAGAAGTTAGCATTTCTAAAGTTGCACAAACAACATATCAAGCCTAACAGCGCTAGCAAGATCATGATAAGACATATATAACAAAGCTAAGCAAGAAGGCTCAATATAAAGCAATGAATTTTAGCATTTTAAACAAAGCTTCAAATCTGGCAAGTTCATCAACAGGGATCCTAAAATGATACTGGCCATGTCAAAATGTCAATGTGAGATCAAAAATCTAACAATGACCACATTAAGAGACAAACAGGTGCTGAATTGAATTATTTTGCTCAATTTTCTCAAACGCCCATTTTTCAACAATTTTTCATTTGCGATGAATATTGAAGTTGACTAACGGTCTAACTTAGTGACAAGATCCTGGACTAGGAGCCATCCACAAACTCATCCTAAGCTTCGACCAAAAGTTGATTAAAGGTATATCTTAGTGAAGAAGATCCGGACTAGGAGCCATCCACAAACTCTTCCTAAGCTTCTACCAGGCGACAAATCTTGAGGTTCATGTCGGCCAGACAAAAAGCAGTCCCCATGAGATCGTCTGGATCATCAAACTATCTCCAAGTTCATGTCTTTGACATGCAGTCTCGTAAGAGTAGTTTGGCACAATTTAAGCATAAGACAATCTTGGAAGTTGATTTTTCATGGGAGTGGCGATCGGCTTGCAATCACCCATCTCAAAATGCTTGAGCAAATCCTTGGTGTACTTCGTTTGATGGACGAAGATCCCTTCCTTGCACTGCTTGATTTGTAGCCCCAGAAAGTAATTGAGCTCGCCCATCATGCTCATCTCAAATTCCTAGACATGGTCTCGTAAAAGCTGGAAACAAGAGCATGAGAGGAACCACCAAAGATAATATCATCTACATAAATCAACAAGCAGAAGTCATTGCCATGCCTAAGAATGAAAAGAGTCTTATCTACTTTTCCCATTTCAAAATCATTCTTAAGCAAGAAGGTCTTAAGCCTATCATACCATGCTCTAGGGGCTTGCTTAAGACCATACAAGGCTTTGGATAGCTTAAAAACACGATCAGGGTGCTTGGGATTCTCAAAGCCAGGGGGTTGCCTAACATACACTTCCTCCTCTATAAAACCATTCAGAAAGGCACTCTTAACATCCATTTGATGCAACCTAAGAGCTTTAGATGCAGCAAATGCAAGCAGAATGCGAATAGCTTCTAGTCTAGCAACAGGAGCAAAGGTCTCATCAAAATCTAACCCCTCAACCTGGCTAAAACCGTGAGCTACAAATCTAGCCTTGTTTCTAACCACAGAACCATCCTCATTTTGTTTATTTTTAAACACTCAACGGGTGCCAATTACATTATGACCACTAGGAGGATCTACAAGGTTCCAAACTTTATTTCTTTCAAAATTCTCTAACTCCTCATGCATGGCATTGACCCAACTAGCATCAGATAAAGCATGTGATATATCTTTGGGTTCAGAAGAAGCTACAAATGCAGAGTGAGAGAAAAGGCTCGGATCACGATACCTGGAGCGAGTGACTCGCTCATGGAGATTACCAATCATCTGATCCGGAAGGTGTTGCTTCTGGATGTGCAGTGGAGCGCCTGGGGGAGATAGTATCTCCTCAACCTCCGCAGGTACTGCTGATGAAGAAGATGCAGCAGGAGCCTCAATTGGAGGTGAAGCAGTCGTGGCAGGTTCTGGAGCTGAAGTAGGAGCATTAGCATCAGGTGAAGGAGCATCATCAATTTCATCCTCATCTTCCTCAACAAACATGCTCTCTGTCACCTGTAAGTCACCTAAAACATCGGATCTAGCTCCAGGGCTAGTCTCATCAAAAGTGACATTGCATGTCTCCTGGACAGTGTTAGTTTCAACATTAAAAACCCTAAAACTCCTCGAATGAGCAGGATAACCCAGAAATAAACCATCACAAGTCCTTGATTCAAATTTATCTAGGTTCCCTGTCTTGAGAATAAAACACTTCGATCCAAAGACTCGAAAGTGAGAGACAGAGGGTTTTCTGCCAAAACGAAGCTCATCTGAAGTCTTGCCCAAAGACGGTCTCAAAAAGACACGGTTCGAAATATGGCAAGCTGTAGCAATAGCTTCGGCCCAAAATCTCCTCGGTGTGCTATACTCATCTATCATCGTCCTAGCCATCTCGACTATAGTCCTGTTCTTCCTTTCCACAACGCCATTTTGTTGAGGGACGTGTGGAGAAGAGAACTGATGCTCAATACCGCGCTCAGCACAAAAAGAGGCAAAAGAAGCGTTCTTGAACTCCGTGCCATTGTCACTACGGATCGCTCTCAAGGCACCAGGAAGTTCAGAAGCCAAACGAAGAACAAGGTCATGATAATGATCAAAAGCCTCATCCTTCGAAGCAAGAAAGAACACCCAAGAGTATCTCGAAAAATCATCGACTATGACAAGAATGTACCAATTTTCACCGACTGACCGAACCCTAGCAGGACCAACAGTATCCATATGAAGCAATTGTCCCGGTCCATCAGTCATGACCATAGTCAATGACAGGTGTGAGGCGGCAACTTGCTTGCCATGCCTACAGGGCGCACATACAACATCCTTGACAGCTTTGAGTTTAGACAAACCTCTCATGAGATCAAGGCCGCTAACTCGTGTCAGATGATCAAAACCAATGTGCCCCAAACGTCGGTGCCAAAGCTAGATATCAGAAGAAGAAGCAATCAAACATTTAAGAGATCTGGCAAGAGATTCGAAAAAGTCAGCTCCAAAAATTCTACCAACTCTAGAAATCCCAAAAACGAGCTCACCAAAAGAATCAAGCACACGACAGGCATTCTTCTTAAAATGAGTCTCATAGCCATCATCAAGAAGCGTGGAGACGGCGAAAGGAGATTGTACCTTAGCTTAGACACAAGCGCGACGTCCTTGAGAATGAACTTGTCGTTCACCCTGATCACTCCAGTTCCTTCAGTGCGCCCTTATGTATCATCTCCAAAGGTGATGAAGTCATCACCGGTTGACCGCGTGAAGGAGGTGAACCATCTTGAGTCTCCAGTCGTGTGGCGTGAACACCCAGAGTTGACGAACCACGTGTTCTTTCCCCTTCTGCGGCAATCGTGAAAATCAAGGAACAAAAGAGTGATGTGTCTCAATACTGGGGTTAGTTAAAAGCGACTTGGGAACCCAGTACTGAGACACTCGTCTGCGAGTAGTATGCAAAGCAGATGTGCTATCCTTGACTTTATTAGCAGTTCTATTATGAGCAATGGTAACAAGAACATGAGATGCATCCTGTCTAGGAACATGGTGATGAGCATGTGCAACAGATCCTAGACCGGGTTTCTTCTTTTGTACGTGACCATGTCTCATAAAAGCTCTAGGTTGATTAGATGACATTCTAGCAATATTTTTCTTAGCGTTCTTCAACCCACATGTGAGAACTCAACCAAATATCCACTCTTCTTACAATAGGTGCAATGGTATTTTGTACCACTGGGAGAAGCACCTTTTGCCTCAAAAGAAGGTTGGACAAACCCTGTAGATTTAAAGACAGTTTTTGCAGGTTGGGTTTTGAATTCAACCAAGCCTTTTTCCAAGACCTGAATAACATTAGGCTTGGACATGTCCTGGGCAGAGTTGTATCCTAAACCTTGCTTCTTAAAAGGAGTTTTAGATTTATCTAGAATCATGTTTAACTGTTTTTCACCATTAGAGAATCTTTCTAAAGTATCCTTGAGATATGCATTCTCTTTTCCAACATTAGCACATGATTCACAAGTCTTGCCCTTAATGGCTCTAGCATGTTTCTCCTTAAGATGAGCAACTTCAAGCTTATAGGCGACACAAGAGGCATAAGGTGTAGACTCAATTGTGTCCTTAAGCTTGGCATATTTAGCTCTATCTGCTTCTAGAATATCCTTAACTTCATGTTCGCGTTCTAAGCAGAAAGAGCAAAAGCTAGATTTCACATTGCCATAAGCATCCAACTTGCTAGACTCTAATCATTTTTCACATGGAGCAGATTTAACATTAATTAGCTCAATTCTAGCATTTTCAAGTTGATGCAAAGCAATATCATGAGCAGGTTGTAGTTTAGACAGTTCGGAGTGCAAAGCATGGCAGGATGAACATTCATCAACATCTAGACTCTTAGCATTCACAAGCTCTAATGTCAAATTCTCGACTTGTGACTCTAGATCCTTGTTCCTAGCCATGGTGAACTCTAAAGCCTTATCTTGACTAAGCAATTGCTCATACATGTTATCGCATCTAGCAAAAAGAACATCATAGGAGAGAGGTACCTCATCATCGTCATCGGCGTCGACGGAGTCGGCCATGAAGCACATGCCGGTGAAATCCTTGGCGTTCCCCTTCTTATCTTGAGGAATCTCCTCCTCCTTGTCCTCCTCGCTCCCAGAGTCCACATCGCTCATGGATTGATCTCCAAAAGCGGCAAGGACTCGGTGAGCAGCCTTCATGAGCTTGGCAGCATCATACTTGGGCTTGCCCCCTTTAGGCTTCTTCCAGGCAGGCTTCTCATCCTTGCAGTTGCCCTTACCTTTCAGCTTGGGGCAGCTGGGCCGGATGTGATATAGCTCTCCACACTCATAGCATGTCACAGGGCCACCTCTCTTTCTGTTTTTGACATTGTTATATGCCCGTGTGACTTTCTTGGCTAAAAGAGCTAAATCAGCCTCAGGAACACTCTCAAACTCTTCTTCTTGAATAGCAGATAAACACGCAAGAGAAAAATCAGAAGAAGACTCAGAAGAACCATCAGGAGTCCCTTTGAGAGGATCAGCCACCAAAACCATGTTATCCTTCTTAGGATTACCGCCTCTCTTGATCTCATGAGTTTTTAGCTTGCTATAAAGCAGCTCCAAAGTGAGATTAGAGATATCGACATTCTCCTCTATGGCAGTTGCCTTTATCTCCCACTCCTTGATGTTGATTGCAGCCAAGAGGTGGGTGGTATTCTCAGATTGAGAGTACTCAATCTCAACAGCTCTCATCTGATTGATCACCTTGTTAAAGCGAGTAAAGACGTCATTGATGCTCTCACCAGGACGCATCTCGAATTTGTTGTACTCTCGCTTCTAGACATTCTGACGCACTTGCTTGATCTGGGACGATCCTTCATGGTAAGTTTCGAGGGTGTGCCAAATCTCATGTCTTGATGCAAGGTTGCAAATCCTATCATACTCTTGCCTACCAAGCCCAAAGATATAGAAGGTTCTTTGCCTTGTTGTTGTTAGCCAAGAGGGTCTTTGGGCTTCCAGAGCAACCGGACAAAACGAGCGGGGCTCGAACAAACTCCTATATAGCTTGTCCTTCGCTCTCAAGGAAGACTCGCATGCGATTCTTCCAATAGGCATAGTCGAGCCCATCAAAGACATGCGGCTTGGTTGAGTACTTATCCATCGCCAAGTTCAGTGACCGGTTAAGATCAAGATTGAACTAACCTGGCTCTGATACCACTTGTTGGACCGAAAAGGCGACTAGAGGGGGAGGGTGAATAGGAGCACTATCTATTTTCGCTTTTACTCAGATTCAAACATGATATTGACTCCAATAGCTATGAGAACTATGAAGATCAATATACAAAAGCGTAGCGGAAGACTTGTACTGAATCCCCTTCAAATCCCCAAAAGAAACGGCCAAAAACACAAAAATCACCGATGAACAAGACCGGTCAGACTGGGATGAACAGTGCGGTCATTCCAATTTCTGGTACAACCGGATAAATAAAGGCTGCGGTCGTTCAAGATGAACAAGAAAATCAAAGCGAATAAATAGTAAAAAACGAAAACGAAAAAAAAAATTGACGTAACTTTTGATCCGTAACTCCAAACTTCACGAAACTTGAAACACACCTTCCTGAAGATGTCAAGAACCTATTCCAAGTGACGATCGAGAAGATCCACGTCAAAGTTTTGATCTTTTTCCATTTTGCTGAAGGAGGGTTCAAAACCGAGCAAAAAATGTAAAACTTGATCCAAAACTTGCTCGTGGGTGGATGATGATCAAGATGACCTTAGATGGGTTCCCACATATCCCAGCAAGTAGGATCAAGAAGAAAAACCAAGCAAAAACTCGCGGATCAAAGAAAGACCTCAAATCACCAAATAGAGAGAAAGAAAGCAAATGAACTCATCTTTGAGAGAACTTTCTTTGGATTGATTTGATGTGCTATTGGTTTACAGCCACTCCATCAAGGAGGACAAAGACTCAATACATGAGTACGAAATCAAATCCAACTCTCTAGAACCCTAACCTCCACTAATCCTCTCCCTAAGCACAAAAGCAAAACTAGGGTTTACAATGCCATGAAAGGGTTGAGGGGGTGCAGCCACCTCCATCTTCTATTTATAGTGGAGGCTTAGACCTTCTAGAAGATTGAACCCTAATGGGCTCCCGTTAAGGCACAACACAAACGGGTCACACACGCACGCATTTTAAAACGCTGTCTTCTCCTCTTGACCTAATCCGCTTCACCTTGCGCCATCTTGCACCGTGAGTTGGCAAAAGATCACTAAGGCAGATTTGGTAAAATTACCAAAATACCCTTCTCGATCTTTTGCAAAGACCGAGTCCCATCTTCGTGAAGCACCTCCCATGCTTCGCCACGTAGGTTGATCCGGTGGCTCTCTTCATGTCGGCAAGTCTCTCCCATCCGCTCCCACCGAAACCACCATGGCACTTGTTCACCCCGCGCCGCTTGATCGAATTCCGTCAGACCGAATCGCTCGTTCGGTCACCTTTGTCCTCTTGCGCAATGCTTGACTCCATTGACCTCACTCGCATCCTCGATCGTTACGACCTCGGCTCTCCCGGCTTAGTCCCGATCATCTCGCCGCTGACCGTCATTGACCTCCAAGCATGCAACCTGCACATCAATAGACAAAGAAATCGAATCTGGGAACAAGTTCTTCACAACTTGACCCACGTTAGTCAAAACATGCATCATGCAACACATATGCCATGAAATCCATGAACTTGACCTAACCCAAAAGCAATTCTCCAATTGAAATGACAATCAGCACAAAATCGGTACTACTGCCATGTTGTGGCCGATACTACCAAGACCGAGGTAGTATCAAGACTTCATAATCTGCGGTCGTACCGCTACCCAGAGAAATCCAAAACTTCCCAAATTACACTCGTTCTGGAAAAACCATACCGCACACATGCGGTCATTCCGCGATGCGGTACTACCGGCAACCAAGGCACGGTACTACCGCACTGCGGTCGTACCGCGACTTACACGCCAGTACGACCGATTGTCCTGACACTTGCTGAAAACGCTGTTTCGACAAACCGAGAACGACATTGCCAATTGTAACATCATCCTAAGATCTCAGGCATATCCCCATGATATCCACATCTCGAGTTGGTATTTGTCCAACCATCTCAAGGGATCGACGGTCGCAGGTATGCGCCATCTTCTTGTCACAATGAATTGTGATTACTCCTTTGGGACCTGGCATCTTAATACATTAATATCCACAATGAGTAGCCATTAGAAATTTTGCCAAAGTTAGTCATCCGAGTATGGCGTTATATGCCGTATCGAAATCAACCACATCAAAGGAGATTTTCTCTGTCCTGAAATTACTTGGTGAACCAAATGTTAAAGGAAGAGAAACTTGGCCAATTGGTTTGGCTGAGGATCCCGGTACGATCCCATGGAAAGAGTATCGTACCAGTCTTACCTTGGTCCTGGGTACTTGCATGTCATCCAGGGCACTCGTAAACAAAATGTTTAACGAGCTGCCACCATCAACTAAAACTCGATTGACCCGACAATTGTTGATGGTGGGTTCGACCACAATCGGATACCGACCTGGTCGAGTCGAAGGAATCGGGCAGTCACCCTTCTCAAAGGAGATGGTGACTTCCGACCACTTCGGTAATTTATTGACGAGAGGAGGATCTATGGAGTTTACCTCACATTCAAGTGACCTTAAGTCGCCGCTTTGATTCATATGTCGATGATCCCGTAGATGTGCTCGACGGTGTGTTGCGGATCTGAACGGCATCTCCTCCTCATCATCCGAGGACTTATGACCACTCGCTTGTCCTACGCCGCCGAGAGTGGGAAGTGGTCCTTCTCGTTGTAGTAGTCTTCAAGCTTTCGTTGAAAGACCCGATAGCTATGAAGGTCATGTCCTTCCTTTTTATGGAAAGGACACCACCTAGGCTTATCATTTTTTCGATCGGGACGCTTACCTTTGCCTCGGTCGGAGTGCGGCTTGGAGGTGCGTGGCTCTTTATCATTCACAACCAAAACTTCCTTGGAACCGCTGGCTTGGAGTTTTTGACCCTTCGCCTTATTCTTGGACTTTTTTGCTTTCTTATCTTTCTTCTTACCAATGTCGCCTGGCTCTCGAGAGGTATTGTCTTCTCGATCTATTGTGTTGTTCCACTCGACCGCCTCAAGAGATCGCGGATATCGATCAGCCATCTCAAAGAGTTCAAATGATGAGTAGGCGGATTTAAAGCAATATCTTCTGTTATCCTTCTACTACGGACTCCTTGCTTGAAAGCCCTGATGACAGATGAATCAGAAACTTCCAGAATTGAATTACGAACCTGACTAAAGCGCTTGATGAATCAGCGCAAGGTCTCGTTGTCGTTCTGTCTCATCCGGTGCAAGTCGTCCTCCTTCCTAGGGCGATTGTAAGTGCCTTGGAAATTCGCCAGTAGAAGGTCGCAGAGGTGTTGCCAAGAATAGATCGACTCGAGTGGTTGGTTCAATAACCACGATCGAGCAGACCCTTCGAGCACAGTTGGAAAGTAATTTGCCATCACATGTTCTCCTCCTCCTGCTGATCGGACAGCTGTTGTATAGATTTGAAGGAATTCGATGGGATTTTGGGAGCCATCGAACTTTTCCATGTTCACTGGTCGAAAACGAGGTGGCCAGCGAACAGCTCGGAGATCAAGCGAGAATGCCCGACATCCAGTAATAACTTTTTGACGCCTCCTTTGCAGGAAAGAAGGGTTGATATCATCAGGTGGTCGTACTCGACGATACCCAGTAACAGGTTGACCCGACCTATGATAGGTCTCGGTCCTACGAGGGGAATACTCGTAGTTCATCTCTTCCGCTTGATTTCCATGTCGGAATGGTGAGCGATCACCTCTCCGAGGGGTTTGGTGATCATCAGTCGTTCGAAAGACATTTTTCCGAGTAGGAGATCGATGCGACTTACTGTTGTGTCGATTCCTTCGTGGTGATATGTTCGATCGACTGGTAGCTGAAGAAGTCGTATTGCTACGACTTTCTGAATGATGTCGGCGAGGTGCTTCTAGCCTTGCCATCGTGGACCGAAGCTTTTGTGCGATCTCCTCGACGAAGAGATCGTACCCTGGCGCTCGGGCGAGTTCTCGAGTTGGATTCTCGAGCAAGTCATTGATGTGCTGGAGTTCTTGAGCTTCCTCTGATTGATATTGGATTCGCCCAGGCAAATTCTTCTGGGCTTCAATCTTCTTTCGTCGAATAGCCTCAAGATCTTCCATGTCATACTCTTGACACTACCTCAATGGAGTGC
This sequence comes from Phyllostachys edulis, assembly GCA_036346405.1. Lineage (NCBI taxonomy): Eukaryota > Viridiplantae > Streptophyta > Magnoliopsida > Poales > Poaceae > Phyllostachys > Phyllostachys edulis. Next base: position 7,066,170 of record CM070561.1, on the reverse strand, counting down.
GAGTATGTCGATGATTTCCCTCGCGTTCATGAAGGTGTTGGTCGTGTCTGCCATCGGTGGTGTCCTTGCCACTGCCACGAGGGGGCGCAATGCGTGATCTTCAGGGAGGGTCCCTAGTTCGGTCTCTTGGAGAGTGACCTTGATCTGAGGGAAGGACGAAGACCTCCTTTTGATGATTCTCACTTGCGCTCGAGGCCTCCCCGCTTGAGGAGTAGTTGAGAGACACCATCTGACGACTTGGAGCAATCCCCTCCAGATAGGGGAACTCTGGGTTATAACCATCTCCGTCGGCAGATGTGACCTGCGGAGAGATGGTCAAATTTGCAGGAAAAGCATGCTTGACCCCGCTCTCTCTGAAGTCATTCGGAGAGAGAGGATCACCAGATGCTGGTGAAGTCCAGGAATTGTGGCTTCCAGAACTTGCCTCACCAAGTCGGACCGCCTTAGGGGAACTCGGACACTTCGAGGAAAAACTCTCGTCGTGTTGTGAGTCCACCTCGGTGTAGTCCTGGTCAGATTGACCCTTGTCCTTTGAGAGGATAGATTCCTCCCTTGGACGTACTGTTGTGGGGGATAGGGATCCCTCATCAACTCCATTAGCGGCATTGTCTCCTGGATCTGCGGGAAGATCACCGGAGGCAACAGTACCATCGGATGAGTCAATACTCGGCTCGTAATCGATACCGGCATCCATGTCGACGTCTCACAGACCGCCAAGTCGAACCAGTTCTCCTCGTTCCATTCTCCTGCCATGAGTGCATGAGATTTGGGAAAAAGAGAGTATGTTGACAAGAGATTACCGGAAGATCCCCACGGTCAGCGCCAACTGTCGGTGTTTTAGAACCGATCTTACGTAAAGATTGTTTGATTCGGGGGGTCTCCTAGAATGAAATCACGCAGAGAGATTGACACGGGGATTTTTATACAGGTTCAGGCTTTCTCCGGAGAGAATAACAACCCTACTCCTGTGTGTGTGTATGGTATTGAGTGTATTCTGGACAATTAGGAGAAATACTAAGACTATTACAGATGATAGTGCTTGTCTTCCTGATGGCCCTTGATAGCGTGTGTCTACGTCTTGATCCGATCGCCCTTTCCTTCTCTGATTGCCGCCTTTATATAGTACGTGAAGGAGTGGCTGTTTCTCCAGGTGAAGTGGCGCCTCATCACATCCTGTAACGGGCGCATGTTGGCAGTAATCACCGGCGCATTAACTCCTCCACGCCGCCTGATAGCTATATATCAGAGATAATGGGGTATTACGTGCTATTACTTCGCAGAGTAATAGCGTATGATGACTGCTTGAATTCCTTAATCAATTGGACCTACTCATTTGTAGGTTTTATTGATCCTAAGGTGGTCGTAGCTGACCTGGTCGTAGAAGAACTTACGACCATAAGGTAGTCGTAGTAAGACTTACGACTATGAGGTAGTCGTAGCATAACTTACGACTATGGGGGTGGTCGTAGAAGAACTCACGACCACCTAGTAGGCTCCTTCCTTATAACATTAAGGGGTATACTCAGGGACCATATGACGTCATATTTACCCATAATAAGAATTATAGATAAAAGATAAAATGAGGATTATTAGATCCTCATCAATACTCTTTTTGATCGCTTCAATAAAATCATTAGTGATTTGCAATCTGTTGATGTGATTTATTCCGATTCTGACAATGCTAGACAGATTTTGAATGCTTTAGATATGTCTGTTTGGGAGGTCCTAGTCACTACAATCAATCATTCTGTTAATATAGAAACACTCACTTTGAATGATCTCTATTCTAAGATGAAAACACATGAGATTGATATTTTGGCCAGAATAAATAAGTCAAATTCTTTGGGTTTAGTGACTAACCAAACTGACAGTTCATCAAGTCCTTCTAGTTTCTCCTTGAGTGCTATTTCAGATGAACAATTGGAGGAGATCCCAGAAGAACAGCTTGTACTCTTCCCAAATAGGGTGACTAAAGCAATTAATAATGTCAGAGCAAGGAGAAGAGGAGGTCCAATCAGATGCTTTGAATGTGGTGAGCCAAACCACATAAAAGTAAATTGTCCCAAGCTGAGAGGAAAAGAAGCCAAGGGGGACAAAGCACCAGCTCGGCGTTCAAAATTCAAATTTAATTCAAACAAAAAGCAAAATTATCGTAAAGCTGTCAACAAGGTACTTTTAGCTCTTGAGGAGATTGGGCTAAGTGATGTTGATTCAGACAGCGACAACGAGGATGATAGCACTGTACTATTCCCTAGACCAGTAGATAGTACTCGTAGATACATCACTGAATCATTTAATACAGAATGTAAACCATACTATTCATTAATTTACAAACATCAGAGTTCACATAGACCTCGGGTCAAGTTTACAATAGAGCCAATTAGGCCAAATGGATACATTACATAACAGCGAAAACGGTAGTGGAAGCAAAAGGAGTAGAGCACATCTCACCACAAGCAAGCGACTGGGGTAGTATGTGCATGACCGATATTACCCCAAGACTTGGATAATATTGGTGCACACGAGTACCGACTTAGGCAGTTAGACTGGGGCGAGATCTAAACTACTAGAGATTAATCTACGTACTCTGCACTGTCTTCGTTGCCATCAACCTCTGGATCCTCGTAGCATGTGTAGTATCCTTTGTCCATAGCTTCTGAGAGAATTGGGGGAGAGCGAGAGTAATCACAAGCAACAGTTGCTCCGCGAGCCAACACACATAATGCAATAATTATACATGCAAGGTTTAACAACGATGGGTCGTGTTCTTTTATTTGCTAAAAGCAACATTTGCAATTACCATAATTAGCAACTCATATGACTTAGCATTTTAATAAAACCATATTTTATTAAAGAGAGTAATTGTGCAACATTTATAGCGGTGTAGATTCCTGTAACACCTTGATTTTTGGAGCCTTTTTGAATTTTCAAAAATAAAAAGAATCATTTTGTTTTGATGAAAATTCAAAGCTTAACTTGAGAATTTCAGAATGGACTTCAATTGACTAAACCAAACTTCAACTAAAAACTCTCTTTTGGTTTGTTGGGTTTGTTGGAACTTTGGTGATTTTCCTCCCCATCTGAGCTTGCTTCGTTCTTCTCTGGACCAGACCTCCTTAGGTTTAGACCTCCCAAGTGCTTGGACCTCCCTTGGTCCAAACCTCCCTTTTTGGTCCTATTCTGGCCAAAACATCCCTAGGCCTGATCCTTTCCCGGGTTCATTTGAGTTACTTCTACACTCTCTCGAACCTCTCTGTGTTCGCGTGGACTTCCTCTTTGTTTTGATCCATATAACTCTCTCTGGAAGTTCCCTTCTCTGCCAACCCGATATTACCACCCTCAACTCGCAGTATCAATGTCCTCTAGGACCTCCTTTTTGTTCAATTGGACCTCCCCACGTCCTTCAAGACCTCCCTGTGTCCTTTAGGACTTCCCTCTCGTTCATTCAGACCTCCCCCTTGTTAGATCTGGCCATTAAGACCTCCCCTTTGGAGATCTTAACCGTCCAGACCTCCCCCTTGTTAGATCTGGCCGTTAAGAACCTCCCCCTTGTTAGATCTGGCCGTTAAGACCTCCTATTGGGAGATCTTAACCGTCCAGACTTCCCCCATGTTAGATCTGGCCGTTAAGACCCCCCCCCCTTTGGAGATCTTAACCGTCCAGACCTCCCCCATGTTAGATCTGGCCGTTAAGACCTCCCCTTTGGAGATCTTAACCGTCCAGACCTCCCCCTTGTTAGATCTGGCTGTTAAGACCTCCCCTTTGGAGATCTTAACCGTCTAGACCTCCCCTATGTTAGATTTGGCCGTTAAAACCTCACCTTTGGAGATCTTAACCGTCCAGACCTCCCCCTTGTTAGATCTGGCCGTTAAGACCCCCCCTTTGGAAGATCTTAACCATCTAGACCTCCCCTTTGAGGATCTGACCGTTAGGACCTCCCCTTACCTCTGCGCGATCTCCTCTAGGTCTTCGCAGGACCTCCCCTTGAGCTTTGACTGGCCCCATTTGGTAGTCACACTCCTTTTTTTCTTTATCTTTGACCGTGTCCTTTGCACAGGGGAGTCTCCCTACATTTAATGCCTGTTGTATCACATTAAATGCTTCTACCTTTTTGCAGCACCCGTGCTATTCTTTTGTCCCATCTTTTGCCTGCTCCCATTGTCCTTTTCACCAACTCTTGAACATGTGTAACCATGGATATCTGGGCGGCTCTGGCTATATATGCTTAGGCAGCCCTTCCCCTTTACCCTTTTGCTCATTTTCACTCTCTAGACCTCCTCCTGAAGCTTCGGACCTCCTCCAGCAAGCTCTTTGGACCTCTTCCAAACTGACATAGCCTCTTTGTTGGTTTTATTCTGGAGTTTCATTAAAGTTTCTGTGGATCTTATTTGAGCCTTGTGTTGAGTTTGCTTTGATTTCCTCGTGTAGATTTTGAAGGCATTGAGGAGCAAGAGCTCTCCGAAGAAGAAGACATCCAGGCCTTTGAGCAAGGCAAGTTACACCCTTGACCATGTTGCACCCATTATTTTAAATTACTATGTTCTGTCTTAAAGGTTTATGCATGCTTACTTTGCTAAGTTATTTCAATACCTGTCTTTAAACTCATAGTTATGCCTATCTCCCTTGTATGGCCAACCTTGAAATTGAACCACACTTCTTGTTACCCTAGATAAAATCTGGTTGGTACAATAGTGTGAACCAGGAGCAATGGTGAAATCTTATGCTTAGTCTTGCTTAGACCAAAAGTATCTGATTTAGGAATTTTACCAACATGACCAACTATTGTTTAAAGGTTTTAAGCCATGGCATTGGGTTGTCATGGAAGCTCATAAGGGTTTATGAAAAGCAGACAAATGGAAAATGGTTTTTGGACTGGGGCGACTTGGTTGCTTGGTTGGTGCATGTCCATACACGAGCTCAACTTGGGTAGAGTTGAGGCTCAGGGGTTCTGTGGATGTCGCCCTAGTCATTTGAGGACCGGCCTTTGAGCGTCCCTTTGCTATGCCTATAATGGGCTATGCCTCACCGTACAACCACATGTCTCCAGAATGGGGCGTGGGACTTGACCAATTAATTTGCAAAGTTCCATCGCAGTTGTTCCACTTTGATGTGTTGGAGGCCTTTCATGGCCTATGGTCTTTTATAACCTATGTTTTCCCACTAGCGCAAGAGGAGGCTTTTCCGGCGGGTTTCCACCCAAAGGAAGCGAATCCTTAGCGAGGAGGGGCTGCGGTGGAATGATGCATTGTAAAGGCCTTGTCATGAACTCTAGACCTCTTACCTTTGGCAGTGAGAGGTGGCATTGACGAATGCCAAACAAACTAGAGGAATCATGTCATGTGGGTAAAGTGTACAACCTCTGCAGAGTGAAAACTATTCGAATAGCCGTATCCACGGTCATGGACGTGCTGGCAAAGACCACTCAAAGTTAGATGTTGGTTTTGTTTGCAAAAAGGTTTTGGATAAACTGATTTTGGGATGTCTATCCCATGGTTGGGCGGGGAGCCTTGTGACAGGAGGGTATCCTTCACCATTTGATGATGAATGCTATCCAACTGAAAAATGGAATTTGGTAAATGAATTTTAGTTATTGTACAACTGCCTTGGAACTTAGTATATGTATTTGAAATAAACTTGGCTTTACGCAAATCAACCATATTATGCCTTTCCTTTGATATCCATTATGCATGTCATTCTATTATTTGACGGGTGTAACTTGCGAGCACGGTGGTTGTGCTCATTCTTGCTTGATTGATGAATTGAGCAGGAGAAGACTTCTTTGATGATGAGGAGGACCAGATCAATTAGGCCGCGCCCTCCAGCCAATTACCTGTGGTGTATTGGATGGGTCGCCTTTGTTCATTGTGTATTTTGCTATTGTCGGTCTGTGAGCAAACTTTGTAGTCAACTCTTTTGCTGTTAATAAAGTCTCGTGTGGATGTATGTTATCACTTGTAATTACTGTGAGAACTAGCCATTGATCCTTGGAACTGGTTCGGATCACAAGAGGGTTAGGACTTCTCCAAGTCCCATGACCTCCTCGGGTTGGCCTCTGGACCTCCCCCAGGTTTGGTCGTAGCCCTTGGGGAGGTCCTGAGCCTCAAGACCTCCTCGGGTCAGTTCCCTGGACCTCCAAGAGGTTCGGCTGGACCTCCTGGGAGGCCTGGGAGGACTACCCGAGAGGTCCTTAGAACCTCCTGGGAGGTCCTGGTGGACTCCCAGGGAGGTCTTGGAGGACCTCTCAGGTGAGGCCCCTGGTCGGGTCGTCACAATTCCATCCACATGTTACATGGTTCCATCCACCATATGCTTAATTTTGATTACTAGGGTTGCGTCCATCCAATTAACAACACTGGGCTACATCTACCTAGGAAAATCCAAAATCAGGGTTACATCCACCCGACGAGTTTTCATCCCACCCACAAATGTTTATAAAATAGAGCTAACTCGAGCAAGTTCCCATGCCTCCCCTTGACCGTGGGCACATCTGTTCGAACAGTTTATACTCTGCAGAGACTGTATACTTTACCCACAAGAGATAATCATCTTGTTGTATTCCACACATTTCCGTAGACATGTGAGTCAAAGAGATCATCACAAAGCCTTTACAATGCATCCTCCGGTGTAAGCTACACCCGCTAAGGTTTCATCCAAGAGTGGTTACGTTAGCCACACCCTGACCCCCTCTTGTGCCACTACGGCAAGCTTACCAATGACACGACCCTGTCCTGACGGCTTACACCAAATGACACGACTCGTGGGTCACTCCAATGGTGCAACTCGCACTAGTAGATATAAATTATTTAGCCAGGTCGACACTATTATATACTTGTGGTTGCACTATTTTACATTAGGAGGTCATCACAGGATTATCCTTAAAGTTATTAGGGCGGTGCATACCACATACCACCATTTCTCGTGCTGTGTCCATACCAACCAACATACCATCCGCCCAAATATGGTAACAGCAGGTTATTAGGGTTTTGAGAAGCATAAAACTAAGTTATCTCAAATATTCCAGTCATTTACCTCCAATGATTGCCCAAAACAAGTTTTATGATTTTAAAGATGGTGATTAGGGCAATTGAAGCCCTGGTAGTTAAGCAAGACTAGCATGGCGTTTAAGTACAATCTATAGCTAGTAAAGTTACCACTTAATATCTAGAGTGACAAGGATCATGTGATTCAAATGTCAAGGGTTGGTATATTAATACTAAGATATCAAGTTGGCATATATCTAACTTCAAGTTTAACATACATTTGCATAATGAATTAAGCATGCAATTTGATAATTTAAATAAATATAGATTTGCACAAATGTAGATTCAATATGATCAAAGTGTTGACTTTCCTGGATCAAAAGCAAGTTGGTCTTGATAGCCTTGTGCTTGCTCGGACAGGGGCTCTTCCGCGGCTTCGAACTCAACTCGGACGATTGCGCCGAAAAAACAAACAAACAGACAAGCAAAGCAAATAAATACAAAATCAAATCAAATGAACTCCAAATTGAACAAAACCACTGCCAAAAGAAAGATCTTGAATTTAGATAAATTTAGGAAAAAGAATCGCCAATCCGTTCGCATTACTCATCGCAAGCGCATTATCTCCGCTGCTCGTGACTACCCTCTCAATGATTTGGGGTATGGGCGTAGGGATTTTAGGAGGGGCTAGGGATTCGAGAGGGGATTGGGGAATTTTTTGGTTAAGGGAGGGAGGGAGGGAGGGAGGGAGAGAGAGAGAGAGAGAGAGGCGTAATATTATATTAATCGACTGAGTCAACGACTGGTGCCAGCGTGGACACCGGTGTGGCACAAAACCGCTCTAAAATGGACGAAGTGGTATCTTTTGCACGGTATTTATAGTTCAATGACGTGTTTTACCTGGTATTGTAGATGAGGGACGAAAATTAAACAGACTAAAGACTTGAGAGACAAAATATATACTTTTTCCTTATTATTATGCATTTATTCATGCCTGCTTTACTTGTTCAGAAATGAAATGGATTGTGGTTTATGTTTGCTTGCTTTCAAGTTCAACTTCTCAACAGTAGCAACGACAGTAGTGCGTAACATCAACCTGCTGCTTGCATCTGCCTCCTCTACATTCACTGACACCATCTATTGCGGTCACTGTTCATGTCTGCTCACACCCAATGTATTCTTCAGTCTCACCGCAGGTATGGAAGTCAGAGCAGCATCTTGGGGAATTTTTGGTGGATACAGAGTTATTTCATCGCATATTTGTATATATGACCACGACGCTGATGTATTTGCAAAAATGTCACCACTGAGCACATTGCCCGTGTGCTAACGCTGATTCTAAGACGGCCACCATCTTGCCGGGGCATGCGCCGCCACACGTGCCCCCACCACCCAGCCCGGTCACCACCTCAGCGCTGGCGTATGGTGGCCATGTGCCAGCCAATAATGCGGGGATTAGTGTAGGGGGCTAATTAGTGTAGGGTAGTTAGGTTAGTTAGTGGTAGGCTTAAATTTTGAATAATTTTAAAATATAGCAAATGAGTCCAAACAATTATAAAATTTTTTGTGGAGCCTCTCAATACTGTGTACTTGCTTGTGTTAATTTTCCATAATTTTATTCATTTAGAATTGTTATCACTATTTCGTATAAGTGTCATGTTCATATGAATCAATAAACGTAGAAAATGAGCTCAAAAAATTATGAATTTTATTTTGAAGGGTCCTCACGCAGTGGCTTGATTGTGTAATGTTTCAGTAATTTTATATGTGTTTTGGTATTGTCTCGAAAATTTAGGATTTAGGTCACGTTTAGGTTTTGGAAATTAGGGCTTCATGATTTCATGTGACTTGGAATGTAGAAAAAAAAACTACATTGCAACTCTATTGGAGATGTCAATATACAATATGGTGCTAGAGTACACACGTAACAACCAAAATACACGTACAAATATAGCAAAATAAAATATGAATACAAATATACCCAAACATAATCGCATAACACGGGATATACCAAAGTCTAGATAAGCTTGTGCATGAACCGGGATGAAGGAGGAGGGGTATTATCACATGTAACTCGATCAAATAGGATACTCTTTGTTTATTTATCGGTTTAGTGTGGATGATATTCTTTAATACTGTATTGTATGACAGGCTAGATAAGGTTGTGCAAGAACCAACTGAGGGAAATACGTGGCATGCAAATCATATAACGATGTATCGTAACCTCCGACTCGTGTGCGTTTCGAAGGCTATGGTACATCGTTATATGATCTACACGCCACGCATTTTCCTTAGTTGGTTCATGCACAATCTTATGTAGCCTGTGGTACAATATAGATCATCCACGGCAAACTGATAATTTGACAAAGAGTGCCCTATTTAACGATGTGTGCAACTAGTCTCCGCGGTGCCATAGTGAGTGCCCCTTGTCTCAGGGTTGCCCACGGTGGCGGTGAGTGTAGAAGTTGCCCATGTCCTACGCTATCATGATGTAAGTGAATGGTACAGTAAGATATGTAACAAGGATACAAATTGTATATAACTCACGTCTTTGATACGGAGTGCGCCCAGTCAGCCTGATACGCTTCGACGTCGGCCGGTCTCGGTCGAAGGAGCCTTCCCCTTCCCCTTATCGCCGGACTCTCCACGTAGGGCTGGTGTGTCGATGTCGTCCATGTCCTACGATTCCATGATGTAAGTGCACAATACAGTGAAAATCGTAATAAGGATGTAAATTCTTCATAACTTACGTCGTCGATATGGATTACGCCCGGGCACCGGATACGCTATGGCAGCCGGGCTTAGCCGCATGAGCCTTTCCCTTCCCCTTGTCGCGGGACTCTCCACGTCGGGCTGGTATGTCGAAGTTGTCCATGTCCTGCGATTCTATGATGTAAGTACACCATACAGTGAAAAATGTAATAAGGATGTAAATTCTTCATAACTCACGTCGTTAATATGGATTACGCCCGGACGAGTACTGGGCTCCTTCGGTGCCTCCTCAACAAGGTCCGATACGTAAGGTTTCCACCGCACGAAGGTCTCGGCCCGCATCGAGTAGTTCAGCATGTACTTTTGCTGGATGAATGCCCTATCGTACATCTTCGGGCCGTCGATCCACTAAAAAATACCTGTACTTCATTTCCACTTACTTAATATGATGTAATGATGACTACTAAACTAATTACGACTCATTAATTACCCCTAAACTATCTAATTACGACTAGCTGACTAAGACTGACTAATTACGACTACGGTAATAACGGCAAAAGCATAACACAAATTACCTGCCCTTCAGAGGAAGTAATCAATCAGCCCTTCGGGGAAAGTAATCAATCAAGGCCGAGCGACGAGAAGCAAGAAAACAGTTAACCTTCCAATAAAATTAATTATGTTACATTCTCTCAGTTCTCAGCGACGAGCGCAAGAGCGAGAATCGAAACACAAATGAGATGATCGAAGAGCGAGTGCCAGAGTTCGGTATTTATAGCCGAGCGGAGAAGGAGTCGCGGCGTTGGCGCCAGGAATTCCGTGAGCATTGGCACCGGAATTTCTGGATGAGGCGACAGATGTGCGGAGGAGGAAGGAGGGACGGTGGGAAAGATGGCCACCGTGAGGTTTTTTAATTCTCCGCAGAACAATCTGGGTGTGTGGCGGGTGTAGCGAGCGGGAGGGAGGGCCAGGGGGGCACGAGTCGGGAGGGTGTTACAAGAACAATTCTGAATGAATAATATTATAGAAAATTTACACAAGTAAGTACACGATGTCGGGAGGCTCCACAAAAAAATTCATAATTTTTTGAACTTATTTGCTATATTTTAAAATTCCTCTGAATTTCAGCCTAACACTAACTAACCTAACTAATTATCTAACCTAACTAACTAATTAGCCCCACTGTTTTGGCTGGCGCATGGTGGGCCATGCGTCAGTGACCACTAAACTAAATAAACAAAGAGTATCCTATGTGATCGAGTATATTTGTATTCATATTTTGTTTTGCTATATTTGTACGCCGTATTTTGGTTGTTACGTGTGTACTCAAAGGCTATATTGTATATGGACATCTCCAATGGAGTTGCAATGTATATATATATATATATATATATATATATATATATATATATATATATATATATATATATATATATATATATATATATATATATATATATATATATATATATATATATATTCCAAATCATATGAAATCATGAAACCTAATTTCTAAAACCTAAAATCAAAAATTTTGCGACCTAAATCCTAAATTTTTGAGATAATACCAGAGCACATATAAAATTGCCGAAATATTACACAATCAAGTCCACTACGTGAGGACCCTTCAAAATAAAATTCATAATTTTTGGAGCTCATTTTCTATATTTATTGATTCATACAAACATGACATTTATACGAAATAGCGATAACAATTCTGAATGAATAAAATTATGAAAAATTTACACAATCAAGTATACAATGTGAGGAGGCTTCACAAAAAAATTTATAATTTTTAAAATTCATTTGCTATATTTTAAAAGTTCTCCAAATTTCAGCCTAAACTAACCTAATTAACTAATTAACCTAACCCCTAACTAACTAATTAACCTAACCTAATCCACTAGTTAATGGATGGCGCATGGGGGCAATGCGCCAAAGGGCTAAGCGCATAGCCACCATGCCCGCCCCGTGGTGAGTGGTGGCGGGGTGGCGGGCGACGTCACTACTACAAAACAGGCAATAGTAGGTGCCACATCACAGACGGTTAAAAAGGAACCGTCTGTGTTGGGTCTGTTGGGATCAGGCCTTTGCCATGCCAGCCTATCATAGACGATTCGTATTACAAACCGTTTGTGATACTCACTATCACAGACGGTTCTATTCAAGAACCGTCTGTGATAATCTCCAGTATCACAAACGGTTCTTAACAAAGACCGTCTGTGATAATCTTCGGTACCATAGACGGTTGTCAACAAAGACCGTCTGTGAACTATCACCGACGGTTCTATTAAAAAACCATCTGTGATAGGTAAGTATCATAGACGGTTTGTAATACGAACCATCTATGATAGGCTGGTAATACAAATACCTGGTCCTGACAGACCGCCCCTGCCCATTCCCATTTGAGCCTCCGCCACCAGGTCCTTCCCCATTGCGCCGCCGACAGAGAGGGAAGGGAGGAGAAGAAGAGGAGGAAGGGAGGAGAAGGAGTGGATTCTCGAGAGATATTTGGTATTTTCATCATGAGTTCTGAGGGTAACGATCTATAACCCTTTATGTTTGCTATAAATTAATCGCTAATCAATTTAAGTATGTTTGGTAAATAGGAAGTCCATTGCGCCATCGACAGAGAGGGAAGGGAGGAGAAGGAGAGGAGGAAGGGAGGAGAAGGAGAGGATTCTCGAGAGATATTTGGTATTTTCGTCGTGAGCTCCGAGGGTAACGATCTATAACCCTTTATGTTTACTATAAATTAATAAATTTAAGTATGTTTGGTAAATAGAAAGAGTACATACTTGCGGTTTATTAATCTAATTTGACACTAATTTATTACATGCGTAGCATAGATGGACCGAAACTGGATGTACGTTGTGAACCGTGTGAGTCAAGAGTACATTAATGGCGTAGTTGCTTTTAGAAGAGCTGCCGAGCAGGATATGATGAAGAAGGGGATAAATTTTATGTACTGTCCATGCATTCATTGCGGTAATCTGAAGATGTTTAACAACCCCGCGCAGATCAAAGCACACTTGATTCGAAGGGGTTTCAAAAAAGGGTATACATGTTGGACCAGTCACAGTAAAGAGAAGATTATACCGGAAGTTAATAATGATGGCATCGCCGAGGAAGTCAACGATATGCCAGATGTGGACTGTGCTTTTGATGAGGATAGGTCGCACGATGACAATCTGGATCAGATGCTACACGATGCAAAAGTGAACTACAGTGAGAGAGAGTTTTGTAAATTCGATGGCTTAAAATGGAGGACTCGGTGAGACCTTTGTTCCCTGGCTGCAAACCGGAATACACATGGTTGTCAACCGTGATTGAACTGCTAAAATTGAAGGCAAGCAATGGTTGGCCCGATAAGAGTTTCACGACGTTGTTAGGTCTCCTAGCGGACATCCTTCCAGAGGGAAACGTGTTGCCCAGCACCACCTACCAAGCAAAGAAGGTTCTTTATCCATTGGGAATGGAAGTAGAAAGAATACATGCATGTCCGAACGATTGTATCCTCTACCGTAAAGAGTATGCAGACATGCATATATGTCCCGTGTGCAAAGCATCCTGATACAAGCGTCAGAATACTGCTAAGGTGAAGCAAGAACCTCCTGCTAAGATGTTGTGGTATCTGCCTATGATCCCACGTTTGAAGCGTTTATTTACGAATCCAAAGGAGGCAAGATTGCTGCATTGGCACTTGGAGGAGCGTAAGAAAGATGAAAAGCTAAGACACCTGCTGATTACGCGGTGGAGAAACTTGATCGAAGCTTGAAGAGTTCGGTCTTGAGCGAGGAACATAAGGTTAGGGTTGAGTACAGATGGAATGAATCCTTTCGGTAACATGAGAAGCCGACATAGCACCTGACCCGTGAAGCTATGTATGTACAACCTTCCTACTTGGCTGTGTATGAAGTGGAAGTACATTTTGATATCATTACTTATCCAAGGGCTGAAATAACCTGGGAATGATATTGATGTGTACCTAGCATCATTGCTAGAAGATCTTGTGATACTGTGGAACGAAGGGGTACAGGTATGGAATACGTACAAACGAGAGAACTTCACTTTACGTGCCATGTTGTTCTGCACCATCAATGATTTTTCTGCCCTTGGTAACCTGTCGGGCTTCAGTACAAAAGGAGCCAAAGCCTGTCCACAATGCTTAGATGCTACGGAGAGTGTATGGCTAAACAACTCGCATAAAACTGTGCATATGCGTCACTGTAGGTTCCTTCCTAGGAGTCACCCATACCGCAAGATGAAGAAATAATTCGACAAAAATAAGGAGGACGGTTCAACTCCAAAGGCTTTTAGAGGGAAAGAGGTCTATGATATGGTTAAGGATATTGATATTATGCTTGGGAAGGGACGTAAATTAAGAACCCATCAGAAGAACATCCGGAAGAAGCGGTCAATTTTTTGGGACTTGCCTTATTGGGAGTGCTTAGATGTTCGCCACTGCATCAACGTCATGCACGTGGAGAAGAATGTATGTGATAGCTTGATTGGTCTCTTATTGAACATTAGTGGCAAAACAAAGGATGGTATTAACGCACGATGTGACTTGGTTGATATGAACATAAGGACCGAGTTAGCACCGAAAGAGACCGATAAAGGACGAACGTACCTTCCCCCAGCTTGCTACACTCTGTCCAAGGCCGAGAGAAATGAATGTGCCAGAGCTTGCATGGTGTGAAAGTCCCGTCTGGTTACTCCGCTAACATTAAGAAACTTGTTTCTATGGAAGAATTGAAATTAATTGGTATGAAGTCTCATAATTGTCATGTGCTGATGACACAAATGTTTCCTGTTGCAATTAGGAGTATCTTGCCAAACAAGGTCCGAGTGGCAATCTTGAGGCTGTGTTATTTCTTTAACTCAATTGCTCAAAAGGTCATCGATCCCCAAGAACTAGATGCTCTGCAGGCTGAGGTGGTGACGACTCTATGTCATCTTGAGATGTATTTCCCTCCGTCATTTTTTGATATCATGGTCCATCTCATTGTTCACCTTGTGAAAGAGATAAAGATATGCGGCCCTGTGTTCCTATGTCATATGTACCCGTTCGAGAGGTACATGGGCATTCTCAAGTCGTACGTATGGAATCGATCTCGACCGGAGGGCAGCATCATCGAAGGTTATGCAACCGAAGAGGTAATTGAGTTCTGCGTCGACGACATGGCTCAGGTGGAACCGATAGGAGTGCCTCTATCTCGTCATGAGGGGAGACTAGATGGTATCGGGACCATCGGAAGGAAATCAATCACTCCCGATCTGGATACGTACGCTCAATCCCATTTCACGGTCTTGCAACACATGACCCAAGTGTCCCCGTACATCGGCGAGCACAAAGACATGGTGCCAATGAGAATCCGGACCGCCGGAGATTTGGATCATGAGAGAGCACAACCGTCGGTTCAACGAATGGTTAAAGGTGTGAATCACTGGGAGGTCATCAAGTGATGATACGCTACTATGGTTGGCAAAAGGGCCACAATTTACAATTGTGGCATGGCAATGATACGACATAAATGGGTACACATTTTATACGGCAGCTCAGGATAGGAAGAGCACAGTCCAGAACAACGGTGTCCGCATAGATGCGTTTCACGAGTAGTTCAATACCGCCGGGGCACGTGGGTTGAACTCCTACTATGGGTTCGTAGAGGAGATTTAGGAGCTCAACTACGTACTTTTTAAGATCCCCCTGTTTCGATGCCATTGGGTTAAACTTCTGCAAGGTGTGAAGGTCGACAAGTACAACATCACCACTGTGGACCACAAATGTGTCGGATACAAGGACGAACCATTCGTACTCGCTAAGCAAGTTGTTCAAGTTTTTTATGTAACAGACCCGGCAAATAAGAACCACCACATAGTTCTTCATGGAAAAAGAAGGATTCTCGGAGTTGAGAATGTCGTGGATGAGGAAGAGTACAATCAATTTGACGAGTTGTCTCCTTTCGGAGACGGCATCAGGCTTGAGGAAGAACCCAGTGAGGAAGCTAGATATATGCGCGTCGATCATCATGAAGGGCTATATTTTAATTAATAATTTACTCCATTGTAATTTATTCCATAACATAAGACATGTTAATGTGGACTTCATTATAATATGGAATGATAATATTATGCGCTTGTAATAAACAGACGATAAAAAGACCATATCCTTTTTGCATCACAGACGATAAAAAAAGGATTAGCGATCCTATCTTAGCCTTCAAATCTTCATAAGCCTTCTCGTCGGCTTCAGTGGTGGCAGGATCAGCGACTATCAGATCAAACGCCTCCACCTGCGACCTTGCACGCTCGATTCGCGCTTGTAGCCGTTCGGACTCCAAAACCAAGCCCCATATAGCCCAGAGGCCATCAACCCTGGTCTCCTCCATCTCGGCGAGGTCGACCCGCTCTCCTGCAATTCGGATGTCGTCCTCGACTCTCTGGGCTGCATCCTCGGTGCGGACCAAGTAGTTCCATAGGACGATCTCCACGATGAGGTTTACTCACTGGATGTCGTGGACCCTCGCATTGGTCTGTCTGAGGAGGAGCTCCAGTCGATAGATGATGGCCGCTATGGTCTCCGGCAGATCGGAGGGCCTACAACGGATGACATTACGAACAGAAGGCTTGTCCGTAGCTTGGGCTAGGTTGCGACCAGAGAGGTGCGAGTAAACAAGCACAATGTAGGCCAATACAGCTGGCACGAGAGGGGAAGCCATTTGGAGTTTGTGGAGAAAGGGGATCAAGGAGGTTCGTGAGAAATCCCTTGTAGAAGGGGATATCTATTTATAGAACAAGTACGAAAGCCGGAGCAGGAGACGAAGAGATATTTGGGAGCCGTAGCGACGTTGGAAAATGAAGAGACGAGCCGAAGAGACACACGTGGGAAAATGAAGAGACTTGTCACCAGGTTCATGTGGATAGAAATTTTCATCAAGTTATCACAAATGGTTCTATTATGGAATCGTCTGTGATAAGGAATCACAGACGGTTCTATTCAAGAACCGTATGTGATATGAGTTTATCACAGATGGTTCTATTAAAGCACTGTCTGTGATACATTCCATATCACAGACGGTTCTTGAATAGAACCGTCTGTGATTTCTTTTCACAGAAGGTTCCATAATAGAACCGTCTGTGATAGGCCTTTATAACCCTAGGGCTCACCCATTCATCTCCCCAGTGCTGCCCATTCATCTCCCCAGTGCCCTTAGCCCGCTCAGCTCTCACTCCTTCGCCTCTTCTAGGGCTCGCCCGTTCACCTCCTCGTAAGCCCTGACACCGCCGTCTCCGACCTCGACACCGCCCCCCTGACATCGACGACGCTGCTGCCACCTCAACGCGCGACCTCCTCCCCGTGTCGGCGTCCTCCCTCTGCACCGGCCTCCTCCCCGCGCCGTCCTCCTCCCCATGTCGGCGTCCTCCCTCTGCACCGACCTCCTCCCCGCATCGTCCCCCTCCCCGTGTCGGCCTCCTCCCCTGCACCGACCTCCTCCCCACGGCCCCCTCCCCTGCACCAGCCTCCTCCCCTGCGCCTCCCTCCTCCCCGCGTCGGCCTCCTCCCCTGCATCGGTCTCCTCCTTGCACCGTGAGTTCTTGTGCGGCATCCTCTCTGTGAGTATTCCTATATTACGTTTGTGCATCACTTTGGTTATATACTTATGTGCTGGATTGGCTTCAAATTCTATATTAGATTGTGCACTAAGAGATAACAAAGTGGTTATGTGGGCTCGGTTGATCAGCTCTGTGATGAATGTCAAATCTAAAATCAATTTGATAATTGGAAACAATCTTGAGCTAAAACTATTGCTTTCTGTTGTTAGGTTCAATATATAGCTGTATTCCTTTTGGTTGTCAATTCTGCATAGTTCAAATTATCCTTGTATGAGCTAGTTGACCTTTGTGAGATACTTACATAGTTATTCTCAATCTATGGATAAGGCTTATTGCTGAAATGATATTGTGATTATCATGATATCATTGCTCGTTCTGTTTTTCATAACAGATTGCCTTCTGTTGTCTCGGTGGATATAGTGACTCTAATAGTCTTTGATAATCTGTGAACTGAAAGTTTATTTTGCTACCGTGAGATGAATTTGACATTCAACAGGAAAGTTGTAGGTTCAGCTTAAGATCTGTTTGATAATTGTTAAATTTGATTAGTGAAGATATATTGACTGATGTACTGAGATTGCAAAGGTTAAATCCTTTGCATCCAGCATACTGAGAGCACTCTTTAACATCAATACACTGAGCTTTTTGTATGACATGGAGATACTTCATATGTATATGTTGATTTGGTCATTTAAATGCTTGCAACAATTAGTGAAGAGTATAGATAGGTTGAGATGGCAAAGACTTATTCTTTTGCAACTCTTCTTCTGAGAGCACAAACTATCATCAATCTTTTGCAACTCTGTGCTAATTTCATTCATATACATGTGGTATATGTTTAGCATTTTAACCAATTTAAATGACTTGAATGATTTACATTTGATTATGTTAATTTGGTCATTTAAATGTTGTTGGATTAATGCTTTATTGTTTCATATTTATGCTGGAATTAATTATTATTATTTGCTAATATTGCACATGTTGAGCGTATGTAACTTATATAGATAGCAAGTAAGGTAGATGGCAAAGGCGTCGTCTTCGCCGCCGTAGATGGCAAAGGCACTGTCTTCGCTGCCGTCACCAACGCCGCCTAATGCGTCTGGATTTTCGTCGACGATAATGATACATAAGCAAGATGGCAGAAGAAAATCGAAAATGCCTGCGGGCCGACTGATCATCACAGAGGTTAGTGACGTTGGGATCCCTCTAAGTCCCCAGAGATCAGCAGCGAGATTCCGGACCATCTGCAGGATACTTGCAAGGGAACGGGTCCCCATCACCACACCAAGCTGGAAGTCTCTGACAAAAGAACAGAGAGGCGCGCTGTGGACAGAACTTTCAAGCAAACTCACTATCCCAGAAGCAAACATGGCACGCATGGAACAGCATGTGTTGCTCTCGATGGATCACGCGTGGAGGACCTTCAAGAGCATTCTTGTCACGAAGTACGTGAACACGGGTCAGACTCCCTTCGTGAAGTATGGATTCTTGATGTGGGAAACATGGGATGCCTTTGTGGCTATGAAGACGACGGCTGAATTTAAGGAGCAAAGTGCGGCGCACAAAGCTCTCTAGACACGAAACACTCACCTCCACAGACTCGGCACCGCTGGGTACGCGGCTAAATCCACGGAATGGGCGGCGGAAGAGGAGAACGCAACCGGGCCATTTCCTGAGATCACAGACCCACGTGCCCTAAGCTGGTTAAAAGCGAGGGCAAAAGTCTCGTCTTCGGGCAGCATCTCTTTCACAAACCCAGCGGACTAGGAAGTGTCCCAACGTGTGGTAAATATGTCGAACTACCTAGTTGTTAATAAGTCCATAACTTCATAGTGTCTATAATAACATGATGACCTCTTGCAGCATGAATTGACTGCCCAAACTTTCTAAGGCTCCTTCCAAGTAGAGAGGGAGAAGGATATACTATCTATGGCCCTGGAAAACAAGGAGCACCCGGGTCGCACGCGAGACCTTGGGGGTTAACGTACCTTGGAGTTATGGATTCGCAGATGACTACTGCACGTATAGGAGTAGGAAGGGATCCAAGGCTGAGCACGACGACCAGTTGGTACAGATGATTATTGTAAAATTTTAAGGACAGATAACAGCATTGCAGGATCAAATGAATCAACTCCTGAGCCAATCGCAACCCACCCCCGTTAATTTGGGAGCCAGTCCTCCTTGACATCGGAGTAGTGTCGCGTCCATGCATAATTCTAAACATGACGACGTCCAATTACTGATAGACGACATCAAGGTAATATACACCTATGGAATGCACCAAAGATAGACCTATAGGACACCTTAGCTAATTGCTTATCGTTTTGTAGGAGCTGACGCCTTGCAAGCTCCAAGTGAGGATGGTTGGGTCCATTTCTATTGAAATTTGGGTGGGGATGGTGTATCTATACGAGGAAGACGGTCTGACCAGCGGTGACCGCCCACCGGCGAGGTTACGCCAGGTCCAAGTGGACATGGTACATGACAATTTCATGGCCATCCTACCGAGATTCGCCCAACGAAGACATCGTAACACTAGGGGATACCAGGCACACTTTTATCCAGTGGCCCAAGAAGGACATCGCCTTGGACCCAGCAGTGCCGCAATCTCGACACGACCATTCCTCTCCAACAGGACCCTCGATGACTCCACCTCATCCTTCCATCAGAAGGCCACCTCATCGGTTCCTATGGAGAAGACGCTGAAGGAACAAGAAAAGCGTGCCGTCGTATTGGTTCCTGAGTCATCTCGCAGGAAGACGCTGCCAGTCGTTAAGGGAAAATCGAAATCGATGAACATTAAGGCACCTCCCAAGTCCGAGAAGTGCTCCATCGGAAAACCGTTGTGCTCCGACACAGTATTAACCCGCGCTGGATTTGCTTGTCAGGCTTTGCATGCCTAGTACATACGGAAGACCAAAAAGAAGGGATGCGATACTGGAATCACCGTCAGATACAAGGATGAGCATTTCTTCAAAGGGCCAGGCAACTTCGTCGTGGGCTTCAATGACTTATATGACCTATTCAACCTCGTTGGCCTCGACGCCTCACTTCTACGATGTTGGACGTTGTAAGTGTGTACAATCAAGTTATACATTCACGTAATACCGATAAATATCACAACTCATTGCTTATGTATGGATACATGTTGAAAAATGCCCGGGCATGGCGAGAACCGGTGGGTTTCTTCGACCCACACGTGGTATCTATCCAAACCATCGAAACAGACCTGTTCTTCATCGAGAGATACATAACGGTGGCATTGCTTTGCCAGGATAACAAGGACTACATAGTGGTGCCCTACAACCAGGGGTAAGTGCTTCACTACTTGCTATACAAATTCCATTTGTACTTTATACGCAGCACGAACTTAGGTTTAATGACTATAGCGACATACATGAGTAGGTACCACTGGATCCTTTTAGTCATTATACCAAAGAGGAACAGGGTGATATACCTTGATTCCTTAGTCAGAAACAACCACGACTTCAGCATTCTGCAAGGAATACTCGACAAGTATGCTCATTTTCTCCATACAAAACTCTATTGTAGTCTTTCTTTGTTTGAAATGGCCGAGGATAACTTTTTGGAATCATGTAGTTCGTTCATCGCCTATGTTGGCAAAGAAGAAGCATACAATGGATCGAGCGCCCAACTAACACACAGGATAAAATTTTCGGTACGCGCTACAACACAATAATCATATATCATACTTCATAATAATGTGTCTCGAACTGGCTATACCTATATATGTAATTCTATTTTTGCAGTGCCACCAGCAAAAAAATGATGAGCTATGTGCAATCTACATTTGCTATCATATGCGGCAAATCATTAGTGCTAAGAAGAAGGATCTCGAGGTTTGTCAATCTCGAAATAATTATTTCCTAATTATAAATTTACATATATATGCTTACCACTTTGATCTTGCTAGCGACAGGACTTGATGATAAATTTAGATGGACTCGACAGGCAAGAGATCATGGATGTTCAAGGGAAGCTCTGCATCTTTATCATGTCAGATATCGTTAACGACAAAGGAGAGTTTCACTCCGTCGCCGACCCAAAGTTTCACCCCGTCGACACCTCTTAACCACCTACAAACAATTGACTCAATTGTAATCCAATTGTAACTATAGCGATAATACTTGAACAAATTCGATCTTTTGTAATTTATTTTGAGTAATGATCACTTTGAGTTCTCAACAATTGATTATCTGTAATGCATCTGTTTTCTGCATACTTGTTTTCAGAGGGCAAGGCTAGCAATTCCTGAGGCTAGCCAAAAATTAGAAAAAAATAGTTAGGGTAATGAACTATCACAGACGGTTTAATATGTAGAATATCACAGACGTTTCTATCTACAAACTATCTGTGATACGTAGAATATCACAGACGATTCTATTTACAAGCTATTTGTGATATTCTGCGTATCACAAACAGTTTGTAGATAGAACTGTCTGTGATATTCTGCGTATCACCGACGGTTTGTAGATAGAACCGTTTGTGATACTATGCCTTCACAGATGGTTTCAACCAAAAACCGTCTGTGTTATTCCGTATCACAGACGGTTTTTGAACCGTCTGCAATAACTGACGGTTATCACAGACATACAAATTCAGACGGTTCAAAAACCGTCTGTGATGATGGTTCCGAACTGTCTATAATAAGCCTGTGTGTACTAGTGCATCCACGCGTCAGCGGCGGCAACGTTGGCACATAGTGGATGTGCGCCAACGCCACGTGTCGTTTTCTCAGGCACTGGCGCACAGTGCCAAATGTGCAAATATGTGGTCACGATGGTCAGATCCACAAATACGGCACGAAAAATGGCCGTATTCGCCAAAAATTCGCATCTTGGGTTGGCAGAAACTACAAAAGAGAAAATGTTTGCGCTTTTGAGAAACTCAAGCCTATTCTGTTAGTATTCGGTTATTATACAAGTATATGCATGGTAATACTAGTATCAGAAAGATCTTACGAGCAACACTGGCAGGTGCAAGAATTTTTGGCCGCATTAACAACTTTTCGCACCGTATTTATAGGAATAGCCGTCTTCGGAATTTTTTTACAAAAATAACCACACATCCACTGTGCGGTAGCCCCTCCCCGGCCACCACCGACCCCTTGCCGCACGGCCTCCGTGCGGTGGCGTTGCCACACGGTCACCATGCAATGACGCCACACAGCCCGCCACATGTCCCATTTTAGGGTTAAGCCGAAATTAGGGTTTAGGTTAAGGTTTAAGCGGGTTTCGGCGTTGTTTGTAGGAATTTTAAAATATAGCAAATGAGTTCAAAAAATTTTGAAATTTTATGTGGAGCCTCCTAACATAGCATGCTTGTTGTGTAAATTTGCCATAATTTTATTCGTGCAGAATTTTTCTTGCAATTTCATATAAGTGTAATGTTCATACGAATTTATAAATGTAGAAAATGAGCACCAAAAAATTACAAATTTTATTTTGAAGGCTCCTCTCGAAGTGGACTTGATTATGTAATGTTTCGGCAATTTTATATGTGTTCTGGTATTGTCTCAAAAATTCTGGATTTTGGTTGTGGAAATTTGGATTTTAGGTTGCACAAATTAGGGTTTCATGATTTCATGTGACTTGGAATGCGTGGAAAAAAATTGCATTGCAACTCCATGGAGATGTCTATGGCGCAGGAGTACACACATAACAACAAAAAAACGCGTACAAATATAGCAAAACAAAATATGAATACAAATATACCAAAACATAATCAGGTCTTACGGGACACAATATGGCTCACTCGTCTGAGCCACTACCCTTTGCTTGTTGTGGCTGCCTCCGCGTGTGCCTGGATGTTTTGCGTCGAGCGTGTCCCGTGGGATACGTGAGCTGATCCGAAGAGCATGTATCGGCTCAAAGGGCTACGAAGATCGTTGAGTGGGCGGAGGTGGACCAGTAGGCTGAGTTTGGCCCAACAGAGTCTGATAAGTGTACATGTCGTCCTGATGAGTCATGCCAACCTGGGGGACACCTCCAAAGAAGTCATGAGCGACGGACTCGAAAAATTCACTCTCGAGGTACGATGCATGCAACTCCGGTTAGGCGGATGAGCTTTGGCCCTGGACATATGGTGTGGCAGCCCACCCAAATGAGCTCTGGGCTTGGACGTACGGTGTGGCAGCGAACCCGAAAGAGCTCTGCCCTGCGTACGCTCCAAACCCTACCTGCCATGGTCCAGACCCTGACCCTAATGTGTACTACTCCCTGCTAGGAGCTAGGAGGCCCGTATCATCATCATCAGTCGACGTACACAGACCGTCACCACCACGGTCAACTGAAGGCTGCAAGATGGAACGATGTTAGTATAGATAAATACTCGGGACATGAACTGAGAATCTCATACCTCCCGGATGTGTAGTGCAGATGACCGATGGGGAGCGCTAGTCTGTGTACCGAACACGAACGGTAGAAGTGATTCATCCCAATGGACCTACAGCGGGAGAACGACATGATGCTAGCGCAACGTAAGGCATAACCAAAAAACACAACGTAGATTTGTACATAACTTACCTCCCCGCCGATCTGGCCCGTGGATGACCAACGGGGAACGCTACGATGCTGACTAGATTCGCTAGGTCATGGTGATCTAACGGGTGAGCACGCCCCCCCCCCAATTGGTGCCTGATGCGTAGAACGCCATCCGTCGAATGACCGTGGCTCAAGTTCTTTATTATCTTCTTCATCTCCATCGAAATGTGCTTCAATTTTTTTATATCCCACCGGTGTTCTGTCTGGGTTACAGATGGTGGCCTCCGATGTGCTATGGATGCACTGCGCCCGCTCCAACTGTAGTGACATACGTAACATGTTCATTAACGAAGAGTACGAATGTCGTCAATGAAACTACCAGAGGTTGTAAGTATCTTACGATGTCGTCACGTCGCGAAGCACTGTGATGATCGTATGAGTTTCGGAGGCTCTACTGGTGCGTCTCCATTGTCACCAGCTCCAGGCGCTCCGGTGGAGGAATGGTAAGTCTTGCGCACATTCGTAGCATGTACCACTCCATGTACGCACCGTACGTCTCAAGGACGTATGGACGCCGCTCACGCAAGACATCCAAGTGTGCCCTCTCTGTCCATGTCGTACTCCACTCGTGCTGGACCAGGCGCCAGTCCTGAATATGCCCACCCGCCCTCGATTGCCTGCATTTCTAAAAGGATTGATGTTAGAAAAGAAGATGTAGGAAGTGTAAACATTACTTGGATGAAGTTTGACTCACAAGTGTACGGCTCGTTGTAGGAGCCTGCCGTTTGGGGGGAGGGCACGACCTGGTACGCACCAAACTATCGTATTACGCGTTGCGGTGTGTAAGGCTCCACCATTTGTGCGAACACCAGGTGGTAGTCCGTCCTCTATAACCCGATGTCTTGGGTGCATTACACGGACAGCCCATGTGGCGCTATCGTGCGCATGAAATCTGGATACCGTGGACACCAGATGATATCGCCCTCGTGCAATGACTCGAACTCGTTGTGGTACAACGAGCAGTACCTCACCAGCCTATCCTTGGCCCAGCGTAGACGGCCAGCAGTCCACCGAAAGCCCATGGTGGGTTCGTCTATCGTGTCGATGGGGAGGGGCGTACGGGTGCACCGCTCTCTCGATGGTTGGCCACCCAACAGGGAAGTGCTACCAACTACACATCCAGAGGAGCACGATGTGACGCCGACCGGGGTACCACCGGTGCGCGTCGCTGGTGTCACACAACCCCCGGTATGTGGCGCAAAGGATGGCTGATCTCCATACTGAGGCATCGGCCCAGCCTCAGCGTCAACCAACGGCTCGGTGAGGCGGACGTAGCTGGGGTAGCAAAAATCGCCCTGTGTGGTTGGAAACAGGACCCAACCAAAGAATTGAAGAAGGTAAGCAACAAGGTGCATCCTAATGACCACATTAGGTGCACCCTGTGAGCAATCACCGAACTGCCTCAGCCAAGTCCGGGGGACGCCATGTGCACCCTCCGGGAGAGGTTGGCCGAACAGATGCTCAAAGATGGCCTTCCGATCTTGCCAAACAGAGGGTCTTAATGTGGCTCACTCGGATCGGAGATCGGTCAAGAGCGAGACGTCCTGCAGAGTGATCGTCATCTCACCCCACCAAAAGTAGAAGGTGTGCGTCTCGGGCCTTCACCTGTTGACAAGTGCCGACAGCAGACTGGCGTCTAGGATGAACCGACGTCCGAGGGAAACTAGCCTTGCAAGGGGCAACAAGCCCGTGTCCCAGAGGATCAGGACGTAGCGATCGTCCAGCTCCCAAGAATCCCTCCCTGCCCGAAGCAACAGAGGTGAAGGGCCATCGGCGTCACCGGCGATCCACAACTTGCACCAGTGGTCCTCATCGTAGAAGTGTTCCAAAAGCTCCGGTAGAGACATGGCTTAGAACACATGGAATAGACAGATTATTAGTAAGGAGATTGATAATGACCATAAAATATGGCAAATTAAATATTTTGACGAAACTAACACTACAAATTAATGTGCACTAATTTAGTAGTACAAAATTAAATATGGCTATTTTAACATGACTAAATTAATTAGGGCTAAATGATTACCACGAATTAACCTGTGCTACGTACTAACAATTAAAAAAGCATGCACATATTGTTCCAAAAATCCAACACGGATATACGCATACAGTGCATGCATGCATGGCCAGCAGTGCATGCATGAATAATTAGTTGCAAGAATAACTAGCAACTTCATTTTTTTCTTATTTTCTATTTACAGTCGTTACGAACTTCAACTAATTGTTTAAAACTAATTAATTAAGACAAACTAATTGCAGAATATATATGAACTGCTGCCTTGTCGTCGAAATAACACTAGCTCTCTATATATGTTACCTGATGATGCATGCACATTCCTTAATTGACAGTGAGTTTTGTTTCTACTACACCAACTTGATGGTTAGCATAATCGACCATATTCAGTGTTCTTGTAAAAAATTATACAGATTAATCCTACGCTTGCCACAATAAAATTGACTTAACAGCCTAAGACTACCTAACATCTATAAGTACGGGTATCCTACAAATTAAAACTAATTAATTACGTAACATCTATAAGAATTAAAAATAATTAATCAAACTGTGACTAATTAAATGGGACTAATAAATTCTAACAGATTTCCCTACAATAGCCTAAGATTACCTAACATCTATAAGAATTAAAACTAATTAATTACGAACAACAAAAAATCGATGGAGATAAAAATTAACTGCTAAATTGGCTTCTAATGTCGGCGGTTAATAACGCTAAAATATCCCCAAAAATATAATAAATACAGCAAGAGAGCAACTGAGAGAGAGAGAGAGAGTGCGACCACAAAATAAAATTGCGCTCGCTCGCTCCAATTTATAGCCACTGTGGGAGGAAATCCTTCTCCGCGCGCGCATTTAGAAAATTCACATGCATGCTTCCCATGCATGCACATGCAGGAAGGAGACAAGGGGGACATCGATTGGATGGATATGATCGGCATTAGTTGGACGTGATGTTTTTCGGTGGAAAAGGAAATTTGGATTTTAGGTTTTGGAAATTAGGGCTTCCTGATTTAATTAGCTGTAGTTATTAGTATTCATATTTTGTTTTGCTATATTTGTACGCTTTTTTTCAGTTGTTATGTGTGTGCTTCTACAACATGTTGTATATCAACATCTCTAATGGAGTTGCAATGCAGCTTTTTTCCATGCATTCTAAGTCACATGAAATCATGAAACCCTAATTTCCGCAACCTTAAATCCAAATTTCTGTGACCTAAATCCAGAATTTTTGAGACAATACCATAACACATATAAAATTACTGAAATATTACACAATCAAGTCCACTACGTAAAGAGCCTTCAAAATAAAATTCGTAATTTTTTGCGCTCATTTTCTACATTTACAAATTCGTATGAACAATACACTTATATGAAATTGCGAGAAAAATTCTAGAGGAATAAAATTATAAAAAATTTACACAAGCAAGTACGCTGTATCAAAAGGTTCCACGTAAAATTTCTTAATTTTTTGAACTTATTTGATATATTTTAAGATTCCTACAAACAGCACTGAAACCAGCTTAAACCTTAACCTAAACCCTAATTTCGGCTTAACCCTAAAGCGGGACACGATGTGGGCTGTGGGGAGTCGCCGCACAGCGGTCGTACGACAGTTCCACCACACGGCAGCCGTGCGGCAAGGGGCAAGTGGCGGCCGAGGAGGGGCTACCGCACGGTGGCCGTGCGGCCTGTGATTTTTTTTTTTTGCAAAAAAAAATTCCGAAGATGGCTATTTCTGTAAATACGATGTGAAAAGTTGCTAATACGGCCAAAAATCCACACCGGCAGATACCGTGAGAAGAAGAAAGACGGGTACTCCAATACGAGCTGTCAGCATGTTCTTGTACATGGCTTCTACTGTTTCTCCCACCCTTTTGGTACGGTGGTAGAAGTATTTGAATTTTTTGCCGATACGGTCGATTCCGTATTTACAGTTTTGATCATCATGAAACTGTATTTGCAGAAATGGCAAGTCGGGCGCACGGTGGCCATGTGCCAGCGGCCACCACCTCAGCCGGCCCCGCCACCTCAGCCCTACCCCGCCACCGCGGGCTTAATTAATTAGGTAGATTAGTGGTTAGGTTAGTTAGGTAATTAGTTAGGGTCTGAAATTTTAACAAATTTTAAAATATAGCAAATGAGCCCAAAAAATTATAAAAATTTTTGTCGATACTCCTAACAACATGTACTTGCTTGCGTAAATTTTTTATAATTTTATTCATTCAGAATTTTTATCGCTATCTCGTATAAGTGTCCTGTTCGTACGAATCAATAAATGTCTATGCCATCTGTTGATTGTGGAAAGATTTGAACCAGGCCCTCCCTCCATTTGCCATAATTTTTCCACCAAAAGCATCAATCAGTCGTTATCCGTCTCATCCATCGAATCCTTGTCCGCCGACATTTATGGCTTAATTAGCGCAGGGGATAAGGATTCACTTTGAGAGCAGTGGCTATAAATTAGAGGGAGCGAGCGCGATTTCATTTTGCAGTCGCTCGCTCGCTCGCTCTTCTGCTCATTCATTTCATTTCGCGCTCGCTCGCTCGTTCTTCCGCTCATTCATTTCATTTCACGCTCGCTCGCTCTTCCGCTCATTATATTTTTGTGGACATTTCAACGTTATTAACCGCCGACGTTCGCAGGTAGTAGTAATTAATTAATTAATTAGTATACGTTATTTACAATGTTTATTAGTTACGAAATAATTAGTAGTAATTAATTAATTAAGTAGTGTACATTAATTTGTAGTGTTAGGTTGGTTGTAAAGCGAAATCAAATAATAAGAAATGCATTCAT
Organism: Phyllostachys edulis; assembly: GCA_036346405.1. Taxonomy (NCBI): domain Eukaryota; kingdom Viridiplantae; phylum Streptophyta; class Magnoliopsida; order Poales; family Poaceae; genus Phyllostachys; species Phyllostachys edulis. Next base: position 7,037,481 of record CM070561.1, on the reverse strand, counting down.
CGAAGAACAAAGGAGCATAATCTAATTAAGCTAGCTTATCATGTAGCTTATCACCCCAGGAAAACTACTCTGCAATTAATTTACAATCTTTTATGTTCCTTAGCCAACTTCTCACTAATGTTCCCTCTATTCCATGTGTTGCAAGCCATGTCTCTACCGGAGCTACTAGAACAATTCTATGATGAGGAACACCAATGCAAGCTGTGGCTCACCGCTAATGCGGATGGCCCTCCACCTCTGGTGCTTCGGGCGGGGAGGGACTGCTAGGCGCTGAACGATCGCTACGTCCCGATCCTCCGGGACACGAGTTTATTGCCCTTTGCGAGGATGGTCTCCATCGGACGCGAGTTCACCCTAGACGGCAGCTTGCTGTCCGCACTTGTTGACAGGTGGAGGCCCGAGACGCACACCTTCCACTTTCGGTGGAGTGAGATGACGATCACCCTGCAGGATGTCTCGTTCTTGACCGGTCTCCCGATCCAAGGTGTGCCGCTTGTTCCGGGCCCTCCGAGTGCGGACTGGAACGCCAGGCTAGAGCAGCGGTTTGGCCAACCTCTCCCGGAGGGTGCACATGGCGTCCCCCGGGCTTGGCTGAGGTAGTTTAGTGAATGCCCGCAGGGTGCACCTGACGAGGTCGTTAGGACGCACCTCGTTGCTTACCTTCTCCAGCTCTTTGGTTGGGTCCTGTTTCCAACCACAAAGGGTGATTTTTTGAAACCCAGCTTCATCCGCGTCGCCGAGTCTTTGGTTGATGCGGAGCTAATGGAGGAGTACAGCTGGGGATCAGCCGTCCTTTGCGCCACATACCGGGGTTGTGGGACGCTTTCGCGCATGGCGCTTAGTACCAACTCGGTCGCTCGCTACGTGCTCCTGCAGCCGTGGAGTTGGGAGCACTTCCCTGTTGGGCGGCCGACCATCGAGATAGCGGCGCACCCGTACCCTCTCCCACATGACCACATAGACGCGTCCACCATGGGCTTACGATTGGATCGCCGTTCTGCTTATGGGCGGAAGATCGGCGAGGTGCTACTCATTGTACCACAACGAGTTCGAGTCGTTACACGAGAGCGACATCATCTGGTGTCCATGGCATGCTAATTTTCTGCTCGCGGTTGCGCCACACGGGCTGTCTGTGCAATGCGTCATGGATGCATTACTGTGGACGACGACCTGCCACCTGGTGTTCTCACATATGGTGGAGCCTTACGTGTTGCAAAACAAGATAATGCGACAGTTTAGTCGATACCGGCTCGCCCCCCCGGACGGCAGGCCCCTAGAGCGAATCGTACACCTGTGAGTCAAACTTCATCCAAGTAATTTTTGCAGTCCTTACGTCTTCTTTTGTAACATTAATCTTTCCGAAAATGCAGTCAATCGAGGATGGGTAGGCATATTCAGGACTGGCGAATGCACCAGCAGCAGTGGATTGTGACATGGATGAACAGGCTGCACGTGGATGTCTGGCATGAGCCGCGTCCATACGACCTTGAGTCGTACGGTGCGTACATGGAGTGGTACGTGCCACGAACGCGCGCAAGACTCACCATTCCTCCTCCGGAGCGCCCGGAGGAGGTGACAGATTTGACGCACCAAGACAGCCTCCACCGCACGTATGACCGTCACAACGCTTCGTGACATGACGACACTGTACGACACTTACAACCTCTGGTTCGCAGTTTCATTGGCGACATTCGTACTTTTTGTTAATGAACATGTTACGTATGTCACTACAGTTGGAGCGGGCGCTGCGCGTCCAGAGCGCATCGGACGAGGCCCAACGCAGCCCAGATAGAACCTCGGCGGTATATAAAAAAGTTTTAAAGCACATCTCGGCGGAGATGAAGAAGATAATAAAGAACTCAAGCTGCGGTCGTTCGAGGGACGACGTCCTGTGCATCGGGCACAAAGTGGGGGGCCGTGCTCACCTACTAGGTCACCACGACCTAGCGAGTCCGGCAGGCGTCGTAGCATTCCCCGTCGGTCATCCGCGGGCCAGGTCGCCGTGGAGGTAAGTCGCTATGTACAAATTTACGTTCAATTTTTTTAGTTATGCCTTACGTTCCACTAACATCATGCCGTTCTCTCGCCGTAGGTCAGTCGGGATCAATCACTTATGTCGTTTGGACCCGGTACACAGACTGGCGCTCCCCCTCGGTTATCTGCACTACACATCCGGGAGGTGCGAGGTTCTTAGTTTACGTCCAGAGTGTTTATTTGTACTAACATCGTTCCGTCTTGCAACCTTCAGTTGCCCGTGGGGGTGATAGCTGCGGGGGTGATGGTCACGAGGGTGACGGCCGTGGGGTGATGACCAGTTCACGTCGACTGATGACGAGGATACGGGCCTCCCAGCAACTGCCAGAGAGCAGTACACGACGCTAGGGCATGGACAATGGCGGCGGGGTTTCTAGCGTCTGCGCAGGCAAAGCTCCTCCGGTTCGCCGCCCCATCCGACGCTCAAGGGCAGAGCTCCTCCGGGTTCGCTGCCCCACCATACGTTCAAGAGCAAATGTCCTCCGGGTTCGGTGCCCCACAATACGTTCAAGGCCAGAGCTCCTCCAGGTACGTGAGAACCCTGTACGTCCAAGGCCAGAGCTCATTCGACAACCGAGTTGCGGGCATCATACCCCAGAGTGGTTTTCTAGCCTCTGTTAGGATGAATTCCTGAGGTGTCCCCGAGGTCAAGATGGCTCATCAGACGACATGTACGCCTACCGACTACTGCTCCAGAGTCACCATCGTCCACCTCTGCCTCAGCAGTCTCGTACCCCTCTCGAACCGACACACATTCTCCGGACCGGTGGGCGTACTCCACGGGTCATGCTCTACAAGAAACAAGGTGCAAGACGAGGATGCGGCCGCCAAGTAGAGAGAGTAGTGACTCGAGACGAGTGAGCCACATAGTATCGCGTGTTATGTGATTTTGTTTTACTATATTTGTACACGATTTTGGTTGTTACGTGCGTATTCCAATACCATATTGTATATCGACATCTCCAATAGAGTTGCAATGCGCTTTTTTTATACATTCCAAGTCACACGAAATCATGAAACCCTAATTTCGAAACCTAAAATCGAAATTTTAAGTAACCTAAATCCTAAATTTTTGAGATAATACCGAACACATATAAAATTGCCACAAAGCATTACACAATTAAGTCAACTGCGTGAGGAGAGCCTTCGAAATAAAATAGACCGCGTGTGTGTAGAGATATATGTTCTTTGCTTTTCTGATCGCCCGTTATGTGCTTTCACCTTGTCACACTTCTTACTGTGTTGCTTTTCTAATTGTTGGTGAACCCTACACCCTCTGCAGAAAGGAAATGGCATAAGGTCCGTTGTCATATCAGCATTTTTCCATCCTTCTAGGAACATATGGACAATAACATCATTCTTTGCTTGTCTTATCGAAAGTTCCATTGTTTTAGAAAATGCCTGTGAACTTCATTGCTTGTCTTATCAACACAATTTAGTGGATTGTCAAGTGGATAAAATCAACAAAGCTCCCGCATCACATGCACAGGTCATATAGAAGTGTACTTCATAAATGATTAAAAGCGAATTTCCAAATAAACCACTAGTGCAACCAAAAATAATTATAGAACTCAAAATAATCCGTACGAAAACAAATGCTCACAGGCACACATTCATTTCAAGTTTAGGACTTCCCATGTCCCAACAGTGAACTACATTCAAAGTTTAGCTCTTGTATGACATAGTCCTATGAGAGCATAGAAGTATTTCTCTTTTTCAACACAGAGAGAATGTAAAACGGATCAATGACTATTGAAATTTGCCCCATAAGTGTGCACTGGGTTTATTTATCGGTTTAGTGTGAATGATGTTCTGTAATACTGTATTGTACGACAGGCTAGATAACGTTGTGCATGAACCAACCGAGGGAAATACGTGGCATGCAGATCATATAACGATGTACCGTAACCTCCGACCGAGTCGTGTTCGTTTTGAAGCCTACAGTACATCATTATATGATCTGCACGCTACGCATTTCCCTCGGTTGGTTTATGCACAACCTTATCTAGCATGCCGTACAATACAGATCATCCACGACAAACTGATAATTTAACAAAGAGTGTCCTATTTAACGATGTGTGATAGTAGTCTTCGCGGTGCCATAGCGAGTGCCCCTTGTCTTGGGGCTGCCCATGGTGGCGGTGAGTGTAGAAGTTGGCGCTTCTGCAACATCCTCGCGTAGAAGTTTGCCGAAGAGTACATAGTTGGGTATCGTAGAATTTTGCGCTGTACATAACAAACAAGGTGGAAAAATATTACATTACTAATTACAACTAATTAATTACCACTAAACTAATTCATTACTAGTCAACTAACTAATTACCACTAATTAATTACCCCTAAACTATCTAATTACAACTAGCTGACTAAAACTGGCTAATTACGATTACAGTAATAACGGCAAAAGCATAACACAAATTACCAGCCCTTCGGAGGAAGTAATCAATCAGCCCTTCGAGGGAAGTAATCAATCAAAACCGAGCGCCGAGCGACGAGAAGCAACAAAACAATTAACCTCCCAATAAAATTAATTATGTTACGTTCTTTGAGTTCTTAGCGATGAGCGCAAGAACGAGAATCGAAATGCAATTGAGATGAGCGAAAAGCAAGTGCCAGAGTTCGGTATTTATAGCCGAGCGGAGAAGGAGTCGCGGCGTTGGTGCCGGGAATTCCGTAAGCATTGGCGCCGAAATTTCTGGACGAGGCGACAGATGTGTGGAGGAGGAAGGAGGGACGGTGGGAAAGATGGTCACCACGAGGTTTTTTAATTCTCCGCAGAACAGTCGGGGGGTGTTTTGTCTAACCTAACCTAACTAACTAATTAACCTCACTATTTTGGCTGGCGCATGGTGGCCATGCGCCAGCGGACACTAAACTAAATTAACAAAGAGTATCCTATTTGATCGATTATATTTGTATTCATATTTTGTTTTGCTATATTTGTACGCATATTTTGGTTGTTACGTGTGTCCTACAAAGCCATATTATATATCGACATCTCCAACGGAGTTGCAATGTAGCTTTTTTTATACATTCTTCACAGGAAATCATGAAACCTAAATTTGAAATTATCGTGACCTAAATCGTAAATTTTCGAGACAATACCAGAACACATATAAATTCACTGCGTGAGGACACTTCAAAATAAAATTCATAATTTTTTTAGCTCATTTTCTACGTTTATTGATTCATACGAACATGACACTTATACGAAAAAGAGATAACAATTCTGAATGAATAAAATTATGGAAAATTTACACAAGTAAGTACATAGTGTTGAGAGGCTCTACAAAAATTTTCATATTTTTTTGAACTCATTTGCTATAATTTAAAATTCCTTCGAATTTCAGCATAAAAATTAAGAAACCTGAATAAATTAAAAACCCTAACTAACCTAACCCTAACCCTAACTCCTAACTAAACTCACGCTAATCACCCCCAAACTGGCCGACGAGGTGGCGGTGCGCCAAAGGGCGGCGCGACGCCACCTCACTGCCCCCGACGGCGCGGCGGCGGTGGCAGGCACGTGTCATCATGGAGCCGCTGACACACGGTGATCTTGCGCCAGCGGTGCTATTTTTGTAAATACGTCGGGACCATGGTCATTTGTGCAAATACGATTTCGAAACCGGCTGTATGTGCCAAAAATTCGAAGTATTTATAACTCGAAAAAGAATACATCGTATTGTAGAATATCATCTAGTTAATGTAGCTGCTTAATTTTCATCTTCGAGTAAGGTGACATTAGGCTTTCAGATCATAAATGTTTGGTCTCCGATGGGCTGGATCATTGGTTGGCCTTCTTCCAAAGATTTCTACTCCCATTGGCTCGGAAGAAAAAAAATCCTTCTTTCTACTGGCTGAGTGATAGGGGCGGAGCCAATTGGACTAATCCGGTGTCACAGGATATCAGGTCCCAAAAAAAAATTAACAAATATTATCATGTATATATTATGCGTGCACTCCTTAGCCCAAAAGCTATGCACCGCTAGCCCAAAAAAATTTAGTCATTTTGTTCTTTTTTTGTTGGTCATTGAAGCCGAATGATGCATTTTTATCAATGTTTGCTGCATAAATTATTATTTAGTATCGTGTTGCTTGAAAATTATATATAGTGTTATATGTATAGTGAAGTAGTGAACTCATGTCATTTTCGTTCTAGTTTCGCACTAAGTCTAGTCATGTTGGTTGTTTCTGTGATGGGACTACGGCTGTCAGGATCCTTTCGAAACCGCTGTCTATTCTGCTCCGACACTTGAGAGGTGATCTATGTGTGAACAGAGACCCCTCTTCGGAGATTCTTGTAAGTACACATTACGCTGTGATGCTTCACATCACCTTTTGGAATCTGCTGAAGATGTAAGGAATCTATTCGGAAAGGTAGGAGTTCTGGACTGTATTGGCCCCCTGGTGCTCCGTAATTCCTAAACTAGCTCCGTTAACTTTGAATTTTCACTTTTGACCCCTGCTGGCGTGTGCTGCGGCCGGGGACCGCAGCAGCCAAGGTGCTGTGCTCCCCGACGGCAGCAGCAAGGTGCTATCGTCTCACACAGTAGCACCTCCTCTCCTACCCCGGCGCACGCAAATCTAAGAGGAGAGAGAAAATACATTTAAGAATATTTCTTGGAGGAATTTTTAAATATGGCAAATGAGCTCCAAAAATTATGAAATTTTTTGTGGAGACTCCCAGCACAGTTTAATTGCTTGTGTAATTTTTTTAGAATCTTATGAGTTACGATTTTTTGTGTAAAATTTATTTAAGTATACTATTTGTAGGAATTTTCTAATATAGAAAATGAGGTCCAAACATTATAAATTTTTTTCTAGGCTCCTTATACAATGTACTTGATTGTGTAATTTTTTCATAATTTTATATGTTCCGAAATTATCTCGACAAATTAAGGGTTTAGGTCTTGAAAATTAGGACGAAAGGTTTCGAAAATTAGGGTTTCATGATTTCGTGTTACTTGATATGTGGAAAGTTTAGTACCACATGACTACTCTAGGTAAGAGGCACTCCTTCCTCCGCACATCTGTCGCCCCGTCGCTGCTGTCCCCCCTTGCCCATAGTGCTCGCTTTTATGACAATTGTTTGATTGAGTAATGAGGCTAATGGTACCAGTAGGTGGTATGGGTGATTTCGTTAGTGTTTCCAATTCCATCATAGAAATAGGTTTGTGCAATATACTTGGTAATTCCCAAGACCTTTTCAGGGACCCGATATCACATACGATTTTTTGTGGTCCCTGAAGATTCTGCCGTGAAATGGAGTACATTTTTCATTGGTCAATAACTCCATATACTTTGACCGTCCTCATCGTGGGTTTGTTCTTTCTTTTAAGGCGAGTTTATATATAGGCAAGAAGCCCATGGAAAGGAAAATCTCTGACGCAAGCAAGTTCCAGCACCAACATTAACCTTGGGTATTATGTACTCTCCGTTCGATCGCCGGCAAAATTAAGCTGAAATTTATGTCTTTTTTTCATTATGTTTTGATATTTGAGGTTTGCACACAGGAGTACATGACAATACAAACATTACACTTAGCATTTGTTTAGTATTTTTTTCTTGAAGACAATGTAAATCGAGTGATCTTTGGACATGTTATAGCCTTTTGCAATAACTAGAAGGAATAAAAAACAAGAATTAGAACAAGATCATGGAAACCCAGTCTTACACGGTACCTTTCCTAGAACGAAACAGAATGGTTGGGTTTGGATCGACTCTCCTCGTTGTAGTGTAGTTATTACTATTGCATTTGCAGAATGAAACATCACTGGGGGCAGTAAGAACATACACACGAGCTGTAAAAAACACAAAGAAAACATATGCTGATGCTGCCGACACATCATATGGAGGAGTGGTGGCATGGTGACAAGGTCCCTTGTGCCCATGCTAGCTAGTACATCGACCAAGAATTAAATCTAGTTCGACTTTGCGAAGCGCCCCTTGATCCTCGACCTTCCATCAGCACGGGCTTTGCGCGACTCGTACCGGATCTGCTTGCCAAATCTGCAACACAGAAGAAAATAAGAGATGCAGCTATCTCTAGGGAAGAAAAAGTTCAGTAGAATTGCCAGGTGAGATTGTCCCACCTTCTGTTCTTCCTCTTCTCTTTGTAGCGTGAAATCACCGTGCCCCGGTCAGGGTAGAAGATGTCGTATCCGCCCTTCTTGGGGAGAGCCTGCGTCGGCACATCCACAGTAGCTGGATCTTGGCTGCTGTTGTCGATGCTGCTGCTGCGGCTCATACTGGGGCAAATCTCTGATATCTCGGCGAATGAGGACAAGCATGGTTCAGCCGCTGAGCTCACCGGAACCTGCTCGCGCAAAACCTCGGCCTCGCAGGCATCAGTAGGGTCATTGCAATCGATTGCGATCCATGCTTCATGCTGTGGCAAAACCAGAATGAGACAGCTCGAGTGTTTTTCAGCAGTTGTATTACTGAAACATGAATTATTCTGCCTTTGTGACATTGTACTGAAAGGGATTTTGTTGGACCAAAAAATAAAATCTCCTTAGCAGTGCATAGCAACAAGGGCAGAACTACCGCCGGAGCAAGGGTCTCCTAGGCGGAACCCCCTCCCCCGCCAAGGCCGAGGCGCCATGAGCGCGTAGGCACTGTGCTGTAGTTCTCGCGTTGGCTGTGGACCATGGGCTGAGACGCCAAGTGGAAGCCGGCCCAATTGCAGCACAAGCCAATGAAATGTACAGATACACAGCACAAGGTAACCCTAATTCCCTAAATCCCTAACCATTCCATTCCTCATTCCTCCAAGGTGTTAGAGATATGTGTATAGTGTGTTATTCCCTATTGTTATGAGGGGTTATTTGCATATTCACCTCATGTACTTTGTATATATATACTAACCTATTGACCTCATATTGAATACAAGCACTATTCATAACATGGTATCAGAGCGTACCTAGGGTTTTTCCTGTCGCTTCGCTTGTCACCCCGCCGCCGCCTCTCGGATTCGACGGCATCGCCTCTTGTCGTCATTTCGACGTCTTCCGATCGGATCCTCTCATTGCGCGCGCCCCGGGCCTTCGGTCGCTTGTGTGTATATACTCGCCGCCACCGCTGTCTCCAAACGCACACCGCGGCTTCGGGGTCTCGTGGTCTTTGCTCGCCGCATTGCCGCCGGGTCGCTTCCACCTAACTTCGGCGCCTCTTCGATTTTTTTGGTTTAACGACGCCGTTGCCGCTTCTTGCCGCTTCGCTTGTGCTCGCCGGAGCTACCTGTCGCCGGTCCCGACGCCGCCTCGTCGCTTCGGAGACGCCGCGACCGCCGCCGAGGAGACGCCGCACCACCGCCGTCCGTGTGGCTCGTTGTCTCTTCGGTAATCGCCGCCACTACCGCCTTGTTGGTCGCCACGACATCATGCCATCGACGCTGCTGCCGCCGCCGCCACGGGGGAACCCTAGTCCCCCATGCGTGTTTTGGCTCACGGGCCGGTTCGGTTGGCTCGTGGGCCGAGCCAGTTTCGGTTACTTTTAAGTGAGTAAAAAAATGGCGTTCTAACCGCCGCGCCGTCCAGCGCCGTCTGTTAGACTTCGTTGGCTTGGTCGCCGCGCCGTTCAGCGCCGCCTACCAATGGGTATTGTTTCCCTTCCTCACCTGAGTGGTGCTGGTCTGATGCCACTCCCCTCCGTGCTCGCCGCTCGTCCACCTGCTACACCGACTGCTCCACGTTTCAGCACACTGCCTCCTCCAGTGGCTACCACAGGTGGTGGTGGCCACCCTCCATCTGGCGGTGCCCGTCCTCACTGCTTCTACTGCGACAAGGTCGGCCACATTGAGTCTCAGTGCTATAAGAAGCGGCGACATCTTTCACGTCGTTCTTCTACTAGCACTAGCACTGGTGCTTCTATATCGACGTCTGCATCAACTCCTTCAGTAGCTCTCATCGAAAGGTGAGATAGCTAGACTTCGGCCGCTTGCCGCTTCAGTTCTCCTCGGCGGAGTTCTCGCATCGACTCTTGAGCATCGCGAAACCACCCCCTACACAGTCCGGTACCTCCCCATGGATTCTTGATTCTGGAGTACCTTTTCACATGACTTCTGATTCTTCCACTCTGTCTTTCATTACACCTCTTGATTCTCCGTTAGTGTTCTTCTCACCGATGGTACCTCTCTTTCTGTCTTTGGTCGAGGACCTCTTAGCAACTCATCTTTTCATGTTCCTTCTATTGCTCATGTTCCTCGCCTTACCATACAACTTCTTTCTGCTGAGCAGATTACTGACCTTGGTTGTCGGGTCATTCTCGACTCTGACTCTTGTTGTGTTCAGAACCGCCACACAGGAACTCTGGTTGGTTTTGGCCCTCGGCTCCTTGACTCACAACGTCTCTGGGAGCTTTACTGGCTTCACCTTCCTTCCGCTGCCACCATCGCCGTCAGTCTCTCTGCTTCTGCCACTCCGTCTACCGGCTCTTTCCAGCAGTGCCATCACCGTCTTGGTCATCTGTGTGGATCTCATCTATCGTCTTTAGTTTGTCATGGCCTTTTGGGGTCTGTCTCAGGAGACGTGCCTTTAGATTGTCAGTGCTGTAAGTTAGGTAAACAAATTCAGCTTCCTTATCCTCATAGTGAGTCAGTGTCTCAGCTTCCCTTTGATCTTGTTCATTCAGATGTTTGGGGTCCGGCTCCCTTTGTTTCGAAAGGGGGTCATCGATATTATATCATATTTATAGATGATTTTTCTCGCCACACTTGGATATATTTCATGTGTTCTCGTAGTGAGGCCTTATCTATCTACAAACAATTTGCCACTATGGTTCGCACACAGTTCTCCACTCATATTCGTGTCTTTCGTGCTGACTCTGCTGGCGAGTATCTCTCCCGTTACCTGCGCAGCTTCCTTGTTGAGCAAGGCACTCTCGCTCGGTTCTCTTGTCCTGGTGCTCATGCTCAGAATGGTGTCGCTGAGCGCTAGCATCGTCACCTCCTTGAGACGGCTCGTGCAGATCGATGATTGCCGCTCTATCCCACCTCACTTTTGGGTCGAGGTCGTTTCACTCGCCACTTATCTCGCCAACATCCACCTCTTTCGCTTCTTCAGGTGCGATCCTGCTGAGCGCCTCTCGTGGTCTTCTTCCGACTACTCTGTCTATTAAATGCATTTATCGTGTTTGCTACGTTCTCCTCGCCCCTCGAGAACGCACCAAACTGACTGCTCGGTCTATTGAGTGTGTCTTTTTGGGATACAGTGTCGAGCACAAAGGCTATCGGTGCTGGGATCCTGTTGGTCAATGGATGTGGATTTCTCGGGATGTGACTTTCGACGAGTCTCTTCCCTTCTACCCACGTCCTGCCTCTCTTTCGGCTTCCTCTGTGGAGTCTCTGTTTTTTTACCTTTCCAGATACACCTATATCTGTCTTGCCCTCGTCCACCCGTCCCACTGAGTCTCCACATATTCCTCCTGTAGCCTCTCCGCTGTTGTTGCCGCCTGCTTCGTCTCCTTCGGCTCCTTAGGCTCCTCCCACTACAGTACATTTTTCCCTCTCTTCTACACTCGTCAACCTCGTATTAAGGATCTTCCAGAAGAACCATCTTCTCTCGATGTTCTATCTTCTCCTAATGCTCCATCTTCCCCTGATGGGTCATCTTCTCCTCGCTACGCTCTCCGCGATCGCTAGTCGATTCGGCCCCCTGCCTGTTTTGCTTTTGCTGGTGTAGCTACTCATGAGCCTGTCTCCTACCGGGATGTTGTTACTCATCCTGAGTGGTAGATGCCATGGCCGAGAAGATTGCTGCCCTCGAGCGTACTGGTACTTGGGATCTTGTTCTTTTTCCATCTCACTCTCGTCCCATCACGTGTAAGTGTGTCTATAAGATTAAGACTTGCTCTGATGGCTCTCTTGAGCGCTGTAAGGCGCGTCTTGTTGCTCGTGGCTTTCAGCAAGAGCATGGTCGTGACTACGACGAGACTTTTGCTCCTATAGCTCACATGACAACTGTCTGCACTCTTCTTTCAGTGGCGTCTGTTCGCCACTGGTATGTTTCTTAGCTTGATGTCAAGAATACATTTCTTAATGGCGAGTTGCGTGAGGAGGTCTACATGCATCCGTCACCTAGGTATTCTATTCCTGAGGGCATAGTCTGTCGCCTTCATTGCTCTCTTTATAGCCTTAAGCAAGCCCTCGTGCTTGGTTTGAGCGCTTCTCCTCTGTGGTCACTGCTGATGGCTTTTCAGTTAGTGATCATGATCCTGCGCTCTTTGTCCACACTTCGTCTCGTGGTCGGACTCTTCTTCTTCTGTATGTTTATGATATGATCATTATCGGAGATGATTTCGAGTACATTGCCTTTGTCAAGGCTCGTCTTAGCGAAAGCGATTCCTTATGTCGGATCTTGGTCATCTTCACACTTCCTTAGGATTGAGGTTACTTCCACTCCAGATGGTTTCTTTATGTCCCAAGAGAAGTATATTCAGATCTTCTTAATCGCGCCTCTCTCATCGATCAACAGATCTTGTTGAGACTCCCATGGAGCTCAATGTTCACCTCCGACCCTCGATGGCGAGCCTCTTTCTAATCTGACTCTTCATCGCCATCTTGTTGGGAGTCTTGTCTACCTTGTTGTTACTCGTCCGGATATCACTTATCCATCCACATTTCGAGTCGGTTCGTCTCTGCCCCACTCAGTCCACTCTGACCACCTTCTTCGAAGTTCTGCGATACCTTCGTGGGACTATCTCTCACCGTCTCTTCTTTCCACACTCCGGCTCGTTCTGACTTCAGCTTATTCGGATGTTACTTGACCAATGATCCCTCGATCACGGTCTATCTCTACTTACTGAGTTTTTCTTTATGGTTCTCTCATTGCCTGGAAGACGAAGAAACAGACTGCAGTGTCCCGTTCGAGTACAGAGGCTGAGTTGCGAGCTATGGCTCTCTTGACAACAGAGATTACTTTGCTACAGTTGTTACTTGAGGATTTTGGTGTTTCTGTCACTACACCGACTCATCTCTTGTCAAACAGTACAGGTGCTATCAGTATTGCCCGTGACCCTCTCACCAAGTATATTGGTGTTGATGCTTCCTTCATGAGGTCTTGTGTGCATGATCAGGTGATTGCTCTTCAGTATGTGCCTTCAGAGCTTCAGATAGCGGATTTCTTCACGAAGGCCCAGACTCGAGCACAGCACGGCTTCTATCTCTCCAAACTCAGTGTTGTTGATCCACCATAAGTTTGAGGGTGGGGTGTTAGAGATATATGTATAGTGTGTTATTCACACAAGGCTCCAACACCCAGCCCTCCACGCCCATCAGTAGCCGCAGCATGTGACGCTGGTTGAGTTGGCCTTGTGGCGGCGGGTGTTGCAAAGACGCAAGACGCAAGACAAAGTGAGGGCAGGCGCAAGGGCTACAACGCGGGAACGGCGAGGCACCGAGCCGCCGAGTACCGAGACAGCACCAAGGCAGTGAGCACCGAGGTCAGCCTTGACTCATCTTGTAGTCTTGAATTTTGATTTCCTACTATTGAATCATATTATGTCTCGGAGTATTTTACACTACAAGTTTGTCCCGGATCTTCTAAATTCCTGGTTCCGCCACTGCATAGCAATAGTATTATCAATCCTAGTTGTCTGTTGCAATTAAAAAGATCCCTAACTAATTACTAAATAATATTGCTCTCTCTCTTGGTATGATACATTTAATTGAGGTATCGGAATATATTCCTTAATTAGATGACTACTAATGCCATGACCATACATACTCACTTTCTCAGAAGTTAGAACTATGTTTGGTATTTTTAGATTCCAAATTGCCGAGGGCTTGTGAGCTTTCTGATCAATTGTCTCATTCAAAAATTCAGAGGTCAGGCTACTGTTTGTTGCGTAAACTTTTCTTTGGTAGGCTGGTAACCTGGTACAATTTGCCAGCCAACAATGTGTAAATTTAGTCAGGTGGATTCTTTATCGTTTTCTGCACTGAATTCGAGAATATCAACAGCAGAGTAAATTTAGTCAGGCAGATGTGAAGATACAGAATCAAACCTCACAAGAAGGTACATCCATGCTTGCTGCCTCATGGCTAGCCTCAGCGCCAAGAGCCCCAAAATCACCATACCCAATAATAGCATACTCTGATGATTCCCATGAAGGCAGCTGATCACCGGCCGGCTCAGCCTCCACGTAAACCGCCGCCTCCGACTTGGCGAGCTCCCCGAGCTGTCGGAGAACCTCTTCATTCAGCTCCCCGCCGGGTGAGTTCTGATTCTTGTAGACCACAGACCGAACGGTGATTTTTTCGGACAGTGGACAGTAACTGTTACAGATTTGCAATTAGTGTACTATTGCTACCTACCTTGGGAGAGGATGGCGCGAGGAGAGGTTGGAGGCCATGGCAAGAAGTGGTGGGTACGATCAGGTCGTCCAAGCTGATCACCTGGGGCTCTTCCCAGACAGACCACCGCCCCTCGTCGGCCTCCTTCTCGCACTCGTCAACGCCGAGGATAGCCGCAAGCTCACTCACCGAGGGGCACCCGGCGTACCCTTCCACCGTGCGACGGTCATCTAGCGGCTCACCCTGCGCGCCGTCGTCCCGGTGGTTCTCAAAGTCGCAGTTTGAACAGAGGAAGCGTGCGGCAGGGCGGAAGGAAGCCGCAGCGGCACGGCAGACGGCGCAGAGCGGAGCGCGGGCGTGGCGGTTGCAGACCGTGTTGGCGCCGTGGACGTGGCGGTCGCACGACAGGCAGAGCCTGGCGGAATCAGCCCGGCAGTAGACAACGCCCGGCATGCCGCTGCAATAGTCACACGGGGACATGGCTTCCTTGGCTTCTCCTTGAACCGGCCCAGATGCCAGTAGCGTCTGCTGCTCATCTCGCACCATAGTAGGAACTAGGAAGCTTGGGAGTTGTGAGTTGTTACGAGAGCGTCGCTACGCGCAGCAGAAGAGACGAGGGGGAAGAGGCGCGCGTCGTCATGAATCCGCTTGCTTGAGGGATAAGAAGAGGAGAGGAGGCTCCTCCTCCAGGCTGTTGGATCAAGGGAGAGGGGAAATGGATGGAGATAGGAAGAGACATCTTTCAAAGGCCTTTCTTATAGAATTTATTTTCGAGGACAAGTATATGTGACTGTATTAAAGAGCGAAATTGATGGCTCGAAAGGGAGAGACGGGGACAAGTGTCCCGTAGTGTTTCTGAGTTTAGTTGATTGCCTTCTCTTCTATGTCTGTGTTGATCGACAGTGATTGTTTATTTCACTGTGTTGTTAAACTTTGCGGTTGTATTTCTACACAGTTTTGTTTTCTTTTCCCACGTAAGCGTAATGAATGACACGATTTTACGTATTCTCGGGAAAAAAAAGGCAGGTGAGACACTTCCTTTCACATGACTTGTCAGTTGTCACTTGGTGTGAATACTGTAGAGCTAGATCTCTGCGGCCTCACAAAACTACAGAAAATCTAGGAGACGTCGCCACGGAGAGGAGAGGAGAGAATCGGACAACTGCGAGAGAAATTCTGCAAGGCAGAGGATGCGAATCGTTCGTGTCAATGGTCTCTTTCGCCGACGGTTACACCAGCCCGTCTAAATACGACAAAAGGACACACCGCCACCGCCCGCGATTTCTTCAGGCTTCGACGTCGACGGACACCCTTCTGCCTCTCCTTCTGGAGTCTGGGCAGAATCGGGGATGTCGCCGCCGTGCAACGGCTAAAACATGACCCGGAATTGCCAAGAATTTCTTGGTACGACATGGATCGTCGTAATATACTACTGCATGACCAAATTTGAGTATTTGACAAGTCCAATATACGGAGTTGCTGCTGCCAGAACCCTGGAATATCAAACTTGAGTATTTGACAAGTCCCAATATGCAGGAATTGCTGCTGCCAGAACCCTGGATTACTACTTAGAGCAACAAATTGCATACTTACTGGTAGGGCTACGAACGAGCCGAGCTCGAGCGAGCCTGAGTCAGGGTCCACGCTTGAACCTCGGCTCGAGTAAGCTTGATACCAGTCAAAAACATATAACAATTCTCAACAATTAGAAAAGCTTGAGGAAAGTTTGGTAACAGTTAACATGCAATAATTTTTAACAAGATAGGAGGACAATTCGAGCAATTTTCAACAAGATAGGAGGAGGGCTATTCGCGAGCTTGAGATCAGGTTCGAGCTCGGTTCGTTTGGAGCTCGAACAGTTCGCGAGCCTTGAGTTTTTTTTTACAGGACTACCTACTGGACTAAAATTTGCTGACAGGAAACTCACTTTGCCCTTAATAAAAAGAAACTGATGATTTCTAGCAACAGTCACTACATAAACTGGGTTAAAACATTATGTTTGCTAAAGAAATGAAAAAAAAAGGGCTGAAAACCAGTAAACCAATGGGTAGGCAGAAAACCACTATCAGGAGCACTGAAGGAGGCTGGTGCATCATGTATGCTTCAATAGATGGACCAAAAGAGCAGTACTTAGCCCCACAAAGCAGAAATAAAACTAGAAATTGATAGGTTGGACCAGTCAGGTCACCTGTCAGTATCTTAGTACATCATAACTGAAATTAGGCAAACACATGAATCATAATAGAAATGTCATATGCTGAAGACCTGTGCTGAAATGATGATGGATTCTCTTCAAATCAAGGAGTCATTTTCAGGTTCGCAACAGCTTTCATAAAAAAAATGGACTTCTATGAGACTAAATGGCAAGCACTTCACGAAAAAGAAACAATTTTAGCCCTCGCGTTAGCTACTTAGCATTTGTGGCACTATGGCCTTTGCTAACAACATAGATAAACTGAGTCCTGACTCCTGAATCCTGATGCACATTAGTCGTCAGACACTCACGCCAAACATCATCATAACACACTGACAGGGCATGTATTAAATCACACAGAATGTCTAAACAAGAAAACATGAATTCCAAAATGAGGTAAATACTAAAACAGAAAAACCTGAGCTTATGGAGAAGATGCAGATAACATACAAAATAAGAACATGCTGATTAAAAAGTTATAGCTGCAGAACACTACTGGTAATTGAAGAATCATTGGGCATCGCTCTACAAACCACATCATCGTAAAAGAACCAGAGGCTCAGATCAGTATTAATACACATTAATCTCAGGTACCAACAACAAAGGTAAGTAGGTCAGTGATGCACAAACACAAATGATACTGACAAAATGTATTGCTATCACATACATATGAAAGATCTGATGGCAAGCAGGAAAACAAAGATAATCGACACATAAGTGATACTATCCTGATTTTGAGAAGCAAGCAAGCTGAAATTAGACCTATGTACTTTTAGTCACCACACCAAAAGAGAGTACCATTTGATAATATCATTAGTTTCATGGTGGATAATGAGGAATGAATACAGATACACTGTAAGTTAACAATATCATATACATGTGTGTATGCATCCGACTATTCACCAAGATACCAAAGCATAACAAAGTGTAGTCCTCGATCAGATAGGCCTTCCGTGAAATACAAAAACAAGATAAGAGAGTTATCCTTGGCACAAATTACTAAACCTTGCATGGTGATACAATTCTAATTTGACCATTGTAGGCATCTTTCAGACTAATAAATGTATAACATACTAGTTTAACCTCAACTACCAAAAAAAAATATTGCAGAAACATCACTAAATTTACAGTACATCCAATAATTGGTGGTAACTGAAGCTAAAGCCTTCAACCACCACTCACCAAAATGTAATTTGGAAGGCTTAAGCACAAACGGTACCTTTCCGTCATGATTTTTTGCAGCACATGCTTGAACCCAGCGCCGTGCAAACAATGATCTCAATCCGAAGTCAAAACTCATTAATGTACGAGGCATGACTTGCTCTTTGCTTCACACCTCCAAAATTGCAAAATAGAAACCAAACTAATCTATCTCCCTGTGCCATCAAGATCTAAACTTTTGGCCTTCGGAATTCAAACCATACCTCGTAATGGTTAAACAACAAGCTATCATGAGTGTGCTTCCCCACATATTCAAGCCCCAGTTCTGCAAGCCGCCGTGTGCACTCGTCGCCACCCAATCTTGAGCAAAATTTAATGTTATGCGACACAAAAATCCTGCCTCTCTGTGGCCTCAGCTTCCGTGCAAGCCTCTCAATCCCAGTCCAAACAAGCTTATCTGGAATGTGGAGGAGCACGGCACTTGCATAAATAAGATCATACATAACCGTATCCCCAAACTTGCTGAAATCCATATCCTCCCCTCTCACAATCATTGGCCGCTTGTACAACAGCCCCTGCGATGGCAGTTCATACCGAAGCGCAGCCATGAGCGACAGCTCATCACGCTCCAGGCAATGGAACCTCCCAGTCGAGAGAAACCGAATGAAATGCAGACCAACACGAAGCGTCCCACATCCAATTTCAAGAACCTGGTCTCCGGGCGTGAGGGCGGAGGCATTAGCGAGGAACTCGAAAACATCACGGCCACCAGCCCATGGCTCGCCGTAGTTACTGTGGTGCTCCTCAACAAGGAGCTCCCCAGGGCAAGGCAGCGCGGTGTGGTTGGCTGCCTTCTCGTCCGGATAATGAGAGATCCCGTGGTGCCTACAGTGCAGGTACAATACTAAGATGTTAATTTCACTTGCTGTTGTCCAAGATCGTAACAATGATATAGTCAAACTAATCCTTCACCAGACGCAATCGAAACTGGGAATGCGGCGATCTGAAAGTACGAGTGGGCGTGGTTGGGTACTTGGGGTGTAGTATACCTGTTGATGTCGAAGAGCTGCTGCTCGCGGGTGCGGGGGTTGATGCCCTTGCGGAGGCGGTGCCAGGCGTCGTGGGAGGCGAGGAGGAGGAGGGAGTTGGAGGCGAGCTGGGCCTTGAGCCAGGCGACGTCGGCAGGGGAGGTGGTGACGGGCGCGGGGGAGGCGGTGGTGGTGGTTGTGGTGACGGTGGTGGTGGTGGGGGCCGAGCAGGCGCAGAGGTGGGCCGCAGAGGAGGACGGGGAGGGGAGGAGGAGGAAGACGAGGAGCGCGGCGGAGGAGAGCAGGAGGAGCAGCGCCGGCACGGTGAGCAGCCGCACCGTGGACGCGCTCGACGGGAGCGCCATCGGGGAAAGGAGCGCAGCGCAGTGCGGGGGGTTGGTCTGGATCGGGGACGGTGCGGTGCGGTGCGGTGGAGTCGTCGGTTTGGGCCTTGGGATCTCATCTCGTGCTGGCGATGGCCTAAAGAAGACTTGGGTGGAGTGGCCTAGAAGACGCAAAGATGGAGGCCTGTTTGCTGAATCGGGTTGACGATTCCTGAGCGGTGGGAGACGCGGTACGGCAGTAGGTAGCTGGTGATACGACGCGGGGCGGGCGACGAGGATATGGCCCTCCAACCGACGAACCGGGACATCAGCGAGAGCGTAGGATCGTTGATGACAATAAGAGGAGGTGAATCATCGTAGAAGATTTTTCGTATTCTTCAACACCTCGGATCAAATTAGCATTCTACAGTTGCACTAGCACAACATAAGCACAGCCGCATCGCGTGCAAGCTGTCGCTAGCAACTCACGTCAGCCTCACGTACAGCCTCTGGTTCAGGGCATGCACAAAATTCAAAGCCTCCTCTCAATCGCACTCCCTAGATCGGTTCTTAGGAGAGATAACGACCAACAGCAAAACACTTCATCTCATGCAGAAAATACGATGGCCATTAAACACATGATGATGCCTTTTTACTAAATCAAAGATGATCCCAACAGACTCAAAAGCATAAAGCTACCAGGCTCCTCATCTCACGCATAAACCAAAAGCCACAAGTCACGATTGCTAGCAATAAACAAATATAAAAACTCAAGCCTCATGCACATCCAAAAGCACCGGCCATCAAAGCCAACAGCAAAAGAATTAATCAATCCAAAAAGCTGCAACAGCAAGCAATAAACAAATCCAAAAGACTCAAGCCGCCATGAACATTCTCCAGAGAAACAATGCTCGCAACACCTTTTTCAATTAACATGCACACCAAAGAAATCGGTTTGCCAAAGAAGCAAATGCATCGCCACCTGCGGTACGCGGTTCTTGCTTTTTCGTCTCACAGATCACGATCTTGCATGTACTGCCGCAACCCTAGGACTAAAACCTCCTGCCGCCGCCGCCTAATTTCTTTTCTGTTGTGTCTAAGCTATACTCTGCAACCACCGCCACCAGCATATATATATATGTTCTAGCACCTGCACCCCTACGGAGAGGCCGTAGTCTCTAAACCCAAGACGTGTCCTCATTCAACACGGATACATAATCTAATCCAATCCTAACAAACAAGGATTTCCTAATTTCTCTCAGCTTTCCAATTTTGGACACTCCCAAAATTGTCACGTGTCGTAGCCTCCGAAACGCGCCTTCGTAGCTTCAACACGCATCATCTATTTTTGATCTCCACGCACCCCAACTCTAGCTCGACCGTCTCCTCCAGCATCCTCGACCCTCTGGACCATGACTTCGCACCAAGCCATCTCCCGGTCACCGCCGTAGACTACAATCGCCTCCGAGTTATCCTGCACATGCAAAGACCAAAACACCATCTTTTTCCCGGCACAAGATTTTCCTAACTTGACCGACATTAGTCCACACACACCACACGCCTCAAATAATATCAGTACCCAACATTGTCAATTATTCATCAACTAAAATATACTAGACCTAGCCACATGGTCTAACAATTTCCCCCTTGATGAATACATTGACAATACTTCAAAATTGTGAATTTGAAATAGAAGAAATTTGCAAAAAGAAAGTTTCAAAGCTGCAAAGCAAACACTTCAAAACCATAGTGAAAAACTCTCCTTCAACATAAGGAGCTGCAAAACTCCCCCTCAACACAAGGAAAGCAAATTTCTCTATTTTTTTTTCAAATTTTTCCATTTTTCTCCTCCTTTGGCAATGTAATCATCAAGAACTTCAGAGACATAATAATTCTAAAACAAGGGAGCAAGGAGAGTAAAAATCAAGAAGCTTTGTAGATTATGCAAATCAATTTAATGAAGTAACCAAGCCATCTTGTTGAGTAGAGCTTAACCGGATCATATAAAATCATGTATCATGTAGCAAAGATAAGCCAAGTCAGTACCACTTGAAGGGTGATTATGCAATTTTAACTTGATGACAGGCATCTCAACAATAACTAAACCGATCATAAGCACCACAAAAAGATATCACCAAGAAAAGTGAGAGCCTAACGGTGAGACACAAGTTAAATCTAGATGAGCTAGCAGTCTCATATAACACCCTATTGCTTCATTTTCAATTCTTATTTGCATGTGGCATGCTTGTAGCATACTTCTTTTCATTTAAGCACTTTTGTGTGCATATTTTGTTTTCTTTGAATATACATAGCTATGTATGGCATGCTTGAAGCATACTTCTTTTCATTTGAGCACTTTTGTGTGCGTATTTTTCTTTTGAATACACATAGCTATGCATGGCATGCTTGAAGCATACATCTTTTCATTTTCCTTTTCTCAACCCTTTATCTTTTATAACATGCCAAATTGAGTGAGCATAAAGGATTGCAAAGAGAGATATACTTGCTTCAAATCCAAGATTTAAAATAAGACTCACAAACAAGCTTATCCTTTTCTATGGACATCTCCAAGTGATAACAATAATCAATCTAGTCAAAGTTTTCAGCCATGTCATGCTTTAGTTCTAAATGTATCAAATTAATTAAAACCAGTCAAGATCAAAGCTACACAGCACATAAATAAATATGATAAAGAAAGCTCTACAACTCAGTTGATTTCAATGGCTTGGACTTAATGACTTTGTTTAACAAGAATAATAATCAAAGCTTCTTAACTTTTAAACCCAAACTCCCCCTTAGAATAAGCTCATAGGATGCAACACACCCAATTCACTTTGCAAAATAGCAGATCATGCAGAAACAAACAGTTTTGAGAAAGAAATAGCAACTAAAACTCAACAAGGTGAAGAGCAACATCACCCTTTTCACATGGTCTCTCATAAAATGAAATATCTTGGAAGCCATCAAAGAAAATGAAGAACCATCAAGTGATCCAATCAAGCAATGATGCAAAAGACTGGAATCAAAAGAAGCCCATGTTCTACAACCTCGACAGCTGTTCTTACAGCACAGGAAACATCGGTCTCAAAGTATTGGAGTTTGTGAGATAAGATTTAGGGATCCAATATTGAGATACACGATGAACAAGAGCAACAAAACTAGAATAAGAACCATGTGTGTGTGAGCGATCAAAACGCCAAAAAGAGGCCTGTCTAACTGCTCCTTGAAATGCAGGCAATGCTGAACAAGATTTATTTGAATGATAACTCAAACCAACATGTGAACCAGATTTAAAATCATCATAAAAGTTCTCTAAAAACCTAGTTTTCGCATTAGTTTTAGGAATAACAAAAGTGGATGCACGTTTTTGTTTTAAGACATTCAATCTTTCCTTTTTCTCTTTTTTAACACGCCTAAAGCAAAATTCACGCAAGTACCCATCTCTACCACAATAGGTGCAATGAAATTTAACATAAGTATATTTCTTTTGAGATAATGAGCTAGCACCCACAATATTAGTAGAAGAGCTTTGCACAAAACTAGCATATTTAAATACAGTTTGTTTTGGTTCAGATTTTACTTCAAATTTTCTAGGTTCAAGAGGCTTAACAACCTTAGGAGGATAGTTCTTGGCATGCTCAATAAAATCAAATCCTAGACCTTGACTTTTAAGACTCACTTTTGACTTGTCTAGGATCATATTCAAGTTTTTCTTGCCAAAAGAAAATCTCTCTAAAGTGTCCTTAAGGTACTCATTTTGTTTAGCTAGAGTAGGACAAGTTGTGCACTTAATGATTCATTCACAGTTTTCTTAGAAGCACTAGATTGAGCCAATCTTTCTTTTTCAAACAAACTCATTTAGTTGTCCGTCAAAGCTTCTATCTCTATTGTAAGTTTAGGACAGTTAGAGCAAGAAGCTATCTCATGATAAAGCATCTGTTGGATTGTTTTCGAGAAGTATTGAGTCTAGCTTCTAGCAATTCACATTTAGAGCAAGTTTTAGTTTGAGCATTTGACATACTTGACTCTAAACAAGTAGAACTAGACTTGAGCTTTTCAATTTCATCATATGCAAGTTTTAACTTTTCATCACAAGAGTCATGTGCTAGTCTTAACTCATCAAATTTAGTATGTATTGACCTAGCAGTCTCCAATTCAGAAAATAAAACTTGGCAAGACTCACAAGATTCATCATCAGGAATAGAAGCTTTAAGTCTATCAATTTCAGAATTTAAACTCTCAACAACAAGATCATGTTTCTTTATTTTCTTTTTATACTTTTTGAGCTCATCTGTCAACCTAAGAACAGACGAGATAAATCAGATAAGAAGGTTTTACTTCATCGATCATCCTTTGTAGAGATCATCATTGTTAAGCTCCTCACCGCCGCCATAAAACACATCCTCGTGAAATCCGCCTCCTTTGCTTTCTTGCCGTTGTCCTCATCGCCGCCTTAATCAACATCACTTAATTCAATCTCATCAAGTGCTGAGAGTATTTTTTTACTGCCTTACGATTATTGTGCTTCTTGCTTGAGTCAATCTTGGATTTAGAGCGACGAGTTGGTACTTTGTCATCTTTGACCTCCTTACTCCTCAGTTTGGGACAATTCATCTTCATGTGGTTTAGCTCTCTACATTCATAGCATCCGATTGGACCACCTCTCCGCCTTTGATCCGATGTTGTTAATTGCCTTGGTCACCTGTTGGAGAAGAGTACAAGTCGCTCTTCCGAATCTCCTCAAACTGTTCATCTGTGGAAGAAAACAAAACAGACACAAGACAAGTGCTCGAAGAAGCAGCCTGCATGGGGTTAGTCATAAGAGCTAAAGATGATGATTTATCACTTTTAGATGGCACAGCTTTTATCTCATAGGTTTTCAATCTAGAGTAGAGATCATCCATGGTTAAAGTATCTAGATCGATAGTCTGATTGATAGTTGTGACAACCATCAACCACTCAGAACCTAAAGATCTCAATATTTTAGTTGCATTATCTTCATCAGTCGGAATAACACCAACACCACGCAAACTACTCAGTATCTTTTTAAAACGAGCAAAAAGATCATCAATAGATTCACTAGGCTTCATAGCAAAATCAGAATACTCTTTTTGATAAAGATTCTTACGCACTTTCTTAATTTTAGTCGTTCCCTCATGATAATCGCAAAGAGTCTTCCATATTAAATGGGCAGAGCTAATATGAGCTACACGATCAAACTCTTTGCGAGAGATTCCTTGAAACAACAAGTTACGAGCTTGAGAATTTAGATCAACACCAGCTTTATTTAAATTAGTAACAGTAGCAGAAAGCACATAAGTACTAGAAACCTTATTCCATACATC
Source organism: Phyllostachys edulis (assembly GCA_036346405.1). Lineage (NCBI taxonomy): Eukaryota > Viridiplantae > Streptophyta > Magnoliopsida > Poales > Poaceae > Phyllostachys > Phyllostachys edulis. Next base: position 7,013,101 of record CM070561.1, on the reverse strand, counting down.
ACTACCTTGAGCCTCAATATATGCTTGCATACGACACTTCCAAAAAGCGAAATTAGTACCATCTAGCATGGGGGGACGATTCACACACCTCTCTGACGCCATAGCAACTTAGCTCTGATACCACTTATAGGATCGTTGATGACAATCAGAGGTGGGGGTGAATGATTGTAGAAAATTTTTCGCACTCTTCAACACCTCGGATCAAATTAGTATCTCACAGGTGCGTTGGCATAATAATATAAGCACACCAAGATCACAAGGTAAGCAGCCGCTAGCAACTCACGTCACCTCACGTCTGACCTCCGGTTCAGTGAGCAGAGCATGCACAAAATCCAAAGCCTCCTCTCAACAGACTCCTAGATCGGTTCTTAGGAGAGATAACAACCAATAGCAAAACACTTCATCTCATGCAGGAAATACGATGGCCATTAAACACATGATGATGCCTTTCTACTAAATCAAAGATGACCCCAACAGACTCAAAAGCATAAAGCTACCAGGCTCCTCATCTCACGCATAAACCAAAAGCCACAAGTCACGGCTGCTAGCAATAAACAAATATAAAAACTCAAGCCTCATGCATATCCAAAAGCACCGCCCATCAAAGCCAACAGCAAAAGAATTAATCAATCCAAAAAGCTGCAACAGCAAGCAATAAACAAATCCAAAAGACTCAAGCCGCCATGTAACACTCTCCAGAGAAACAATGCTCGCAACACCTTTTTCAATTAACATGCACAGCCAAAAGAAATCGGCCGCCGCCAGCAAGCAAATGCAAGTCGCCTGCATGCGTACCGGTTCTCAATTTTTCGTTTACAAATCACGCTGTCTTTGACCATACTGCGACCCTAGGACTAAAACCTCCTACCGCCGCCGCCTAATTTCTTTTCTGCTATGTCTCAGCTATACTCTGCAACCACCGCCACCAGCATATATATATGTGCTAGCACCTGCACCCCTACGGAGAGGCCGTAGTCTCTAAACCCAAGACGTGTCCTCATCCAACATGGATACATAATCTAATCCAATCCTAACAAACAATGATTTTCTAATTTCTCTCAGCTTTCCAATTTTGGACACTCCCAAAATTGTCACGTGTCGTAGCCTCCGAAACGCGCCTCCGTAGCTTCAATACGCATCATCCATTTTTGATCTCCACACGCCCCAACTCGAGCTCGACCGTCTCCTCCAGCATCCTCGACCCTCTGGACCATGACTTTGCACCAAGCCATCTCCCGGTCACCGCCGTAAACCACGATCGCCTCCGAGTTATCCTGCACATGCAAAGACCAAAACACCATCTTTTTCCTGGCACAAGTTTTTCCCAACTTGACCGACATTAGTCCACACACACCACACGCCTCAAATAATATCAGTACCCAACATTATCAATTATTCATCAACTAAAATATACTAGACCTAGCCACATGGTCCATCTAACAGAGAGCATGCTGCAATGGTGGATGGCACGCAATGAGGGGGAAGGCCAGCAGAGCTCACTCGGGCTAAACTCCGTGCTCATTCTTGTTTTCTGGCAAATTTGAGGCACGAGCATGGACTGCTGCAGGTGCGAAAAGATTGAGCAAAATGATCCCGGATGAAAACATCGCGACTGCAATTTAGCTAGAATGTATTTGTTGCATCTGCATCTGCCGTGACACGAGCACGCCGTCGTCCTCGTGACGGCCCTCACTGTCCTCGTCTTGACATTGCTTGGTTTCTTCCCGCTCCTCAACAAAGCCATTGCGTAGTGCAATTCTGATAACAGTGTTAATTGAAGGATCAGACGCCCGTGGGGGGAAATAAACGGTTTTACTAAAACACAGACACCTGTTTTTTCTTTAATCGCAGTTGATTTTCTAGCCGTCCGATTTGTGCTAAGATTTGTTTATTTTCGGGTTGGTCTGTGTTGTTATTTGGTTGCGGTTTTTGTTTCCATACCCGATCCGTTTGTCTCGATTTTAGTTTAATCTCTGTCTCCATCGTTTTCAGATAGAGCGTGAGTGAGAGAGAGTAAAAACCGAAGGGGGGAATAGAGGAGGCGACCTGGTTGCCACATCCACGGCGGATCGGCGGTTTTCGCCGGGGAGCGGCATCCTTGCCTTCATTTCTAGTGACCAGCAGCTCGGCGCGGCTTCCTATTGTGTACGACTGTCGATTTTTGGTTCACCTCGTCCTTGATCAGCAATGGGCAAAGTATTTTGCTTGCTAGGCTCTCTAGAAGGCATTTTTTGATAGGTATGATCTGTTTTGCTGTTGTAACATCCCAAATTTTCAAATTTGATTAAAAATAAAATTTAATTATTTCCCTTGAGTTTTCTGAATTTTCTAGAATTTTTAAAAGCTTTTCCTATTTATGTTGAAGCCAAAATAATTTAATTACAAAAGCAAATACCAATGTTAAGTTGGAAATATTTTATTTAGGTCCAGAACATCTCAAGGAATTTCTCTGTAAATTTTTCAATTATTTTTGGACCCTATTAGCTATTTTCTAAAGTCCTAAAAGAATTAATGCAAATTCTGAAAATGAAAAATCCTTGGAAAATCCAAAACCTTATTTGGGGTCGAATTTTCGTTCGGCCCAATTCCTGTTCGCGCTCATGGCCCAAACTCGTTAGTCCGGCCTCTCCCGCGCAAGCCCGCGCCCTCTCCCTTTCCTCTCTCACCGCCAAGTGGACCCTACTGCCGCTCTTCCCAGGTCATCTTCTCCAGGCGCCACGCCGCACCCGACATCGCCACGCGGCTTCACTTCTCTGCCACGCCGCGCCTCGCCAGCAACCCGCTCCCCGCCGCGCTAACGCCGCCGCCCTCGCCTATAAATCTGGTCGCGCTCCTCCTTCCTCGCCCTTTCTCTCTTCCTCGCCCGGAGCCGCACCACCATCTCTCCCTCTTTCTTCTTCAACGCCGGCAGCGTCGCCTCCTCTTCACCGTGCCACCGCCTCGGTGGGATTCACGCCGTCGGAGCCGCGTCACCCCGCGCCTCTCCTCCTCCTCTCTCCATTCCTCTCATTCACCCCTTCTCTCCCCCTCTAACTTCGTCGTATTTTGTCTTTGAAGATCGGTGGCCGAAGCTCCTCTCACCGGTGATTTCACCGCCGCCTACATCTCCGACACCGTGATGCCGAGAGCTCCTCTGTGCGCGCACCCTCTACCGCTGAGCGTCACTAGAGCGCCGCCGCCACTTTCGCCCTAACCCATCGCCACTTCACCGCCCCGCCGCCGGCCATCCCATCACAAATCCCCAACACTAAGGTGAGCACTAGGTTCCCTGAACTCAGCTTGTCCTACTAGCACCCTCGTCGGCGGCCAGATGACTGTCGTTCGTCAGTGGGCCTTCATGCCCGTGCCACCGCCGTTTCGGCGCTAGCGTGGCTGCCACCGCACGCCACCTCACCCGCTTCGCCCCTCGTGGCCGCCACATGTCGGCCCCGTCACACCCGCGTGGACACACGCGTGGCAGTCGACACTATAGCCATGCGCCGAGACCAGCCCGCGTGGGCCCCACATAGCAGAGGCACAAGTTTCGTCCACTGACGTCAGCATGACGCAGTAAAGGAATTTGCTTCGGAAAAATAAATCGGGAAAATTCCTTTTTCTATCATTTCGTGATTTTTTAAACTTCCGGTTCCGGGAGCCCGTTCTTCTTCGTACGAGCTCCGATTTCAGTGATTCAAATTTCTAAATTCATCTAAAATCATTATCTACCTATCTATACTATAATTTCTCAATTTGGAGTTCATTTGAATCTTTTTTTAATATTATTTGAATTTGGCTCCTATTCACGTGTAGATTTCGACAACTCCGAGGAAGTTGATTTTTGTGAAGAATTAGATCCTCAGGAATATGAGCAAGGCAAGTTACATCCTTTGATCATATTTGATCCTAGTATTTCAAATTATTTAAATTCTATTTTAAATTATTATTGCATGTGTATTTCTATTCAATGTAATTTAAATACCTGTTTTAAAATTTTAGTTATGCCTAAATCCCTTGTACTGCCAATCTTGATATCAAAATGAATATACCTTGACACCTTAGATGAAAATCTAGTTGATACAATAGTATGAGCTAGAATCTGTTGAAAAACTCTTTGCTTAGTCATGCTTAGACCAAAAATATTGAATTTGGGGGAATTTAGCCAAATGTTCAAATATGATTTAATCGAGCCTATGGTATTGTTTTACCATAGAACTTTTTGCAAATGATTGTTGAAAAGCTAAACAAAATGAAAATTGGTTTGGACTTGGGCGAAATGGATGTTTGGTGGGTGCAGGTTTATGCACGGGCTCAATCTGGGTATGGGTTGAAGCCCAGGTGTTCTTTTGGAAAGTCGCCCAAGTCAGTTAAGGATCGGTCTTCGAGCCACATCTTGCTACGCCCTATCGTACTACCACATGTCCTGTGTGGACGGGACCTGCTAACTAATTTGCAATGTTTCACTGTGATCGTGCCATTCGGTTGCGTTGATGTCTTTTATGACATACTTTTATATATTCCCACTTGGCGCAAGAGGGGGCTCGTTCCGGCGGATTTCCATCCAAAGGAGGTGAAACCTTAGCGAGGCGGGACTACGGTGGAATGACGCATTGTAAAGACCTTGTCACATGCTCTAGACTGCTTACCCAAGGTAGTGAGCAGTGGCACCCCGGATGCCAAACAAACTAGAGAAGTTGTGTCTTGTGGGTAAAGCTGTACAACCTCTACAGAGTGTAAAACTATTCGAATAGCCATGTCCACGGTCATGGACATGCTAGCAAAGCCACTCAAAGTTAGATTTTGGTTTTGGTTTCAAAAGACTTTATCAAATGATGCTTCCAAGTGGGAATTGGGCGGGTAGCCTTGTGATAGGAGGGTATCCTTCACCACACTTGTGTGAATGTTATCTGACTATAAAACTTGATTTAGAGTATCTGCTTTGGAACTTAGTACAAGTATTTAAAGAAAACATTGCTTTGTGCAAAAATAACCCTATAAGCCATCCTTTGTTATACCCTCATGCATTATCATCTATTATTGGGTGTAACTTGTGGAGTACATTCATTTGTACTCACCTTGCTTAATTAAATGTTGATCAGGAGAGGACTACTATGAAGAGACTAAGAACGTGGACGACTAGGCTACGCCCCCAGATGATTGCCTGTGGCGAATCGTGTGGTCTACTGCTACTACTTTTGCTTCCGCTGTACCTTACTTTTGGACTTATGTTCCTTTTGTAATAAACCTGAACTTATATGTTTTTATTCACGTTATATGGTTATGTTATCATTTTGTTTAACTGTGTACTCTAGCTACTGATCGTGGGACTAGAGTGGAATACACAGAGGATTTGGGAGAGTTAATCCCGAGTCCTTATAGCTGTGATCTTGTCTTCCCATTCATAGGCGTGGCCTTGCGATTTTGCTCTGAATTTGGGGATTTAACGGTGGTTCCTAGTTTCAAATTGGTATTTTAGGGTTTGTGAATTTGTACCCATATCGTGAAATTGGGTTGTTTTGTAGCTAGATATTCCTATTGTTGTGTGATTTATATGGATGTGGTGATATTTCTTCTGTTTGCCTCAATGTTCTTTGGCTATTGTCCCAATTGCTGCCGTAGGCAGGGTTTTCAAAATCGATTATATTTTTTTACCGCCGGGGGGGGGGGGGCAGCAAGTCTGATTTTGCCAATTTTTGGTTTTTTTCGGCAAGTTTCGGCCGAAATTTTCAAACCACAATTTAAATTTTAGAGAAATTTGAAAGAAATTCAGAAAAATCTAAACTTCAGTACAAGCATAATCCTTTCAACTAAAAGAAATTCAGTACAAGCCTCACTCGTGCCGACACGGCGGTGCCCCTTCCCTGCTCGGTGTGGCTTGCTTGAGTGGAAGCAGTGGAAGCAATGGCGGTCGCCTCGGCCGTGAACCATAAAGCCTCCTTCGACAGCGAGGCGGGCCTTCTTCCCCGGGGTCCTTGTGGAGACGCCACCGTGGATGATGCGGTGGAGGAGCTCGAGGAGGTCCTTGAGGTAGATTTAACTTCGACGGGCGCGGCGTTGAGGCGGCGTGGCGGGCGGCGAGAAGCCCTCACGGTCAAGCTTGCGGTGCAGCGCGCACTCGCGGAGGTTGCAAAGCAGGCAGAGCGTGGTGGTCGGCTCGGCGGCCCAGGCGGATGTGAGGATTGGGGAGATATTGGGGAGGAAGAAGTTGCTGGAGAATAGGGAATGGAGAGCCGCCACAGGGGGGAGAGGGGATTGGGGAATGGGATCTATCCGGACGCATGCGCGAGGAAATGGACCGGGTCGTGCGACGGGAATGCGAGCAAGGAGGCCGAATGGACTGGGCCAAATTTTTGGGCCCGATTTGTAACCTAACCGGGGGGGCTCGATAGAACCGGTAAAACCGATTTTCGGCCGAAAATCGGCCGAAAATAAAAACCCTGGGCGTAGGGAGTGTTTGCCACAATGTTCTGCTTGTTTTTCAGTACTATGATTAGGATTCAAATGTTGGGTTGATACGGATTATATGCGAGAATAATCTTATTAAGATACTATTGAATTGTTTTTTCTTCTCTAGGTTCAGATAAATGTGTTGCGTGAGGTAGTGGCGTTCATTGGATGTGATCATGTTGTTGCTATCAATCTGTTGTGTAGTTACTCTTTTGGTTCTCTCATGCCAGTCCACTACAACCTCTGATCCAAGGTGGTAGCCCGCTACCACCAGTTATGTTAATTTGTTTGGAGTCAATTCCCTAGCGGAGCTTGTCTTGAAATGAAAATGAACTCATAGTGACTCAATTTTTAATTGCAATTTAGTGTGCATTATTTCTTGTCGATCTGACCCGGGGAGTACTAATTAAGCTTGTAGATAGATTAGCCTATTTGATTATTGGTAGTTGCATGCCAGAGAGATAATGAGACTACTGTATGCAAAGGACCCGGTGATTATATCCTATTTCTATATCTTACATGATTACCGCTTTGTTCATCTCTGAGAGGCTAAAAACACAATTATTCAGTTTCGGGGTTGAATGGATTGCAAACACTGTTTTTTTTAAGAAACTAGTTATATGATATCTTGCATCCTGAAATACCCATTCTCACAAGACAAGGATGTTCAATCACCGAATTGTGTAGAGTCGAACACAACACTGTTCTCATGGAAGAAGCTATTCAGCAGTTAACTAACTGATATCTATTATTAAGACCTGTTGCTGCAATATTATGCAATACAGTGCCAGCATGGTTAAATGCTTCTAAACAAATGGTTCTGACGAGGATTAAAATCTCTATGTATTACTTTAATACATAATAAAAGACTATATGTCTTCATGGTCGTAACCCCTAAGGCTAACGACCCCTGTGGTCGTAAGGATTCCAGATGTTACATAATAAGTATCTTGGTCGGATGAGGTCATGTACCTAGTCCCGACCAGATAACTGCTCGTAGAAGCAATGAATTGGCATTCGGATCTAACTTCGAGTATATTCCTTACCGTGCGATGAATGGAACACATGTCATATTTGTCCTATACCACGCGACGTTTCATAGTCCTAAGACACTGACAACAACCACCATACAGATTGAGTGTCTGACAGACACACAACCGCCGAACGGTTGGCACTTTATCAACCGTTGCCTCGCTCCGACCAGTCGCGGTATTTCTAACAGGCGTCTCTTCAAAGAAGCAACTGCCACCTCTTCGACGGTTATTTAAAGATGGAGCGTGGATCATACTGCATCGGATTAAAGCACTGTAATCGGTATTAGATTCATGTTTCAAGTTTGATTCCACAAGATCGCAAACATTACGCTCAGTGTAATTAGGATTAGTCCATTGCCTGGTCGAGGGCACCCCCTGTAATAGCCAGTTCATAGCAATAAAAGAGCAGTCACATTCTCACCCAAGAACTCTTTGCCATTTTTCTCTATTTATTTCGTAAGATCGGCGACTCGATCGTTGACAGCTAGCGCCGTCCGTGGGGAAGAAGACGTTGAGTTCTTTAAGATTACTTCGCTCAAGCATTCCTCATCCAGTTCCTTTGCTCCATCATCGTTCATGCGAATATGGCAAGGACTTGGGATGAGAAAAACTGGTTCGACCTGATGGACTACTCCAACCTCGACATGGACGCATGCATCTGTGCCATGAAAGAAAACGGGATGTCATCATCCTCCTCCTCTTCCGCTGGCTCGCCAGTCCCAGAGATTGACGAAATCGACCGGATGGATGAAGATACACCACCACCAACAATGGCGCTCTCAGAGGAACCACTCGTTCCGACCAGTTCGGAACGTCCGAACACCTCTGCAAGCTCGGTTGATCCGATTGGCAGAGGCGGTAATGGGAGCCTAGCGCTACAATCAGAGGGTCTATGTACTCTCGATATTGTCATGGGCGACCAGTATTCGCCAACGGCTCCTACATATTCCGGGGGCTAAGCGACATCTAGTGAGGATATCAATGAAGTTATCACCAATCGTAGGCCAAGTGGGCATTGTAAAACTCAGCATACGATCGGCAGTTCGCCGAATCAGGATAAGTCCACCACAAAGCCCACCAGAGGCAGTAATCTCCGATCGCTCCCCATCATGGAGACTCCTTGTGGAAGCATTGGAAGGCTCTCCCTTAGCTACGACGGGAGTTCCTCGGAAGATCACTGTTGGCGCCACGAAGTTAACACAATTGGAGATATCAATCAAGATGCCATGCACTATCCTCCGTGGGTTAACTCGCCACCACCTGTTGTCCTGCTGGTGGAGATGGTACAGGCGCTCAAGCACCAATTACCGGAGGAAATTGAGCTGATGGACGTGCATCAGCTAATTCACCTGTCCCTACCCCATCGCGAGTAAGGAATCAGGCAGAGCCAACCGGAAGGTCGAGGGACGCTCTCTGCAAGCGAAAATTTGTCACGACCTTCGGTAACAATAAAAAACCTGCAACAAGTCCGAGATATCTTAAATAATCTAGACCTTGCTTTAGCAAGAACTCCATGTTATGTTCAGCTTGTAGGTCAGGTGTCGGAGATCCTCCAACAAACCATGCAGCGTACAGAAATGTACCGAGAGTAGAGGAATTCGCAAAGTCACACGATGACCTCTTCCCAGCGCTCCTCTCTCAGTAGAGGAAAACATGGTTGAGCAAAGGATCGACCAACACCAAGTCCCCCTCGTAGGTTCCGACCAGGGAATCACGAGGGAAGACGGCTCTTCACAGTAGCCACTCCTCCTCCTCGTCAAGAGGAACGACCACTTGATTCAGGCGATCTCAAGCATCATCTGGACCAGGTAGGTGGTCAAAGACATTATCATAACATCCACGACTGGATTGGGACACCAGATCCTAGATATGCAAATATAAGGAATCGATCCCCAACTAACTATAATCCGGCTCATTTTCAGAGAAGGCGCCACGACTCCATTACGGGCTGCCGAGCGTTCTTGGCAGGTCTTCAAGTTGTCTGTTGGCCAGACAGGTTCCGACCTACCAACATAGAAAAGTTCAATGGTACTTAGAACTCATTGGAATTTCTTCAAAATTATTCTACCGCTATCAAGGCCGCTGGTGGTAATGATAACGTGGTGGCAAATTATTTGCCCACGGTCTTTGAAGGGTCTGCCCGGTCGTGGTTACTTAATCTACTGGTCGGATCTATCTATACTTGGGAGCAGCTCTGCGATACTCTGATCGCCAATTTTCAAGGGACATACGACCGCCCCGGAAAGGAGGATGATATTCACCGGATGAAGCAGAAAACCAATGAAACTTTTCAATAGTATATCAAGAGATTCAGTCAGGTTCGAAATTCCATCCCAGAGATCGCAGAATCTTCTGTCATCCAGGCTTTTAAAGCAAGACTAAGAAATCACCGGTTTACGGGGGATATTGCAATAAATCCTCCACGAACAACCATCAAACTTTTCAACCTAGCAGATAAGTATGCGGCCGCTAGTGAAGCGGTCGAATGGTATGAAGTTATCGATCGAAAAGATAAATATCCCTAGTCGGGTCTGGAGAAATAAGAAAAGAAGAACAAGAAGTCTCTTAATAACAAGAAGAATCACAAGCCCGACAACAAGGAAGTCCTCGTGATTCCAGAAAAGTATACCAAGGGTAAGAAAGATTTCATTGGTCGGAACAAAGCTAAGGTTCCGACTAGTGACTTTAAGAAAACTAAGAAGTGGTGTTCACTTCACAAGGTAGCAGGGCATGATCTGCGCACCTACCGGGCCTAGCAAAGTAAACTAAAGGATTACTACTCGAGTAAAGGACCATTCCCCTCCATATATTGTTGGAATGCTAAGCAGGTATTTAAGCAATCTAGGATTGGATCATTGGGTCGCAGCAAAACAGGTGTTGCGGTATTTGCAAAAGACGAAGGATTTCATGCTTACATATAGGAAATCAGATCAGCTGGAGATCATTGGCTATTCTAATTCTGATTTTGCTGGTTGCCAAGATACTCACAAATCCACTTCAGGTTACATCTATCTACTTGGTAGAGATGCAATTTCTTGGAAAAGCATTAAGCAGTCACTCATTACCCCGTCCATAATAGTAACTGAGTATGTTGCTTGATATGAGGCTTTAAATCATGGGATATGCTTGCAGAACTTTGTCACAGGGCTGTGAATTTTGGATCAGATCGATAGACCACTAAAGTTGTATTGTGACAACAAGTCTACAGTTATGTATTCTAATAACAACAGGAGCTCGTCAAAGTCTAAGCATATAGACATCAAGTTCCTAGTTGTGAAAGAAAGAATTCAGAGTGGTAAATTTTCCATTGAGCATATAGGTACAGACTCCATGATTGCGGATCCGTTCATTAAAGGTTTGACACCTAAAGTGTTCTATGAGCATGTTGCTCATATGAGTGTTGTTTCACCTAAGGAATTCAGTTCTAGTGGAAGTTTGTAATTTTTTTCTTATGCTCGTGTGACAATACCAGTTTGGTGTAAAAGACCTTCAGTTACATTCTCTAGAGAAATAGAGTTTATGTTCTTTTACTCTGAATTCATATAATCTCATTTGGTTCTAAGAAGATGTTTTGATCTCATAAGGTATAAAGTTGGACCAGTTGGAATAGGCATGTTATGATCACATCTCATGTAATTTCCATGTTACACATCCATATTTGATCCATGTCGTTCTTTTATGTTGACATATGTGACCATTTATGGGTTTAGTTACGCTTTAAAGTGACTAAGACCGCTTTGATCTTATGTTGATATAATTGATGGACCTGATTGGTTTAAAGATGCTCATGACATAGATAGCATTTTTGGAGCTCATAAAGTTTTTGATATATATATTTACTCATTTGTCCAAGTGGGAGATTGTTGGATTAATTTCCATAATGTGGACCTACATGAGTTTAAATAAATATCAGCTCTCTATTTTGGTTGGCTCAAATATATAAAGTGATCAAATAATATTATTAAGAGCCTAAGTATCTATTAAGGAAAATTATAGACTTGGATTTAAATCTGTGTAGAGATCTGTTTGGAATCTATCTCTAATTATGGGATGATATAGGATTCTAATACTAAAGGCTATAAATAAGGGTCAGGTCCTCTCACTAGGGTAACTCATGCCATACCACCTATCCCCATCTGTAGTTGGAATTTGTGGCTTACCTATTGGTGGGAAAGACCAAACCCTATGTAGACAGAATAACAGTTCATCTACTACTTCAGATCAATTTCACATCAATCAATAGCATCATCTGGTATGTCTTCTGTTTACATATAAGATCATTGGGTGTTGCAATTACCGCATATTAGATTTGCTAAGTTCTGTCACACTCCTCTTAACATTTGATGTGACTTGTGATGCATTAGATTTCAAGACATTGCTGCGAGATGATTCCATGGACTATGGAGTGTATACTGCTATGGTCTAGAAAAAGCATCCAACTGATGATGAAGGCTGGACCGACGGGCCAGGAGTGCTTGACTTCAGCACTCAAGCAAGCAATGGTGGGCAAGTAACAAGGCAAAGGGTCCAAGTATGACTGGTGTTGGTGCTTTGTACATTGTAGGAAATTTATAAGTGACAGGGTACTCCTATGGTTTAGGTCGTTTAGACTCATTAGCAGTAAGTAGTGCATAGAAGCAGAAAGGAAAGGAAGATAGCTTTAGTTAGATGCCATTAATTGGATCACTCCTTTTCTTGCTGTGCCCATTTCCTTTTTGTAATTTTTGTTGGGCTTTAGCAAAACTAAAAAACGGGTTGCGCTCCAATTCTAATTTCAATAGAAAAGAAAGGGTTTCTTTTGCTTTCATTCATGGTTGCACTTTGTATGTGGTGGTATTGTTTTACCGTGGCATTGTACATGTTGCAGTGACAAGATAATTGCATCATATATGATTGAATAATATTTTGTTTCTCTGATATTTTGTATGGTCGGCTAATACTTGCCTTTCTATATATATTTCTATCATTACGCAATGTCCAAAATTTATACATGCATGCACGTTCAAATGTGCAATTTATTTGGTTAGGCCTTGGTACACTTGCATGCACGTACGAGCGATATCTATTTTGTTTCATATGTACACTTGCATGTATCGCCATATTTTCAATTCCCATACAAAAATAAGTTTAAATATATGCATAAACAAGTCATCTAAACCTTTAAGGACAATTCAGACTTTTTATCCTTTACAGACAACTTAAGAAGCCAACAGCCCATAAAAAAGCTAGATTACCAAATACCTTAGCTTGGCTTAAAAGCTAAGTAGCTTATAAGCTGATTAAGCCAAAAAGCTGGCTTTAAGTTATAAGCCAAAAAGACTAAGCCTAAACAAACAGGGCCATAGAAGAAACAACCTGTCAAAGAGAGAATGATTAGTATTTAGTAGTGTCACGATTAGTTGATAGTAAATCATGAAAGACGTAAAAGAAAGAGAAACCAAAATACATACCACTAAAGCACTAATTGCGTCTAGGAGAACGAGACATTTTCATTCTATGAGATTCCATGCCTTGAAACTGATTCCTGATTCTATCCTGATCAAGTCCTTTGAATAGCTCTCGTTCGACACAGCACACCATTAAGTCATTAAGCTAATCATCCGATATCTTATTACGCAAATCGGTCTTGAATATTCATAGCCAATAAGACTCTTTCAACCAATATTGTTGCCACTAGTAGTAGCAATGCTAACTCCATGAGGCGGTAGACCAATGGAAATACAATACGTCTTTCAATTTCGACCATCTACAAAATCAATTATCTCCTAGTAGTTGTTTCAAGCAAAATCTAGACCAGCAAGATGAATCAATGTTGACCTCACCCTAAGAGTGCCCGAGTGGGAGCTGGCTGCCGCGCTGCGTGCCCTGGCCCCTGGGGGCTGGTCGTTGTGGCTCGTGCGCATTGGGACCTTGTCGCCCTACGCCCTTGCCCGTCGTCGTGTTCCCACCGCCCACACCTCACCTCGTGGTTAGGGTTATGGGAGCTGGGGACCGGGGAGGATTGAGGCCGTGAGGACTAATGTCTAATGGGTCGGCCGGCCAAGCCCAATGTGTGTGGCCCATGACAAGGTCAATCGGCAAGTCCCCAAGTTGGCAGCCTCCTCTCCTCGTGACTGTCTTGCCGAATGCCGATGGCTGATGTCATGGATGGTGATTGCTGGGAGAGGGGGAGGAGGGTTCCGGCCGGAGGGGAGCTTGGACGGCCACTCGAGCTTGCCTGAAGGGAGGGTCTGCCCCTGGATGTTGTAGGTGGCCGACGGACCTCCGTGTTCTACCAAGGTGGTGCACATGAGGGCCTCAAGCGGGTGACGACAAGTGTGGTCGGACATGAAGGGATTTTTTGGCTGATTTAGCCTGTTTTTGTACACAATAGCAAACTAGCCTCCCGCGCGTGAAATGACAAAAATGGCACCCCTACTGCAATAATGCAGCGGCAAGCCACGTGCCGCGATCCCATATCGCGATAGGACACGTATCGAGCTCCCAGCAGGCGGCGGCCCATCTATCACATGCCAGTCCGCGGCAGGTCGGTAGGCAGACATGACAAGAACATGCATAGGTCATCCGTTGTGGACTGGGCGTGCGGCAGGCCACTTGCGCTGGCTATGAGTTTGATGTGTGTCTTGCCGTGATATTTTCGCACGATAGGTGTATCATTTTTGTCATGTCGTTCTGAGAGCTAGTTTTGTTATTTCGTTTAAAAAAGAGTCATTTTAGCCAAAGACTCATAGGAAGGCGGGGTTGGTGGTGATGCCTAGGCAGACGGTGCTGGAGGAGAGGATGGACTTGGCCGGCAGGCGGAGGAGGATCTCGGTGATAAGATCCTCACCGAGATGAACCGGGTCAGCCATGTCCTTGCGCTGCTGCTCCATCATCGATCTCTAGCAGATGCGTTTCCTGCTTGGACGATGCGAGTGATTGATCTAGGGTTTATTAGCCTTTTAAATTCAGACCCAATCTCCATGCATTGTGGGCTGCGTGGGCCGAACAAAGACCAATGGGCCGGTTTTATACGTTCCGGGTAAACTTGGTCTCTGACCCGAGGGCTGGCCCACCGGGCAGCCACCCATCACGAAACCAACGGCGGGATGGGCCACTAAACCTCTCCTCCCTCCCCAAATATAAGCGGAGCCCTAAAACCCTCGCCGCCTTCTTCTCCCCTCCTCGCGCGGCGCCTCCCTCCCTTCCCCTCCTCTCGCCGTCAAGCCGCTCCTCCACTTGCCTTCCATACAGGTAAAATCCCTAACTCCGTCGCCGCCGCCGCTTCTTCCGCGGCCGGTACGTAAAGGCGCCGCCTTTACGGTCCGGCCGGCTTGCCGTCTTGTGGTGCACGGCGTTTCGTGGTGTCTCGGCTTCGTTGGTGGGTTGACGCGTGCTTTGTTTGCTGGTTCTGTCTGTGTGGTCTAGGTGAGGAGATGTTGGTGCTGTTCGAGACGCCCGCGGGGTTCGCCCTCTTCAAGGTGCTGGATGAGGGCAAGCTCAGCAAAGTTGAGGTGATTGGCTCTGCTATCTCTCTCTCTCTCTCTGTGCTTGAGGTGTTCGTTTTGGTTTTGTTGGCTAATGATGCTATGCTTTTGGTTTGTAGGATCTGTGGAAGGATTTTGCCTCGTCGGAGTCGGCAAGAAAGGTCGAATGTTTGGAGGCCCTGCCTTTGAGTTCCTTATGAATATTGCAGTTTTTTCCTTCTACTTATTACGATTTAACTGCCTTGTTAGTTTTAGTTATTATACTCTTATATAATTAGTATTGGGACTTGTTAATGGGGGAATCACACTTGTAGTGTTGCGGTAGCCAGTGGCGTAGCTGGCCACAGGTCACGCCTCGCCGGCCCAACTGATTTCGGGCCTAAATCATTTTTTGCTGATTTTTTAAAGAAATTGATATGTCCTTTTGATCATGGGCCTCGGGCCATTGCCCCGGCAGCCCAAGGCCCAGCTCCGCCTCTGTCGGTAGCTGCTTTGTTTGTCTAGTTACCCTGTCTTGGTTAAGAGATCATGGCCATTTCTCGTTTTGTCAAATGTTGGCACTGCAAGTTCGCTGAACGACTTCATGTTCACCTGTTACTGTTTCCCCTGTTGATTATTCCACAACTTAGTTTAGCATATTGATTGGTTGAATCCATTATCAGACGATTTATAGGCTTGACGACCACTTGGCAACTTAATGGGAGAGGCTTAGTTTGTGGATCCTTTTATACGTTTTTTGGGCATGCTTTCTGTTTAATGGGCAATAGGGCTAGTTTGTTTTGCTGAGATTATTGAACATCTTCTATAGAGTGCTCCTTGTTAGTTCATATTATGGATGCTATCTGTATCATTCATCATATGCTCACTTGCTGTAATGTATTTTTGATCAGGTGGTTGAGCTGAAGGCTTTCAACAAGTTTGAGAATACTTCTGATGCTCTTTCAGCTGCTACTTTGCTAATTGATAGCAAGCCGAGCAAGGGTCTCCGCAAGTTCCTGCAGAAGCATTGTGATGGTGAAACATTGGCTGTTGCTGATTCTAAACTTGGGAATGCTATCAAAGAAAAGCTGGTTAGTTAGGTTCCTCAGTTGTTTTGTTTGCATGAAATGATCAATATCGCTGACAATTATGATGTTTTGATCTTGCAGAAAATTGATTGCCTTCACAATAGTGCTGTGATGGAACTGATGAGAGGGCTCAGGACTCAGCTAACTGAACTTATGTCTGGACTAGCTGCACAGGACCTAGGTCCAATGAGTCTAGGATTGTCCCACAGTTTGTCTAGGTATAAGCTGAAGTTCAGCCCTGAAAAGGTGAGCTTGCTACTGCTACCGTCGTGATACTTTCTCAGACTATTGTTGCTCTTCACTGCTCACTGTTACAACCTATGCTCTGGTATTTTCTAGCATGTGGACTGGTTATGCTCTTTTTTGCTAGCGTATTCTTTTTTTTTCATGTGTGCAAGTGAGGCTACAATAAATTTATGAATGTACCCTTTTCTGCAGGTTGATACTATGATCATTCAGGCAATTGGCTTGTTGGATGATCTTGACAAGGAGCTTAATACTTATGCGATGAGGGTCCGTGAATGGTATGGTTGGCATTTTCCAGAGCTCACAAAAATTGTTGCTGATAATATCCAGTATGCAAAAGCTGTGAAGATGATGGGCAATCGTGTTAACGCAGTCAACCTTGATTTCTCTGAGGTAAATTGTATCCACATATCCAAACTTGCTTTGCATGTGCCTAAAGCTTATTTAGCGATAACTTCTGCTTCTTTTAGATACTACCAGAAGACGTGGAAGCGGAGCTAAAGGAGGCAGCTGTAATTTCCATGGGTACAGAAGTTAGTGATCTTGACCTATTAAACATCAGGGAACTGTGTGATCAAGTCTTGGCTCTTTCTGAGTACAGAGGCCAGCTCTTTGACTATCTAAAAAGTAGGATGAATACTATTGCTCCCAATTTGACTGCACTTGTTGGTGAACTTGTTGGCGCTCGCCTTATTGCACATGGTGGTAGTTTGATGAATTTGGCAAAGCAGCCTGGCAGCACAATTCAGATACTGGGGGCAGAGAAGGTATGTTGAATACAGTATGCTTCTGGGAATTTTTCAACTGCTTTCCCTTCCCCACCTGTATTTCAGATACATGGTTTTTTGCATTGTTACCTCTTTAGTTGTCGAACTTTTATGTTCTGGATGTTGCCTACTGTCATGTTTTTGTTGTTGACAATGGTTTTCTTTTGCTGCAATTATTCTTGAGCTTTGTCCCCAGGGACCTAAACGTGTTATCTGTCTGCAGGCCTTGTTCAGAGCTCTAAAGACAAAGCATGCTACACCAAAGTATGGTCTCATCTATCATGCATCATTAATAGGACAGGCGGCTCCAAAGCACAAGGGGAAGATCTCTCGTTCACTTGCTGCTAAGACTGCACTTGCCATAAGATATGATGCCCTTGGTGATGGTGAAGATAACTCCATGGGTCTTGAAAGCCGGGTCAAGGTACTTGTTACCGTGGTGTGGGAGCAATTTTGATATTATATATTACATGAGATACGCTTCACATATGTGAATCTTTGAACAGCTTGAAACACGGCTTCGAGTTCTTGAGGGTAAAGAACTAGGGAGGTCTGCAGGTTCCACAAAAGGAAAGCCTAAGATAGAAGTGTATGAAAAGGACCGTAAGAAGGGTGCTGGGGCTTTAATGACGCCCGCTAAAGTAAGCTGTTTTGTGACTTGTTCTATTTTTTAAAGTGAAAACCTTTTGTTGAAGCTTGTCAAATAGTGGAGCACTTCATTGGAAAAATATATATTAGAAGCTTATACTGAGTTTGTTCTTTTGGTTCAAAGTCCTGGCAAAACTAACATCACATATTTCTCTAATCTCAAACAGAACTTGCTTTAAGTACTTTTGAAGTTGAAGTAGGGCACTGATATTTTGGTTATTCAACATTAAAAGGAACAGTAATTTCACATATTATGTCACACAACATATGTCAATCAATGGCCTTCCCATTTTCCAGTAATGATTTTCTTTACCTACCCTTCTGAAATAATTGGAGTTTAAGGGATGTATCTTGACCCTTTTTTTGTTTGTCATTTTCAGACTTACAATCCAGCAGCAGATTTGGTGCTTGGACAATCCACTGAAGAAACCCCAAAGAAGTCAGAAGTGGCTTCAAAGAAGAGGAAACACCAGGATGTAGAACCTGCAATGGAGGCAACTGAAGAGGATAGAGAGCAGGAGAAAGAGAAATCAAAGAAAAAGAAGAAATCCAAGGATAGTGAGGAGTCTCCAGCAGTTGATGCCGATGGTGAGAAGAAAAAGAAAAAGAAGAACAAGGAAAGCGAGGAACCTCCTTCAGCGGATGCAATTGGTGAGAAGAAGAAAAAGAAGCAGAAGAAATCCGATGAGTCTCAAGACATCCCCATGGAAACTGATGAGTCCAGTAAGAAGGACAAAAAGAAAAAGAAGAAAAAGCATGCTGAGGAGTGAGGGGGCGAAAAAATGGCCAAGTTTGTGCTGTATTATCATCTTGAAATTTTGAATAGCATTGATCTGAGTTCTGCAAATCCTCTGTAGAATGGAATATGACGTTGGGATAGGTGCAATGAGTCTACATTTCCAAACTTGCAATTACTTCAACAGTCGTGGTAACCGGTGAAATGTTGAATCTTATATTCCTCATCTAGCTGGAATGTTCATTTTGTGTGAAGTAGGTGCTAAGGACGTGCGATTTTACATTTGAGTGATGAATTTTATCAGCTCGACATCGTGATGTATTGAATCCAATCAGCAGATTCAGCACTTCAGCAGTGTACTAGTATGTGTAGCAATGTACTAGGATGTGAGCTACTTCAATTCTTGCATCATCTCTAACCTTGTCCCAGTATGCATGATTCACATTCAAAGAGGCTTAAGGGATAAAAAAACATAAGAGGGCGAGAGGGCGAGCTGGTAGTGTTGTCTTGCTAGTTACTAAGCACAAGTTCAACCTCTCCAACCAGAGATTGACCTAAACCAGTGTTAAAAAGGCTGCTGGATCCTAGGAAGTCAAAGCTCAAAAGGAGCATCACACCATGTTTTAAATTCCACCTCTCAACCTCTGCAGTTGCAGCAACTAATCCATGATGCAATCATGCAACTAACCTTAGCACCTATATATAATACATCGCTGAAGTTGAGCAGTGAGGGAGTTGTGTGGCTGAATCTGTCCATGTAACAACAAGAACAACTAGCCTGGCAAATCCCTTTCGTTGTAGTAGTTGGCCAGAAAGGAGACTGAACATTTTTCCTGAATACTACTAGTCAACTGAGGAAAACCATCCAAGTAGTCCAGAAATTTTAGTAGCTACAACCAATGAATGTGAGAGGGTCTGTCTGTGTGGACCCAGCTTGTCAGTTATTGTGCAGGTTCAGTTAGGGGTGAAAACGGATCGAATATGAATCGTCGAATAGTGGTGAAACCATATTCGTATTCGTATTTTTAAACGAATATGAATTGAATGTCATAACGAATACGAATGCGAATCGAATATCTACTTAATTCGATCGAATCCGGATATCCCCATAGCTTATGTAAACTTATGTAATGTGAAGATATTAGTGGCGCTTTATCCTTGTACAATCACACTTAATTATTTTAATATATTTATTTCACATAAATGAACATGAAATCACATTGAATTAAAAAAAAATCATCCAATTAATTAGGCATCTTGCAATAAAATACTTATATTGATTCATCAAATTCGAATACGAATAGTTCGGATAAAATAACAATTCGGAGGGAAAATTTCATACCATATTTGTATCCATATTTTTTATACGAATTCAAATATAAATAGGAGAGAAATTGTTAATCAGATAGAAAAATCTATACTGTATTTGTATCCTAGCGAATAATACTGATAATTCGTATCCATTTTTCGTCCTAGTTTCAGCACTTCAGTTCCATCCTCGCCAGTGTCTGTTATCAAGGTGCCACAGAATATACCCGGGGGGAGAGGGGGGGGGGGGCGATCAACTCCATCATTCATACGTGTCAGGAAAATTTAATACCACTCATGGTAATAGTGAATCATCATGCACAGAGGATGACACGAAGCCATTTAATCTGTTTAGGTCGAGACGCATGCATGCGTGTACTGTTGTCGCTCATGTTCTTGACAATGAGCAGCAGTAATTTTCAGGCAAAGGTTACTTGGTTTCAGGCGTTGTTTCTTCCTTCCTGACTAATGATCCAATCCAAGTGTGTGCAAATGACCAACGACATGTGTAGTTACAGGAGGAGGTAACGTCGTACGGACGAGATGAAGATGCGGTGCTGGTAGTAGAGCAAATTGTCCCCCGTCGGTTTTTTTAGAAAGGTCACGGGGGAGTCTCCCCACCTGAATTATATATTAAAATCTAAGATTCCTTAAGTAATTACATGAATAGACGAAGAAAATATAGATTTCCAAACAAAGATCACATGTCGACCTCGATGTAACATTTTTTCAACCCAGAGGGATGCATCCTCTATACAGGACTGCAGCAGGCGTCCTGGGGACGCACAGAAGACTACATCTAGTCTACAATTCCATATGCGCCAAAGATAGAGCAGAGGGAATGTGTTGTAGTGTCTAGCCGGGATGAAGCGAGGCCATGGGAGATTAGAGAGGTTTCGGACACAGGGGTTAGTGAAGGCAATGCCCAGAGCTTGCCAAAAGGATCTTGCGAACAAGTAGTGGAAGAAGAGGTGGTCGCCGTCCTTTGTGTCCGCATTGCACACTTCACAGACGTCATTTTCCACCAATGTTTTCTTGTGCAAGTTTGCTTTTGTGTGTAGCCGGTCAGATGTGAGTAGCCACACAAAGAATTTGACCCGACGTGGGGCGGCACTATGCCAAACAAACTCCTAGTTGGGGCAGACGTGGTCAGTACAGGAGCGAAGCCTATAAAGTCAGTCCGTTTGAAGTACGAGGGGGTCTGGCGAGGAGAGAACATGCCTTTCATCCACGACATCAGTCAAGGTAACTTGTGCTACCATGTCGTCGAGGACAGTGTGTTCCCCAACAGCCACCCTGGAGATCCTCAACACTAAGTTCCACCTCAGCTCGCGTGACAGGACCGAAGCAATTGTGTCGCAAGGCCACTCGTTGTGGGAGAAGAGGGCCGGGAAGAGGCCCACATAACAGCTAGTAGTTTGACCAGAAGGAGGTGTGATAGCCATTCCCCACGAGCACACTTGTGCTGGCTCGGTAGTCCGACAGGAGCTGTTGTAGGCCAGCCCAGTGTTGCCCAAACAAGATGTTGTCGTCCATAGTGATGTCTTGTTGTTCACCCCAAACCCATGTCACTGTAAGAACCTGACCCGAGAGCTCCTGGAGGGGTCTCCCAGGACCACCTAGGAGGTCCAACAGGGCCACCCGTGTGGTCTGAGAGGTCCTCTAAGACCACCCAGGAGGTCTCCCAAGACCACCCGTGGAAGGCCTCCAGGACCTCCCAAGAGGACTCGAAGGTTTACCTAGAGGTCCTCCAGGATCACACGGAGGTCTGGGCTCTGTGCACCGTGAGCTAGTCCCAGGATCAGTTGGCTAGCTCGCATAGACTCCACATTGGTGCAATCAAGACCATACAACAAGCTCAAAGATGAAGCAGACAAATTAATATTAATTAAACAAAAGACCTTATGGTCAAGCTTTGGTTTACAGAGGTCCCACACAGGGTCAACAACAAAAGAACAATAAACTGCAGCGGAAACAAACTATTTCATAGGGCCCATTCGATCAGCCCCACAGGCTATCGAGTGGAGAACATCTCCTAGGCAGCAAGGTCTTCACAGAACTCTTCTTCATAGAGCAGTGAGCTCCGTGGATCACCCTCCTCTACTGATCAAACAGAGGGCGCAAAAGCCATGAGTACTTTGAATGTACTCAACAAGTCACAGGGAAATGAATGCAATTAATATTTATGCGAGGCTTGGCAAGGGAGAGCTGTAGTGGTTAGTTTGCAGAGAACAACATTTATTGGAAATACATAAATAGATTGCAAGGCGCAAGTTGAAAGAATACACATAAGTAAACAAGTTTCTTTAAAATCAACTTGTGGACACCCTGTCCACTCCCATACCTTACTGTGATCAGCCCAATCACAGCTCAAACCGCTCCAGACAACACAAGACCTTCTCAAGACCACCACATTTGAAGAAAAGTCTACCCCTTGCGTGAAATCTCCGGGCATGTCCATAACCGAGGATGCGGTTATTCGAATAGATTTACACTCTGGAGGCGTTGTTCACTTTACCCACAAGAGGCAATCGCTTGATACAACACACGTTTCCTTAGACGTGTGAATCAAGTAGAGATCACCACCGGGTTTTTACAAAGGTTCACTTGATTCGGTTTTGCTTGCTAAGGTTTCGCCGTACCGGTCCCCTCTTGCGCCATTCTTATCCAAAACAGAACCGAATCGAGCTTCTTAATTATTGCACCCGGTCTACCTCATCCTAGACATGTGGTCGAACGGAGAGACCCAGATCAATGGTTCAAGGTTAAGTCCTTAGTTGGCTGCTCAAGCGAAGCTATTCACATCCCAATGTGCTTCCTGCACCCACACTAACCACCTTCCACATCGCCCGAGCATAAAAGATTTTGAGGTTCCTCCTGGCCAAAGGACCACCCTAGTCCTGGCACAACAATCACATCAAGTGGCATTGCCACGGTTCCATAGTTCATTAGTCAAGTTTAATCATAGTTGGGTTCAACTCGGCAGAGGACCACCCTAGTCCGGGTACAACAAGCTTTTAGTTATAGCGACAACAAATGCCGTGGCAACACATAGGCCACACTTCGCATTAATCATCAACACAGGTCGTTACTACACAAGCCACAAACCCTGTGTGCTGGGGGTAAGAATAACATTTGTTGAATCATGATCAAGACTAGCGCAAGCTAAAGCATGACTAAGCAATACGATACCCATGTTGGCAATATCAAAACAAGACCAACTAACAATACCCATCCTAAGGTGTCCAAGGGAACATGTCAACATGTCGAGCATAATTGTTCAAGGAGGCATGCTGTCAAATAGGAACTTAGCTACTGCTCAAACCATTTTTTTATAAAGCTAGCCATGCATGTTCATAACAAAACAATATATTTTTTGCAAACTGGGTTCAACATGATAAAAGGTCTATGACTTGCCTTTGGCAACGAGTTGTTGAGCTTCTGAGAAGGTAGCTGGCTCCACAAACTCCTTGGCGAAACCGGAATCTACACGTTCGAAAAGAAAACAAATGAACAAAGCAACTCCAAGCAAAACCGGAAAGAACTTAACTAGGATCAAAGGAAAAGTGGTCCACTGGGAGGGAGATCCAAACAAAAGGGAGGTCCAAACGTGAGGAGCTTCAGAATAGAGAGAGATCGAAGGAGAGGTCTGAGTGAAGAACAACGGGAAGAGGGGTGCTCTGGGTGCTCTACTTGTAGGAGGAGTAGAAAAGAATGCCTCCAAGTCGGAGTGAAAGGAGTCAAGGCAGTGTGGAAATGGTACACTGCTAGTAGGTGAGGAAGGGGACTGGAGCAGGTGAGGGAGGAGACAAGAGAAGGAATGGAGTACTGCAAAGGTGATAGCATTTAATGCGTGAAGACTTTTGCCACAGCAAAAACGTGACAAGAGATAGAAAAAGGGTGAGCAAGGTACTATCAGGATTGACAAATGGGACAGGTCGAAACCATGGGAAAGTCCTGAGGAGAAGGTCCTGAGGAAGAGAAGGAGGTCCAAAGGTAGGGAAGGAGGTCCTGAGGACAAAGATGTCCTGACAAAAGGGAAGGTCATGACCAAAAGGAGGTCGTGGCCAGAGGAAGGTGGTGGACCCACGAGGGTGGTCTTTGCAAAAAGACCAGGGGGAAGGTCTTTGCAAAAAGGTCAACAAAGACCAAGCGGGCAAGGAGGTCCTGCGGAGGAGGGGGAGGTCCAACGGACAAGGTCATGGCCAATAGGGAAGGTTGTGACCCAGAGGAGGTTGTAACCAGCGAAGAGGTCTTAAACCTAAAGGGAAGGTTTAAACCATAAAGGAGATCTAAACCAACAGAGGAGGTCTAAACTCATAAGGGATCTAAACCTCAAGGAGGTCTAAACCACAAAGGGGGGGTCTAAACACATGGGAAGTCTAAACTCAAAAGGGAGGTCTAGACTCAAAGGGAGGTCTAAACTCAGAAGGGAATCCAAACCTCAAAGAGGTCTGAAGCACAAAGAAGGTCTAAACCTCACAGGAGGTCTAAACTAAAAAGGGAAACAGAGCCGAGGGAAAAAACAGGATGAGCAAAGAAGGGAAGAGACAACTCCAGAGCTCAAACAACTTCAAATAAACCAAACTAAAAACAACCAGCAAAAGAACAAAGTAAGATTACTAAGAACAGCTCTCAGGAGGGCTCAACTCGCTGGGAGGAAGTCCAACCAAAAGGGTGGTCTTTGCAAAAAGACCAGCAAAGCCTGAGAGAGTGGTCTTTGCAAAAATTCCACGAGAGGTCCTGAGGAGGAGGTCTTTGCGAAAAGACCACAAGAGGTCCTGAGGAGGAGGTCCTCTAAGGACAAGGGGTTAAAGGTGCCGTGAAGCAGGGTTGTCCGATTTGAATTGGGCGGTCCAAAAGGAGTGGGATGTTCGGACCATCCGAACGCTACACCTCAATTGGGCCGTTCGATGTGAATCGGATGATCCACAATGCCTGGGAACGCTCAGACCGGCCGAACCTTTCATCTCGATCAGGCCATCCAAAAAGGATCGGACGGTCCACGAGTGGGAAGGGCGCGAGGCTGGCTTAGACTGCGCAAAGGGAAAAGGAGGTCTAAGCGCCCAAAGGGGTTCCAACGGAGGAGATCCCAGATCAAGACAAGGGGAGGTCTGACGGTTAAGATCTCGCAAGGGGAGGTCCTAACGGTCCAGCTCAAGACAAAGGGATGACTGACGGTTAAGATCTCACAACAGGAGGTCCTAACGGTCCAGATCAAGACAAAGAGAGGTCTGCCGGTTAAGATCTTACAAGGGGAGGTCCTAACAGTCCAGATCAAGACAAGGGGAGGTCTGACGGTTAAGATCTCACAAGGGAAGGTCCTAACGGTCCAGATCAAGACAAGGGGAGGTCTGATGGTTAAGATCTCGCAAGGGGAGGTCTTAACGGTCCAGATCAAGATAAGGGGAGGTCCCGACGGTTAAGATCTCGCAAGGGGAGGTCCTAACGGTCCAGATCAACAAGTTCGACACAAATCGAATGGTACAACCGCGATAGGATCAATCGGTACGACCGCGATAAGATCCTGGGGCAAGCGGGAGGTCCGAGCGGACACGAGGAAAAACCAAATGAACCAGAGGGAGGTCCAAATGAACACAGGGAGAATTCAAATGGGTAAGAAAGGTTCAAATGGACGTAGAGGAGGTCCAAATGAATCAAAAGAGGTTCCATCCCGAGTTTAGAGTTTCAAAATCAAGGATATTTAAAACAAAAACCCGAGCTGGAATGCCTCGGGGTGGTCGCGACCCAAAGAGGAGGTCAAAACCAAAGGAAGGTTCAATCAGAGAGGGAAGTCTAGCCCACAAGGAGATCTAAACAAAAAAGGTGGTTTAGATCAAAAGGAGGTCTAACCCCGAGGAGATTCAAACCAACAAAGAGGTTCAAACCAACAAAGGGATTCGAGGAGAGATTCAAACCAGCAAAGAGGTCTGAACACAAGGAGATGTCCAAACAAAAGGGAGATCCAAGCCAAGGAGGGAGGTCTGAACCTTAAGGGAGGTCCAAACACAAAGGGAGCACAGGGCAAACAGAGAAGGAAACTGAAAGCCAA
This sequence comes from Phyllostachys edulis, assembly GCA_036346405.1. Taxonomy (NCBI): domain Eukaryota; kingdom Viridiplantae; phylum Streptophyta; class Magnoliopsida; order Poales; family Poaceae; genus Phyllostachys; species Phyllostachys edulis. Next base: position 6,987,354 of record CM070561.1, on the reverse strand, counting down.
AGAGCACTAACAACTCAAGGTCGACCAAAAGAGTTAATTGAAGTTCGATTTAATCAAGTTAAATCTCCAAATTTATGAAATTCCATATTAAGCTTGAGCAAATGACAGAACCGAATGGTTACTTTTGAGTTTGAAATTTTTTCAAAAAGGTTCGGAAAATTGGGATGTTACAGTCACCCAAGCCAGCTTGGATGGTTGGTGGAGTTTGCGAAGCAGTTTGAGGAGCAGAAAAGAATTTTGAACACCAATAGATTTGATCCCCAGGCCACCCTCTTGCTTGCTGCGGCAAACCCGGTCACATGCTACAAGGCAGTGAGTGCCGCTACATCTTTCCTCACCAGTCTATAGGAAGACGCGACACCGACTGTCCAATGTCTGTACAATCCTTTTTGGTAGTAGTAGAGTAGCCATGTGATAGGTAGGGAGGTTGTTCAGGACCACATTGATGAGGATGATGCGGCCGGCGGGGGAGAGTAGCGAGGTTTGCCATCTGACAAGGTACTTATCAGTCTTGGCGATGAGGGGCGCAAACACAGATAAATTTAGCTTGGTGTCCGAGAGAGAGAGAGAGAGAGCCCAGGGTAGGTTTAGGGGAAGCCTTGTAGTTTGCATCCTATGGTGTCTGAGCCAGGCAACCATCTCGGCATCCACATTCATGGGCACAACTGCCATAGTTGATGTAGAGGCTAGTAGCCTTGGAGAATTGTCCAAGCAGCATCATAAGTGTGGTGACATCCTGCTCGATGGGTGCATGGGATGGTGCATGGGAGCTGCTGGTCCAATGGGTCTTTGACGCCACCATGGCATTTGAGAAGCCACTGCAACACGTCTGCAACTAGGATGAAGAGGTATGGTGACACTAGACCTTGCCGCAGCCCTTGTGTGCAATTCATCCATCCTCCTAGGATCCCATCTTCCTAGGATAGCTATTTTGGAGGTGTACAAAATGCCACTCATCCATTTGCACCACAATTCCAGAAAGCCTCGGGCGCGAAGGATGCATAGAAGGCTTTCCCAATTGACAAAGTCGAAAGCTTTAGCGAAATCTAGCTTGAGGACAATGTTAGGAGCCTTCCGTTTATGGCAATATTGGATCAGCTCAGTAGCACACACAAAGTTCTCAGAGATGCTTCTACCCTTCAAAAAACCGGTTTGATCAATGTCAATCAAGGTGGCAATATGTCTCGTGAGTGTCTTGGTGATTCCTTTCATGGAGCAGTTTTGTAGGAATATGGGGCAGAAGCCGTCAGGTGTATTTGTTTTGCTCGGTTTCTGAATCAGCAACACATAGGGCCCGGTTAATCCTCTCTAGTTGGACAGAGCGGTTGTGGAAGGCCTGCATGAGGGAGAGCATGTTGGGGCCAACAGTATGCCATGCAACTTAATAGAAACTTTTCCCAAATCCATCTTGCCCTGGAGCACTATTCCGATTCATAAAGCAAAGAGCCGTGTGGAGTTTCTTAGCAAAGAAATCAGCAATCAAGACATCACCTTGTACTCTTGGTTGGTCAGTGTAGGGAGCATCAAGAGGAAAGGCCAATGCATAGTTGCTTGAGGTGGCGAGTATGCTGGAGTAGTAAGAGTGTAGCGCCATCAATTTCAAGAGCTCTGATGTTGTTGCGGCACATCATCTGGGAGGCATGGGCGTGGAAGAATCATGTGTTCTTGTCACCTGCTTGGATCCCTTTTATCTTGCCATGCTGCTTCCAGTAGACAGCTTTGGTTCGGAGGATATGGCATAGTTGGTCCTGGACAAGCTCCCTTGGCATGGCGACATACTCAAGGCCCAAGCAGGGCCATACCTAATATTTTAGGGGCACTATGCTAAAAATTATCGTCGTGCACTATATATAGAAAAATGGACATCAATGTTGTCGATGTTACCATTAAGGTAGCATGTTCAATATTAAAACTGTCGACGTGACCTCACCAACATTATTATCAAAGTTAATTTCTAGGAAACATGGTCGAAAAATAGAACATCACCTATATGCACAATACAAGAAAGAATTGCAATAATAAGTTGAGTAGTATTAAAAATTTAAGAACAATGGCTAGGCGCAACCGCAATCGTGCACGTATGCTTTCCAGCGGTCCCGACACAACACAAATGGTCCATTGCGGCAAATAAGTGACGCAATACCAAAGCTCAATGATGGTGATGCACAAAGATCAAGAGTACAAGACAACAACACAAGCTTGAGAGGAAAAATTACGTGCTTGAGGTCTTGAACTCACAAAGAAACTCATAATAAGTGACACCAACATCAGAATGAGAATTAAGTAGGGAAGAATTAATTTTGCTTACGATAACTAGGAGAAAGTAGTAGCTATGTTTATGCAACAACATAAGAAAATAAAGGGAGAAAGATAAACTTGAGGAGACAACTTTTACTAATACCAGGATTAACCAGCTAATAATTAAGGTTAGGCTAAACATGGGCTCCTTAATTAGTGGGGGCGCTTTGCGGTTGATCATTCTGCACACCCTTGCCGTACGAGCCTAGGCCCAAGCTAGTGAAAACTACCAGTGGTTCAGACATGTTCTTCTCTTCTAAGGCAACTCTTCTATATTCGTTTTCTCCTCTTTGGGATCCACAGAGAGAGTGTTTCAGAGATTAATATTTATATATATATATAGAGAGCACCCTGCATGTTCTCATCATCATTTTCTCTTTGAACCCTTTCTACAATGGGTACAAACCATTGGCATGATTTTTGTTGACAATTAGATTCGCATCTTCTATTATTATTGTCTTAGAAAAGAACATATGTATCTTTCAAGTATAACCGAAACACTCGTTGCATCTCAAAAATGGATTTATACTACATGGTTTTGTTTAATTTGAGCCTCTTCATCATTCATGCTGGCAAAATTACAAAAATATATGAAATGCCGAATGAAAATGACATACATTCCAATTTTTGTTAAAAAAAGAACATATCCTTTTGTTAAGCTGGCTAGAACATTGGATTTCAGCACACCTAAAAGCCCTAAATGTGTTTTCCTAATACCTTATTGCCCCCTTCCTAACGAGGGATGCAAAGGATCAATGTGTGAGCATTGATTTGTGTGTGAACAGTACTCACATTAGTATTGTAGCAAATATTGTAGAAATAATGAAATATTTAATATAACTATTAATCTGGATGTTTGTTTTTTGATTGGACGGTGGAAATCGCCTTCTAATACACAATATCGTAGAGGATCCATTTCCCCTAATGAGATAACCCCACACATTATACACACATGGTCTCAAACCCCATGAGACAAAACCCAAAGGACCTACAAGTTTTTTTTTTGGTGTATTTGGCACTGTCGACACGCGAATTAGCAATTGTAGCCCCTTGTCACATCAAATGCAAAATGGCATCGCGGAGCCATGAGGACACGATACGTGTCTAGTAAGTGCCCCTAAGGGCATGACTTGTCTTGCTTGTGCCCCTGGGGGCCGGACCTCGTCTGGTCAGTGCGACAGGGACACAGACAAATGTATTTTATGTGAAAAAAATTGGAATAAAAAAATATTTTGTAATGAAAATACCTTGATTTCATGTGATAATAGATCACATGATAATATAGCAAAATGAAATCCTCAATACATACGCACATAATGTATATGATGTAATTACACACAGGCTACAGTAGAATTTTTTAAAATAATATTATTTTAATAAAGAATTACAAAAATAACTTGGGAATGAGGGACCACACCCTCGTTCCCAAGTCATTCTCTCTCTAATATTTCATTCTGTACTCTCAAATAAATCGGTTCAGCAAAGGGATAATTGCATTATAAAATGGTACTTCGATACTTTTGTTATTGCGCCGCCGAACTCACATTCCAAATATTTTTGTTGATTTCGCTCCGAAGGGGGCTATTTTTGCTATTGCGCCGCTGAAATCGCATTCCAAATATGTTTTGTCATACCGAAACTCCTAAATTGTTCTCTACTTTATGTTTCCTTATCTTTTCAAAAATGATCAGTTGCACCGACACTTAAAGATATTACCAACATATCTATATAATTTAATTTCAATTTCCACCGCTTGTCGCCAATTCAAGTGGCGGCATAACTATTTTTATGGTGATAGGATCCATGTTGTAACATCCCAATTTTTGAGGCTTTTTGAAAATTTTCAAATTAAAATTAACCATTTGATTTTACTGAATTGATAAAGCTTAAACTCGAAATTTTAGAAAATAAAAACAATTTAATATGAGTTAATCAAACTTCAATTAATTCAAAATTTGGTTTATTTAATTTTTATTGGATTTAAAGCCAAATAGAGTATATTAAGTATTTTCTTGAATTTTTCGAATTGTATAAAGGCTTTTTCTATTTTCCTAAAGTTTAAAAATAATTTCATGCAAAATCAAAAGCTAAATTTAAGTTATAAATAATTTTTCAAAAGCTAAATTTAAGTTATAAATAGTTTTATTAAGTTCCAAATGATTCAAGGAATTCTTGTGTATTTTTCTTGAATTTTTGGACTTGATTTACTATTTTCTAAGAACCTTTTTGGATTATTGTATTTTCTGTAAATCAAAAACCAATTGGAAATCTCAAAATCCATTTTGGGCCGAATTCTCCCTCTCGGCCCATTTCTTTTCTCCTCCATGGCCCATTTGCCTGGCCCACTCCCGTTTCCCAGCCCGCGCCCGCACTTCATCGCCCTCTCTCACCGACAGGTGGGCCCCACTTGTCGACGCCTCTCCCTCTGTGCTTCTTCCCCGCCCCTTTTCTTCTCGTTGCCGCCCCATGCCGCTCCGTCCGCCATGGCCGTGACGCAAGCTCCGTCCCATCTCGCATTGTCCTCCCCGTTTCAACGCACAATTAATTCCTTGACTTTCGCCGGGCCCATTGCCCTCCTTTTCTTCGCCTCACCTACCCTTGTCCCACCGGGGCGCGACGCCCATGCCCTGCGCCCAGTGCTTCGCCGCACGCCCAGGCCATCAATCTCCTCCCTCCGTCGATCATCCTCCCCCTTTAAAGGGAGCACCAGGGGGCCCTAGCCTTCCTCTCTCTTTCCCCCTCATCCCCTTCTTCTCTCTCACCTTCGTCTCGTCGTATTTCGCTGTTGAACCTCATCGCCCGAAGCTCGGTTCTTCCTCGTTTCCGGCACCGACGAGGGCTCATCGTCGACTCCGACCACACCTCCGGCACCGCCAGCCCACGACCTCTCTCGTGCGCACACCAGCTCCGTCCAAGAACTGCCGGAGCATAGTCGCCGCCGGAGCCCTATCTTCGCCGCCGCCATTCGTCGCCGGCTATTTCTCCTCGCTCTCTCACCGTGAAGGGGAGCATCAGGTTCAACGCATCGCCCCCGTCCTTTTAGTACCACCCGCATGGCTCGCCGTGGCGCGTAGCGCCGGTGACCCTACTCGCCCGAGCCGCCGAGGCTCATCGCGCCGACGGGGCTGCCACCTAGCACACACATCACGACCACCTCGTCTTCTTCTTGCCTACATGGCTGCCCATGTGGCAAGCCCACGTGGCACGACCTTGTGCTGCGAGCCAGGTCCACTGTGGTCCCTCGTGTGGCCGTGGACCCAGTCCATGGCCTTGGGGCCCACCTGTCAATGGCTCAAGCCATTTTCTTTTGAAAAATATTTCAGCCAAAAATCAAATCCAGTCGCTGACGTCAGCATAACGTAATAAATTGATTTTCCTTTAGAAATTAATTCCAAAAATCCTGAAAATTCCCTTTTCATCATTTTATGTATTTTCAAACTTCTGAGAGCTTGTTCTCCTCGTTCGAACTCCGATTTGAGTGATTCAAATATCTAAATTCATCTAAAATCGATATATAGATTTCTAGAATTTTTTTTCGCAATAATCTATTTTTTATTATTAATTACAACATTATACTTGCAATAATATTTTTACGAAATATACTCTCGTCAGTAGAACCGTTGGGCAATCGGACCCAAGAGCTCAACGGCTGAGCGATCGATACTTTAGCGCCCAACCAAGCAATGCATGCCCGGCTAGATGAGTGAGTCAGACACTAGGACCAACCGTTGAGCGACAAGTGTCCCAGTCGCTCAACCGTTGAGCTACTGGGTCCAGTCGCCCAACGGTTCGGCGATAGGAGTATATTTCTGTAAAAAATATTATCGCAGGTATAATTTTGTAATTAATAATAAAAAATGGATTATTTTAAAAAAATTCTAGATTTCTATACTAAAATTATTTTATTTGGAGTTCATTTGAATTTGCTTCGTTTTCACGTGTAGATTTCGACGACTCCGAGGAAACCGAATTTTTCGAAGAAGTAGATCCTCAAGCATTTGAACAAGGCAAGTTACACCTTTGATCATATTGAATCCCGATATTTTTAAATTATTTAAATTCTGTTTTAAATTACTATTGTATGCTATTTAAATTCAAGTAATTTAAATTCCTGTTTAAAGCTTTATAATTATTCCCAATTCCTTTGTATAGCCAAACTTTGCTATTAAATTAATCATTCCTTGATACCTTAGTTAAAATATAGTTGATACATTAGTATGAGCTAGAACATGTTGAAAAATATTATGCTTAGACAAAGTTTAGACCAAAAGTGTTTAATTTGGCAAATTTAGCCAAAAGTTCAACTATGATTTAAAATGATACTATGGTATTGTCTTTACCATAAAAGTTTATAAAATGAATTAACTTGGCAAATAAAATAAAAATTAGTTGGGACTTCGGTGAAATGAATGTTTAGATGGTGCACGTTGATGCACGGGATCGAGTTATTTCTATGATCGAGGCCCATGTGTTTTATGGAAAGTCACCCAAGTCAATTAAGGACCGGTCTTCAAGCCGAATCTTGCTAATCCTATCGTACTACCACATGTCATGAATGAACTAATTTGTATCATTTCACCGTGGTTGTGCTATCTGGTTGCGTGGGTGTCTTTATGACCTACTTTTATGTATTCCCACATAGCCCAAGAGGAGGTTTAAATCCAGTGGGTTTCTATCCAAATGAAGTGAAACCTTAGCGAGGCGGGACTACGCTGGGATGATGCATTGTAAGGGCTTTGTGATAATGACATAGTCGCACACCTTTAGCAGTGTGTCAGACGGACATTATAAGTCAATTATCTCTTGTAGGTAAAGTTGTACAACCTCTGCGGAGTGTTAAAAACTATTCGAATAGCCGTGTCCACGGTCAAGGGCATGCTAAGCAAAGCCACTCAAAGTTAGAATTTTGGTTTGATTTCAAAAGACTTTATCCATTGTTGTTGGATAATTTATTCAATTGGAAAATTGGGCGGTTTGCTATGTGATATGAAGGTATCCTTTACCACTCGTTGATGAATGTTATCTCACTATAAAACTTGAGATTGAGAAAATGAATTTTAGTTATAGAGTAAATTGCTTTAGAACTTAGTATGAATATTTAAATGAAAAATATCGCTTTATGCAAATTGAGCCATATAAGCCTCCCATTGTTAAATTCTTGCATGCATTATAATATGTTATTGGGTGTAACTTGCGGAGCACGGTTGTTTGTACTCACTCTTGCTTAATACAATTGTTGAGCAAGAGAGGAGTACTACGAGGAGAATGAGAACTTGGACGACTAGGTTACGCCCCTAGACGATTGCCTGTGGCGAATCGTGTGGTCTACCTTATTGCTTTTGCTTCCGCTGTATTTTGCTTATTGGCTGTATGCCCATTTTGTAACAAACTTTAATTACTATCAATGAATGACGTTGTATGGTTATACTATCCACCTTTGTTTGACTGTGTACACTAGCTGTTCCTAAACTAGTGTATGAAACACAGAGAATCTAGAATCCTTCGCTCCCGGATTCGACACATGTTGCCGTTCCAAATTGTGACATGAGCATTTCGCCATTTGGAATGGAATGGTGACAGGAGCATTTCACCATTTGGAATGTCGATAGTAGCCTATTTTAGTTAAAAAAATCGATTATTTATTTTTGTAATTCTTTATTAAAATAACATTATTTTAAAAAAATTATTGTAGCCCTGTATAATTACTTCGTATACATTATATACGTATGTATCAAGGATATCATTTCGTTATATTATCATGCGCTCTATTATCACATGAAACCACAGAATTTTCATTCCAAATATTTTTTCACATGAAATACACTTGTCTGTACCCCTGACGCACTAACCAGACAAAGTATAGCCCCCCGGGAGACTTACTTGGCAAGTCATACCCTAGGGGCATTGACTCGATACTGTCGTGTCCCACGGGTCTGCGATGCTTTTTCTATATTGACATGCACAAGGAGTTAGAAATACTGATGTCAACAGTGTCAAATGCTCTAAAAGTCAAAACCTACACCCTAAAATGCGAGGGGCCCTTCTCCCGCCCTAGCTATTTCTATTCTTTTGTCTTGACTGTTCTCACATCCCGAGGGGGGAAAGGAACGTCTCAAGAACCGCAAGAAACATACAAAAATCCAAAGAAACAATATACCATTAATAAAAGAAAAAGGATATGATTTAGAATGAATGAGTTTTAAAAAAGAAAGAAATTCACAACCATCTTATTTAAGGTGCAGTGCATATTTCCCCATCATTTCATACGTTCCTTCGCATATGTTGTTTCGGCTACTTTTCTATAGCTCTACTCGCAAAAGGTTTCGCTCTCCACTCCTCCATATATCACAATCGTACACTTGTTTAAATGCAGTCATCTCGTAATTGGTATAGACTTATTGTGCACGTTAACGTCTACGAGCGCGTATACATGTTCACTGACCCAAATATGTAATTTTGCCGTTTAAATTGGATACACGCTACCACTTAGTTGGATTGGATCTAGGAATTGTCACACTTCCCGCTGTAACTGATCACGTGCCATTGCGTCCGCATTCAGAGAGTGCGCGTTCCTTCAAAAGACGAGAACGAAAGGAAAAAAAACCCATGATATTTTTCAGTTTTTTAAACTATTTTCTTTCGGTTGCTCAAATCAACTTGCTGCCCCTCTAGTTTCTTTCTTTCGGTTTTTTTATTATTAAAAGTACACGACAGACATACTCACGTACGCACACCACACGCACATCCACAAATGTGGATGTGTCATTAACACACTTCTAATCTAGAGCGGGGGTTGAACCTCACGAGTGCTGGCACACGTTTTGATCACTAAGGGTATGCACAATGATATAGACAACTGTTGTCTTTTTTAGTTGTCACATGTAGATAGTACTAAAGACAGTTTATACAATTGTACAGATAACTATTGTCTTTTTAGTTGTCTTTAAGAGCACATAGTCTTTTAATGTTTTTATTGTTTCTTATGCTATAGTCGGTTACAGGATTGTAGACAACATCTTTCTCTCTATTCATTTTCTTTTATTCACATAAGCAAAAATTCTACGTGGCAATAACTATACACTGTTAACATAAACTCATTATACATGCTTTAAACGTATCTATATCTACAGTTCTATACATACTATTTCTGAAAAAATAAATCCTTACCAGAGAGGGTACAACACGGCAGGACGAACATTCTCGCAACAAGCCAACCGAGCATTCTCCTCTAGTTTCTTTCTTGTCTCTGGTGTCTGGACATCCCACAGGCACAAAGCAACATCCATAGCCGCGTTCCACTCTCCTCTTCCCACCGGCCCCGTCGCGTTCCCCTCACTCGCAGGCGCAACTTTACTTTTCTTACCCCCGCCTCCCCCTCCCCTCCCGCTTCTCCTCTCCCCCCTGCAACGCCTCCGGAGCAAGCGCCTGCGCCGTCCGCCCCCCAAACCCATGCCCCGCCGCCGGTGACCTCGGCCGCCGCGTCCCCATGGGCTGCGTGCACGGCCGCGCCGCCTCCTCCTCCCGCCGCCGGAACGCCCCGCTACCCCCGTCTCCCAGCCGCAGCAGCAGGAGGGGGTTTCTGCTGCTGGGGAGGCGGCGGTGAGCCAGGCTGCCGAAAAGGCCGAGCAGCCAAAAGCCGCCGTTGCCGCGCCTGTGAAAAGGGAGCGGCGGTCGCGGTCGTCGCGGTCCTTAGCGGCGGCGGCGCACTCCGAGGTCCGACTCGGGGGGAGCTTCGCCAACAAGGCGCGTGGAGAGCAGGTCGCCGCCGGGTGGCCCGCCTGGCTCTCCGCCGTCGCTGGAGAGGCCATAGACGGCTGGAGCCCCCGCCGCGCGGACTCTTTCGAGAAGATCGACAAGGTACGACCCCTCCCCAAGCTCCTCAGCTTCGTGATCCATGCCGCGCGAGCGGTCGGTAAGAAAAACAAAAAAATGCATCTTTTTTCTGACTCGTTTGGCGTTTTAGATCGGGCAAGGGACGTACAGCAATGTGTACAAGGCGCGGGACTCGCTGAGCGGTAAGATCGTCGCGCTGAAGAAGGTGCGGTTCGACAACCTCGAGCCCGAGAGCGTGCGGTTCATGGCCCGCGAGATCCTCATCCTCCGCCGCCTCGACCACCCCAATGTCATCAAGCTCGACGGGCTCGTCACCTCCCGCATGTCCTGCAGCCTCTACCTGGTCTTTGATTACATGGTCCACGACCTTGCTGGCCTCGCTGCCAGCCCCGAAATCAAGTTTACTCTGCCCCAGGTCAAGATCCCATTTTTGCTGACACAGCATCGTGTTGAATTATGTAAAATGTGGCGTAGGCGAGGCTGATTGAGGTCTTTATGTCACGCAGGTCAAGTGCTATGTGCATCAGTTGTTGTCAGGGCTGGAGCACTGCCACAACCGGGGAGCGCTGCATCGCGACATCAAGGGGTCGAATCTGCTTTTGGATAACAATGGTGTGCTGAAGATTGGGGACTTTGGTCTGGCATCGTTCTTCGACCCGAACCATAAACAGTCAATGACCAGTCGGGTGGTGACACTGTGGTACCGACCACCAGAGTTGCTGTTGGGCGCGACGGATTATGGAGTAGGCGTGGACTTGTGGAGCGCTGGATGTATCCTCGCTGAGTTGCTGGCTGGGAAGCCTATTATGCCAGGACGGACTGAGGTTAGCTATAGAATGCTTGACTGCTGTCATACAATTGTGCCCAAAACACCTTTTGTCATGTGTCTTCTAAAAATTCAGTTGAGCACCTACTGCCTGCGAAATTTTCATTACTAAACTAGGGATACAGTTGATTCTGCTGCAGTAATTTTCATAACTTGGCAAACCTTCCATTCAAACTACATTGCATTTGTAATTTTGTTGATGAAATTGTGCAACAAAAATTCAAACTTTACAAGGAAGGTCTCATGCAAGATGACCTTGCTGATGAAAATGATCTTCATTTTAGAGGAAGTTCATATCAAATGAGCATCATTTTCAAAATGTTTTCTATTGGTCATCGTGGTTAACGGTTTATCCAGAAATGTACTATTTTGGCAACATGAAGCATGGTGGAAGCATAAAATATATGTTATCACTGCTCTTAAAACCAGTGGAGAGGATAATCAAGTCTTTTCCATTATGTTCCTACTTTTGTTTTCTAATCTTTAGCATATAACAAAATACCTGATTTGTGGTAGTACAGAAACATATCAAATCGGTGGTATCTCTTCTGGGAAAAAAAATATGATCTGCTTTCAAGTTAAGTCTCATTGCCGCCTTCCAGTTGCCACCTTTGTTGTTGGAACTCTGTTTTCTAATCTTTAGCATATAACAATATACCTGATTTGTGGTAGTACAGAAACATATCAAATCGGTGATATCTCTTCTGGGAAAAAAATGATCTGCTTTCAAGTTAAGTCTCATTGCCGTCTTCCAGTTGCCACCTTCCAGTTGTCACCTTTGTTGTTGGAACTCCCAAGTCCCAACCCCATTCCTTGCTCCACAGCTGTGCCTGATATGACCTCTTGTGTTGCATGTGTACCGTTAACACCTACCAATCCAGTGAACAAATAGTGCAACTGTGTTTATAATACACTTTTTAGCAATGGTAGTATTTCCAGTCATAGATTTATTTTCATTGTGTGCTTCTTACAATGTTTCGTTGTTTTAATTATGTCTGCCTCTTTTAGGTGGAACAGCTGCATAAAATTTTTAAGCTATGCGGCTCCCCCACAGAAGAATATTGGAAAAAATCGAAGTTGCCTCATGCAACCATATTTAAGCCCCAACAGCCGTACAAAAGGCGAATAGCAGATACATTCAAAGATTTCCCGCAATCAGCACTGCGACTGATTGAAACACTACTTGCAATTGATCCAGCTGATCGTTTAACAGCAACTTCTGCATTAAAAAGTGATGTAAGTTGTCTGAGTTTTTACAATTATATCCTATTTGATGTGAATAAAGAAAATGAGATTCTCCACTTGTTGGATAAATTGCCTTTGATGACCCTAATGACAACATATTGATTCAACAGGAACAATTGCATCCAAAGGGTAACAATAGTTATAGTTCATTGATTCTCGCTGACCACTTTAATGTTCTTAATTCGATATTTCAGAACAAATTATATGTAGCATTTTGTTAATATGCCAATGGTAAATGTTTCCAAAGGGTAACAATAGTTCAATGTTTTCAGTGCATGAGATGGAACTTTTATGAGTAGTAGCGACAATAAATTGGATTAATGTCTATTGTATTAGTTGGAATATTGCCATTAACTAGTTATGCTTCCTTGATGTTAGAAAATTAATCTAATTTCATTGAGAGCACACCATCTTATGCTTTCAATGTACACAATTTCAACTTTTAGGTTCAAATAGGGTCATGAGCTCATGATAAAAATTTGATTCTAAAAGAAACTCATGATGAAAAATTAGTTTAGACACCATGATGGGATTCTGACGTTTATTGTGGTATTTATATGACCCTGCTCCAAATTCTGTTCTTGTGGATAACATATATAAGATTTTTGCAACCTCTTTGTTGGAGGATTAGTTCTTTAAATTAGTGAAATACTTTAAAAAGTAACACTTTTTTTCACTATAAACACAGTTTTTTACAACAGAACCGTATGCGTGTGATCCATCCAGTCTGCCACAATACCCCCCAAGCAAAGAGATGGATGCAAAACGAAGAGATGAAGAAGCTAGACGGTTTGTTGCCCTAACACTCCTTTCCTTAATAAGTTGTATTGTTTCTCTGTATTTGCTTTTGCCATATCTTTCTGAATGCTCCATAATGTCATCTAAGTTCTTCACACAATCTAGCAATGTTGTTGGTTTAGAAGAGCATGCAGCGAGCAAAGTCATACAATACAGATGGATGATGTTCTTGAAACGAGAGTTTGTTTCTGGAGAATGGTATGATTTAGAGGAACCAGATTGAGTTAGGAGTACAAGAGTGTGCTAAAAGCTAGTAGCAGTGCCGAAGTGGATACGTTGCCTTCTTCTGCAGTAGAACATGACAATTGTATTCAGTGAGCACTGGAACTAAGGAAAACACTGCTCGCTTTGATGACAAGAAAGCATAACATGACAGAATTGTATTCAGCACAGTAGAATATAAGGAAGAAAAAAATATTTATTGTCCCAAAAAGTAACTTCAGTGCACTGAAAGGGCATATACTGATTTGTACTAAAAGTAGTCTTGGTTATTGTGCAAAGATTCCTGGATTTCTGGGAACGTGTTGAGAATACTGCTTAGACATCATCATGAGTCATGCAACAATTTGTCTCTCTACCTTTCTGTTGTATATTTTATACTTTTCTCTCTCTCCTAATATTCCCCTAGATGCAAAGATCTTAATTTCTTAATCCATGATCTCTTGACCTTCTGTCCGTTCATTGGCTGATGTTAGCTGAGCTTTTGCACTGTATAAAATGCTAATTGGCTTATTCACTGGATGATCAGCAGTTTAAGAGCTGCTGGTGGTAGAGCTAATGGTGATGGAGCTAGGAAGACAAGGACGCGGGATCGGCCTAGGGCTGTTCCAGCACCAGAGGCAAATGCTGAACTCCAAGTAAATATTGATGTATGTGAAATTAACTCGCTTTCCTTACTGATCCCAGTAGCTCATCTATTCTTTTGCTTGAGCCTTTTTTTTTTTGCTTGTACCGACTATGTTGCAAATCCTCTGTTTGAAGGGTACTTAAATTTATGCAATTTAAAAAATTCTCTAGATTACGTACTATCTCAAAACATGATTAATCGGATGGCTGACTCAACCATACTCTTTACAGAAAAGAAGGCTAATAACGCATGCAAATGCGAAGAGCAAGAGTGAAAAGTTCCCTCCACCACATCAGGATGGTGCACTCGGATATCCCTTGGGTTGTTCAAATCACATGGAACCAGCATTTGAGCCCCCAGATCCTTCTTCGTTCAGCACCATATTTTCTTACGAGAAAGGCTCTGTGCCTACTTGGTCTGGACCATTGGTTGACCCTGCTGCAGGCAACCAGAAGCGGAGACACAAGTCCGGGCGCTCTTCAAAACAACCGGCGACTGCCCATGCTCGATGATACAATGTTGTGATGTTTAGTGCACAGGAAGTTTTCAATACTAAAATACTCTTCAGCGGTCCTGCAAACTGAGAGATCTGATATGCAATCAAGGCATGCAACGATGAATTTTTTTCCCCTAGATCCATGAATTCATTCCATGTACCGATTTTTTCGAACAACAGTGTATAGGCCGGAGAGGGAGCTCAATCAGTCAAATTCTGTACATTAGGTTCGCTTTTACATTCTTATAAGCAGCCATATGTCATGTTAGATTTATTTGAGTGAGTAATTGAACTTTTAGGATCTACCTTGCGTGTCACTGCTACTCACTCAGTCACTCTTACTTGCTCATATAGCTTATTTTCAATCAATTGATTACTTTTTCATCTGATGTTTTGTCAAGAGTCACATTTTGAGAATGAAGTTGTAGTAGAGATTCAAACAGGTCGAACATGAGTTTGTAAAAGATGGCATTGCTCTCCAGTTCTTAAGCACATTGTTGACATTTTTAGAGTTTTAATTTCTGACTAAACTGCTGTACATGCTGATTCAAAGAGGTCGAACATGAGTTTATAAAAGATCTTATTGCTCTTCAGTTCTTCAGCACGGTGTTTGACATTTTTACCGTTTTAATTTCTGACTAAGCTGCTGTGTATGATGTACTTGTGTGCTATCAGCGCGGCCTGATGCGCGGTCAAAGGTTGTATCTCCTCGCAATGGACGTTGTGACTGAATTTTAGCCGATTTCTTCCCGAAAACACCATCTTTTCCACACATTTCTTCCGGCAACACAAAATCTGGATCGATTTTGCTGTCCACTTCGTCCTGCAGCTCGTCGAAGACCCATGAGTAGTCACTGAGGCTGCCAGCACTGCCTGTACTATATGGATACATCTTGTCTCCTGGACCATGGGGAACGAGAAATTTCAGTCAAATTTTGAACTGGAATGACGGTTTAAATAGCAGTTGGTAGCAAGGGACAGAGGAAAAGAAAGCAAAGTTTTGATCAATGCTGTACTAGTACAATGGCTTAACTAGCTATTATTGCATTGTCTGTGTATAAGTGCTCACCGCCACCGGCATTGTCTTCAATTGCCCAGACTCTCAGCGTTTGGAGCAACTGATGGTTCAGTACCACATAATCCCTGCAACAAAATGGGCAGTCAGATCACCATAATGTAATGTTACTGGATTGTATAAAGATTACGATTTGATGCTTCGGTGAGTGTCGTACTTGTATGTGAAAATGGAGTGCAAGATCTGAACGGTGGCAGCGGCGAGGAACACCGATCTGACATTCTGACCAGCAACACTTTGGACATGACCCAGAACTGCTTGTTGAAGTCATCAGCTCCGAGTTTGATGATTGCGATCTCCAGCATGAGCGTGATGCAAAGACCTTACAAGAAACGCATGGATATATTTTGAATTCAGCAAAGTTACAGCAATGTTGCAGTAATACTGAAGTCTGAAGTCTGAATCTCACCGAAATAAAGCTGACCCCTAATTCCGAACGTCTGCTTCGCGCTCGTGAGCATGTAGATGAGGAATGTGATGCAGCAGTAGAGGAAGAAGGCCTTGATGAAACGGGACTCCGCCTGAATGGCATTGTGGAGGACGTAGAGCTTGTCCAGTGCAGCGAAGATGCTCGCCTGCTTCGCTCTGAAGTCTGAACTCTTCCTGCATATAGACAAGCGATCTTGCATAAGAACTAGCACTAAATTGTGTTGTTTGTTGTAAGATGGAGAAGAAGACACCTTCAAAAAAAATGGAGAAGAGGAGGAAGAAAACCTGAGCTTCCAGTATTTACTCCGAATTTTGCATAAGATGATCATGAGCGTGCCGGATTTCTTCTTGCCGGTACGTCAAGTATCCCAAATTCCCCATTAACATCCTTCTTCAAAATCATGTTAAAACTCAGTTGTTAAAACGCTCGAAAGGGTTACCTGCTCTCCTGAAGAGCGTGTGCCTGGAAGCTGTAGAGATCATTCAGCCCCTGCCCATCCAAAAGCTGCATCTGATTCTCCAGCGACTTGCCGGCCACGCTCCCAATGTCCTTTGCAGTGCTCCGCAAATCCCCCAGCTTTGACGACATGGAGCCACCAACGCCTCTGATCTCCCTCTCGATGCCCATGGTCTCCTCCTTCAGCTTGTCCATCTAATTGCCACGGCTCTTGTAGGACTCCTCGACATGCGCCATGCCGGCTTTCTATCTTGTCCTCCATCTCAGCCTGCCCTTCCTTCAGCTTTGTCTGAGCGCTTGCGATCTCCTTGGACTGCTCAAAGATGGCCCTTGACCTTGAGTGCTCTAGCACGTCCCCGATCCCGGCTCCGACGTCCTTGGACGCCTTGGTTAGCTGCTCGGTCTGCGCTCCGATCGACGACAGCGACTCGTGGAGCTTGTCTGATTCTGGCATGATCCGCTCCGACCTCTCCTCGATCACCTCCAGCTTTTCGTTTGTGGACTTCGCCGACCTCGACGGATCGTTCACGAACCTCTCCGTGCTGTGCTTGAACGCCTCTGCCCTGCAAAAACCAACCAAGAACAATAATTGTGACAAAAAAGATGACTTCAAATTGACACTCACATACACATACTAATAAATCAGAAATTGAAAAAGAAGAACATGATGAGGAGATGATAGAGACTTACTGCAGCAGTTGGTGGTGTTAAGGATATTTCTGGTATTTCTCTTATACTAGGGTTTAATATTGTTTGTGTTAGATTAATCTTGTTTTGGTATTTTAGTTTCTAAGTTTAGGTGAGTCATAGTCCATTTTAAAGTCTGGCTGTGAAACCGTTTCCGTGTCCTAGTCAAGTCAGTTTTGGGTGTGCATATAAAGAGGTCGTAGTGCCATGTAAAAGAGCACCGAGTTGAGTTGAAGAAATAAGAAAAAAAAAAAAAGAGGAGCAGCAGCTCCCGGAAAGAAACTAGACTTTGCTGTGTCCTGTCGTTTTGCTCTGCAGAAGCAAAGAAACGAAGCGCTACTACTAGCTCCAGAGAAGAAAGAAGGCAAAGAAAAGCTATCACGTGAAGGGAAAAGGCTCCAGAGAGGTGCTGTGCTTGTGGGTCACATCAAGGGAGAGATAGGGCTAGTGGGACCCACGGAAAAGGCTGGTTTGCTCCAAGTGCTTTGCTAGTATTACATGATTTCCAATAAGGCAAATTTCAACAAGTAGTATCAGAGCGTTCTGATCTTAGCGGTGCCTGAAGATCATGGGCGACAAGGTGAAGACCCGGGATGGGCCGATTTCTCTCCTATATCCTGTCCTGACGACCGAAAATTATCCGGTGTGGGCTTTGAAGATAAAGGCGAACATGCGCGCCTAGGGAGTCTGGGGTGCAGTCGATCTGAAGGCGAAGGACAAGAAGGTGGGCGACAAAGGTGGACAGACGGCTTTGGCCATCATCTACCAGCGGTGCAGACTCCATGACGCGCAAATTACTCATCGGCAAGGAGGCGACGCGAGGCGTGAGTGACGCTTCAAAAGATGCATGAGGGAATTGATCGTGTGAAGGAGGTGCGGCTCCAGAATTTGCATACCGAGTTCGAGAATCTCTAGATGGGAGAAACTCGATCGATGGACGAGTTCGCCAGAAGTCATCTTCATTGTACAATCGATTGTCTCTCGGCGACAAGATGGAGGAATCTGTGGCGATGAAGAAGTACTGCTGCGTGCTACCGTAAAAGTTTGTACATGTCGTCACCACGCTCATGTACTCCCCGGATCTGGAGGAAAAGAAGATCGAGGAGATCACCGGTTCCCTCAAGGCGCATGCGGAGCTACTAAAGGGGTTTCAATCCCGTAACAAGTAAAGGTATCAGTCCCATAACGAGCAGGCGTTGCTGGTAAAGGGAGATACAAGAAATGATGGCAGACGATTTGGCAGAGGTGGCCGTGAAGACAAGGTTGGGCAAGGCGATGGTGACAAATCCCGTGATAAGTCACATATCAAATGTTTCAAATGTGATAAGCATGGTCACTATGCATCGGAGTGCCGCAGCCACATAAAGTGTTTCAACTGTGACAAGTATGGGCACTATGCTTCGAATTGCCGAAACAAGAAGAAGAACGAGGAGGTAAACCTCATCTGAAGCTGTGAAAATGAAGACGACGATCCTACCCTGCTTCTCTCCTTATGTGTCAACAAGGCGCCGATCATGGTGATGTTGAACGAGGAGAACATACTTCCTAAACTACGCACGGAGGGAGGAAATCATGATCATACTGATGAGTGGTACTTGGACAGTGGAGCAAGCAATCATATGACGGGAGATCGCTCCATGTTCCATGAGCTCGACGAGAAGATTTCAGGAGAAATCAAGTTTGGCAACGGCTCCACGGTACAAATAAAAGGCAAAGGTACAATATTGTTGCGATGCAAGAACGGTGATCAGAAGATGCTGCCTGATATTTACTTTATACCAAGTTTGTGCAACAGGGGTGCAGGGTGGAGCTGCAGGGTGAGTTCTTACGTGTCTACGACAAGAACAAAGATCTGTTGATGAAGATAAAAAGATTCCCGAACCGGTTGTACAAAACTTCTCTGAAAACTTGTAAGTCGGTTTGTGTGAAGGACAGTCTGGAGGAGCCAGAGTGGAACTTAGATATCAGCCAAGGACATGGTGGAACCCAGAAGTGGCACGCAGTTGGCGCAGCAGGCGGAATCTCAAGAGGAGATCTAGACGGTGTGTAGCAAGGCGTACAGAGAGCTGCAGGGGGTGGTGAGTCCCACACGCATAAAGGGCGCGGTGTACACAAAGTTGACGCAGTAGGAAGAGGCGGTGTAGCCTCAGCTGAGATATACGCGGGAAAGCAGACAGACTTGGTCCAAGAGAGGAGAGCGAGAGGCTCAGGTAATGGTGAAGCCCAGGCGGTCGTGAGAGCAGGTGCTTCGGCCCAGGTGGACGTGCAAGGAAGGACGAGTTCAGTCCAGGTATGTGACGCGGCAAGCGTTGGTTTGTGCATGGCTTAGAATGGAGCAAGCACAGGCGGTAGGGCGGTATTGGCCCAGAAAGGAACGGCGCACAGGAGTGCAGGTAAAAGAGGAAGGCTTGGAAGTGCACATAAGAGAGAAGATCAGCGTGATCAAAGTGAAGAAACAAGATTAAGGGGGTGATTGTTAGATTAATCTTGTTTTGGTATTTTAGTTTCTAAGTTTAGGTGAGTCATAGTCTGTTTCAAAGTCTGGCTGTGAAACCGTTTCCGTGTCCTAGTCAAGTCAGTTTTGGGTGTGTATATAAAGAGGTCGTAGTGCCATGTAAAAGAGCACCGAGTTGAGTTGAAGAAATAAGAAAAAGAAAAAAAAGAGGAGCAGCAGCTCCCGGAAAGAAACCAGACTTTGCTGTGTCCTGTCATTTTGCTCTCTAGAAGCAAAGAAACGAAGCACTACTACTAGCTTCAGAGAAGAAGGAAGGCAAAGAAAAGCTATCACGTGAAGGGAAAAGGCTCGAGGGAGGTGTTGTGCTTGTGGGTCACATCAAGGAAGAGATAGGGCTAGTGGGACCCACGGAAAAGGCTGGTTTGCTCCAAGTGCTTTGCTAGTATTACGTGATTTCCAATAAGGCAAATTTCAACAGTTTGTACCATATATATATTGTCTATTGGGCCTTTTGAATACATACATAATATTCATAACATAGTATCAGAGCAAATATTAGGATTAGGGTTTGCTGCTGCTACCGCCGCCTCCTAGCCTCCGCTAATCTTCTGCTGTTTGCTGCCCCTGGGAGGAGCAATCTCCGCTCTCTGGGGCGGCCAGATCGCCATCTATATGGCAGACCGGCGCCCTGGTCTCGTGCTCAAGACGCGCCTTCGAGCTCCTTCTCGGCTGCCGCCTCCCTAGATCCGATCTGGATCGGGCCTCCTCCTCTGGGCGCCTCCTCCACTCGCCTCGATCCCCAATGGCTCTCGTCGCGGGGGTGCCCCTGCTCGTGGCCTACTATCTCGTGTGTCACGTGTGCACGCTCTTCGCTAACGGAGTGGAAGAGGGGTGACCAGACCCGAATCCATCCAGCGCGTGGAAGACACTCATGCACTTGGCGCCGTGGAAACCGCCGCCCTTGCTGAAGAAGGCGCCAGAACCCTTGCCATGGCGTCCTAGCCATAGCCGACAGACCTCTTAGGCGAGCCCATCAAGGTGCACCCGCCCTGGTTCAAGCCGGAGGTCTTCCTCCACGCTGACTTCGACCAGGACACCTACACCACTGTCGCACCGCGTTGCCTTGGTTCCTTTGCGACGATCGGCGCCGCGCCTCCTCTACGAGTTGCCTCCCCGACGCTCCTCTGCTCGCGTCGAGCTCCACCACCCCAGTGACTCCTCTGTTCGCGTCCATGGCGCTCTCATGGCCTTCGGCCATCCGCCTCCCCGATGTCCTTTGCTGAGCACCCTCCCCCTCCTTTGCTAAGAGGAGGCTTTAGTTGTGCTGCTGTCGGTGGAGAGGAGGCTTTAGCTGTTAGTGGATTGAAAAAAGGAGGTGATCTGTGCTACCGCGTGCTGCTGTTGTCGGTGGAGATTGAGTTTCACCGAGTCATCACAGCCAGAGCCTGTGATTTGGTCTGTTGTTGCTGTTGGTGGAGATTGAGTCTATTGCTGCTGCTAGTTATGCTAGTTGCTACTGCTGGTTATCCTTTCTTAGCGTCGTTTTTCCTTCCGTTGCATCCATACTACTCTATCTTTGAGTTCGTCTAAACCACGCGAGTCCACAAATTTATTATCAGTCATAGAAACATATAAATTTCTTTTGTATGGCAGCAACCGTCACTCTTCTCTTCGAGCCCCTACATATCGTAGAAGTCGTTATGATGCCGTCGCTTCTCTCTTAGCCGCCGCCCCGAGCTTCTAAGGCCACCGCGCTTCTTCCGCACTACGCTCCATTGCGCTTCTTGTGCAATGCGCCGCTACCGTTTTAGACTTCGATCTGCGTCGTTATGCTTCTATCTATTCGTTTTCGGCTTGATTTGACCTATTTCTCTATTTATGCCGGTTTCATCATCTTCTTCGTCGTGTTGTTGCGATCGATTTTGCTCCTACTTTCTCTACTTCGTCAGCCCTACACCTTATGATTTATGGGTTGTCGCACGACCCCAGATAGGTGAGGATCTTTTGATACTCGACATATTTTTCAAGAGCTGCACGCTACGACGACATTATCTAAACCTAGACTTTAGATTTTTTCTATTGTAGTGTTAATCCTTTCCAAATGCAATGCTATTATATAAGCCTTGCATTTAAGGTGGGGTGTTAAGAGTATTTATGGTATTTTTCTTGTATTAGGGTTTAATATTATGTCCACTTTGTACCCTATATATTATCCTTTAAGCCTTTTGAATACATGCACAGTATTCATAACAGCTGGCACACGGTGTTGGTCTCGAGGAAGACCTTGCCCTCGGAGTCGGTCAGGCGCTTGCGGTAGTGCCACCATCTTGGAGCGCTCGTCGCAGGGCGGCAGCGGCGGCCGGCCGGAGTCCTCCTAGAAGCAGCTGCTGCGGTGCCAGGCGAGCCTGGACTGCCGCTCCTTATCGGCCATGATTTCTGCGCAGCCGGCGAACAGGCTCCGGTACGCCTCGTTCCAGCAGTCGGTTGGCCCGGCGATCCTGCACCGCGCGTTCTCCAGCAGCTGACCCGGCCCTCTCGGGTCGTTGGCGCCGTCGATCGAGAAGTCGGCGACCGCGGCGCCGTCTAGTTGTGGCATTGCCGTTGCGGCGCCCTCGTGGGTCATGGCCCGTCTTCTTGGATGACGAGGGGAAGATGCTCCATGGAGGGCATTGGTTGCAGGCCACAGCGAGGATAGCACTATCAAGATCACAACAAGGAGGCCTGCAGTGCCTCTCAATCTCATTCTGTAATTAACAGTCTGTATTTTTTTAAGAAAGCTTAGGCCTGCATTGAGTGTTGTAAAGATTAGTGCTTTGAGCAATGCAAAACACTCGTGCCCTAAATTGAGTTGTGCATGGATCATATAAGTATTTGTTAGCTATATGCTCTAAAGGCAATAATAGAGATAGTTGTATCATGTCTATATTTATGACTTATATAATAAATGTATTACGTTCCTTAGATGAATTATCATTTATAAAGATTAGCAAGTATGTAACTTGTTGGTAAAGCTCTTTAATTGTTATATGATATTATTCTAAAATATCCTTGGTCGGATGTCACCGATCGGGACATTAGTGACTTATAGACCAGCATATATATTGATTGATGACCATGTTTCACCTGTTATAGATATGGGGGATAGTGTAAGCACATATTAGAAAACATGATGTTGGATACTACTGAGATTGTTATGTTTCCATGTGTTATCAGTTGGTCTCAATCAATGATAATGTATGGTCTCGATCAATGACAATGTATAATCCTTAGACATGATATCAGCATGATTTCCTACATATGTAACAATACACTAAGGGGTTACCAATCCTACTCTGTAACTGGATAGTTATAAATGTAGTTTTCGGGTATGCTATGAAACATGCGAAGAGATGTGACTGGTTGAATATGAGATTTGCTCCTCCTAGCATAACAGGAGAAATATTTCTAGGGCCCTTAATGTGCTCGAATAAAGGAAATGTCGACCACACGAAGTTATCTATCACTAGATCGAGAAAAGATTAAACAATCTATAGATGACAGATATCTCATTTGGAGTTCGATAAGATATCGTGAAGCAAAATGAGAATACTCAAGCATGTTGTTTAGTCTGACTAGATACGAATTGATCGTATGGGGATACGGACTAGTCGTGAGTTGATCGTACATGATCATAGACTGGTCGGCGAACTAGTCGTAAGGTGTTACAAACTGATCATGACCAAGTGCAAACTGGTTGTGAGGAGTTACAAACTGGTCGTGAGTGACAAGGATCTGATCGCATATCATATTGCATAAGTTTCGTCCGATATAATCTTTATATGTATTCGGAAGTCGCTATGTCTTGCTAGGAACCGCTACCGACTTGTGGATCGGAAAGGAGTTTTCAAGTCAAAGTCGATTATGTATAAACCTACAAGGTCACACACTTAACTGGTTGGAACAAACTAGTTTGGATTAGATCCGTTAGGCTCTTTATAAAGGGAGGCGTGTGGTTGTTGGGATTAAGAGGTTGCACTACCCACCGAAACCCTAGTCGCCATCTCTCTGAAGGCCCTACCATTCGCGCTGATGTTAGCACATTGCGTACGGCGTTTCACTCTTGAATGTGTGGATGTTGTAGAGCGCAATCCACGACGTACATAGGGAACACGAGAGACTGCTGGAGGAGACGATTGATGGCCAAACACGTTGGACGATCGATTGCTTCCACTACATCGACGCACACGACGTTGCACCAAGCTACTCTAACTCTTTTTCTGCTGCACTGCGCGTCTAGTGGTAACGATTTACTATTTTTTACTCACATGGCTTCCCGGTTTGTATGGTAGATATTTTAATTGATCGCTAGTGTAGCCTACATGTATCCAAGAGTCTTAAAGCTTGGTCAATACCAGGGTTTCTTTTACCGGTTTATTTTTTTATCGGGGTGGCCGATAGGCCGAATTTCTCAAAAAAAAAATTCAGATGTTAAATTTTTTTAAATATCAATTTTGAACAAAATTTAAGCAAATTCGATTTTTTTTTACAAAATTCATCAAAACCGATTTTTTTTTTGGGGACCGGTTTGTAATCCTACCGGCCCGACCGGTAAATCCGGTTTCACCGATTTTTGACTAAAATTTGGATCCCTGGTCAATACGTGCAGACGATTCCATTTCTTTCATGTTTACGCACTGAATTAATAGTAATGCAAAGCTGTGAATGATCAGTCGTACACATGCATGCCTGAATGGAAACGCAAGACTACATCTAGTTACACCCTAGCAGCGTGAATTACTTCATCCAACGCTTGCAAGTAGACCCATTTAAATACCGAACCGGGTCTAAAAAAACTCGGCCTCAAGCCTCGAATGGACATGCCCAAGTCCGGCCCAACCCGAAAAATAGTTTCTCAAATAAAATTATTTTATTTTATTTCTTTTTTTAATAAAAAGTAATATTTAGTTTCTCTAGAATAAAAAATAGGTTTTTATTATTTTTATTGTATTTATTGGACTTTCCGGGCTCGGGCTGGGCCACCCGGTCTACTTGCATGAAGCCAACAGATTAAACAAGCTAGGAAACTGATGCATGCGTCGAAAGAAGGAATCTTGTAAATTCTAATAAATCAACCAGCACCGCAAATTAACAGCTTTTAGAATACTGCGAAATCGCGTAAAAGCTGTTTTATAGTATATATCTTGTAAATTCTAATAAATCAACAAGCACCGCACAAAATAATCTTGTAAACCTAATAAAATAGTATGTATAAGTTTGTCTTGAAAGGAACTTTCATAAAAGTATAATTTTATTATGTTTTATAAATCTATTACAACAAAAATTAGTGATCAAAGTTGCATTTTAGAGATCTTGTCGATATCTAAAACGACATTCTTTTGTGACCGGAAATAATATTACATCAGGATTCAGTAACTACCCGAGGAAGCTACCCAGCTACCCATGTTTCAAGCCGACAGTTAAATTACTTGCTACATTCCGATGAATTCAAGTTCCAAGGCGTGTTGTATTCAGTGTTCTTCAGAGGACTAACTCTCCGCAACAAGAAAGAAACTGCCATACAAAGCACGTCACAAGGTCAACAAAGTGCATGGTCTAGTACAGACATGTTATTATCGGAGAGGCTAGTGCTACATATCAGATCAAAATGGCTGGGTATGTGATCTTTGTTGCCTGTCTGCATCCGTAGCGAAAAAAAGCCATCTCATGTTTAATCAGGTACAATGCAGCTGTCACACCCTCTCGCCAGCAGTGTTTCTTCTCTACGCTGCTTGAAGCTGAGGGGTAAGCTTGTCCAAATCCACAGAAATGTCGAGGCCCGACTTTGCAATGGAGCTGATCATTTTGGGGATGTCCGTAATCAAAGCTTCCTCCATTGCCTGATAAATAGAGACTTTGTTACTAGATGAATAGACAAAATAGATACAGTACAGAGGAATGAGTATTCAACAGTTATGAAAGCAACAGAAGTACTTCAGCAAAAACAAATAGCACTCCCGAGTTGACATCTCTTAATTTCGTCTAAATGTACTGATCAATAATCACCCAAACTACTGCGACCTCAACACATTTTCAATATTTTCGATATTGCAGCAATAGTTATTCTAAAGTAAGCCTCTGATTATTCATACTGGAAGGACGAATATCTCAGCATAACACTGGCTAGTGACTAGCGTCACAAGGAGAAAATAATTCTGCCAAGCGCTACAGATTGTGGAGAAACTGAACCAAAGATCATTTATCTCACATTCCTATCATCTTTCTTCTGCCTTTTTATCACCTCTGTTGGCCATTCAGCAACCAGCTTTTGGAGTTCATCTTTCACAGATGGTTTCTTCTGATCAGGCAAATGCTACATGCAACAAAAATTTTTCATCAGGCAAACATGTCTTTTCAAGGATTGTATATGCAAAAAAAAAAAATAACTACCCAACTATTTTAGCATCCAGATGCCATAGAGTTTCTGAAACATATCTCCGCATTCAAAATGCAAAAAATAGCACGAGTTGGAAAAGCATGAGCAACATAGCCACCAAAGATGCAGTACGACAACAATAGTAAGTGTGAGAATAGGAATTCTTTTGTATTTCCTTATATGCCTTTTGTATTTCCTTATATATGTATGGCATATTCCTTTGTAATATCCTCGTGTACTCCCTATATATATTGTCTATTGGACCCCATGAATATACTCACAATATTCATAACATGGTATCAGAGCTAGGACACTAACCTAGCTCTTTCCGCTGCCACCGCTATTACCGTCATCGAAGGCCGCCGCCGCCGTTGCTCGATGCCGCCCTCTGCAGCCGTCCATCGCGAATCCGACGCCGCCGCCGACGCCACAGACCGAGGACGACACAGGATGAACCCACAGCGTGCCGCCCGATGCCCGACCGCCACCTGACGACCGACCTGAGGACGGCGACGCCCTCTACCGCCATCGTCCACACGGGCTGCCGCCGTCGCTGTTCTGCTCAGGTTCTGGGCCGAGGCCGAGACTGACATTTTTGTTTAAGGAAACCATGGACGGTTTCCTTTAAAAGAGTTCATTTCCAAAAAAAAAAGCTACGCCGTCTAGTGTCACCTGTTAGACTTCGTTGCCTTGGTCGCCGCGCCGTCCAACGCCGCCTACTGATGGCTTCCGTTCCATCAGCTGCAATCTCATTCTCGGGAATAGCTTCATGAGGCAAACTACAGGTTGTAGTCTTCACTTATGGAGATCACGCTCGATAGTCTCTGCCTCTGGGGACATGTCACTGGTGCTCGACCTTGTCCGCCGTCGCCAGTTCAGCCTCCTCCTAGACAGCCTACTTCTGCACCTCTTGCAGAAGATGAGGCCACCAAGGAGATAGAGGCCGCTGCTGATGAGGCCTTTCAGCATACCATAGACGCTTTTGAGCGCTGATGTGCTGATGAGGCCCGTGTTCGAGCCATCCTGGTGGTCAGCGTCGACGACTCCATCCAGTCAAACATTGTTGGTCTACGTTCCACTCGTCAGATCTGGGAGTACTTGCGCGAGCGCTACCAGCAGAACAACAATGCTCAGTTCTTTTCGCTTCAGCGTGAGTTGAAGACACTTCACCAGGAGGACTCCTCTGTCAACGACTTCTTCCAAGTCCTGGCCAGTATCTGGCGCCAGCTGGACGAGCTGGCTTCTCCGCTCTGCCAGGAGTGTCATAAGGTGCAAAAGACGGATCGTGACCGCCTTCGCCTTTATGATTTCGTCTGCCGTCTTCGCCCAGAGTTTGAGCCTATCAGGGCTTAACTGCTGAGCCGCTCACCACGACCGACAGTCATCGAGGCTCTTTCGACGCTTCGTGCTGAGGAGCTTCGCCGCGGGTTAGCAACATAGTTTGTTCCAGTTGTGCTTGCCACCCCTTATTCTTCGACTACACCGACGACTTCTGCTTCGACTACTGTCCCTCCTTAGGTGTCTATTTTCACTCCTATTTTTGCACTAATTGGGGTTCAATGCAATTATTGCAAGAACTTCGAGCACGACTACTAGAGTTGTACGGTGCGAAAAAAGCAGAACAAGGCGCGTAGGGGTGGACGATCCAAGGGGGGGCAGGGAGGCCCTTCCTCGACGGGAGGATCAAGACCTTCTCAGCGAGGTGACTCTGTTCCGTAGCTCTGCTAAGCTCTACTTCAGCAGCTCTCTCACAGCTCAGCAGGCTCTGCCAGTCTAGCTCAGACGTCTTCTCAAGGTACTTCTTGGGTTCTGGATTCTGGTGCCTCTTTCTACATGGCACCAGACTCCACATCTCTCACTTCAGTAGGACCTCCTGTTTTTCCTATCTCTGTTTAGACAGCTGACGGTACTTCTCTGTCTGTCAGCTGTCAAGGCACTCTTTTGTTCACTGACTTTTCTGTTCCAATTGTTTCCTATGTTCCCCAGCTTACCATGCAGCTTCTCTCGGTGGATCAGCTCACCAATCTCGGCTGTAGGGTTGGTTTTGATTCTCACACCTGTTTCGTCCAGGACGACAGACAGGGATGGTACTTGGGACTGGCCGACGCCGTAGGGATTGTCAGGATCTCTACATCCTTGACCGCCTTCACCTTCCGTCCACTCCAGTTACTCCTATCACCTCCACGTCTACCTCCACCGCCACCGCTGCCACCACCTTTGGATTTTTTGTGCAGTGGCATCATCGTCTAAGTCACTTGTGTGGGTCTCGTCTTTCTTTATTAGTTCATCAGGGTGTTCTTGGATGTGTTGCTGTTGACACAACCATGTTTTGTCAGAGTTGTAAGCTGGGCAAGCAGCTACCACTTTCTTATCATTCTAGTGATTGCTTGTCTTCTCGTCCTTTTGACTTAGTTCATTCAGATATATAGGGACCTGCGCCTATTATCTCTAAAGGCGGGCATAAATTTTATGTGATCTTCATTGATGATTATTCACGTTTTACATGGCTTTTCCCTATGTCTAATCATGATCAGTTTCTTGTGATCTATCGTAGCTTTGCAACGATAGTTCATACTCAGTTTGATTCTCCCATCTGTACTTTTCGCTGTGATTATATTGGCGAGTACTATTCTGGTGCTTTTAGACAGTTTCTTTTTTAGTAGGGCACTATTTATCAGTCTTCTTGTCCTGGTGCCCATGCTCAGAATGGGGTTACTGAGCGCAAACATTGTCATCTGATTGAGACTGCTCACACTCTTCTCCTTACCTCTCACGTTCCACCACAGCTACGATCGAGAAGCTATTTCTCTGTTGCATATCTCATCAATATGCATCCTTCCACTGCTCTTAAGGGTGTCAGTCCTATAGAGGGTCTCTACTCTCGAGCCCCCCAGTACACACACCTTTGTGTTTTTCGTTGCACCTATTTTGTTCTGTTGTAGCCTCGTGAGCGCACCAAACTATCGGCTCAACTCAATCAGTTGAGTGTGTGTTTCTTGGTTATAGTTCTGAGCATAAGGGTTATTGCTGCTATGATCCTTTTGCTCGACGGATCAAGATCTCACGAGACGTTGTCTTTGACAAATCTCGACCTTTCTTCTATCGAGATGCAGCTCTTTGTCCTGTTTCCACCGTTAAGATGATTTCATGGTTGTCTCTTTCTGACTCTTCACCCATTTCTTCAGTATCACAGTCTTCCCCTGGTCTGTCTCCAGTGGTTCCCTCTGTACCTTTGCCTTTGGTGCTGCCTCTTATAGCACCGCCTCTTGTTCCTGCAGCACTGTCTCGTTTATCTGGTATTCACTACTATAGGCGTCCTCGTCCTTCACCAGTCTCCTCTCCTGGTATCTTGCCGACACCTACATCTAATCCTCCTGATGATGCTCCCCGTTATGTCCTTCGTGACCGGACATACCTTCGACCTCCTGATCGTCTTGGATTTGCTCCGATAGCTCATGCTCGCTCTATCACTGAGCCTAGTTTTTATCGTGAGCCTACTCCTCATTCTGAGTGGCAACTCGCTATGGTAGAGGAGCTTGATGCTCTTTGACGTACAAACTTGAGATATTGTACCAACACATGTGCATGCTTGCCCTATCACGTGCAAGTGGGTGAACAAGATTAAGACCCGGTCTGATGGTACTATCGAGCGCTACAAGGCTCGTCTTGTGTCTCGCAGCTTTCAGCAGGAGTACGGTTGTGACTACGATGCGACTTTTGCCCCTGTTGCCTATATGACCACTGTTCGCACTCTTGTTGCGACTGCTTCTGTTCGCCGGTGGTCTATCTCTCAACTGGGTGTTAATAATGCTTTCTTAATGGTGTTTTGCATGAGAAGGTCTACATACAACCACCACCTGGGTATTCTGTTCCCGATGGGCACGTCTGTCGTCTTCGTCGTGCTCTTTATGACCTCAAACAGCTCCTCGTGCTCGGTTTTGCGCGCTTTTACCTCGCTGATTACCGCCGTTGGTTTCACCGCCGCCCCACGATCTGCTCTTTTTGTCTATGTGTCATCTCGGTAGGATATCGCTTCTTCAGATATTGATGATATGTTCATCACTGGTGATGATTCCCCATTCATCACGTATGTGAAGAAGCATCTTAGTGAGCAGTTTCTGATGACTGATCTTGGTTCTCTTACGCACTTTCTTGGGATTGAGGTCGCTTCCACACCTGAGGGCTACTACCTCTCCCAGGCCCCAGCAGAAGTACGTCCAGAATCTTCTTGATCGGTCTGGTCTGACTGACACTCGCATTGCTGAGACTCCCATAGATCTATTCCTTCAGCTTCATGCCACTGATGGTGATCTCCTTGAGGATCATACTTGATATCGCCATCTTGTTGGGAGTTTGGTATATCTTGTGAGCACTCGTCCTGATATTGCTCATGCTATTCATATCTTGAGTCAGTTCATAGCTCGTCCTACCCATCTTCACTACAGTCATCTTCTTCATGTTCTTCGCTACTTGCGTAGTACTTTCTCTCGTCGTTTGTTTTTCCCTAGCTCTAACTCACTACAGCTTCAGGTGTACTCTGATGCGACCTAAGCTAGTGATCCTTCTGATCGTCGTTCTGTTTCTGCTTATTGTGTTTTTCTTGGCTCCTCCCTGATTGCCTGGAAGACAAAGAAGCAGATTGCGGTTTCCTATTCGAGTGCAGAGGCTGAGTTGAGAGCTATGGCAGCAGTGACAGCAGAGGTTACTTGGTCGAGATGGTTACTTGCAGATTTTGGAGTGGAAGTTATGGGATCCAAGGTTGTCACGGCGACCTTGGCGACCACGACACCTAAGGGGCGCCAGGATGCCTAGTCGTCCTCTAGGCAAGGCAAGTAGCAACTATATTTCTACAACTAGCATGTAGTAATAGTCAATACATAAATACATGGGAGAAGAAAATCTCGGCTGCCCGGTTATACATGGGAGCAGAAAATCCCACGCTCACGCCTCTAAATGCCCGCTTGCCTCACGCCTGCACAACACGCCGAGTTCGCTCCTCCCTGCGCTCCGCCTGAGTCCGGCTCCTCCCTCTCCTCCCGCGGGGCCCTCCCCTCCTCTCCTGCTCGGCCCTCCAGCTCTCCCCTCCCTCTTGGGCGAGGCTCCTCCTTCTCACTCCCGAAGGAGGAGGAGGCGGAGTGGCGACTCTGGCCACGAGCGCGGGAGGGGAGGGCAAGGGAGGAGGCGGAGGCGGGAGGAAGGGAGCGGAGGGGCCAAGGAGGGAGTGAAGGTCGGAAAGGAGAGGGCGTACCTGGCGGTGACGCGGAGGGGCGGTGACGGCTAACCGACGGTGGCTAGGGTTCAAGGCCTCGACATGGCGCCCGCCCAGACCGACGCCATGGATGCCGCGTAGACGCCGCAGACGCCTCGGCAACCTGGGCGCCCGCCTAGCTGGCCAAGGCGAGTCGATCCTCCACGGTGTCTCCTCCGGGGCGCCTGGACGCCTAGGCGACGACTTGACAACCATGATGGGATCTACGACTCTTTTGTCTGACAGTATAGCTGCTATCAGTATTACCTGTGACCCAGTGAAGCATGACCTCACCAAGCACGTTGGTGTGGATGCTTCATACACTCGTTCACAGGTGCAGGAGGGGGTACTTGCTTTACAGTTTGTGCCCTCAAAGTTACAGATTGTTGACTTCTTCACGAAGCCACAGGCTAGGGTACAACATTTGTATTTTCTCTCCAAACTCAGTGTGTGTGATCTACCATGAGTTTGAGAGAGGGCGTTAAAATATGAATTTTTTTGTATTTCCTTTGTAATATCCCCTTGTACTCCATATATATATTTGTTGGGGCATGGTAAGGCTATGATAGCACAAAACAAAAATTCTACCACGCAACCAAGGAACCTCCGCTAGTAATAGATCATGAGATTACCACTAGACGCGCTGACTCGTAGCGGAAGTAGAGTCGATGAAGCGAGTTGATGCAGTCGTAGTCGTACTCGCCGTGCGTCTTCTCCTCCTGCTCCGATGATCGTCACGAGTTGCGGATCATCCTAGTGCTGATGCTTCACAACAACACCTCCAAGGTATCCACATGTACGAGGCAGGGACACCACGCGCTGGAGTGCTAGCGCCGACGTGGTTGAGGAAGGCGTGGCTTATTAGGGTTTCGAGAATTCCTTCTCAAAAACTCATCTCACTCCATGCCATCGCCCCTCTATATATAGGCATCCATAATGGGTCTCGAACTTGAGGCCCATTAGGAACTCGTGACCTATAAGAATTCGAATCACCATCCAAATCAAATCCTAACCTTTTAAGTGTGTGACCCTATAGGTTCATGTGTAATTGGTTGTGACTCGGAAACTCTTTTCTGACCACGAGTTAGTCGGCAGTACTTAGCAAAGACATAACGATTCCTAACACACATAGAATATATCTGACGAACCTTAATGCAATATGATCTAAGACCGTGTCCTTATCACTTACCGGCTACTGCACTTAGTCACGACCAATCCATAATTAGTTACGACTAGTTAGTATTTAATTACGACCGCTTTGTAACTCCACGACGGGCCAGGATTACGTTCGACCGGTTCTACGACTACCGACCGATCTACGACTTGCTCAGATCTCCATACGACCGGTTCTACTACCAGTGTGAGACTATGTTCGACCAGTCTACGTCCAGTCTATATCTCTATATGACCAGCTCGTATCTAGTCGAACCGAACGACCTGCTTGTGTATTCTCCCTTTGCCTCACGATATCTGGTTGAACTCCAGGTGAGATAATTTGTTATTCATGGACTATTCAATACTTTCTCGATCAAGTGTCGAATAACTTCATGTGGTCGATACTTCGATCACTAGTGGCATGGCCATGCACTTTCTTTATCTGACCACAACGAGGGCCCGAGACATCTCCCTGTTATGTTAGAGGGTAAATCCCATATTCGACCTACCATATCCTCCGCGACGTTTTATAGCATACCCAAAGCTACCTTTATAACTACCCGCCATTTAGTAGCGTTTGACAACCCCTAAGAGTGCTATTACACATGTAGGAAACAATGCTGATCTCAGGTCTAAGGATTATACATCATCATTGCTTGAGATCAACTGATGACACATAAAATCATAACAATCTCAACAGTGTCTCAAGGTAGGTCAAACCAACACTATGTTCTCTAACATGTGTCTATATTATTAGTTTGATATCTCTATATCTATGACATGTGAAACATAGTTATCAACCAATACATGTGTTAGTCTATTCATATGTGTTCTCATATGTTTTCGACTAGGGAACGTTTAAGAATAATTATCGCAGAAATATAGAGTTTCACAATCAAGTCACATACTTGATAATAAATATTATCAATATTATCTAGGAACAAGATAACACATTATCCAATGTTATGAACATAATGAAATACAATCATCTCTATGATTGCCTCTAGAGCATATTTCCAACAATATTGCCTATTGAGCATCATGAATATACACACAATATTCATAACAGTAGGGAAGAACAATTATTATCCACAAAGAAAGCGGAAGATGCTGTTGGTATGAAGCAATTCCTGTATTTTAGGAATACAAGTGTAATGGCAATAAGCATCGTGTACCCAACCTTGTAAAGGAGTTGAATGGTGGCAGCAGCATTTTCCGGCTTGCGTTCAAGCAGAAACCCCTGCAACAAGACAATTCATAATGGGTCTCAGATCAGAAACCTGAAGAAATGGACACAAACTAAAAGAATTTACCAACATCACTTATGTAGTTAGGCAAAAATGCTAACACTGACTCATGGATCATGGTAGAGAATAAACACGTTGTGATGTGATTGCCACAGTAGATACCATTCGGTACACTAGTACTTAACGTGAAATGTTAAAAAGAACAGAAGTGAAAAGTTCCAGTTAGTTCAAGTTCACACAAAATAAACGTCAGAAGAATCAGCATAGTGTATCACTTTCCATGAAATAATGTCCATACTAGGAACAAATACCTTTGCACATGCAAAACCTGTTGCAAGAGTATAATGTTTGACAGACTTGCCTCTCAGACTATTGATGTTCCATATAGATTGAGAGTCTCCTGCGAAAGCAAAAATATATTAGGAAAGCTACTTCACAGGACCAAACCATGTCATAATGCCAAAATCATAAGGTATAAAAACAAAACTAAATTTGACTAGCAAACAACCAAAAATAGTTATTTCACAATCAAAAACATTAATTTTGACAACATCACTGCCCCTCCTGGAAGTTATCATGAAGGTAACTGCTTCAGAAGCGAGCCATGCCACTTGCAATGAGCAATGAAACATGTTAAGTCCATCCCTAACTTGTAGCAATTTCTTGCAATTTTTGGCTTATGTCCAGAACAACAATGCACCTCTAACTAGAGTTCAAAATCCCGGCGGTTACTGGAAAACCCAGTGGGGACAAGGATAGAAAACCCGTTACTAGGCAAAATCCCGCTTGGAGGCCGGTAACGGTTACCAGCCGATAACCGAAAATCCTGGGAAAAACTCGGTCGAATTTCGTCTAATTAAATTTGAATTTGGGATGTAACCGTTGGAATTTTGAATTTTAATTTGAATTAGGAGTTTTCCGGCCGGTATTTGGAATTCCAGTTCCCACCGGTAAGTCCAGTAACCGGCCGGTTTTTTTTCCCTGGTGGGGACTGGGATGAACAGTAACCGTCTGAAATTTTTCACATTCAAATTTGAATTTATGATTGCATAATGCACTTCCTAGGTTGGTTTAGGGCTTTTTTTTGCTATATTATATATTGTATGAGCTAAATACGCTTGAATTATTGTATGAGTAAGTTCCGGGCGGTTTTTTGGACTTAGAAAGCACATTGGATGTTGTCCCCCCTTTGTTGCGACTTGGATAGAATATGCCCATCAAACATACACTTGTGATCAATACAAAGCCCACATACCTCAATCTGAAGGACTTATACTCATTGCTTATCAATGAGTACATTGCACAACCATCGCGTTTCTCAACAATGTATTGGTATGAATTGCTACTTCATTATTGTTTTTAGTATGCTAGTCAAGTTATCATTCATTAACATTAACTTATGTTTTTATTATTTTAGATGCTTTAGAACACTTGGAGGAGAGGGCTGCCCTAGAGAGTGAAGCTAGTAAGGTTTTCTCTGGGTTTTTCCCAATTGCTACTTCATTAAACACTTGGAGGATTGTTACTTCATTAAACACTTTCTAATTAATATTTGATTTATTCCAATTGCTAATTACCCATAACCGGTTTTCTCTGTTTTTTCGATTTTTTGACCGGTTTTTGGACGGTAACCGGTCCGATAACCGATTTTCAAAATGTTCAATTCAAAATTCAGTTTTCGAACTTCATCCGGGTTTTTCCAGAATGCATGGATTCTCAATTCTCACGTAAATCGGTTTTTCTACCGATTAGGGTTTTTAATCCTTGCCTCTAACACAGTTGACCTTAGGCTTTGGCTGTTACATTATAATAAGCATAAACACTTACATAATAAGAATCAAAATGCTTACCAACTTTGGCAGCAAATTCCATCCAAATGTCAAATGCAGTACGATGCAGCTTGACTCCAGCCTTAACAAATCTTGTAGCATATTTCGAGAGTAAATCCCATCTATGAGCATTATAGCAGATGCTGCATAGTACAATACAAATCCATGAAATTAATAACTGAAAAGAAGCATGGAATCTTGAAATTAAAAAATAAATCAAGGAAAATTGAAACACAAATCAAAATCATAACAAACTCTGAGATAGCATTTCTGTAAGATTCACACAATTAACGATACTTATGGGCTATTGTGTAGGATACATAGTTAATAGCCTACTAAGATAGCATTATGAGGATTTATTTGGCTAAAAAAATAAAGGCAAAGTTAGTCAGAAATATCATGCAAAACAGACATGACTGATATGATGCAGGCAAACACTGGAATTGATTTTAATCTCTCTAATGAGCTAATTATATTTTTCACATTAATCTAAAAGGGTAGAACTTGGTGTACTACAAAATGAAAACGTTAAAACTTTAAAAGAAACGAATGGTATACAGTGGTAAAAAGCAACTTAGAACAGATAAACATACCTGAAGACTATATCAGCAGTGCCTGGCTGCAATGGCAAAGAATTTCTCCGAAGGACTTGCATTATCCTCTCCATTAGTTTAGTATCATTGTGCTCTTTAGCATGTTGCTGCAGAAGGAGAAAATCACTACCAAGCAACTTGGAAAGTGATAAGAGAGTTAATATTCACCGAATACCAGTAGATAATGGGCAGAACCAATGGTCGGTGTTATTCCGTAAACATTATGCTTCCATAAAACCTTCAACCCTGCATTCATGGCATAAAAACGAATTAATGGGGACAATAGGGTTTTGGGTTCCATAGCCTTAAATTTTTTGAAGCTAGAATCGGACATTGCCAAACAGAAAATTGCACAATGAGTTCAATATACTCATTATACAACCCACACAGCTGGAAAGTGAAAAAACTTAAAATGCTCCCAGACAGTACATGAAAGTCAACATGTTGGGCTGTTCGCATAACTGAGATGATGCCACACATGCTTTATCATGTCAACTTTATCTAATGCTTCCTAATGAATGAGCTTGACAAACTCGTGAAAATATATTAAAAGGACAAGTCCTGTTGTTTAATATGAGTATCTTAGCAGGACAAACAATGATAGCACATGCTTTATTGTTTGAATATCGATACAACATCCTTGTTTCCATTAGGATTTAGGATGCAAGGCACAAGATCTACAAGGCAATCAAAAGCTATACACAAGAAATACATCAAAAGATTCAGAAACCAGATTCATCTGACAAAAAAAAGCTAGAAACAAGCACACAATCCATCAGTCAAGGTAACAAATAACAACTGATGTTTTAGATCTTTAAATAGGATCATACCATAGTCAAGGGCACCCACACGAGCACAAGCCTCCGACACTTTCATACAGAGATGGTCATTGAAGTTTGCATTGATGCGAAGATTTGATAGTCTCTGTATCAATAAAGTGTTAAGTTTAAGATAGCTCCTAGTGACAGAACAATATAAAGGAAAAATATAAAGAACACCCTTGACCATCTATTAATTTATTTAAGTATAACAACTGGAAGAAAACTATTAACTATAAGGGGGAAAAGACAGACACATAAACTGCTCATTTTATGAAATAGTTAGAATCTTCCTGACTTAGCAATCCAAAAAATATGCTGACATTCTATTGACATCATGGTTCCAGACCATATAATCTTGTTCCATATGTACATTTAAAATCATCAGTTGAAAATTTTGTCAATATGATCAACATATAATGGAAATTCTATTTTAACTCGGCAGAGTGTGCATCTGTTAGTTTAATCTTGTCATGTTTACTTTGTTATTTAGTTTGTGTCAGCATGTATTTGCATGACACTGTGCACCTGTTAACATGTTTGAGTTTACAACGCATGCATGTTTGCTTAACTAATGGAGCTAGTCTCCCGTAGTAGTGGCGTGAGTATCGGATCGAGCTAGTGCTCACCGAGAGTTAAGGCCACATATCCCTGTATTCTCTCGGAGTCAGTTCAGTTGAATATAACAGAAAAACTGATGCCAAAAGCAAGTTGCTGTGGCGTCGAAAACTCTCTGTTGAGTTCATCCTCTTCCACGGTGATCGCGTGTGGAGTAGGTCTCTGAATCCCAACAGCATGTCTCATAGAAGTAAAGAAAAAAAGTGCTGCAAATCAAGGTTAGATAGTTTCTCGTAACTGTCCCCACATGGGTGGTGGTACCAAGAAATGGGCATCTGTTCTGGTAATAGCACTGTAGGATATACAGTGTATTGAGCTAGCTTTCCAAATGATACAAAAAAAGATACAATTAACACAAGCATAGCAAGCCGGGGTAGCAGAAAGAAGCATTCTTAACTCATGAAGAAAATGGAGGGGACTTACAAATACTCTTAGCTTCTGCAAAATCTGAAAAAGAAGTTTGATGTCCTCCTTATTGGAGCAACTACTGATCATTGACCACAACCAGGCATTTGGAGGCATAGTCTCGGCTTCAACAGATTTCAACATTTTTTGGTACAGCTCCTCTACAGCTTCTGTGGCCATCCATGACATGAGCAAATGGAAACATGATATTAAGAAAAATATTCAAAGGAAAAGGTTGATGGACATTAGGAAATTCATAATGATTCAAGTTAAAGATAACCAGATAGAAACAGATGCATGCAATGAGACTGTTTAAATAAAACTGATTGCTTGATGGATAAATATATAAAGCATACAAAATCAATACACTCATTTCAAAAGAAAGCCAAAGAACTTTCACCCCAAAACTTACTGATTGAACTATTTGTTTTACTTTGTAAAAATGTTCAAATTTAGCTGCAAAAATTTAACATACCACAAGTATGAACTTCTACGAGCAAAAACAAAAGGTCAACTTCACGAATCTAGCAGATCCAACTGGGGTAAATTGAATGTCAGATTATAACCTTCAATTGAGCATTAGAGTCAAAACAAAAGCTCTGCATTTCTGGATAATAGGCATGAATCACTTGCATGAGAAGAGCTTAATAGAAAAACATTGTGGTAAAGTATAATGATGAGTCCAGATGGTAGATGGCAGGCCAATACTTGTAAGAGAGATCTTTATATTACTAACTTATTAAGTTATTATGCAGAAAAAATTGATATCTATCTCAGTAGTCAGTCCTGCTTAAATGCACACATATCAATAACTTTCGATCATCATACTGAAGAGTAATAACTTGCTCCCGTACCTGCGATCTTGTGTATGAAGCATCTACTCCAATGTGCTTAGTGAGCTTATGCTTCACTGAATCTTGAGCAATGCTAATCGCACCAGTACTGTCTGATAAGAGAGAAGTCAGTGCAGGAACCGAAACACCAAAATCCTTAAGTAGCCACCGAAGCCAAGTGATCTCAGCTGTCAACGCCGCCATGGCTCGCAATTCAGCCTCAACACTCGAACGGGAAACGACAGTCTACTTCTTGGTCTTCCGGGCAATCAAAGAGGAACCAAGGAAAACACAATAGGCAGAAAGAGACTGGCGGTCAGAATGATCACTAGCCCAAGTCGCATCAGAGTATGCCTGAAGCTGCAGAAAGCTGGAGCGAGGAAAGAAAAGACAACGACTGATGGTCTCGCGAAGATATCGTAGAACACGAAGGTGACTATAGTGGAGCTGAGTGGGAGCAAAAACGAACTGACTCAGAATGTGAACTGTGTGAGAAATGTTAGGTCGAGTGATCTCAAGGTAGAGGAGGCTCCCGACAAGATGACGGTAGCGAGTGGGGTCCTCAAGAGGCTCCCTATTAGTAGGCCGAAGGTGAACACTAAGCTCCATCGGAGTGTCCACCATGCACTGATCAGTGAGACAAGCGCGAGCAAGGATATCCTGAATGTACTTCTCCTGGGAGAGGTAGTAGCCCTCAGACGTAGAAGTGACCTCAATCCCAAGGAAGTAACGAAGATGACCCAAATCAGATATCAAGAACTGTTCACCGAGACGCTCCTTCACAAAATGAATGTACTGAGAGCCATCCCCAGTAATGATCATATCATACACATAAAGGAGGAACGTCCGACCTTGAGGAGGTGTGTACAAAAACGGCAGGGTCATGATCACTGGCGGAGAAGCCGACAACAGTGACAACAGAAGAGAAACGGTCAAACCAAACACGAGAGGCTTGCTTGAGCCCATAGAGAGAGCGACGAAGGCGACAAACCATACCATTAGGGACAGAATGCCAAGGGGGGCGGCTGCATGTATACCTCTTCACATAGCTCGCCATTGGGAAAGACATTCTTCACATGCAGCTGAGAGATGGACCACTGTCGAACAGAGGCCACAGCAAGGAGAGTGCGAACAGTGGTCAGGTGGGCGACAGAGCAAAGGTCTCATCGTAGTCACGCCCATGCTTCTGTTGAAAACCACGCGCCACAAGACGAGCCTTGTAGCGCTCAAGAGAGCCATCTGAGCAGGTCTTGATCTTGTACACCCACTTGCACGTGATATGAGTGACACGCACAGGTAAAAGCACAAGATCCCTAGTGCCAATACGCTCCAAAGCAGCAATCTTCTCAGACATCGCAAACTGCCACTCAGGGTGAAAGCAAGAAATTTCACCAGAGGTGTAGACTCAGAAGAGCATCACCGCGAAGCATAGCCGCTTAGGAGGCCTGACAGTCCAACGATCACGAAGATCGTATCTGGAAGGAGAAGGTGGAGCAGGACCTAGCCAGGACAGAGAGAAGAGCTGGGAATAGGGCCCAGTAAAGATGTAAGCTCAAATGGAGTATGCCGAGGACGGCGAGAGTAGTGCAGGGGCAAGGGGGAAATCTCAACAGAAGAGCTGAAAGAAACCTCCAGAGGAAAGGGAACAGGTGGAGCTGGTGGAGAGGGACACCAAGAAGGTGAAGGCAGAAGCAAAACATAAGTGGAAAGCTAAGGGTCATGAAAAGTCAGTAAGGAGATCAATCCAACAAGAGAATGAGTTGACAGTAGAGGAACGAGGGTAGTAAAGTCGGGACTCATCGAAGGTGACATCCCGAGAGATCCTCACCCGGCGAGCAACAAGGTCGCAACAGCAATAACCCTTATGCTCAAGACTGTAGCCAAGAAAAATACACTCGACTGACTGAGCAGTCAACTTGGTGCACTCACGAGGTGGAAGGACGAAGCAGACAGCGAAGATGACTGTACTCTGGAGCCCGATCGTAGAGACGCTCGCTGGAATAGAACTCTGAAGAGCTGTGGAAGGCTGCATGTTGATGAGGAAAGCAACAATGGAGACAACCTCAACCCAGAAATGAGGTGAAATGAAAGAGGCAAGCAGAGAGCGCGAGCTGTCTTAAGCAAGTGACGATGCTTACGCTCGGAGACACCGTTCTAAGTGTGAGCACCAGGACAAGAGTACTGGGGAAGAATACCCTGCTCAATGAGAAAGCGACGCAAAGAAGCAGATAGGTATTCACCAGCAGAATCAGCATGAAAAACACGAATGGTCGAATCAAACTGCGTGCAAACTATGGTGGCAAACATCTGGTAAATAGAGATAATCTGACGGCGAGAGGACATGAAGTAAATCCAAGTATGACAAGAATAATCATCAATAAAGATCACATAGTATCGATAACACCCTTTCGAAACAAAGGGAGCCGGCCCCCAAACATCAGAGTAAACAAGATCAAAAGGACGAGCAGAAAAAAATCACTAGAGGGATATGGGAGTTGCAGCTGCTTGCTAAGCTTGCAACCTATACAATGTAAAGGTGTCACCAGAAATAGACCCAAGAACACCACGACCTACTAGTGACGACAGACGAGATCTACAGATATAACCCAAACGATGGCGTCAAAGAGCGAAGGAAGCAGTAAGAGGACAAACAAAGGCAGTGGTAGTGGCTAACTGGCTGGTGGAGACAGCGGAAAGAAAGTGCAGCCAGTCGAGCTCCCAATGATGCTGTGAATCACGACACGAGCGCCAATACCAAGTAGAGTCCCTGTGCGGCAGTCCTGGACACAACAAGAGTCAGACTCAAGAATAACACGACAGTCGTGATTGGTGATCGGACCAACGACATAAGCTGCATAGTAAGCTTGGGAACATGAGAGACTGCAGAAACATGAAAAGAAGAAGTGGAAAGGGTGTCTCGGGCAACAACAGGAAGAGAGATACCATCTGCAGTCTGAACAGTGGAAGGAAAAGCTATAGGACTCACAGAAATGAGATGAGTAGAATTTGGTGTCATGTGAAAAGAAGCACCATAGTCCAAGATACATGTAGACAAGATACCTGACGAGGGAGGTGGCAGGGGCGAGGAAGACTGCTGAGAAACAAGAGCTAGATGAGCAGAGCACGAGGAGTCGGAGGACGAGCCGACACTAAGGCGTTGGAGCAGGGAGAGGAGCTGCTACATGGCATCACTAGAGGAGCCCTGGTGAGAGTCACCAACCCCTGAGTGGGAAGAACCTCCAGAGACCTTTGGTGGACGTCCACCCCTGCGACCTTGGTCCCTCCTCTTGTAGCAGTCCTGGTACATGTGGTCGTCACGCTGGCAGTAGGTGCAGTGGAGACCAGTAGTAGAGAAACGAATCACTAGTGCCGCGGGAGCTAGACAGACCATGGTCGGTGCTGAAGGAACAAGCGCTGAAGCAGACAAGACAACCTGCATCTAAGTCGCACCACGAAGACGAATCTCCTCAGCACGAACACCCGTGAGGGCCTTCACCAAGGTCGAGCGCGAGTGGCTAGTCAGGAGCTAAGCACGCACGGTCTCGAACTCAGGCCGAAGACGCTTCAGTCAGTCGTAAAGACGGTGAGTCTCCTAGTGAGTGTGGAGACGCACACAGCAGGGACAAGTCCGGCAGACATTCGGCCTCAGATAGTCGAGCTCATGCCACACCACAGACATCTGCTGGTAGAAGTTATCCACAATGGCGCCAAGCTACTAGAGGGAGTGCGCCTGGTGCACGACGGAGAGGTATATAGCATCACTCGTCAACTGGTAGTGAGCTCAGAGGCGGTCCCACATCAGTTGAGTCATCGGCAGCTCCGCCACATCCATGGAGATGGCCACAAGCATGTTGCCCACCAGGATGGTGGTGGCACGCGATTCGGCATCCTGCCATCTCTCATAGGCATGTAGCTCAAACTGGTAGAGCTTCAGGGCCTCATCCAGGTAGCAGTGGAGGCCTCCTGAGCAGCCTGATCGACACCGGCGAGGAAGAAGCAGCGAAGCGGTGGCATAGGACAGTATGACAGGTTGCTCATCGCGGGTGACCCTAGAGGCGTTGGCTGTTAAGGTGAATCCTTAGATGAACGGCCCACTCCCAGAAGTTCGTCCCGTCAAACCGAACATGGGAGAGCGGGATGGCTAATGAGCCACCGGTGGTAGCCATCAGTGGAGACCCAACACGATTTGCTGGGTCGAGGATGGGGTAGAAGCAAGTCTGAGTTCGGTGCAGTGGCTTGGCGCGGGCGAGCTTCAGTCTTTGGCGGATCCATTGAAGCAGAGGAGGACGGCCAGGTAGGCGGATCAAAGGCGAGCAGATCTGAAGGCGGCAGACTAGATCTGCTCTGGCGACCGAGTTTCGGGGTGGTGCGGATCGAGGAGCAGAGGAGCGGCAGCGTCGGGGCGGCCTGGGGCATAGGAGGATCCGAACGGCGGCGGCGGCGGCCGATGAACAGCGGCGACATGGCTCTAATACCATGTTGGAATGAACCTTTGATCTATTCCAATGGGCTAAAGGCCAATATAAACATGTTGCAAGTGTAGGTCAATATGCAAAGAACAGCCTATACAAGAAACATATCTAACAAATATTAATTTCAACATCTGGTCAAGGTCTCTACGGGAACTTATACATGCCCGCATCATTGAAATAGTGAAATACTCCAAATGTTGTTGTTTGACTGATAAGGATCGCGGGAGCTAAACATTCAAACTGAATAAGTAAACGAATGTAGCACACAATGAAGAGGATTAATGGAAGAGCGGGTAATAGCAAGACCAGGGCAGAACATAGTGTTCGAAAATAACCTGTAGGGTGATCAATGTCACTTGCTTCTGTCGAGAAGTGAGCTCTTGCCATGTGATAGCACACTGATTTCTCACTCCACCATTGAGAAGTTATGGTTGGCAATAGCAAGTTACCTATTTTATCCAAAATTAATGAAGTTAGCACAGTTTAATCAATTCATACTACTTTAATGGAATGGATTGGTTTGTAGAAAACTGTTTCACTGCAACAGTTAAAGGTCACTTAGGCACTGAGCTCATGTCTCAGAGAAAATGCAATACTAAATTCGTAGGAGCAACAAATGCTCAAGAAGGATAAGAAGCAACAGAATGATAAACGTAGAAACACAATTCCATACAATCGATACAGACTACTATGTGCACTAAATGGCCACATAAGCAAGTGGAGACTTTTTAGAAATATAGAGTATCTTCTATGATGACCAATGCAACTATGCATTCCCTAGCTACACTCATTGTCATTTTATTTTACAAGCTATTGGAACTGTCTAGTGACATTGGATCATAAGTTTCGAGTCTAAACACAGGTAGCGCTATGACTTCAATACTCGATGCACTATAGATCCAATACTCAGTGGGGGGCAAGTCAACACCTACAGATAAAATATTCAAGCAAACAAATGCTGGATTTGGTGGCTTAACTATGATCAAACGGTAAGGCAAACATAAACTAGTGTAAGAAAATGAAGCAAAACAGTGCACCATAAGGCAACTGCTGAACTGCACAGCCACTCTGAAGTCTACTCTCAACTAATAATCCAGCACATCATCCACAGTGCCTCACCAAGAAACTTGTCACCCACGAAACAAACTCCAAATCATATACGATTCATCGAATCACCCCACCCCCGCTAACTGATCCTAAATGACCTTGTGTTTCAGTCCGAAGCCCAAAAAAGGTGGACAATAATAACAAAAAATAAATATTAATTTTTATTCTCGAAATGAATAAAATATTAATATTTATTCCAAAAAGAATTATAATAATAATATTTCATGGGAAAACGAGAATTTTGGGCTTGGGCCTAGCCTCGTTAGGCGAGCCAGTGGGCTTGGGCCTACCCGTTTAGGACCGGGCTTTTCTAGGCCCGGCCCGAAGCCCGGTCTAGCTCAGGGTTTGAACATGTCTACTCAGAACCCTCTCCATCCATGAAAGCTGCCGCCTTGTGCTAAAAACTATTACACAAGTCAGACGCTCACAGCATGTTCCAGAGCTCGACGCACGGACTGACATTTACATTGCTCTAAATCCTTGAAACCGCATGATCCATTCGGAATTTCGGATCCCTTGATCCTCGCACTTCACCACTTGCGCTTATATCAGGAACATGCTTAACAACATGAAATAATTGTAACATCCCAAATTTTGAATATTTTGAAACTTGCACGAAATTTATGATATTTCAAAAACTTTTGTTGCATTTTGAGAATTTCCAAAAACTTGGTTCGTATTTCAAAAAGGTAAATCAAATTCCTTGCTCCAAGCAGGAAGTATAAAAATCT
Source organism: Phyllostachys edulis (assembly GCA_036346405.1). NCBI lineage: Eukaryota > Viridiplantae > Streptophyta > Magnoliopsida > Poales > Poaceae > Phyllostachys > Phyllostachys edulis. The sequence continues at coordinate 6,942,440 of CM070561.1, read as the reverse complement.
ACAAGTTAATCATGTGTTAAATCTCCTCATAATTTGAATTTCAAATTCAAATTCAGCTCTGAAATCCAATCAAAAAGTGAAAAAGTTTAAACCCTTTTATCTCTCTTCCCTGATAGTATCCACCTTGTAGGCCTACCCTTTCCTCGCACCCCTACCACCTACTGCGGCCCATCTCGTCTTGTATGACAAAGAACTCCAGCTTGCCGTGTTCCCTGACAAGTGGGTCCCACATGTCGAGCCACTTCATGCATCTTCTTTAGCGGCGGCTTCGCATTTCGCCGCCCATTCGTCAGACGCCTCGCGCGATCTTGCGTCGGCACCGCTGGAGCATTGTGGCCTTGCCTCGAGCTTCTCGCCCTCTCTCGCAACGCCGCGACCTCGTCCCATCCTCATGCCAGACCCTGCATTCCCTCCGCTTAGGTGCCCACACCATGCCACGTTTTCCATTACCGTCTCCCAACTGCTCCGTGCTATTTAAGCCCTGGCCGAGAACGTCACCGTGTTCACCAACCGCCTCGTTGCCATTTCCCCAACTTTCCCCTCCTCTCCGCCTCTGGTGGTCAAGAAATCCCCTTCTTCCCCCCGCTGCCGGCTTTGCTGTTGGATTTCGGCCGCCAGGGTGAGTCCCCGACTTCATCATCTCACGCGTTGAGGTCGCCTTAACTCCCTCTTCCTCATGCCCACCTCCTTTGTGCTTGTTTCCTCACAGAGCAGAGAGTAGCCGTCGCCGTCCGCGGAGCTCGCCATAGTCCGCCGCGTCGCCACCTTGCCCGGTGAGCATTTACCATTTTACCTTCATCACCCGCACATCTGGATCACCTTGATCTCCTCTCTCAAATGTGCACCTCCTTTTTCCGTTCCATGGACCAGAGACGCCGACAAGCCTTCGTCCCCATCGCCGGCCCGGAGCTCACAACACCGCCGCCGCACTGATCTTCCTCGCTTGACTTTCCGGTAAGCCCTTCCATTCCCGTAGCCTTTTTCGTCTTGCAAACCCTCTAGGCTAGTCAATGTAGCTCGTAGATGGTCATAGCTTGACCGCACCGTTGATCACATTGCGCCGCCGCCCACTGCCATGGAAAACCTAGCTGTGCCGCCGCTTTGGAGCACCGAGAACACCCTTAGGTTCGCCTAAGCCCGTAGATGCTTTTGCCCGAGCTCCAATTCTCAGTTTTTAGCAGTGTTCTAAAAGGCGGCCACTTAGGCCGCTTAAGCAGCACCTAGGCGCTAGGTGACACCCTTCCGTCTAGCCGATTTATCCCACCTAGGCCCGCCTAATCTGCGATTAGGCGCTAGGCGCTGGTCTGCCGCCCGCCTTAGTGAACATCGGTTTTTAGCCTCACTCGCTAGGTGCCAATGGGCACAGTAGCATTGCCGACGACCTCGCCGTGGCGTCGCCGCCTCGGTCCATCTCCCACCATGCCGCCACCGCCATTAGCATCATCGTAGACCCCACCACCTGTTTTGTTGGTCGCGGCCGCGCCTAGTCCTCACTGACCAAGACCGAGCTAGAGAGCCACAAGAATGGCGCCTTTTGCCCCCCCACGTGGAGGAAGAAGATGATGTGGATGTTGATACGTAGACCCCATAGTTAGTTAAACTGGTAGTTAGTTAATGCTAATTAAGTAGCTAATGTCTGTATGATATGTGGGCCCTTGGTAGTTAGGAAACCTAATTAAACCGTAGGTTTAGTATGCGTCTGACATGCAGGCCCCACCTTTAAGTTATTCATCCGTAGACCTAGTCAGTAGACTAAGCCGTTGATCCCCTTGGCCCTGTGTGCCGTCGAGTGGACCGAGTCCATGTGGACCACGGTCCAACCTGTCAGTCTCTTGGGTTTTCACAAATAAAAATAAATTAAAACCCGGTGGACCCCATCGGTTAGTCACAGAGGATTTTCTAAATAACAACAAAATAAACATAAAAATAAAAATCCAACTGGACCCACTTGTCAGAAATTTCAGATTTTATAGAATTTCTCTCAAGTCAAACTTTGGAGAGCTCGTTCTCCCTCATTTGAAATCCAAATGATTTGATTTTTGTTTCTAAATTCATCTAAATTCAAGATCTTTCCATCAGTACCGAAATTATGATTTTTGGAGTTCATTTGAATTTTATTTGAGTTATGAGCATTTATTCGAAATCGCCGTTTTGCGCTTAAATAGATTCCAACGTCGCCGAAGACTTCGCCGCTGCTTCAGGACAATACCAAGACCAAGCAATATCCATACTTGAGCAAGGCAAGTCCTTACAATTGATCATGTTGAACCTACTTTTCAAATGTAAAGTATTTTGTTTCAAAGTATTACTTGCATGCTTGATATTATATGAAAAACTATGTTAAAGGTTGATACCTAGTTATGCCAAAGGTTGATATTATTATTCCCCTCCTTGATTGTTGATAACCCCTTATACCTTGTCACCCTAGGTTAATTATTACATGAGTAAATCTTCCCTTGGTTAAACAATAATGACTATTAGTTGTACTTAGACACTGCTTAGTGATTGAATTGAATATGACACAAAGATTGTCATTACAAGAATTTGGGGATGTTGGGAATCATAATGTGGTAACGTGGGTTGCATGAAAATGTTATTTAAAATGATGGAGAATTGGGTGAGTGGTTAGTATGAGATCGGTGCACATGCATGCACGAGAGTTGGGTTTGTGGACTCTCTCGCTAGTCAATTAAGAACCGAATCATGTGCTGTATTTCTAAAGCGCTAAGTGCAACCATAAGTCTAGTATGGGATAGAGCTAGCCAACTATTTTACTCGGTTTTCGGCACAAACCCCACAAGACAATGGTAATTATATATATATATATATATATATATATATATATATATATATATATATATATATATCATGACTCCCTAACAACAGAAGGTCCTCATTGAAAATGTTTCCTGTAACGGAGCATTCTAGAGGTGCCTCGTAACGGTCACTGACCCAATGTTGAGTGGTTCCCCGCCGGAGCAGGTCTAGTGTCGTGACTGGGAATTGGAAAAGCCTTGGTATGATTGTCTCTGTCGCACGCCCGAGGAAGCGTGTCATGGCTAACATTATGAGTTGATCATATCTTGTAGATAAAGTTGTACTACATCTGCAGAGTGTATAATCTATTTGAATAGTCGTGCCCCTGGTTATAAGCATTGTGCAGAAAGCTACACTTGGTTAGTTTTAATAAAATGTGAATTGGGACATGTTAACGAGAAACTGGTCGTAGCGATGATGTAGGTGGATAGAACCTTGTGATAATAATTGCTTACAAAAAAAACAAAACTTTGGTTTTGACCTCATTTGATAAGCTTTGCATATATATACCTACATTTGCTGTAAGAGCTTGCCGAGCGTACTCATCATCGCTCAAATATATTGATTCAGTCTACGAAGCAGAAGACCCGGTGTATGGATACTTATATAGTTATATGCATCTGGCTATGAAAACGAGGAGAAGGATGATAACTAGGTCCCAGCCCTGGTCAATTGTTCGTGGCAAGCTCGTGGCTGTCCTTTCCTTTTGGTTTATTTACATCCCGCTGCTATTTACTATGTAAGCTAGGGGTCTGGATGCAAAACCAAACCCGAACGTTACGATAACCCTAGACCATACGGTTAGCACGCCACTCTGCGCACCCACCACCAGCTCGATGAAATGCCGCGTCGGGCAAACAGGCAAGCAGCGCACCGAGACCACCACAAGCAGATGGACCACCACAAGCAGATGGAAAAACGGATGGATTCCAGGTTAGAGAACTCACGGGGCTGGTGGGACGAGTAGGAGGAGGAGAAGCCCCTGGTCTGATGCAGAGAGGAGGGCGAGGCGGGGAGGCCACTGAGATGTGGCAGGAGGATGAGCTCGGCGCCTGCTGCGCACCCATGGTGAGGGGCGGACAGGATGCCGGGGAAGGCGGAGGCTGCCCGGGTTGTAAGGAGGCGGCGGGCGCGCGCGGCGGCGGCCTGCATGGCGGCTTCTTCTCCGTGCGGCGGCCGGAGGAGAGGAACCGAGGAAGTCTGTGAGGAGGAAGGTAGTCGACCTGATTTGGGCTGTGTGTCTAATTAATGGGTCCGCAGCATTTGGAAAATTCGGCCGGGCTTGATGGGCCGTATGACTGCATCTATATCAGACGGTGGGGAGAGGTCCACGATCCACTTAGGGAGCATGTAAATGTAATTTTTTCAAGAACATGTAAAAACTTTACGCGTCATTTGCGTCATTTCATTAAGCAGAGATCACACCAATTACAAGAACCAAATCAAGAGTAGCCAAAACAGGAAGAAGAGAAAGATTAAGACGAAGAAACGAAGGAAAACAAAAACAACGATTGAGGAGCAACCCCCAAACAAAAAGGAATTACTCTTGAAGCGGCAGCGCCTTCAAGCAACGGGCTCCGCCATGTGCCAGCTGACTAACTCATCAGTAATACATTGTAACAAAGTGTCAAAGTTTGTGTGATCTTAGTTGAAGATTCTGTAATTCCGTTCTTTCCAAATGATGCAAGAGTCAAGGCACTTCTTATGCTTACTTCGGAGCTTGGCATGCTTGGTTGTCCAGAAATCAGATATGCTTACCTGACCGACCGGGACGAAATGACTTAGGCCCAAACGCGAAAAGAAATGGCTCCAAATCTGTATCGTAACCACACAACCCACAAGAAGATGGTCCTATCGTCTCCGGCGAGTGAAGGCAAAAACACACACACACACCTTGGTTTTGAAGACTATGACGTTGAAGCCGATCAGCCGTCCAACACTGGGGATGTAAATGTAACTTGTTTCCTAAAGTACACCGTGACTAGTAATTCATCATGCTAACTGCATGACCAAAAAAAATCGTATCTGCAATTTGTCATTGGCTCGTACATTACATGCATTCCAAATGACATGCCAAATTTCGCGAATTCGCATCCCAAAAAGAAGTCACAATTCGACAGGCAGACACAATTTACACGCGAAAGGCAAGCTCAACACGCCGGCGACCTGATCTGATCATCAGGAAGAGGAACCTGAGCTAGAGGGAGAGCAGCTTCCTCAGGTTCATGGGAGATATGTACTTGCTGCCGCCGTCGACGATGTACTTGGCCAGCACCAGGTTGGCCGCCTCGCTGGGGTGGTACGGGTCCCAGAACACATGTTTCCGCCGGTCGTCGCACATGCTCGACGTCTGTCCGCACGGCACGATGCCGGCGTACCGCCCCCCGTTGCCGCAGCACGCCATGCTCGCCGTCTCAAACCCTGCAAGAAAGAAGAAAGAACAGCACCATCTGTTCTTCAGAACTGATCGAAATCACACCTTCAGACATGTACAATTTTTGTGTCTGCGTGCACTACTCACCGTAGGACTGGTAATTCGTAATCACCTCCAAGACGAGGTCGTAGACGTTGGCCAGGCAGAACTTGACGCCGGGGAGCTTTCCGTTGAGCTCGATCAGCAGGTCCCTAAGCCGGCCGTTGTACTTGGCGGCTAGCTGGTTGGGCAGGCTGACGCACTCGTTCTCGCCGACGCGGTTGAGCGTCTTCTGATACGGGATGCAGCCCAGCGGCCCGACGTTCGCCACCACGAACTTCCTCGCATCCAGCGTGTACAGCCTCTGCAACAGTACAATGTTTTTTTAGCAACTAGCAGGAGAGCTGCTAGGTTCATTAAAGTAGGAATAAAAGTTTGATACAACTGTTCAGAATGTGCACAAAGAACAAACACGACTGTTCAGAATCAATCCGGCACGACATGCTGTTTCAAATGGTGATCAGTACCTGGATGTTTGTGTCATTGTGTGTGTGAGAGGTGAAGTTGCTACGTACCGTGAGCTGTTCTCTGAGGTGGATGATGAGGTCGTTGATGAAGCCGTCGGGCGACTCGGCGACCCTCGTCCCGGCGGAGAGGACGGGCATGAGGTAGTTGTTCAGGAAGTCGTTGGCCCCGATGGTGATGGAGAAGATGGCCTTTCGTTTCAGGAACTCCATTGCTTTGGCCTTGCCTAATAGATTGTCCAGTTGCTTCCTTGTGATGTTGAAGTAGTCCACCTGCAGGTCCATTCCAATCCTGTTTATCTGAATTCACAAACAGTGGAAAGATCACATGAGCTTTTTACATCAGCTATATTTGACACGATGTCTGAAGAAATTGAGGAAGGATGGACTCACAAAAACTCTTCCAGTTCCGTTCAGTATTCCGGCACCTCCCGATGCGTAGTTCACGCCATTCAGTAGCGCGCCGCCGGTCGTGTTCGGAGCAAGAAAAGGCGGCGAGTAGTCTGTTTGACCCAACATTTCTCCTGAAATGGCAGAAGACGAGTTCAGCTATTTACACTGAAATGTGAAGTAAGCAACTGCAAGACAAATTAGTATACATGGGTGCAGATTTTTCAGAAGTGAAAGAATGAAATTAAAGCAACTTTGTGAGTTCATTCTTCAGTTTTTCAGGTGGTCACAACTCACAAGACACTGAAATGCTTAACCCCTTACCGATGATGTCCGCGATGGTCCTCCCGTTGGTGAACCTTCCGGTGGGCATCCCGCCGGATGCCGCGAAATCGATGCCGTTCGGGTTCATGTTGGCCTTGGACAGCGAGGGGATGTAGTTGTTGTTCCCGGCGTCCACCAGAGAGTCGCCGAAGATGAACGATGCCCCGGCACCGAACTCGTCCACGACCTCCCCTCTTGCCGCCACCGCCGCGCAGAGCACCACGACGGCCATGGCCGCCGCCGCAGAAGCCATGCCTCTCAAAGCCGTGCCAAGGCAAGCAACTGGCTATAACAACAGCATGAACTGATACAAGAAGCAGAGGTAAGGTAAGAGAGGTATATATATAGGCAGTGGGCAGTGGCAGTAGGTGATGTGATGACTTCCTGCTAGCTCAAGAGTTCGAATGCTCCATGGAGTGAGTTAGAAGGACACTGCTTGCCAATGGATAAAACTTGCAGATTTCTTGTGTGGACATGCTTGATATGGGGACTCGGGGAGTGTGTGTACTACATGTGCAGGGTTTGGTTTGACCCTTGCGGTGTGGGCAGTGCTAGATATGGTAGTTAAGCAAACATGAGTCTCATCAGCCTTCGTCACAACTCTTCTTCAGCATGGTTGGTGGAGGTTTAGGTGGCCTGAAATAACCGAACAGCTTAGCCTGGGCGCGCGTGACATGGGGCAGAGAGCTCCTGGTCTCTCGTTTTTCCTCTTTTTTTTGGGCTGCTTGCGAGTTGCAGCCTCGGCGTGCGCTCGCGCATCCGCCCCGTCGCGCTGGGCCGAATCCCATGCGCAGCTAGGCTCGTCCGCCTCCGCGTCGCGCTGTTCGCACGGGTCCGCCTTCGAAAAGATGCCAAAAAGTATTATAATTGAGTGAGATCTGACCCTGACCAGATTATAATACACCGTGGTAGATCGAAGGCCAAAACCATGGCCGACCTTCCTCTCAACTTGCTTCTCCTTCCTCTACTGTTCATCGTCCCGTTCATCTGCTTCAACCGTTCGCGGCGCCGGCGCGGCAACGCCCGGCTCCCTCCGTCGTCTGCCACATCCATCACCTGGTGGCCAAGCTCCCGCACCGAGCGATGCGGGACCTCGCGTGCCGCCATGGCCTGCTCATGCTGCTCCGGCTCGGTGAGCTCCAGGTCGTCGTCGCCTCCTCCGCGGACGCCGCGCACGAGATCATGAAGATCCGCGACCTCGCCTTCGCGACGCGGCCCATGAGACGGACGGGCAGGATCCTCCTCGGCGACGACTGCGACGGCGTCGTGTTTGCGCCCTACGGCGATGGGTGGAGGTAGCTCCGCAAGATTTGCACCCCTAGAGCTATTCAGTTCCCGCCGCGTCCGGTCGTTCAGACCCGTGCGCGGGGAGGAGGTCGGCCGTCTCCTCCAGTTGGTAGCGTCGACCCCGCCGGGGCAGGTAGTGAACCTAACCGAGAGGATATCGGCGTACGTCGCCGACTCGACGGTGCGCGCCATCATCAGCAGCAGGTTCGGGGACAGGGGAACTTTCTTGCTTCTGTTGGGGCGAAGACTCAAGATCCTGCCGGCGCAGAGCTTGCCAGATCTCTTCCCCTCCTCGCGCATCGCGGTGCTCCTCAGTCGGGCCCCTGCCCTCATGAAGCGGGAGCGCCGGAAAATGATGGGGGTTCATAGACACCATCTTCCAGGAGCACCAAGACAGTGTGAAAGAAAATACAGAGCTTGATTGATGAATAGCTCGCACGGCACAAACGCACGCACAACATTGCTTTATATAGACAAACAGAGTTGTCGAATGAGCTACAGGATTTACAGAGTTAGACTCGGTTTGATAACCGTGCTGTCTAAGGAGATTAGAGAGAGAATCGTATAAGGATACGAATACGATATACAGACAAATTCATATCGGTTAACACTCCCCCTCAATCAAAACCTTCTACAAGGTTGAGATTGTGTTTGAAACTTTTTAACGGCCTAACACCAAGCGGCGGTTTGGTGAAACCATCCGCAACTTGATCTTGAGATGTAATGAATCGTGTATCAAGTACCTTGCGTGCAACGCGTTCTCTGACAAAATGAAAGTCAACTTTAATATGTTTTGTTTGGGCATGAAAGAGTGGATTTGTTGACAAGTATGTAGCACCTAAATTGTCACACCAAAGACATGCCATCCTTGTTTGGTATATGCTGAGCTCACCAAGCAAGGACTGTACCCAAACAATCTCTGTCGTAGCATTAGCAAGTGCTTTATACTCAGCTTCTGTACTAGATCTTGAGACCGTATGTTGCTTTCTTGCACTCCATGATATGATATTTGAACCAAAGAATACTGCAAAATCTCCAGTAGATCATCGATCATCAGGACATCCTGCCCAATCAGCATCAAAGAACGCACTCACCAATGATGTGTTGGATTTATGTATATGCAAGTGTACTGTAGCAGTGTGTTTCAAATATCTCAAGATTCTCTTAACGGCCGTCCAATGTGTTGTTGTCGGAGAATGCAAAAATTAACACACCTTATTAGATGAGAAGGCTATATCTGGACGAGTCAGAGTGAGATATTGAAGTGTTCCTACAATACTTCCATTTCTAGACGTGTCATCTGCACTTAATGCCTCACCATCAGATATTGAGAGCTTCTCTGTTACAGTCATAGGTGTTGCAACTGGTTTGCACTTTGTCATATTAACTCGACAAAAAAGATCTGAAATATATTTAGACTGTGACAATGCTAAACCATCAGACAACTTGTTTACTTCAATTCCCAGGAAAAAGTGTAGATCACCAAGATCCTTCAAAGCAAACTCCGACTGTAAATCTCTAAGCAATTCAGTAATTGCAGTACTGGAAGACCCGATAACAATGATATCATCAACATATATAAGTATATAAACCATTGTTTCGCCTTGATTATATATAAACAACGATATATCTGCTCGAGAGGGCACAAAACCAAGTTCCTGCAATTTGGAACTCAATCTAGAGTACCAGGCTCTTGATGCCTGTTTCAAATCATATAATGCTTTGTCCAATTTACAAATGTAACTTGGACATTGTTTATCTTCGTAACGAGGTGGCTATTTCATATACACCTCCTCTTCTAGAATATCATGTAAGAACGCATTCTGAATATCAAGCTGGCACAGATTCCAACCTCAGGATACTACAATAGACAAAACAAGACGAATAGTACCGGTTTTCACAACTGGACTGAAGGTATCTTCATAATCAATACGGTATCGTTGTTTAAAGCCCTTTGTCACAAAAAGTGCTTTATATCTGTCAATACTTCCATCTACCCGTCGTTTCACCTTATAAACCCATTTACAATATATAAGATTGTGCCCTGTACGCGGAGGAACAAGATGCCAAATCTTGTTTTTAATCAAGGCTGCATACTCATCATCCATAGCTTGTGTCCAATGTGGATCATCAAAGGCTTCATCAAGTGATGTTGGTTCTAATGTACTACTGTAAGCATATTGTATTGTACCATCGGTTCGTACCTTAGGAACACAGACATTATTTTGCAGCCAAGTTCGTGGTCGAGTAAGTACTGCTTCACCAGACATCACTGCTCCCTCAGCGCCATCATGCACCGTTGTCGAACTGCTTGACACGACAAAGATTATCGATCGTCTGCAAGAAGACTCTCCATCTAATCTCGATGCAACATGAGATAGCTCCTGTGATAGCTTATTAGCAGTGCCATGCCAAACTCTTGTATCCTGAGACAACAATACAACCCCAAATGGCTCAAAAGAAGAATTGTTAGGTAGTTCATTGCTCGTATGATCACCCCTTCACTCGGATTTGCACCAGAAGGAAAAGAGACCGAATGCAAGGACGAGGAAGCGAGATGATCAGACAAACAAGATATATGTCAGGATCTAAATATGCAGATTTGGACTCTCTATGTATAATGCACTAGTCCAGAATCACAGTAATGCACACAGTGTCAACATAGATGAATATTATTCCACACAAGACGAATAAAAGAATAAACAACTAATCTGATTAATAAACAACAGTTGTGATCTTATGGTCAAGTTTACACTTATTAAGCACTACTACAGAACAGACCTTTGGTCGAACTGCCAAATGGGCAATAGTCTCGGAGAAAATTGCGTCCGGGACGAAAAAGATCTTTAGTCCCGGTTGGTAACACCAACCGACTAAAATCCTCGCCCAACGGCTCGTGGCGAGCTTTTTTAGAGAACTTTTAGTCGGTTGGTGTTACCAACCGACTAATGTCAACCTTTAGTCGGTTGGTACTACAATCAGGGACTAAATCTTTAGTCGGATTGTAGTACCAACTGGACTAAAGGTTGGCATTTAGTCGGTTGGTAACACCAACCGACTAAATGTCCTTCTATTTAAACTCTGTTTAAATGCGTTAAATCACAGAGTTGGGAACGCCGTCGTCGCCATGCCAGGACACGCATGCTTGCATTGCCACCACCGCCGAGCCGTTCATTCACTCAACCAGTATTCACCGGCGTGTTCATGTAAGCTCTGATGCTAACCTGCAGTCCATTATGAAAAATATGAAATGTGAAATTTGAATATTTTTATATGTTATAAAATTGCCAATTAATTAATTCATAAATGGAACTTTCATTATTTTTGTAGGCCACAATAAATTTCCAAAAATCATGAAATTTGTTTTTCCACTAAGTTACACTGTGAACAATCCATATAAAAATTTTAAGACTATTTGGACAAAGTTGAATTTATACCTATTTTATGCTTATTTATTTAATTATTATTCCATGAATTTTGTAGGCTAAATTAATGATCCAAAAATTCTGAAAATTGTTTTGCCATCTAATTAGGCTATGAACTATCTGTATAAAAATTTTGGGATCAATCTGAAGACTTTTATTTTTCACCTTATTTAATAATTATTTAAATAAATGAAAAATGACTTTACATGTGTTAGTTAGGTTAAGCTTTGAGGGTGTTTGATGAGATAAGTCTTATCTTATCAGATCCAACCTCTTGGGTAAAAATAATAAATATTAATTTTGTTTTAATAAATAAGTTTAATATTTAATTATTAAGTAATTAGTTAATCTCTTAATTAGCTTAATCACTTAGTTATTGTTTGCCTTTTGGATTGATTGTTGACCTAGGGTCATTCACCCTTAATGACTTTGGGCAATTTAGTTAATTATTGACCTAGGGTCAAACGCTGTCAAATAGTGCTGATTTTTTGAAAATTCAAAATAAATTCATCTTAATTTCAAAAATTCTAAAATTTTTTGGGTAGCCTCTCTATCATGTGTACTATCTGGGAAAAATTTGAAACTTGAAATTTAATTATGTGATATGTCATATAATGCAGACGATGACACGCCATTGGATGTACAATGTCGATCGCCGCTCCAAAGAGTTCATTGATGGCGTGCATTATTTCTTAAGAGTGGCCGAGGCAAACAAGCGGGATGGTTTCATGTCTTTGTCCATGTGCCTGTGTAAGAATTTGAAGGAATATTCTAGCTCAAGGAGTCTTCACTCACACTTGTTGAAGTCGGGTTTCATGCCAAACTATATTTGTTGGACCAAGCACGGAGAAACCAGGTTATAATGGAAGAAGGTGAAGAAGAACAATTGGACCCTAACGACATTATTGCTCAATACGGTGACCGATGATATCTTGCAATGGGCTAAGTGAAGAAGAGGCGAGGCGAAGACACACTCATTGAAGATGATGCTCTTGGTGATGTCATTCGTGATGCACAAAGAGATTGCGAAAGTGAAAAGGAGAAGGCTAAGTTTGACCGCATGCTAGAGGATCACAAGAAATTACTATACCCGTCCGTAGAAGATGGGCAAAAAAGTTGGGTACAACATCGGAGTTGCTACAATGGAAGGCAGAATGGTGTATCCGAGCAAGGCATTTGGGCAATTATCAAGATCCAAAAAAGATGCTTAGAAGCCTAACGAATTGCCCGCCACTACGTCTGAAGCAAAGCAAGTAAATCGCCCTTTGGGATTAGAAATCCGGAAGATACATGCATGTCCTAATGATCGCATCCTCAGATCGTGGCAAGGACTACGAGAATTTGGATGAATGCCCGTATGCAAAGCGTCGCGGTATAAGATCGGCGAGATGACCTGGCGATGTTGAGGCGAAGAACGCCCCAGAAGAAAATCCTCGCCAAGGTTATGTGGTATGCTCCTATAATACCACGCCTGAAACGTCTGTTCATAAACAAGGACCATGCAAAGTTGTCGCGATGGCACAAAGAAGACCGTAAGGTAGACAACATGTTGAGACACCCTGCTGATGGGTCCCAGTGGAGAGCAATAGACAGAGAATTCCCGGAGTTTGCAGATGACGCAAGAAACCTAAGGTTCGCTTTAAGTACGGATGGTATGAATCCTTTTGGGGACCAGAGCACTAGTCATAGCACTTGGCCTGTTACTCTATGTATCTACAACCTTCCTCCATGGTTATGCATGAAGCGGAAGTTCATTATGATGCCGGTGCTCATCCAAGGCCCGAGGCAACCTGGCAACGACATCGATGTCTACCTAAGGCCATTAGTTGAGGAACTCCTGCTTTTATGGAGCAAACCAGGTGTACGTGTGTGGGATGAGTACAAACAGGAACACTTCGACCTGCGAGCATTGTTGTTCGTAACAATCAATGATTGGCCTGCTCTAAGTAATCTTTCAGGACAGACAAACAAGGGATACAATGCATGCACACAATGTTTTGATGACATTGACAGTATATATTTGAAAAAATGTCGAAAGGTCGTGTACCTTGGCCATCGTCGTTTTCTTCCTATGAATCACCAACTAAGAAAGAAAGGCAAGCATTTTAACGGTAAGGCGTAACACGAACCAAGCCTCATAACCTAGCGGGAGGATGTACTTGATATGGTCAAGGATGTGCAAGTAGTCTTTGGAAAGGGACAAGGCAAACAAACCTGTTCGAAGATGCTAAGGGACACGCACCCATGTGGAAGAAGAAGTCCATATTTTGGGAGCTACCCTATTGGCAAGTCCTAGAGGTCCGCAACGCGATCGACGTGATGCACCGACAAAGAATCTTTGTGTGAACTCGCTAGGATTCATGGATGTGTATGGAAAGTCTAAGGATTCACTCAAGCACGACGGGACTTGCGGCGCATGAAAGAACGAGACAACTGCATCCAGAGAAGCATGACGATGGACGCCATTACTTAAGACACGCTAGCTTCACTCTTAGCAAAGAAGAGAAGGAAAGCATGTTTGAATGCCTAAACAAAGATCAAGGTCCCATCTGGATTCTCCTCCAATATAAAGCGATAATAAATATGCGGAGAAGAAATTCCTACACTTAAAGTCCCATGATCGCCACGTGCTTATGACGCAATTGCTTAGGTTGCTTTAAGAGGAATTCTACCTCCACATGTACGTCTGCCACCGTGAAGCTATGTGCATTCCTCAATGCAATTTCTCGAAGGCAATCAATCCAATGGAACTAGCTACTCTCTGAGAATGATGTGGTTCAATGTCTTGTCGACTTTGAGTTGGTGTTCCTCCATCCTTCTTTAATATCATGACACACCTCCTAGTTCACCCGGTCAAGGAGATTAATATTCTCGGTCTGTGTTCCTACACAACATGTTCCCTTTGAGAGGTTCATGGAGTCTGAAGAAATATGTTCACCGGCGTGCTCGGCCGAAGGAAGCATCGCCAAGGGCTACGGGGACGAGAGGAGGTCATTGAGTTACGTGTTGACTTCATTCCCGACCTTGACCCGATTGGTGTTCTGAATCGCGACACGAGGGGAGACTTAGTGGAAAGGAACACTAGGAAGAAAACATATATCGAAGACGGGGACGATTATTTCAATAAAGCGCACTACAGCTTCTTCAAAACTCCTCCGTGGTGGAGCCGTATGTCGAGGTACACAAGGAGTTCCTACGATCCCGTTTCGTGGAAGAATGAAGCTTGGATTAGGCATCATCACATGGAAACTTTCGGCGGTTGGTTGCGAAAAGAATGTCAGTGATGACAATATTGATGAGCAATCTGATTTGTTGGCTAGGCAACCATCGTGGCACATCCTCACGCATAAAGGGTGCGAGATAAATGGAAATACATTTTACATCGTAGCCCAAGATAAAAGGAGCACGAACCAAAAACAGTGGTGTCCGCGTAGATGCCATGCACCCAAATGGAAAGAGGCAAACATATTATGGCGCATAGAGGAGATTTGGGAACTAGACTACGCACCTAATTTTAAAGTCCCTTTGTTCCGGTGCTAATGGGTGAAGATGACCGGAGGCGGGGTAACAAATCGACAAGGAGTATGGAATGACAACAGTGGACCTCAACAATATTGGGTACAAAGACGAACCATTCGTCCTTCTTGCGATGTGAATCGGTGTTCTATGTGAAAGACATGTCTACAAAACCCAAGAGAGGGAAAAACGACGACAAATCAACCAATGAGCTAAAACGCCACATAGTTCTTTCGGGGAAAAGAAACATCGTGGGAATTGAGGACAAGTCGGACAAGTCAAGATTATGAAAGGGATGACCGAATCCCGCCTTCTTGATGTGACCAAAGACCCAAGCATCTCGCTAAATGCCGAGGACACTCCATGGTTACGGCATGATCATAACCAAGGGTCATACGTCAAGAAGAAGTTCACCACCGTGCCCGCTTGATATATAGTGATGTTTAATAAATAGTGTGTATTAGAGATTTTATGTAATAATTGTAACTTCAGATGTTTCTATCATATTTTTCTTGTTTTTATCGCTTCAAATGAAATTCCTATTCGATAAAAGGACACATGTACCTCTGTGAAGCATGTCTTCTCCACGGTGTCAAAATGACTTGAAATTTTTTAGCAAGTATTTATGCCTTCAAATGAAATTCGACTTGTGGTTTGAGCCCTTCATTTTGTTTATAGTTGGCTCTTCACTTCCCGACTTGTGGTCACTATAAAAGTCGTTTGAAATGTCAATAAGATAAAAGGAAATGCAACTATTATTTTTAAAAATTTATGCCTAGTATTTAATTTACTATGCATTTAACAAGAATTAGCATATTTATACAAATAAACTTAATACAAAACCCAAACTGTGGCGTGGCGGGCGGAATCGAATAGTGAGACCTTTAGTCCCGGTCAGTATTACGCTTGGGACTAAAGGTCACACACCGGGACTAAAGGTTCTCTGGAAAATATGTCCTCAGCATAAAACCTTTAGTCCGGCCGTGGAACCACCCGGGACTAAAGGTCCAAATTTTAGTCCCGGTCCAGTATTACGCGGGACTAAAGGTCTTTAGTCCCGGTTAGTATACCGCTTCGACTAAAGGTCCCTCGAGATTTAAGCAACAAATGGCTTCTTCTCTTCTCCACCCTTCCGTCTCGTCGCCGTCTCCTCTGGCGCTTAATTCGTCGGCTCGGCTCCTTGCGCCGCAATCGGCGCCTTCATCTCCGGCCGGCGCCGTGCCCCATCTCCGTCGTTCTCCATCGTCACGCCGCGTCACGGAAGCGCGTCGCCTTCCTCTCCGTGTGGCGCCCACCCAAAGAATGCTCCCGAGCCGAAGTTCGCCTCAACAAGCCTCATCTTCGCCAGCCGCCATCATCCTCATCGACCGCGACCGCAGTCGCATTTCATCGCTTTGCATAAATTAGCATTATGCCCATCCGATCCAAAGTGTAATTGGCTCATCTCAACCCAAACCCAATTTTAGATGTGTTATCTAGAATATCTATGCTCCGTCACATCGATTACTCCGATGAAATGGATGTGTGCCGTTTGAATTTATTTCCTATAGCTTAAGAGCTGATAAGAGAGCCCTGGATGAATATGGGAACCACTTATTATGTTGTTTGTGATTGCTATCCGCCGCTTAATTTTCTTGAGGAATGCAAGCAGTGATTGGGATGCTGATGCTGTTCTTGCTCGTTCATCCCGTTGATTGCCCAGCATTATAAGGATTTGAGCCGGGATGTATTCTCGATTATTTTATGATGCTAGTGCACACTTATGATAAGATATTCACTTTGTCGATTCAACCCATTTATGCGTAGTATTTTTCTGTGATGTTATTTAAAGCCATTTACCGAAGTTATTCTTAGATCAACGTATCCTAGTTGCGCTATTTCGACTGTTGTCGGTCCGTATTACCCGCTGAGGAGCCCTCTTTTGTGACCGCCATCGAGCCGAGAAATCATTTTTGCGAGAGTGGATATCAAACCGCAGATGTGCCGCTTGATATTTTGACTTTCTATTTTTGTGGGATATATTTGTTTTTATTGATATGGAATTTATAGCAACCTAATGCTATGCTCCTCCTATTTTATTTTGGCCAATGTACCAAGACACTTTCATGATGCATGGCTATGAATTAGAATCTATACACATGATGCATGCATGGCCATCCTCGGGGCAAGCATATGGACTCAAAGAAAACTTAATCTTGGACATTAGTTTCAAAATTTTGTGGCTATTTGTATGTGATGTTCTACCAAACAATGTGGTATGTGTGATTTAATTTGTTGCTACTTTTGTATGTATTGCTGATCTCAGTTAAATGTAATAAAACGAGTGGTGAACCGTGCATTTTATAGACAATCAAGAATTGTCTAATGCACATGCATGCCTCTCCTACGTACCTTGGATCAAGCAGGCATTGAAGTACTATGGAGCGTGGAAACTAAATCACTGAAATTACTTTTACCACCACCTTCCGTTCTCCACTAACGCGTCGTCGTTGTTAATGAAAAGCAGACGGTCAATTTCCCCCAAAGTTTGCAAGTTTGTTATAAGTTCGCCGAATTAAGCTTGGCAGTAAGGCACCAACCATGTATTTACACTATCAATGGCATCCCTGGCATCACAGTGTGTACGTGGACAACGCCTTTGGTGCGCTTGATCTGAAGGTTTCTTTCCGGCTTGTTTAGTCTAGACTCTAGAGACTTTCTGGTCGTGGGACACATATGACTGGAGCCGGCCGACGGGCCGAGCATACAAATTCAGGTGTATTACACTAAACCGAGATAATACGGTGGTATTAAAGTGAACCGTCAGATTCGAGATAGTACCAAACCGATTTTACCTAAAAAATTGGAATACAAGACGAGCGATATTCGTTCTTATGCGCTCCGACTTGGTCGCCGCGAACCCCACATGCATCAACATCTCCATGAACTCAACACGCGACACGAAAGGGCACGCACGCACACGCCGTCGATCGCCGGAGGCCCGTGCTGCGCGCATCCTTCTTGACTACGGGCTTGGCACGGCGCGCATGAGTCGCACCACGTGCTCACGTTGCCATCAATATGTTGTTTTTCTTTTGTCGATGCATGTCACGAACCGCACGCCACTTGATGCGAAATCATAACCCGATCACGAACCGTTCTAACGTCCTACACATATATTTGCAGAAATGGCCGACCCGAATGACAACATGGACGATGCCATGATGGATATTATCAACAATGACGCCTTACAAGGTGCCCAAGGTGATGACAACAATCAAGAAGTAGATGACGGAGTCAAGATTTTGCCGATTATGAAGATGAGCAAGACAATCTTTGGCGAGGTCTATCTACAATCTCTTATGTATACATGAAATTGAGAATAATTTCATTTGTCGATAAATATATTTATTTAAATCTTTGTGTTTCTACATTCGTAGCCCTCGGATCGGCGACAACAACGGGGAAGAGTAGAAATGTACGAGGCCCGAAGAAGCCGTTGGAGGGTCGGTTCATTCTCTCGCAATTCGAGGAGGATACAGGCAAAGTACTTGGACCACATGCACAGAAATTTGTCAGCCACTGTGGGTACCTTGTAAGGGACAGGATCCCGATCAATGCTCGTGAATGGAAGCAAAAGAAAGTTGTCCTCATATTAGTTTTGTCTCGATCGTGACAAGACACTAGTTTGGCAAGATGTCCTTCAACATTTCGGCCGTCTGTAAGATGAAGCTTTGAAGGAGAGAGTTAGGAACTGGGCTATGAAGAAGATGGCCACACAATTCCAGTGTTGGAAGAAGAAATTGTACAACACATTTATCAGGAAGAACCTGACGCCAGATTTCAACACTAAGGCCTACGTCAAGTTGAGGCCGTTTTGGGATGAGTTTATGCAGTTCAAGACATCGGAAGAGGGTGAGGCACGGTGAGAAGGAACCAGCAGAATGCCCGACAAAAGCAATACCACCATCACTTGGGATCGGTGGCTCTGAGTGCCATTCCTAAGTGGGAAAGAATGGAACGGAGATTCTTGCCAAGGATCGAACGAGAATCAATCAAGCGCCCGAAAGCGCCAAGTATTGGTTTTTCGGTCATGGGGAAGCACGACCTAGAGACCAGGAAAGATAGTGTATGGCGAAAACTCCAAAGAGCAAGCAGAAAGATTTGCTTATGCTCGAGGCTTACCGAGAGTGGCGGTGGTGACCAACAGAGATAAGGATGAGCCGACATATACGGAGAATCTTGAACACGGTGGGCGAACAAGAGGCTATGGGGAGGTGTCGTGGGAGCATGCCTTCCCTAAAGACAAAGCCACCTATAGAAGCCGCCAGAGAAAGAAGTACGAGGAGGCAGAGCGGATGCGCAGGATGGAGGAAATGGTTCTTGAGTCACGGAAGTGGCTCGTGAAGCAAGAGAGCGAGAAAAAGCACTTGAAGCCAAAATGAATGAGGAAATCAAAAGGCAAGTGCAGATAGCAAGAAGTTCCATCCAAAGGCAAAGCGCACGAGCCGGAGTCAACATCACCCCTAATCGGTTGAAAAGCGATTGCGCTTCCACGGAGGTGCCAAGTGATTCAAGATGACGCAGGTGCGCTTCCGTGGATGACATCACCGATCCTCTCACGACATGTGAGCCGCACATTCGAGGGAATGCCACGGTCATGGTGGCTATCGGTGTTGTATCTCAGATCGACCCTACGAAGACACCAAGATGCCATGGGGCATTAATACCTCTGGATATGGTAGCGTCTCGGTGGATAGAGTTGTGAAAGGTAATAGCAATGTGCCTCTTGACATTGAAGGAGGTGATGGGAGAAGACTTTAGGAGAAGCGGAGAAGACATTCATATGTTGGCGCAAGCGCTATATCATTATTCTGGGCGTCACCTCCTCCTCCTCAACAACCTAACCCTAGGTGCGGATGAAAGTGAACGAAACATTTTTTCACTAATTATGTATTGGCTTAAATAACGGTTTACTCATACCACGTTGTTTTCACTGTGAGAACCTCCCCAACCTAAGTCCAATTATCCATTCACCACCAGTCACAAGTGTTAAGGGCGATGACAATGAAGTGGAAGACACAAGTGCATCCCCACCGCCCCATCGCCTCCACGGCGGCTCCAACGCCGACGCCACCATCGCCCCATCGCCTCCACGGCGGGCTCCAACGCCGCCACCGGCCGCTCCATCGCCTCCACGGCGGGCTCCAACGCCGCCACCGGCCGCTCCATCGCCTCCACGGCGGGCTCCAACGCCGACACCGGCCGGCCCTCTGCCAAAGAAGAGGCGCACCCCACAAACGAAGGCGTCGGCCCCACCGCCGCCGAAGAAGAAACCCTCAGGGAGAACACCAGCTATTTCTAAGACGACGAAACTTTCCTATGAGAAGACTGCCGAGGAAATAGATGCTTCAGTGAAAACAGATGTGGACAGTTTCTTCGCGAAAGTCAAGGCTAAAAGTGAAGCGAAGCGAAACCCTGAGAAGCCGTACTTCTTCGTACCTCCAGAAGTTCTAAGGCAAAGGGTGGACGCTCACGAGAAAAAGTTACGTCATGCTCGTAAGGATTCGCCACTATCGGACTATGACCGCACTCTCACGAAGTCAATTGAGGAGGCGAAGAAGAAAGAGAAGAGAGCACGGAAGGGTGTTGCACAGCTCGGGGAACAATCACAACAATCAGTGCCCCCGCTAGTTATTGGGAATGAATATGGTTCAAACGAGCGTGCTAGAACAGATATCAGGAAATGTGCATTTGGATCAACTTGATGAATTTTTCATGAAACCGGTCTAAGCATTTCCCAAATACTCGGAGCACACATCAAAAGTGCTCAGGAAGTTGATAATTGGAAGAAGGAATATGTATATGGCAAGAGTCTATACAACCCCGAGAAGCTCATGGAACTTAAGACGCAAATGTACTTGTTAAACAAGTGGTACATGGCGGCGTGTCAAAAGCGGATGACTATATTTGCGTCAAAATTAGAAACCATCATTACTTAGTGGCGATGACATTATAATGGTTCAGTTTAATGAGTTACACCGGCTATGCCACATGAACGCTCTAGACAAATCTCTCATCACCGCTTTTGTGCAGACGTGATTCTTTCTTTTAATAATCTCACTCTAGCATATGTATATGTATAAGTAATTATCCTCACACTAGCTAGCATGTCTATACATATGCAGAGACATGATGAGAGACCTCACACGTAGAAACGACAAGAACATTGGTTTCGTTGATCCATATATCGTATTCAAGGACCCAAACACTCCCTACGATCAATGGAGACCTCAAACGGAGAGGAATTTCCGGAGGTTCTTGATCAACCAAAAGAACAAAAGATTTATACTCTTCCCCTACAACTTTGGGTGAGTGTTGTTATCGTGTGCACATTTTACTTTACTTACTCAATCCAACATAAAGATATATATGTTGACTCTATAAACAAATGCGACTTTCATCGATCTTGATTGTCTTCGATCTCTCGAGCGGTCATTTGCTAATCTATGACTCGTTGAGAAAACCGCGGGAAGATTACCAAGATATGATAGACATTATCCGGGGTAACTTCGATCTTTAAATATTTATTCCTGCTCTTTAACTCGCAATAGTTAATTAACGATCAATTATTAGGCGGGGTTTGGGCTTGGTTCGTTCGGCTACACCGTCCGGATCTGAAAGCGCCACTTCGATCCACACCGATGGATGTAAGTTGTACTAGCTCCCGCATCTTTACCTTATCATGCTTGACTCACGCCACGGATGACGAGAGTAATCTTTTTATATCGTACAGTGGGTTCTACGGCAGCCACCAGGCAACAATTTGTGTGGATACTACGTTTGCGAGTTCCTCATGGTGTATGCAAAAAGAACCCATCTACAGATGCAGAAAGTACGTAACAAGTATATATAATAAATCCATTTTATTTATTTGTTGCTATTAAATAAATCTTATGTATATTAATACTTCTTTCGTTTAATGCAAATTGAAGGAGATATGGTTGAAGGAACAGGTGTTGGATATGGACCGCCTCAAAGGAATTCAAGAGACTATGGCGGGATTTCTTAATGAGCATGTCCTCAAGCCCTAAGACCGAAGTTCTACTTTAACCCAGATGAACAATTGAAGCCAAACCAGATTTAACATTTGTATGACATTTAAGTGGAGGACAACATTTGTGTTGTAAATACCAAGGATGCATGAATAATGTTGTAAATTTTATGTGCATATATATATATATATATATATATTATACATATATATAGCTCCATAATATATATAGTTTCATACTTTATTTGTGTGTAATAATGTTCCAAACTAAATTATATGTGGGCGTATACATATATTAGCGTGAAGAATACGCATTTGAAAACCTAATGTAATTGTAAAACCAAAATCAATAATGAATTGAAATGGAAACAAAAAAAAAAAAACACCTTTAGTCGGTTGGTAATACCAACAGGATTAAAAGGGCCAGTGTGGCTCACCTCATGGATGATTTTAGTCGGTTGGTATTACTAACCGACTAGTTGTCGGTTTTTAGTCCCTGCACGGGACCCGGACTAAAGGTGAGACATTTAGTCTCGATTTCCTAGTCCGGCTCTATATAATCGGACTAGAGGCCCTTAGGCCCGGACCAAAGGTCTGTTTCAGAGTAGTGAAGCAGCAGAGGCTAACACTAAATAAAGAGACAGCGATGGAGCGAAACAACTCCAAGAACCCATCGACTTGCCACAAACAACCGACTAGGATCAAGACCTAGCGATCACTCTCCTCGAAAGCAAGCGAAGACTCCACCACTTCAGCTGAATGATTGCAGCAAGAATGAGTACTCCAAGTACTCAACAAGTTGTACCACATAATGCAATTATAGATGATGGCTTATTCCAAGAAAATGACTTCTATGGTTATTTTGCAAAAAAAAAAAGCAACACTTGCAATTGAATACGAATAATAGATTGAAATCATGATTTAAAACAAATAAACAATAATGGTTTAACAATTATTTTCACACAAAACACAAATCCTAATCAGTTTCTTTCACACAGCAACATGAGTTTAATCAAACGACTGCCCCTTCCCAAGTGTTTTTATTAAAATCTACTCCTTGTGTGAAATCCTCGAGTATGTCCATGACCACGGACGTGGTTATTCAAATAGATTGATTAACACTCTACAGATGTTGTACACTTTACTCACAAGATATAACTAGTGTAGCTAGTACCAATCATAACAAAATCTTTCTGAAACTTCATCTTAACAATTGATCCTCCCGTTATGCATACTGACGACACCAAACCCCCACATAGGTTGTTGGCCCGTCGCACACCGTTGGACCTGGACACAACGAACTACTCATAAATGTGAATCACCAAATAGACAGAATCACATCTCCACCTTGGCATACAGCATAACCTATCTGCCTGAGCAATCAATATCAAGAATATGTAACTTATTAAGTTAGCTTGTCCCATACCAGGCATGTGGTCGTACAGTTATGGCTCAGTTCAATGGTGCACAAAGTTAAGTCCTTAATTGACCAAGGCAAGATTGCCAATCTACTTTCAATTACCACATTCATATTTTTCCAAACGCACACAGCTCCACCATATCACAATTCCATCCACTTGTCTCAGTCTAAATCTTTTCCCACCCTGTTGGTTAAATGCAACACATGCCATCAACGAGTGGCAACATACTGCACATAACTTTCCATAAAGTATTCCATATTCACTTAGTCAAATTTAGTTTTACAACTCAAAATAGTATCAATAACCCGTTGCATGGCTAAGCAGACTATTCGTGCCTAGCCAACCCACGTCGGTGCTATAATGATACCAACTAATAATTAACCAAACTAAGGTGACAAAAGATCATGGTAATACAATGAGCAAGGTGGATGTAAACAAGTAGGTAGCTAATCCCAAAGCATTCAAAGAATTAAATAATTGAAATAACTTGCAATAGTTTGAATCAAAGTAGTTTTGGAAAAACTGGGTTCAACATGGTCAAAGATACAACTTGCCTTGAAACAAGTCCTGGTACTATTCTTGAGCTTGATCAACTCCTCCTTCCTCGAAAACTCCCGAGGTAGCAACGTATACTTGTCAACGAAAGCGAAAACCCAAATAAATATAAAACAGAGCAACAAATAAACTCTAAAAATTAAATAAAAATCTCAGGAAGGTAGGTATTGAATTTAGGCGAATTTAGAAACTTGAATGAGCTCAATTGGAGTTTGTATGAGGAAGAACATGCTCTTGGAAGGTTTAAATCTAAGAAAAAGAGAGAAAATACTATTTCAAATTTTCAAAATTTTCTTTCTAAAGGAAATTCTGAAATATTGCATCAACATGATGTTAGCAATGAATTTTAGAATTAAAAGAAAATCCACAAAATAGGGAATAGAGGCTGACAGGTGGGACCCTCAGTCTATGGACCGTGTCCATGGCTTTGGTCTACTTGTATATGGCTCACGGGTGCATGGAAGAGTGGACTGACATGTGGGGTGCACATGTCAGAGACTAGGTCTACCGTGGACCAAGTCCACGTGGATTGGTTCTAATGCGGTTGCGGGTAAGGCTGATACGACATTGACGTGGTGGACTACATGAAGC
Organism: Phyllostachys edulis; assembly: GCA_036346405.1. Lineage (NCBI taxonomy): Eukaryota > Viridiplantae > Streptophyta > Magnoliopsida > Poales > Poaceae > Phyllostachys > Phyllostachys edulis. The sequence continues at coordinate 6,918,144 of CM070561.1, read as the reverse complement.
TGACATGGATGATGACATGGCAAACACGTGGCTGACACCTGGTCTTCACGTCAGCTCGACGACGGCGTGGCTTGGGGACCTATGATCGCCAGCGTTTCGGGCCATGACAAAGCAAGTGGAGGTTCTCGTTAGGTAGCTTGTGCGACAGCGAACTCGATGGTGCACTCACAGACGCAAGGGCATGATGGAGTTGGTCAGCAGTGAGGTCGAAGCGGCAGAGGCGCACAATCATCAACAAAAATTGCATTCCAGTTAAGTCGAGGTGACAACGATGTAGATCTACTCCTTGCGATCCTGATGGTGGTGACGATAAGGATCGAGGTGCACTGACGGCGGAGGAACATGATGACGAGGGTTTCGACGATAGCTTTTCTTCTCCGTGCGATTCCGGCAGCTAGGGCTTGGGATTTCGAGTGACGTCGGTGCAGTTGGGATGCGGAGGCCAAGAGCTACCTCCCCCTTTATAGTACGGTGGCCGGGAGAATTCCTAGCATGAACACCAAGAAATCCGAGCGACGGCGGAGTCCAAATCATAACCGAGTCGGGGACGATGAGCAGTGTGTCAGTGGGGCCCACAAGTCAGCGACAATGGCTAGGGTGAGTTTGCGTCGCATACACCACATGTGCGACTCACAGGTGTGGCCAAGGGCGCGAGCGAGCGGGAGAGAGAGGAAAGCGGGCCGCACCTGGAAATAGGCCGGAAGCGGGAGAAATGGGCCGGGGCAAAAGGAATTTGGCCCAAAGGATTTCCTAAGATTTACAATAGTTTTTGTATTTTATAAATACCAGAAAATCCAAATGGCAAATTAAAAATAGCAAATGAACTCGAAAAAATTCCAGAAAAATCTAAAAAATATTTCCAAGCACAAAGAACTCAAATAAAATAATTTTGGAATTAATTGATATTTATATTAATCACATTAAATTGTTTTGACATTTCAAAGTCCTATTTAAGCTTTATTAAATTCAAACAAAATTGGTGAATTTTTCCCAAAGGACTAAACTGCTTAAAAAGGTTTTGAAACTCAAAAAATTAGGATGTTATAATATATCTTTTGAGGAAGAATCAATGGAAAAAGGAAAAACTAACTCATCAAAAATGACATCCCTAGAGATATAGATACGACATGTGGATACACAAAGACACTTATATCCTTTGTGTAAGGGACTATAACCAAGAAAAACACATCGTTTTGATCAAAATTGAAGCTTGCATTGGTTGTGTGGTCGAAGGTTTGGTCAACAAGCACAACTGAAGGTTTTAAGAAAGGTGTAATATGGTTTATTCCCAAGAAGTCGTTCTAGAGGAGTGGAAAAATTAATAATCTTGCTAGGGAGACGATTGATGAGAAATGTTGTGGTTTGAAAAGCTGAATCCTAGAATTTTATTTGTATGGAGGCATGAGCAAGGAGAGATAATCCTACTTCGACGATAGGCCAACGCTTTCTTTCAGCGGCATCATTTTGTTGATGCGCATAGGGACAAGCAACTTGATGAGTTAAACTAATTTGATTGAAGAAACTATGCTATTTTTTATACTCACCACCCCAATCAGTCTGCATGGTAATGTTTCTTTTGGCAAGAATACGGTCAACATGTTGTTGGAATTGGACAAAGATACGTAAGACATCAGCCTTATTTTTCAAGAGATATATCCAAGTAAATTTACTATAGTAATCAATAAAACTCAAATAGTATTTAAATCCTCCAATAGAAGAAGGGCTAGCCCCCATACATTGGAGAAAACAAGCTCTAAAGGAGAAGATGAAATACTAGAAGAATTTGAATAGGGCAATTGATGACTTTTGCTTGTGGATAAGCATCACAAACCTACACTGTATTGGATATATCTAAGCAAGGTAACTGATTTGACCTAACAACTTGTTGAACGATGGAAAAAGAAGGATGTCCTAAGCGATCATGCCACTTTTATTGAGTAACCCTAACAGCTGAAAGACCTTTTCTAGAGGATGTCGAGCTGGGTGAAGGGGGTAAAGGCCTCCTTCACATTTTCCTTGTAGAAGAACTTTCCTCGTTGGTCGATCCTTGATGAGAGAATAGTTAGGGTGGAATTCAAAGAAAAGATTATTCTCAGTGGCAAGACGATGAACAGACAAAAGATTTTTAGATTTTTTGGAACACGTAGAACATTGTTAAGGTGCAATTCTTTGCTAGGGGTTTTGATTTTTGAGTGACCGACATGGCTAATAAACATACCTGAGCCATTGGTCGTCTGTACTTTATCCTTGCCATGGTACTTTTGGTGCATGGCTAATCTGTCGAGGCCACTTGTGATATGATCCGTCACACCCGTATTAGTGTACCAATTGGTGTCGACATTGTAGGATGTTGTTACCGTTGCTGCAACACGAGTATCATTGGCTTGATATGAATGATCAAATCAATGATAGCACTTGAGGGTGATGTGGTCATACTTCCCGTAGACTTGACACATGGGTCGATTGGAATTGCTGTTGCTGTTGGAGTTCCTAGGACCATCACCTTAACGATCACGATTGTCACGGCATCCTCTTCTTCCACGTCCTCGACCCCGGCCTCCTCTACCACCACGCATGGTAGCATTGGCCGAAGCACCTGGAACCTAAAAACCTGAGCTTTGAATGTCAAGTCTCATCTCGAAGGAAAGAAGATGGGTGTAGACGTCATTGAGGCTCATTGTATCTACTCTGGTTGTAATTGAGGTGACCAGCAGATTGTAGTCAGAATCCAATCCTACAAGTAAATAAGAGATTAATTCTTCATCTTACAGTGGCTATCCTACTGATGTCATTGAATCTACAAGAGTCTTCATCTTGGCAAAGTATTCAGCGGCAGTCATCTCGTTCTTGCGGGTGTTGGCAAGCAGCATGCATTTGAAAGTTCGGCCGACGTAGAGAGGAACACAACTTGTGCAAGAACTTCTGGAGAAATAGTAGACAGAAGTGTACCCAACACAAGTTGGTCCTGCTGGATCCAGAGTTGATACGCTGGATTTGGTACTTGGCGCATCTTGTCGACATAGTCGAGTAGTTGTTGTCCTTGCAGGAATGGAAATAGTTGAGCTTTCTAGAGAAGATAGTTCTCCCAGTCGAGCTTCACGTTGACAAGGTGGTTGGATGATGGAGATGGAAGTAGACCGGCTGAGGCGAGCATCGTTGACGAGGAAGTCATTGCTACAGCACTGCAGGATAGAGAACCAGCGGAGCTAGATCCAGACATGATGAGAGGTAGAATAGGAAGGATCTGATACCATGTGAAAGAAAATACAGAGCTTTATTGATGAATAGCTTGCATGACACAAACGCACGCATGACATTGCTTTATACAGACAAACAAAGTTGTCGGATGAGCTACAAGATTTACAAAGTTAGACTTGGTTTGATAACCATGATGTACAAGGAGATTAGAAAGAATCGTATATGAATACGAATATGATATACATACGAATTCATATCTGTGTTACTTCATATATGTTAACAGACAACAGAGCCACCAGCGACGAGGAGGAGGACTTCCTTGGCGTGCTCTTGAGAATCCAGATGGAGGACGAGCTAAATCCCCACTAACAACCGACAACATTAAGGCCGTGATCATTGTAAGCTTTCTCTACAATGGAAAATTTTGCTTCCGTGTAACATCCTAAAGTTTTGTTACAAAAAATAAAATTAATAAAGTTAGTATTTTATTGGATTTTTGAGTTGTAAAATAATTTTCTTGCTTTTTTGAAATTCCTAGATTCTAAAAGTCAACAATGAATTTATTGAGTTTTTGGGATTTTCTTGGATTTAAAGTGAAAAATAAAATTTTAATTAATTTCTTAAGTTTTCTGGATTTTAAAAGGTTTTTCCTATTTTCCAGAAATTTAAAATAATTTATGTGCAAAAATAAAAGCCAACTTTAAGTTAGAATTTATTTTATTAAGTTCAAAATAATTCAGGGAATTTCTATTATTTTGTCTATAATTTTTGAACTCTATTTGCTATTTTATAAAAATCCTTTTGGATTTCTTGCAATTTCTATAATTTGAAAAACAATAAAAATCTAGAATTTTCATTTGGGTCTAATCTCCCTCACCCGGCCCCTTTTTCCTACCTCCCACGCCTGGCCCGCCATCCACCTCCCTCTCCCTTTCTTCCTCTCACTGCCGCCTGGGCCCGTCTGTCAGACCTTCTTCTTCCTAACTCTTTCTTCTTCCCCCCGCACCGCCGCCATTGCCGCATGCCCAAGCTCTTGATTGCTGCCCGTTTCTTCCGTTTTTCTCATGCATTCATGGAAAATGAAGCCCCACTCCCTCGCCGCCTTCATTCTGGCCATCACCCCCTCTTTTACTCGCCTTTACGCCGCATTTACTCGCCATCGCGCCGACGTGTAACGACCACGCCCACGATCTCCCCCCTCCGGCCTCCTCCGCCCTATAAAAGAGAGCATGAGGTGCCCATCTTCTCCCTCATTCTCTTCCCCAAATCTTCGCCCCTCTCTTCCTCTCCTTGTTGGATTTTGAGATTTCTCGCCGTCGGCCGCAAGCTCCTCTGCCGCCATTAGCACCGTCATCGACAACGCCCCGCCACCATCGACCACACCTATGGCTTCGTCGTGCCGTGTTCTACGCCGTGCTCGCACTCTCCTCGTCGAAGCACCGCGCCGTCGCAAGCCTGCACCGCGCCCTCGTTCCTTCCTCGCTGTCACCCGCCCCCGTTCATCTCTGACAACCCGGGTAAGGGCACTCGACTCCCCGCCTCCTCCTCTCCCTTTTGCGCACCTCACCACCGACCGCTGCGCCGCCAAACGCCGGAGACCTTTGGTCCCCACGCGCCACCGCCACATCGTCACCACCTGGCGCCACCTCAACGCAAATGCTTGTGTTGTTGCCATGTGGCAGACCACGTGGCTGCTTACATGGCAAGCCACATGTGCCACACACCCGGTCCACCGTGGACCATGGCAAATTTTGTGGACCAGGTCTATAGAACTGGGCCCACATGTCATTGACTCAAATCAATTTTCTTTTGGAAAATAATTTTGGCCGAAAATGGAATTCCCTCGCTGATGTCATGCTGACAAAATAAATTATTTTTCCTTTAGAAAAACAATTTCCTTAAATTTCTAAAAAATCCAATTCTATCATTTCATGAGAAATTCAATCTTCCGAGAGTCCGTTCTCCTTCGTTCAAGCTCCGATTCAAGTGATTCAAAATTTTAAATTCATCTAAATTCAATATATATCTCCGAGAACCTAAATTATTTAATTTGGAGTTTATTATTTTTTTTGAATTTGGCTTATTTTCGTGTATAGATTTCAACGACTTCGGAGAGTCAAATTTCAATGCTGTTTCAGGACAAAAATTATTTGAGCAAGGCAAGTTACATATTTGATCATATTTGAATCCTAGTGTTTTAAATTATTTATATTCTTTTTTAAAGTATTACTGTATGCTTATTTATATTCAATTCAATTTAAATTCCTGTTTGAAAATTATAGTTATTACTAATTCCATTGTAGAGCCAATCTTAACATTGAAACAAACATACTTGTCACTTTAGATGAAAACCTAGTTGATGCAATAACATGAACTAGGAACCTTTGGAAAAATTATACACATAGTCATGCATACACCAAAAATGTTCAATTTGGGAGTTTTAGCCAAAGATTCAACTATGGATTTAAAAATGAGTCTATGTCATTGTTATGCCATAGAAATTTGCAAAGGATTTGAAAAGTGAAATAAAATAAAAATGGTTTAGATTTGGGCGAAATGGATAGTTGGTGGGTGCAAGTTTATGCACGGTCTCATCTCAGTAAATGGTCGAGACCCAGGGGTTACTTTTGGAAGTCGCTCAATCAGTTAAGGATCGGTTTGCGAGCTGCGGATTGTAAAGCCTTTCCGTACTACCCGAAGTCTAGAGTGGGACAGACCTAGCTAACTAATTTGCAACGTTTCATTGTGGTTGTGCCATCTGATTGTGTGGTGTCAGAATGACCTACTTTTATTTATTCCCACATGACGCAAGAAGGGGCTTCCGGCGGATGGTTCAATCCAAAGGAAGTGAAACCTTAGCAGACATAACTACATTGGGATGGACACATTGTAAAGGCTTTGTGATAATCACTTAGTTGCAGACCTACGAAAGTATGTCAGACGAGCATCATAAGATGATTATCCCTTGTGGGCAAAGTTGTACAACCTTTGCAGAGTGTAAATCTATTTGAATAGCCATGTCCACGGTCATGGACATACTGAACAAAGCCTTTCGCGGATTAGACTAAGGTTTTGTTTTAAAAATGGTTTGGCAAAAATGATTTGATGGATGTTTATTCCATATGGGAAATTGGGCAAAAAGCCTTGGTGTAAGGGGGTTAGTTATTCACCAAAAGTGCATCTTGCACTAACTTGACAATTTAAAATCAAAGAATTTTCGATATAGTATAATTGCTTTCGAACTTAGTAAATATATTTTAAATGCCAAACATTGCTTTTGCACAAATAACCATATAAGCATCCCTTTGATAATATCCATGCATGCATTAATTCTGTTCTGGGTGTAACTTGTGGAGTACATTTTTGTACTCACCCTTGCTTAATAAAATGTTGATCAGAGGAGAAGGACTTTGCTACAGGTGTGGATCTTGACAACTAGGCCGCTATCGATCGATTTCTGTGGCGATTAATTTGGGCTCTACTACTTTTGTTAGCTCTTTATTTGTATTCTTTATTGTTCGCTTGTAAGCCTTTCTTGTAATAAACTCTGATATTTATTTAAAAAGTTGTGTGAATTATGGATGTTACCATATTTGTTTATTGTGTACATTAGCTACTGTTCTAGGGACTAGTGTAGAATACACAGAGGATTTGGGAGTGTTACTCCCCGGTCCGACATTCCTACATCTTTGCATAGACCACAGATAATCTTTTTGTCTGTTTCCTACAGGATATCTTTGGGGTGAGTAGCGAAACGGCGATGACGCTACATTGGATAATGCCTGAGCTCCCGAGGAACCCGAGAGTGATGCATAAGGTGCAGGAGGAGGTTTCGACGAGCCCTCAATGGATAGGACAATGCCACATAGGAGAGCAATCTGCACTACTTTCACCTTGTCATCAAGGAGGCGCTCCGGCTGCACCCTCCGTTGGCGCTGCTACTGCCACGGGAGTGCTGGAGCCCATGTCGAGCCCTTGGGTTCGATGTGCCGGTGGGGGCCATGGTGCTCGTCAATGCTTGGGCGATTGGCAGGGACCCGAGGCACTAGGACGTGGTGAAATGCCCTAGAGACAATCATAGAGATGATTGTATCACGTCTATGTTTATGAATTATAGAATAAATGTTATTATGTTCCTTAGATGAATTATTATTTATAAAGATTAACAAGTATGTGACATGTTGGTGAAGCTCTTTAACTTATATGATGTCATTCTAAATGTATCCTTGGTCGGGACAAAGTGAATTATTGACCCGCACATGTATTGATTGATGGTCATGTTTCACCGGTCACAGATATGGGGATATCGAATCAATAATGTGAACGCGTGTTAGAGAACATAGTGTTGGGTTGACCTACCTTGAGACACTATTGAGATTATTATGATTTTGCGTGTCATCAGTTGGTTTCAAGCAATGATGATGTATAATCCTTAGACCTGAGATCAACATGGTTTCCTACATGTGTAATAATACACTTAGGGGTTGCCAAACACTACACCGTAATTGGGTAGTTATAAAAGTAGCTTTCGAGTATGTTATGAAACATGCGGAAGGATGTGACTGGTCAGATATGAGATTTGTCCCTCCTAACATAACAGGAGAGATATCTCGGGCCCCCCCGATGTGGTCGGATAAAGAAAGTGCATGGCCGTGCCACTAGTGGCTGAAGAGTTAACCACATGAAGTTATCCATCACTAGATCGAGAAAGTATTGAACCGTTCATGGATGACACATATCTCACCTAGAGTTCAACTAGATATCGTGAGGCATATAAAGAATACGCAAGCAGATCGTTCAGTCCGACCAGATACGAACTGGTCGTATAGAGATACAGACTGGTCGTAAATTGGTCGGACATAATCACTAACTGGTCGTAAGGAGTTACGAACTAGTCATAACTAAATATGAACTGGTCGTATGGAGATATGAGCTGGTCATAAGTGATAAGGACCTGGTTCCAGATCATATTGTATAAGGTTCATCCGATATAATATTTATATGTATTCGAGAATCATTATGTCCTACTAGGAACCGCTAGCGACTTATGGTCGGAAAGGAGTTTCTGAGTCACAACTGATTATGCATGAACCTACAGGGTCACACACTTAACGGGTCGAAACAAACGAGTTTGGATAGGATTTGTTATGTGATATTTATAATAGGGTGTATGGGACTGTTGGGACGTATGAGTTGCTCCACCGAAACCCTAACCATCATCTCCCCGAAGGCTCTACCGTGCACATTGGTGTTAGCACACCAGCGTGCGGGCGTTCCACCCCTGAATGTCTGGATACTGTAGAGACATTGCTGCGCTGATCAAGGACAATCCACGATCTACGCAAGGAACATGATAGGTTGCTGGAGGAGACGATCGGTGCCGAGGACGTTGGACGATCGACTACGACCACTACATGGATGCGCTCGACATTGAATCAAGCTGCTCAAACTCTTCTTCCGTTGCATTGCATGTCTAGTGGTAATGATCTATGATCTCTTGCTTGCATGGCTTCCTGGTTTACGTGGTAAAATTTTTGAATTTCCAGCTAGTGTAGCTTACTCGTATCCCTTCAGTTCGTGCCAGAGAGGTTTGAGAATAGCAGCGTTGACTTCAAGGGGATAGACTTTGAGTACATACCATTTGGCATCGGACGACGGATATGCCCAAGAATGGCGTTTGGGTTGGTGAACATGGAGCTCGTGCTCGCTAGCCTACTGTACGACTTCGATTGGGGGCTACCGAACGGCATGGAGCCCGCGCGAGCTAGACACAACGGAGGCGCTGGGGGTCATGACTAGGCGGCGCTCCAACCTCCAACCTCCTGCTCATCCATGCGGTGCGCGTGCCATTGCGAGGGGGATAGTGTTGTAAAATTGACAGTTTTAGCAAATATTCAGAATTAATTCTAGGTGCATTAATAATAATTAAAACATATTTCTAGCAGTATTTAAATGAAAAAAATAACATATAAATATGTAAATCCTCCATGTTATTTAAACAGGATAATATGCTCAAAACATAGAAGATGAGGACAATTAAAATCAACATAATACTCAAATTTAATGGTTTGTTTATTGCTCTCAGACGTCGGGGTGTTCAAGATAAATCTTAGCCTCCTCGCCACTATTGTCTATACTCTTCACTAATTGAATATGACCACAAAACTTCAGATTTTGAGTATACGAAAATTATCCTCATTAAGCATTTAAATCGAGCCCACTGACATTACATGCAAAGTCTCCCAGTACTATAATAAATTACAGAATGTAATTGACTAGCACATCACACAATGCTCAGTAATGCAAAATTGAAATAAACGATACTCACGATGCGCATGGCTCAAAGCCACCGAGAAGAACCGGGCAAGGATGTCAAATGGCGCTATCTAAAAAAACCAATTGCCTCGCTGTGCCATGAATACCAGACAAGGTTGACAAAGAAACAATGTCAATCTTCGCAATCTAGGACGCAACGAAAGACGAAGCCGAGGTACTAGGGATATGCCTCACAAGAACAACCGAGAAGCACCGGCCGAATGCACCTGAGGAACAGCAAGTACCAAAGAGCCGCAACCTTCTCGCCCAAATCAATCCCGAACTAGTTGGGTCCAAGCCTCAATCGCACAACTCCCAAATATCCTCACACCGACCTCAACAGGGAGATGGTGCAAGGAACCGAATGGGAAGTGCTAGAGAAGGAGGATCTAGATCTCACTACCAACAGCCCCAAGACAAACACGGAGGCATAGCAGTAGCTCCAAGGCCCAAGATCGAAAACCATACAGAGAAGAAGAAGCAGCAATCAAAAGGAGGAAGACCTGCTAACTTTTCTGAGCACAAGAGAGTCAAGGAGAAGTCCCCGGCCAAGACTAGAATAGGAGGAGGGGAACCCACTGAGCCAACCACTGCCAACGGCCAGCGCGCATAGCGCCCGGCCCTTCCGCAGCCACCGCTTGGGCCGCCGCTAGCAAGAAGGGGAAAAAATCCCCAGTCCCTAGCACTGCCCCCTGTGGATCAAGCTGAAGACCAAGTTTTCAGCTTTCTACCTCCCGCTCTTCTCAATGATAGATGGATCCATCTCCTTTTCCTTTTCTTTATCTATTTCTTATTTTCTCTAATTGAGAAATTACCAAATAGCCATCATAAATATCCAACAATCCCAACCAATTTATCAATTTGATAAAAGATGTTCAAAGTCTTGTTTAATATACAAATGTTCGACGATGGGTACCTTGCGGGTTTGAACCCAAAGTCTAGCAACAAGGACTACGACTTTGTACAGACAAAGAAGGACTTCGCCTTGATCCAATGCCTTGGTGTGAGAATTTTCGCCCAAGTTACATTCTGTACTAGGTGGCTTGCCTTTTTCCCTCTCGGGTTGGGACGTTATGATCATATCCCCATATCTAGCTAATGAGTACTTAAGAAAGTATACCCTTATCTTCCTTTGATCGTGACCTCACGATCATACTCAAGTTGGTGAATTCTTTAGGGAATCCTGTAGGATGATTCCTGATACCATATAGGTTTCGAATTCATTAAGAGCTATTGCTCAACCTCCTACACAGAAAGAGTACTGCAGCTAATGGGACCCTTTAGATGTGATCTCTAATCCCACACAGTTTGTTGTCCTAGAGTCTAGTTCATAGGATCTCCGATCTACTGGGATAAGTTACCACCAATATGAGCCTTTACAAGGGTATGAGCCCCATTCCCTTTGACGCTGCAAGGATGACCATCCACGCTATTCCTTTGGTGAAAGGATCTGCCAAGTTCCTTTCAGACTGGATGTATTCCACAGAAATAACACCCGTCTCTCTGGCATGCCTTACTGACTTAAGTCGTCTCTTTATATGTTTTGAGGACTTCATATTGTCCTTCCTACTCTTTGCCTTAACCAGAACGGTTTGGTTATCGTAGTAGGTTAAAATGGCTAGAATTGGCTTTTCCAGCACATGTAGGTCATAAAGGAGTTCTCTAATCCATTCTGCATCTACAGTCGCTGAGTCTACTATTACCAGCTCAGCCTCCATGGTAGACCCGTGTAAGGATAGTCTGTTTAGAAGACTTCCACGAAACAGCTCCACCTACTAGAGTGAAAACATAGCCACTCGTAGCCTTCATATTATCCGAGTCACTGATCCAGTTAGAATAATTGAATCCTTCCAAGACTGCCGGATGGCCAGAATAATGTATTCCCAAGTTTGTGGTCCCTTTTAGGTACCTAAGTACCATCTCTAGTGCTATCCAATGATCATCTCCTGGATTAGACGTATAACAACTCAATCTGCTTACAGCATATGAGATGTTAGATCTCGTTGCACTAGTTAGATATATTAAGGATCCAATTATTTGAGAATATTTAAGCTGGTCTTTTCCATGTCCAGTGTTTTTATGTAGCTTAACATTTGGATCATAGGGTGTGACCGATGACTTACAGTCCATGAATCTAAATCTGGTTAGGACCTTGTCCACATAATGGGATTTTGAAAAAATAATCTTATTCTCACCCTTTATTAGCTTGATGTTTAAGATAACATCAGTGTGGGGACCCAACCTAAGGAGGTCCTCTAGGACCACCAAGGAGGTCTGGAAGGTCCACCCGGAGGTCCACCAAGACCACCCGGAGGTCCTCCAGGACCACCCGGGAGGTCTTCCAAGACCACCCGGAGGTCCCGGCCTCTGTGCTCTGAGCTAGTCCCAAGATCAGTCGCTAGCTCGCATAGATTGCAACAAAAGGTGTCATCACATCCATACCGCAAACCATAGATGAAGCAGACAAATTAACATTAATACCGACAAAAGACCTTATGGTCAAGTTTGTTTACAGAGGTGCCACGCAGGGCTAACGACCAAAGAAAATCTTGCAGCAGAAACAAAACACTTCGCAGGGCCATTCGACGAGCCACAGGCTATCAAGTGGAGGACGTCTCCTAGCACGCATAGTCTTTAATGAACTCCTCTTCAAAGAGCTCGGAGCTCCCTGGGAGGTCTTCGGCTACTGATCAACCAAAGGGCACGAAGCCATGAGTATTTTGAATGTACTCAGCAAGTCATAGAGAAATGTTATGCAAATAATATTCATGTAGGTCTTGACAAGGATAGCTGTATGGTTAGTTGGCAGAAAGCAACATTTATTGGAAATATTGTAAGTAGGTTGCAAGGCACAAGTTGAAAGGTTAATACATAATTAACAAGTTCTTTGAAAACAACTTGTGAGCACCCTACTCACTTCCCAGACCACCTGTGAGTGCCCATGACCACCCGGGAGCACCCACGACCACCCAAAGACCAACCACGACCACTCTTTTTGAGAAAAAAGTGTACCCCATGCGGAATATCACCATGCGTTGTCCATAACCGAGGACACGGCTATTCGAATAGATTTACACTCTACAGAGGTTGTACAGCTTTACCCACAATACACAATCCCTCTAGTTGGGTTGGCATGGCCAATGCCACTACTCACTAACTTAGGTAAGCAGTCTAGAGGACGTGTCAAGGCCTTTACAAAGTCCAGCTTTGCCTCGATTCTGCTCGCTAAGGTTTCATCGTCCTGGCCCCTCTTGCGCCGTTCCCGTCAAAAACAGAATCAAGACAAAGCATCGCTAATTAGTTGGCCCGGTCCACCCATAAATGAACTTGTGGTTGCACAGTATGCCCAGATTAATGGAACAAGGTTAAGTCCTTAAACGCTACTCAGGCAAGACCACCTCATCCCAGTGTGCTTATAGCACCCCCTTTCCTGCACGATCACTTGCCTGAGTAAGAAAATATTTCGGTTCAATCCAGCCAAATGACCACACTAGTCATGGCAAACAAATTTTACAATAGTGGCGTTGCCACAATTCCATAGCTCATTTAGTCAAGTTTATTATCATTGAATCATGTGAACGAGAGACCAACGTCTAAATAGAGCATGACTAAGCATAATACGCACCCAAGTTGGTATCACAAAGATGTCCAACTAAGATAACCCATCCTACGGATGTCCAAAGGTACATGTCAACATGTCTTTTCTCAAATATTCAAGGAGTCTTACTGACAAGTGGGTGTGTAGCTACTCCCAAAACCGATTTTTATACAAATAGCCATGCATGTTGATATAAATCAAGATACTTTTGTAAAATGGGTTTAAAATGATCAAGGCCTATGACTTGCCTTAGCTGAAGTACTGAGCCGCTTCAGTCTAGGTCGTCGGGTCCACGAACTCCTCAGACACGTTGGAATCTACACGTGAGAAAAGAGCCAAATTAATAAAATGAATCCAAGCAAACTACTAGGCAAAGCCAAAGAACTAAGAAGAAAGGTGACGAGGATCTAATAATCCTCATTTTATCTTTTATCTATAATTCTTATTATGGGTAAATATGATGTCATGTGGTCCCTAGGTATACCCCTTATATTTACAAGGGAGAAGCCTACCAGTTGGTCGTAAGTTCTTCTACGACCACCCCCATAGTCGTAAGTCTTGCTATGACTACCTTATGGTTGTAAGTTCTTCTACAATCACTATTTAGTCGTAAGTTATTCTACGACTACCTCATAGTCGTAAGCTCTTCTACGACCAGGTCAGCCACGACTACCTTATGATCAATAAAACCTACAGACGAGTGGGTCCAATTGATTAAGGAATCCAAGCAGTTAGCATACGCTGTTACTCTACAAAGTAATAGCACGTAATACCCATTATCTCTTATAAGTAACTGCCAGGCGGTGTGAAGGGGTTACCACTCCGATGATTACTGCAAACATGTGCCCGTTACTGGATTTGATAAGGCGCCTCTTCACCAAGGGAAAACAGCTATTCCTTCACGACTATATAAAGGCAGTGATCGGAGGGGACAACGAGCAAGGAGGAAGACAGTTAGACACTATCTTCTGTAATAGCCTTAGTCTTTTCTCCCGATTGTACGAAACACACTCAATACCATGCACACACAGGAGTAGGGTTGTTATTCTCTCCAGAGAAGGCCTGAACCTATATAAAAATACCCATGTCAATCTCTCTGCGTGATTCCATTCTAGGAGACCCCCCGAATCAAACAATCTTTACGTAAGATCGATTCTAAAACACCGCGATTGGCGCCGATGTGGGGATCTTCGGTAATCTCTTGTCAACATACTCTTTTTTCCCAAATCTCATGCACTCATGGCGGGAGAATGGAGCGAGGAGAGGCTGGTTTGACTTGGTAGATTCGTGAGACGTCGACATGGATGCGGTTTCGATTCTGAACCGAGTATCGACTCATCCGATGGTGTTCTTGCCTCGAGGATCTTTTAAGTAGATCCAGAGACCATGCCATCGATAGAGTTGAGGAGGATCTTTATCCCCCACAACAGTACGTCCAACAGAGGAATCAATTCCTTCAAAGGGCAAGGGTCAATCCGACCACAATCAGGACTACACCCAGGCGGACTCACAACACGACGAGAGTTTTTCCTCCAAGTGTTCAAGTCCCCCTAAGGCGGTCCGACCTGGTGAGACAAGTTCTGGAAGCCACAATTCGTAACTTCACCAAAGATCTGGTGGTCTCTCTCCGGATAACTCCAGAGAGAGCGGGATCAAGCATGCTTTTCCTTTAAATTTAACCATCTCTCCGCAGATCACACCTGTGGATGGAGACGGTTATAACCCAGAGTTCCCCTTCTTGGAGGGGATTACTCCAAGTCGCCAGATGGTGTCTCTCGCCTACTCCTCAAGCGGGGAGGCCACGAGCGTAAGTGAGAATCATCAACGGGAGGTCTTCGTCCTTCCCTCAGATCAAGGTCACTCTTCTAGAGACCGAGCTAGGGACACTCCCCGAAGATCACGCACTGCGCCCCCTCGTGGCAATGGCAAGGGCACCACCGGTGACAAACAGAACCAACACTTTGATGAGCGCGAGGGAAATCCTCGACATACTCGCACTCCATTGAGACAGTCTCAAGGATCTGATATGGAAGATCATGAGGCTATTCGACGGAAGAAGATTGCAGCCCAGAAAAATCTGCCTGGGCGTATCCAATATCAATCAGAGGAAGCTCAAGAGCTCCATCACATCAACAACTTTCTCGAGAACCCTACTCGAGAGCTTGCCCGAGCGCCAGGCTACGACCGCTTCGTCGAAGAGATCGCACAAAGGCTTCGAACCACGATGGCAAGACTGGAAGCACCTTGCCGACATCATTTAGGAAGTCGTAGCAATACGACTTCTTCAGCTACTAGTCGATCAAACATATCACCGCGTAGAAATCGGCGCAACGGCGAGTCGCATCGATCTCCTACTCGGAGAAATGTCTTCGAGCGATCGATGATCAACAAGCCCCTGAGAGGTGATCGCTCACTATTCCGACATGGAAATCTGAAGGCGAGATGGAATCGAGGGTATTTCCTCGTGGGACCGAGACCTACTACGAGGTTGGGTCAACTCATTCTTCGGGTATCGTCGAATATGATCACTGGTGATATCAACCCTTCTTTCCCGCATAAAGGCGTCAAGAAGTTATTACGGATGTCGGGCATTTTCGCCGACTTCGAAACATTCATTGCCACCTCATTTTCGACCGGTGAACATGGAGAAGTTCAATGGATCCCAAAATCCCATCGAGTTCCTTCAAATTTATACAAGGTTGTCCGAAGCAAAGAGGAGGAGGAGAGCATGTAATGGCAAATTACCTTCCAAGCGTGCTCGAAGGGTGCTTTCGATCGTGGTTACTAAACCAACCACTCGAGTCGATCTATTCTTAGCAATACCTCTGCGACCTTATACTGGCGAACTTCCAAGGCACCTACAATCGCCCTGGGAAGGAGGACGACTTGCACCGGATGAGACACAACGACCACGAGACCTTGCGCCAATTCATCAAGCACTTTAGTCAGGTTCGTAATTCAATTCCGGAAGTTTTTGACTCATCTGTCATCAGGGCTTTCAAGCAAGGAGTCCATAGTAGAAAGATAACAGAAGATATCGCTTTCAATCCTCCCACTACTGTCGCCGAGCTCTTTGAGATGGCCGATCGATATGCGACTGCTTTTGAGGCGGTCGAGTGGAACAACACAATCGATCGAGAAGACAATAACTCTCGAGAGCCAGGCGAAGTTGGTAAGAAGAAGGATAAGAAGGCAAAGAAGTCCAAGAACAAGGCGAAGGGTCAAAAACCCCAAGCCAGCGATTCCAAGGAGGTCTTGGCTGTAAACGATAAAGAGCCACGAACCTCCAAGCCGTACTCCGACCGAGGCAAAGGTAAGCGCCCCAATCGGAAGAACGACAAACCTAGGTGGTGTCCTTTCCATAAATAGGAAGGACATGACCTTCGCAACTGCCGAGTCTTCCAACGAAAGCTCGAAGACTACTACAACGGCAAAGGACCACTTCCTACTCTCGAGCAGGTAGGGCAAACGAGTGGTCATAAGTCGTCAGATAACGATGAGGAGATGCTGTTCCAGGATCTGCAATATACCGTCGAGCACATCTACGGGGGATCATCGGCATATGAATCAAAGCGACAGCTTAAAGCTGCCGAACGTAAGGTAAACTCCATAGATCCTCCTCTCGTCAATAAATTAACGAAGTGGTCGAAGGTCACCATCTCCTTCGAGAAGGGTGACTGCCCGATTCCTTCGACTCGACCAGGTCGATATCCGATCGTGGTCGAACCCACCATCAACAATTATCGGGTCAATCGAGTTTTAGTTGATGGTGGCAGCTCATTAAACATCTTGTTTACGAGTGCTTTGGACGAGATGCAAGTACCCAGGACTAAGGTAAGACCGGTACGATACTCTTTTCATGGGATTGTACCGGGGTCTTCAGCCAAACCTATTGGCCAAGTTTCTCTTCCTTTATCATTTGGTTCACCAAGTAATTTCAGGACAGAGAAAATCTCCTTTGATGTGGTCGATTTCGATATGGCATATAATGCCATACTCGGACGACCAACTTTGGCAAAAATTCTTAATGGCTACTCATTACGGGTATCAATGTCTTAAGATGCCAGGTCCCAAAAGAGTGATCACAATTCATTGTGACAAGAAGATGGCGCATATCTGTGACCGTCGATCCCTCGAGATGGTTGGTCAAATACCAACTCGAGAAGAAAGTCAGCCTTCGACTAGCAAGTCGAAGCCTAAAGCTGCACCAAAGGCGAATGACCATGTCAAAGAGGTTTCTCTGGACGCAGGGGAGCCCTCGAAGACTATTCGCATCGGGGATACTTCCGACCCCAAGTAGGAAGACACCCTCATCATCTTCCTCCGAGCTAACGCAGATGTCTTCACGTGGCAAGCATCCGACATGCCCAGAGTCCCCAGAGAGGTGATTGTGACGCCCCGTGTCATTACCCCAAGGGTAATTACACTTAGGCATATGGATTACTATTCGTTTGCTCAGTAAAACACTGCTCCAACAAATAGTAAGCCTTTATCAGGGTGACGCAGCAGAACAATAAGATAGAAACTGTACCTCTTTATTCCAGTAATAGCCACGCAAGGCTAAGGTTTTTACATAGCAATTCACGGTGTAAGCGGGACTAAGTCCCTCGCTTGCCTTCCTTGCCCCACCGGTCTTCTACTCGCCCCAGGTCCTCGTAGTCCGTGCCTTACGCTCCGCGATCGCTCCGATGCACTGACGATCTTCGTCCCACTCGGGATAGTTCCCGGCTGGACTAGGATCTACAAAGGAGAATACTAACAAGGTTGAGTACACAAATGTACTCAGCAAGCATTAGTAGCAAAGAATGCACTGGATGACTATCTCTGGTTGTTATCACATTTTCTAAGTCATCTCTTTTCTGAAAATAATTTAGAAAACATTAGGTGGCAAATTTTAATACTGAAAACACTACTTATTACTCAGAGAGAAGAAAGACCCCCGGTGGTTCCCGTAGACTCCAATCCAGGAGACTGGCATGAATTCATGATTTGTATAGCACTACGCATGCTTGTACCACTTTACCCATAGTTATTCTGAGCTCTAAATGAACCGGGTCCCCTGCATTTCCTTTGATGCGGGTTCGAGTCCAGAATACAGAACATTTTCCAGGTTACGTGATTAAGTCTCTACCCAATACTTTCCGTCGGTGCTGATTTAATCACGCTGCTGATCTTGTCATACACCGAGTTCCAGTAATGTTGGTTGAGGCGGCTCTCTGCCCCAACGCTTAACACTCCACCTTGGGACGGCTCCCTTCCTGCTCCCAGCACTCCAATGTGACCCATTGTGGAGATCATAATTACGTAACAAGGTAGCATTTTCTGCATGCCTAAATGGGAAAATGGTTGGTCTTGAATTCTGACTTGAGCATCGAGCAAGAGTTTTGTTCGTCCTTATATTATAACCATATGTAAAAAGGGGCCCACCTCTTACCTCATCATCATCGTCATCATCACCATCATCATCGTCATCGCGTTTCCCCTACTAGGGCCCCCTTTTACCCACATATTAATTCACATTTCTTTCTTTCCTTCTCATTCTCATTTCTTTCATATTCATCTTAATCATTTTCATCTCAATCATTTATTTAAGTTTTGAGAAAACAATTTTGATGCAACAAACTTAATAGTGCAATATACGGTTTACATTTAAATTAACTATGTTTATGTTCAAGAGGATAGCTTGCCTTTTGGAGTTGTAGGAAAGATTGGCGTCGACGAATCTTTGATCAACTTCTCCTGCCGGTGCTGGTTCGTCCTCTGTAGCAATACGGTAGCACGAATAATACTATAAGTAAATACATAGTGGATTTTTGAGTGATATAATAGATATAAAAGTTAGTGACTCCTAATTGTTAGTACAATTTTAATTTAATAAAACTTTTAGAGATCTAACTCTAAGTTAGCACTCCCCTAGCGCCCTACTAAACTACCGAGCGATACACAAGGATTGCTACACACGCAAGCTAGTCTATTAACAACAGGAAAACGGCTACTCAACTTACCTAGCAACTAAACCACAAATAAATTTTAAGCTGGCCTAATCGACAAGACCTAAGCTAAACCAAAATAATCGCAAGAATTAAAAAGTAGACAACTAATTAATTAATACAAGCTACTGGAATAAACAACCATCGCAACAACTATCTAGAGTCTACTCGAAAACACAACATTCCTTTAAACCTAAAAACCCAAATCCTAACTCTAACCTTACCTCTAATCTTATCCTAACTCCCCCTCTCTCTCCCTCTCTCTCTCTCTCTCTCACCCCTCTCGGCCAGACCCTATCTACACACGCTTGCACACCTGACCACACACACTACCATTCTAATCTCCCCAAACCCATTCTTCCTCTCCAACCTCCCAAGGTGCTGCCCCAGCCTCCTCCCGCTGTGTCCTGGCCCTGCTCAGGCCTCCTCCCATGGCTCTGCTCGCCTCCACTCGTCGCCCTAGACCCGGTCTAGGCCACCGCAGCAGCCGGTTCTCTTCTTCTTCCTGGCCGGCCAAGGCCAGCGCCCCGATCGATCGATCCGGCCAGACGCTGTCGGCTTAGTGGCTCTCTCGGCACCCGGTGACCCGGCGCCCGCCTTCTTGTCACGTCCTCCGTTCCCCTCGCGCCCGGCAGACCTGGTCTCCTTCTGCGGCTCCCCCTTCGCCTCGGCTCGGCTGGCGACGGCTCGACCTCGGCCATTGCCAATCAGCCGCTTGTGCCGCCTCTGGTCCGGTTGCTTCCTCCTCAACCCCACTTGTTAAATCAGATTTTATTTGATTTGGTTGATTTATTCACTTTGCTTGCTGATGCTTGATTGATGCATATAACTGATGGTGGTTTGGTTGCTACCTGATGATGCAAAAATGGAGGTGATGGGGGTGGTTTAATTTGAGGCTCACTGAGGTATCATCCCCTCCTATGCTCTCTGATCCTTGCTCCCTCCCTTGCTCTGTGATGCAAAGAATAGACTGAAAGATTGATGTGGATGCTACCAAGAACCTAGTGATTTGAATGAATGCTTTGGATTGGGGGGATACAACCAGAAATCTGGCTGGGTTACCTTGACTGGGATTTGGAATGGGGAAGAAGGTTGCAGTGCTGACCTTGTTGGTGTTCCTTTCTTCCCCTTTCTGCAGTGGCTGAGATGGTGGTGGCCGTGAGGGTGAGGCTCCTAGCTGCTTGATGCTTGGTGATGCCGATGGTTCTGGCTCCTCCGGTCTAGCTCTTCTCCCTTGCTCCCCTTCCTCGGCTCCCTTGGCTTCCTGGCTTCCTTCTTCCTGGACTTCTTGCCTCCCTTGCTTTGTGCTGGTTGTGGTGCTGGCAGTGGCTTGTGCTTGTGCTCTCGGCTGAGAATGAAGTGGTGAGGCTTTGTGCTAGTGTGGCTAAGGGGGAGGTTCCTTAAGGGGGGATGGACGCTGCTTGGATTGGAGAAGATGAGTGTGGCTTCAACTGGGCGGAGATGAATGTGTTGAGAACACTGGGACATGGGTGGGGGGATGAATGCTTGTGCTGGGGTGCTGGGGGTGAGGAAGGGGGAATGAATTTGCCGCTGCTCCACTAAGAAGGGAGGGGGCTGAATGGTGCTCTGCTGCTGCTGCATGGCAACCAAGAAAGGATTCTCCTTTGGGGCTACTCCTTTGACCAGAAAGAAAAGGGGGAATGAACTGGAAGGCTAGGAGGTGGGGAATGAACACGAAGTTGGTTGTCTTTGCTTGTCTTGTTGAGAAGGGATGAGGCGTTCTTGCCATTGCTATGCAAGGAGGGAGAGAAGAATGCAGGGTGCTGGGAATGCTGTCAAATTTGAATACTACGATGTTCAAAAAGATCGATGTAATATTCTCTTGCAAACAGTGTACTTGCTCTATTTATCTAATGAGAATGCAAATGAAATTTTATTTATGACTTAATGCTACTGTGCACTACTGAATGCAAATAAGACTTTTGATTGAATGTTGAGATTGAATGGATGATGATAAAGAAGGAATGATGAAATGATGCAATATTGGTTTTACTGACTGATGATGGATGCTCGAGTAACAAAACCCACTAAGCCACGCGCTGACGACAAACTTGAAGCTTAACAACGATCGCAACACTATCGTTAGCTTACTGCTAAGACAAGATTAACTACCGCTAATTACCGATTACTGCTACGCGATTAGGACTAGAAAACGCGGGTCCTCACATCCTACCCCCCTTGGAACAATTTCGTCCCCGAAATTGGGGTTGCTCAAGGGGAAGGGTTTTGGGGTAGACTTCGCGTAGCACTTCATCGTTCTCCCCTGTAGCTTCACTAACGGGATGATCCCTCCAATGTAGTTGCTATGAAAGGACCTTCCGGATTCTTGAGTGATGGTTCTGACTACCGTCGGATTGTGCGCTTCGATGCCTTATTTTTCTTCTTACTGCTTCACAAGATGCTGCTGAACTCTGAGTTGGTGCCATTGTCATAATTTGTGGGCTCCACCTGTTGGCTTGTGTACATAGGTTGGCACAAGAAACGGATGTAACTTTGGTTGTTTGGTTTGTGCATGTGTATCCGTCCTCTTCCGGATCAATCTATTATACCTGATGATTTCACAACAATCATTGTTTCTGTTAGTCCACCAACGATTGTAGATTAACCACCCATTATTATTCAACAAACTCTGCCAATTTCATTAATTCTCTATAATTTAACCAATGTACCTGAATTTCAATCACAATTTACTATAATAATCCAACTCCATTTCGTATTCATTACATATACCTAATTGGATTGTCAATACTAGATTTTCCACAATCACTGATAATACATCTAAATCCGAATTCAATATGTAGTCATATCCTATAGATCCAACTTGACCAGGTTGTTCAATTAGTTCCACCAACCACTATAAATCAACCGAGCACTATTATTTCATTAACTCCCCCAATTCCATCAATTCTTTGTAGTTCAACCAATGCACCTGAGTTCTAATTATAATTTCCTATACTAGTCCAACCTCATGCTTAATTCATTATCTAAACCCGATCACCTTATCAATACAAGATTTCCCACAATTACTAACGATACACCCAAATCCCATTTCATTAATCAATTATATCTAATAAATCTAACATAACTAATTCATTCGATTAATTTCACAAAGATTACTCAGTTATCAAGATTCAACCAATTCATCAAAAATTATCGTCCTGAATTGCTAGGAAACTCCAACCGTTTCGTATTTCAATCATTATCCACACTGGATCAATTTCTCAATCCCAACTCTCCAATAATTACTGAAATCCATTTAAATCTACCAAGATGTGTATCCATAATCCAAGCAAATTTTATTTCTATACTCAAATGAGAATATACTTCTATAATCCAATATTATCATATTCTAATATCCAACAAAGGCATTTCTATAATCCAACAATAATATATTTCTAATAGTCCAGATCATGATATATTCCTATAATCCAATAATGATGAAATCTGATAATTTAACTTCAACAGTTATAAAATCTCACAATGCAATCTTCAATCATAATCTATTTCTATAATCCAATATTCCTAACTCCAATAAGCCAGCAAATATATCCCTATAATCCTGCAGCCAACATTCCTGTCTATATCCAACAATAATTCAATTACTCGATACTCATGTACTTCTACTAATCCAATATCCATTGATCCAATATCCATATCCATCTATTTCTATAATTCAACATTCATTAGTCCGATATCCAATAATAATAATATGGTTATGATCCAATACCCAGTATCCAACAATTATCTATTGCTATGATCCCACATCCAACAATTCCTTATTCCAGTATCCAATAATTTACTTCTATAATCTAATACCCCACAACGATGTGTTTCCAATAATCCAATAGCCACAATCGTGTAATCCTTTAATCCGATATTCAACAATCATACTATCATTCGTCCGGGGGCGACCTCTACACTTTGCACAACCACGAGCTATGGCAACAGATTGCTGTTGGGCTATGGGTTTCTGGAAGGATGGGTTGAAAATTCTTGGCCTGGGTGGTTCATATCTTGGTGGTGGTTGCTGCTGAGTTATTGGTATCTAAAAAGGTGGGTTAAAGAGTCGCTGTTGAGGTGATCCATATGTTGGCGGTGGTTGTTGCTGTATATATGGACGAGGTCTATGAGCAGGTGATGGATGGTAGTTGGTCGGTTTCTGGTATGGTAGCAGCTTGAGGATGACCATGTGATGACTTGCTGAGTTTCACTGCTGGATTTTTCATGGACTTTTCTTGTGGCGTGAGTCCAAATCTCAATCCCAATTCACGTTCTTTGCTTCCTTGACCTTCCATCCTGTAGGGGAGAGGCTTAGAGATGGTTGCATTAATTGTTGTAATTATAGCACTTCATATTTTTAGGTGATTCTTTTGCTAGTTGCATTAGTTGTTAACAATTCAGCAGTAACTTATGGTAGGGAAGGAGTTATCGTATTTATCTGACAGAGTTAACTCGCGGGTGGGTTGTATTATGCCATACACAGATAGTCAAATAACACCAAGAAACATAGAGATGCAAAAAGATCCAAATCCTATTCTAGCCGAGTCTCTCGTGCTTAGTCACGCTTGAGATCCCGTTCTCAAGACCGCCCAAACCACGTGTTTGGGACCACTCAGAGCTTGCCTCTGAGTGCGAACCTACACTATCCTGGATCCACGTGCCCAGGTACGCTCGAGATCCCGTTCTCGAGACTACCCAACTACGTGTTGGGAAACGCTCAGGGTTCATTCCTGAGTACGCCCAGGACTTCGCTCCTGGGTACGCCAGAGCTACACGCTCGGAGTGCCACGGACCACTCGTCCGGGAAAACTGAAGTGCAGAAGTGGGATAAGACATCTTTTTACATCTTCAGCCATTTAGTTTATTTTCTTTAAGTAGTTACTGATTTACTTGAGATGCTGACGGGTCATTATGGTTGTAAAGATGAAATGATGAGAAGCTAACGGGTATGGTCCATACTTATCCCGAAATTGGAAAAGCAGGTCCATGCCAGAGTTTCTACTACATGCCTCTAACCCCGGCATGCAACTTAAGATCTTATATTAGTACCCCAACACCTATAGTCTCAAGCATTCTACCCTAGGTTGAATTGCTAGCCTGACAGGTTAATTAGCAGAAATTAACAACACGAATCCTATGACTAAGCACATGTTTCCCCCCGTACTCTCTTGGACGGAAGACTAGACCTAAACCTCCTACGAGGGAATGGTTTTACGTTAGCAGGCTGTCACTTTAGGGAGGGATGAGCTTTTTGACATAATACTTTTGAAATGGGCCGGCAATAGAAATTGATATGCAGACGAGAGTTAATAAAGTAATTAGTGCAATATAGTAAGCGAGAGAAACACACCTAAGTTCTTGCTACAGTTTCTATTTTATTAGCATGGCCCGATCTTATTGCTCTGATACCACCTGTGACGCCCCGTGTCATTACCCCAAGGGTAATTACACTTAGGCATACGGATTACTATTCGTTTGCTCGAGAAACACCGCTCCAACGAATAGTAAGCCTTTATCGAGGTTCTGTGACAGACAATAAGATAGAAACTGTACCTCTTTATTCCAATAATAGCCACGCAAGGCTAAGGTTTTTACATAGCAATTCACAGCTGGTAAACGGGACTAAGTCCCCTCGCTTGCCTTCCTTGCCCTACCGGTCTTCTACTCGCCCCAGGTCCTCGTAGTCCGTGCCTTCTGCTCCTGCGACTGCTCCAGTACCTACACGATCTTCGTCCCACTCGGGATAGTTCCCGGCGGCCAGACTAGGATCTACAAAGGAGAATACTAACAAGGTTGAGTACACGAATGTACTCAGCAAGCATTAGTAGCAAAGAATGCATTGGATGACTATCTCTGGTTGTTATCACATTTTCTAAGCCATCTCTTTTCTGAAAATAATTTAGAAAACATTAGGTGGCAAATTTTAATACTGAAAACACTACTTATTACTCGGAGAGAAGAAAGACCCCCGGTGGTTCCCGTAGACTCCAATCTAGGAGACTGGCATGAATTCATGATTTGTATAGCACTGCGCACGCTTGTACCACTTTACCCATAGTTATTCTGAGCTCTAAATGAACCGGGTCCCCTGCATTTCCTTTGATGCGGGTTCGAGTCCAGAATACAGAACGTTTTCCAGGTTACGTGATTAAGTCTCCACTCATTACTTTCCGTCGGTGCTGATTTAATCACGCTGCTGACCTTGTCATACACCGAGTTCCAGTAATGTTGGTTGAGGTGGCTCTCTGCCCCAGCGCTTAACACTCCACCTTGGGACGGCTCCCTTCCTGCTCCCAGCACTCCAATGTGACCCATTGTGGAGATCATAATTATGTAACAAGGTAGCATTTTCTGCCCGCCTAAACGGGAAAATGGTTGGTCTTGAATTCTGACTTGCATCGAGCAAGAGTTTTGTTCGTCCTTATATTATAACCATATGTAAAAAGGGGCCCACCTCTTACCTCATCATCATCGTCATCGCGTTTCCCCTGCTAGGGCCCCCTTTTACCCACATATTAATTCCCATTTCTTTCTTTCCTTCTCATTCTCATTTCTTTCATATTCATCTTAATCATTTTCATCTCAATCATTTATTTAAGTTTTGAGAAAATAATTTTGATGCAATAAACTCAATAGTGCAATATACGGTTTACATTTAAATTAACTATGTTTATGTTCAAGAGGATAGCTTGCCTTTTGGAGTTGTAGGAAAGATTGGCGTCGACGAATCTCTGATCAACTTCTTCTGCCGGTGCTGGTTCGTCCTCTGTAGCAATACGGTAGCACGAATAATACTATAAGTAAATACATAGTGGATTTTTGAGTGATATAATAGATATAAAAGTTAGTGACTCCTAATTGTTAGTACAATTTTAATTTAATAAAACTTTTCGAGATCTAACTCTAAGTTAGCACTCCCCACAACGCCCTACTAAACTACCGACGATACACAAGGATTGCTACACACGCAAGCTAGTCTATTAACAACAGGAAAACGGCTACTCAACTTACCTAGCAACTAAACCACAAATAAATTTTAAGCTGGACTAATCGACAAGACCTAAGCTAAACCAAAATAATCGCAAGAATTAAAAAGTAGACAACTAATTAATTAATACAAGCTACTGGAATAAACAACCATCGCAACAACTATCCAGAGTCTACTCGAAAACACAACATTCCTTTAAACCTAAAAACCCAAATCCTAACTCTAACCTTACCTCTAATCTTATCCTAACTCCCCCTCTCTCTCTCTCTCTCTCTCTCTCTTCTCACCCACTCTCGGCCAGCCCTATCTACACACGCACGCACCCACAGCCACACACACTACCATTCAAATCTCCCCCAAACCCATTCTTCCTCTCCAACCTCCCAAGGTGCTGCCCCAACCTCCTCCCGCTGTGGCCTGGCCCTGCTCAGGCCTCCTCCCATGGCTCTGCTCGCCTCCACTCGTCGCCCTAGACCCGGTCTAGGCCACCGCAGCAGCCGGTTCTCTTCTTCTTCCCCTAGCGCGGCCGAAGGCCAGCGCCACCGCTGCCAGTCGATCCAGCCGACGCCGTCGGCTTAGTGGCTTCTCTCGGCACCAGTGCGACCGACGCTTGCGCTTGCGCTGTCGTCGCCTTGCTTCCCATCGCTTGCCGGCCGACCTGGTCTCCTTCTGCTGCTCCCCCTTCGCCTCGGCTCGGCCTGGCCCGACGGCTCGGCCTCCAACCGCTGTCAACCGCCGGCTTCTGCTGCCTCTGGTCCCGGTTGCTTCCTCCCTCAACCCCACTTGTTAAATCAGATTTTATTTGATTTGGTTGATTTATTCACTTTGCTTGCTGGTGCTTGATTGATGCATATAACTGATGGTGGTTTGGTTGCTACCTGATGATGCAAAAATGGAGGTGATGGGGGTGGTTTCGGCTAAGGCTCACTGAGGTATCATCCCCTCCTATGCTCTCTGATCCTTGCTCCCTCCCTTGCTCTGTGATGCAAAGAATGGGCTGAAAGATTGGTGTGGATGCTACCAAGAACCTAGTGATTTGAATGAATGCTTTGGATTGGGGGGAAACAGCCAGAAATCTGGCTGGGTTACCTTGACTGGGATTTGGAATGGGGAAGAAGGTTGCAGTGCTGACCTTGTTGGTGTTCCTTTCTTCCCCTTTCTGCAGTGGCTGAGATGGTGGTGGCCGTGAGGGTGAGGCTCCTAGCTGCTTGATGCTTGGTGATGCCGATGGTTCTGGCTCCTCCGGTCTAGCTCTTCTCCCTTGCTCCCCTTCCTCGGCTCCCTTGGCTTCCTGGCTTCCTTCTTCCTGGACTTCTTGCCTCCCTTGCTTTGTGCTGGTTGTGGTGCTGGCAGTGGCTTGTGCTTGTGCTCTCGGCTGAGAATAAAGTGGTGAGGCTTTGTGCTAGTGTGGCTAAGGGGGAGGTTCCTTAAGGGGGGATGGACACTGCTTGGACTGGAGAAGATGAGTGTGGCTTCAACTGGGGGGAGATGAATGTGCTGAGAACACTGGGACATGGGTGGGGGATGAATGCTTGTCTTTGGGTCTTTGGGGGTGAAGAAAGGGAATGAATTTGCATTCTTTGCCCGAGAAGGAGGGGGCTGAATGGTGCTCTGCTGCTGCTGCATGGCAACCAAGAAAGGATTCTCCTTTGGGGCTGCTCCTTTGACCAAAAAAAAAACGGGGGAATGAACTGGAAGGCTAGGAGGTGGGGGGAATGAACTGGAAGGCTAGGAGGTGGGGGGAATGAACCCGAAGTCTGGTTGTCTTTGGTTGTCTTGCTTGTCTTGTTGAGGAGGGATGAGGCGTTCTTGCTTGCCGCTATGCAAGGAGGGAGAGAAGAATGCAGGGTACTGGGAATGCTGTCAAATTTGAATACTACGATGTTCAAAAAGATCGATGTAATATTCTCTTGCAAACAGTGTACTTGCTCTATTTGTCTAATGAGAATGCAAATGAAAATTTATTTATGACTTAATGCTACTGTGCACTACTAAATGCAAATGAGACTTGTGATTGAATGTTGAGATTGAATGGATGATGATAAAGAAGGAATGATGAAATGATGCAATATTGGTTTTACTGACTGATGATGGATGCTCGAGTAACAAAACCCACTAAACCACGCGCTGACGACAAACTAGAAGCTTAACAACGATCGCAATACTATCGTTAGATTACCACTAAGACGAGATTAACTACCGCTAATTACCGATTACTGCTACGCGATTAGGACTAGAAAACATGGGTCCTCACAGTGATCGAGCAAAGGCTAGCTTTACGGCCTGACAAAGTACCCGTAAAACAAAAATTACGGCGATTTGCCCCTGATCGACGAGATGCTATTAAATCAGAATTGAATAAGCTACTTAAAGCGAGCTTTATAAGAGAAGTCGACCACCCAGAGTGGTTGGTTAACCCTGTAATGGTTAGGAAGTCAAATGGCAAATGACGTATGTGTGCAGACTTCACTGATCTTAATAAAGCTTGTCTAAAAGATAATTTTCCTTTACCTCGTATTGATCAGTTGGTTGATTCTACTACAGGTTGTGAAATGTTAAGTTTTTTAGATGCATATTCTGAATACCACCAGATCAATATGTGTCTAGACGATGAAGAAAAGACCGCATTCATTACAACATTTGGTATATTTTGCTATGTCAAAATGCCATTTGGTCTAAAAAATGCCGGCGCTTCTTTTCAACGCTTGATGCAATCGACTTTTTCATCTCAACTAGGCCGAAACCTGGAGGCATATGTTGGTGATCTAGTCGTTAAAAGCATGAAGAGATTTAATCATATCACTGACCTACAAGAAACATTCGACAACCTCAAAAAACACCGTTTAAAACTCAATCCTGAGAAGTGTGTGTTCGAAATCTCTTCAGGAAAATTGCTTGGATTCCTAGTATCTATACGGGGAATCGAAGCAAATCCCGAAAAGATAAAGGCCATTCTCCAAATGCGCCCTCCAACCACAAAGAAAGAAGTCCAGAAACTCACAGGGTGCATGGCGGCTTTAAGTTGTTTCATCGCACGACTAGGAGAAAAAGGACTACCTTTCTTTAAACTTCTAAGGAAACAAGAAGGTTTTGAGTGGTCGAACGAGGCAAACGCTGTCTTTGAGGATGTCAAGAGGTATCTTACGAGTGCTCCTATTTTGGTTTCTCCGAGGCCAGAAGAGACGCTCTTAATTTACCTAGCTGCCACGCCACAAGCGAGAAGCTTAAAGATCTTGGTCGTAGAACGTGGCGATATAACGGCTGGTTTACTACGTTAGTGAAGTTTTACACGGCCTAAGGGGCGTTACCCTCAGTCCAAAAACTTCTATATGCCCTCCTCATGTCTTCGAGAAGCTGCGACATTATTTTCAGGTGCACAAAATAGCTGTACCTTCTGAGTTTCCCTTGGGAGCGAGCCTCCAGAATAGGGAAACAGCGGGACGCATGGCAAAATGGTCAGTCGAACTTGAGGAGTTTGACCTCCATTTCGTGTCCCGAACGGCCGTTAAATCCCAGATCTTGGCAGACTTTGTCGCCGAATGGACAAATCCTGAATCTGTTCAGGATCCCCAGTACGATTCCCACGACCAATGGACGATGTACTTTGACGGCTCACTTACTTTAAGTGGCTCGGGAGCTAGGGTGGTCCTGGTATCTCCTACCGGAGAGACCTTAAAGCATACCATACAATTAAACTTTCAAGCCACTAAAAACGTGGCAGAATACGAAGGTTTGCTAGGCGGCATACGAGTGCGAAAGCTCTCGATTCGCCAACTACTCGTGAGGAGACTCTCAACTAGTCGTGAATCAAGTCGAAAGAGTACGGTGCTCTAACCCGACAATGTCTCGATACTTATCGGAAGTCGTAAGCTAGAAAATCATTTTTTGGTTTGAGGCACAATTCATCCTCGAAAGGATAATTTCCTCATGAGACCGACTTGCTCGAATGGCTTCTTCCCGATCTGTAGTACCAAAAGGAGTCTTCTTGGAACAACTCCAAAAGCCGTCCCTGGTTGAAGAACCAGAGACACCTCCTATTGAGATGGCCTCTCTAGAATATGAGGATACCTGGATGGCTCCCATCTACGAGTATCTTCAGAAGGGCTCCATACCTGAAGATGATCCCGAGGCAGATCGCTTATCCCAAAAAGCCAAAATGTATACTTTGGTTGAAGAAGTCCTCTATAAACGAGGTACTCAAGGGGTGCTCATGCGATGCATTCCGCAGAGCGAAGGATTAACACTCCTTCACGACATACACGGTGGCATCTGTGAAACTCATGCTTCCTACAGAACGCTGGTCGGTAAGGTCTTTCGACAAGGTTTCTACTGGCCGACAGCCCTGTACAATGCTAAAGAGTTGGTTAAAAAGTGTGTCTAATGCCAGTTTCATAGTAGGCAAATACACCAACCAGCTCAAGCATTACAAACGATACCTCTGTCTTGGCCTTTTGCGATCTGGGGTCTAGATATCCTAGGACCGTTCCCCAAAGCTCCAGGAGGTTTTGAGTTCCTTTTTGTGGTTATTGATACGTTCACAAAATGGATCGGCCGAACTCAGAGCTGGGATAACAACGAAGCAAACAAAACGGTTCATGATGAGATCGTAATTACTCGATTTGGAGTTCCAAGTCGAATAATTACAGATAATGGTAAACAATTTTCGAGCGCAAAATTTCAGGAATTTTGCGACGAGTTAGGTACCAAGTTATGTTATGCTTCTGTTGCCCATCCCCAAAGCAATGGGGCAGTCGAACGTGCAAATGGCCAAATAATACAGGGAATTAAAACCCGAGTCTTCGACCAGCTCGTCAAGCGCTCGGGGGCTTGAGTACAAGAATTACCCTCCGTATTATGGGAAGTTAAAGACGACTACTAGTCAGACTCTGGTGAAACACCCTTTTACGGTCTTGAGCGAAGCCATGCTTCCTCCGGAACTAAAGATACGGTTAACACAGTGAAACTTTCAATGACTCCAACCAGGAACAACTTCGAGCGGATGACATTAACCTACTCGAAGAAATGAGAAACCAGGCCTTAATCCATTCGGCGGTCTACCAACAAGCCTGCTTGCGCAGATACTACGATCGAAGGTCCAACCTCATGACCTTGTCAGAGGTGACTTAGTATTGAGGCTCGCCAATCCAAGTCTAATCGGAATAAACTTTCTCCCAAGTGGGAAGGTCCTTACGATGGTCGAAGTTACGACGTGGTCGAGACGATTGGCAATGGAAGGCGCCGAGTTCTCTCGAATTCTTGGAACATCGACCCGATTCACGCAAGTTTTATGTGTAACAAACCATTGCACAATAAAGCCTCATGTTCTCTCTCGCCTCTATTGTCTTATTTTTTAGTAGTTCTTTCATAATCTTTCGACTACATTCCAAACACCCGTTTTCTTTACCTTTGGTGAAAGGCGAGTAACATCACCTAGTCGAAGCCTCTCCTCTCAAGACGTGGTCACGCCCACTAGAAGGAGCTTCCTAGTGTCGACTCATTACTCACTTTTCTTTGCCAATACAAAGAGTTCGGGTTCTATTTGGTCAAAATATTCTTAAAGCCAGCTCTTTTCACCTTAGTTTATTTCTTCAGTTATTTTGAAAAATACTCTAAGCAGAGTGCACTTTCTTAGATTTATTCAACCGCCTTTGGTGTACTCGTTCCGTCTCAACTGGTCGGAGGAAGAAACACATCTAGTCGAAGTCTTTCCTCTCTGCATGTGGTCCTGCCTACTAGAAGAAACTTCCTAGCATAGTTCAATTTTCTACTTTTGCTACCAGGACAAACTTATCGAGTCTACCAAGGAAGGACGAACGAATTTTTTAAAAGTCCTCTAGACGTTTGCCTAACTCAAGTTGCCGTTCTCGATTTGATTAATCTGATCGGAGATGGTAATATCACCTAGTCGAAGCCTTTCCTCTCTGCACGTGGTCCTGCCTACTAGAAGGAACTTCCTAGAGTCGATTCATTACTACTCTTTTGACCAGTGCATGACAATCGTGATTAAAAACTACGAGTTAATCAAACCTCTCTGTTTTCAGAAACCCTTTTTAACACTATTTACCTAGTTTATTTAAATAAACTAAGTAAATAGTCGGGGGGCTAGGATAAAGTTATTAATTTGACTTCAATTCTTAGTCTTTTGTTCGTCAATTATCTTTTGAGTTACTAACTACTCGACAAGATAATTTGCGAGAAACAAGATGGATTATATATTACATCAAGAAAAGCTTATTTTCACTGTGTTTTATTACAAACTACTCTAAAGAGGAGATCGATTGCATCTCCTCCGAGACCTTCTATTTGGTCAAGTTGCATTTCTTCAATCAAACGACTTGCTACGCCTAAGGCGATTGAAGTCGGCGTCGATTAGTTGCACATTAAGGTGGGGTCATGAGCTTTAAGTTTTGCCAATACATAACTTACTGCACCTTCGACCGCCTCCTTTATCGAGTCAGCTTGGTTGGCCTTCAGAGTGGTCACCAGTTCTTGCAAAGTCCCGACTTGTTCCTCAATAGTACTTATATGAGCAGCTATCGTGTCTTTTGGAGGAGTTTTTCCCTCACCACGCAGCTCACCAAGTATATTGTTCAGGAGCGTGATGTTGCCTTGAAGATTAATCTTCATCTACTTCATCTCTGTTGGTTCTGAGTCGAAGCCTCATGAGTTGTTCATTCTCGACTACTTGCTCGAAAGGGTAAGACCGGTCAAGCAAAAATAATTCCTAGAAGAGGAAAGAACTAGTTCACAGGTAAAGAATTCCTTACCTGCTAGTCGAGAATCTAACTTCTCGATTTCCTTATTATGGGAAGCAATGGTCTCAGCATGCCGCTCCTCCCATAATCTAATGTCCTTTGCGTTTTCCTTGGCAATGCGGATGGTCTCGTTAAGAATCATGGATTTTTCCTGATCCTTAGTTTCGAGTCTTCCCAGTTCGAGTTCAATTTCTAAAAAGAAATGAGAATCAGAATAAGAAAAGAACTTGTGAAGGACTGCAGGTAAAGAATTGCTTACCTGCTTGCCGAGATTTCAGCCTTTCAACCTCTTGATCTTTATCTTTGGCGATACGAGAAATCTCGTGAACGACCAAAGTTTTATCTTTAACTTCAATTTGGAGCCTTCTCATTTCGTCCTCTTTTTCTGAAAAGAAGTAAGAGTTAAAAAGGTAAAGATCAATGACATAAGCGATCTTAAATTCAAAGACTTCATCGTCTATCTCTCCTGTAATTTTTCGGATTCCAGAGTTAGCCTCTGAAGCTTCTTCAAGAGGTCTTCTATCTCTTCCCTAGCTTTCTCGACTCCTCTTTTTCATAATCGGCGAGTCGGCGAGGTCTTTATCGCTATTTAACCTGTAAAGGTTAAAAGTAGACATGAGCACTATCTAACTAGTCGTAAGTCTTTCTACGACTAGTACCTAGTCGTGAGTTTTTCCACGACAAACCTCATAAGCACTGTATAAGTAGTCAAACCCTAAAACGACTACGAATAACAGTGACTTACCACCTCTCTGCCTATTCGCAGAGTTTCGCTTTTTCCTATCGTAGCTCTATAAGTTGTCGGTGATATTTACCAACAGTGGCAATTTGTTCCAGAGCTTTCTGCAAAAAGAAAGACATTAAGAAGCAAGAGAAGGCCACATATATAAGTATCCTTAAATACTTACATTCATGGTCGTCCGAGCAAACATTGAGAAAACCATCGCTGGACTCTTCAGCTTATCTATCTTCGCGACTTGATCCCACCAAACCTTCTCGAGACGCTCGTTGTCAAAAGTTTCCCCTCTGTTGGGAATATCTTTGGGATGAGGGACTCGATCGCGAGATCTAAAAGTAGAAGACCCCACGATGGAAGCAGACCCAAAGAAATTAGCACAAAAGTTGAAGTAATCCTCGTCTTCTGATTCTGTAACTGCAGCTTCTCTTTGGAGACCGGGAGGAACATCTGCAACGACTTTCTTCCCGGCACGGTGGTCAGGTACATCACCACCTTGGCCAGAGGCTTCTACCGCTGCCTCTGCTGTCTCCACGACCACCTCAGCGGTCGTAGCAACTACCTCAGTGGTTGTAGCAACCACTTCAGAAGCCACGATTTCCTCCACCACTCAGGTAGTAGATGATCCTTCAACTACTCCTATTGCCGTCTCTCCATCCGCTGGAGAAGCAGCAATGGGCTTCTCAATAGAAGCATCCTCGGGGGCTGAAGGAGTCGGGCTAAGAGCAACAAAAGGAAAGCACATTAAATTGTGAAAAGTAAAAGGTAAATGCTATTCTTACATTTTAGTCTTTTTCACATACCTCTGCACCCTAGACCTAACCAGGAACTTAGGAGTCATCTTCCCAACGGAAGATTTTTTTGACTTCTTTTCTACGACCACGTCTAGTCAGAGTTCAAGTTGAAGAATGGGCTCGGCCACGACCACGTCTGGTCGTGGATTTTGAACAGGAGCCATCTCTCTGGTCTCCTGACTTTCCGGATGGCCGAGATCAATCTCGACCACTCCAAGAGCAGCACTACCCTCGATCGTAGGTTCTGCTGGATCAGCATTGTCCTTCACAAAAGACATAAAGTCCTTCCAGTTCTCCTTTTCTAGTTGCTTAACAAAACTAGGAGAGGCAGAAACTGGGAAAGTTTTCTTGTCATAATAGAAGGGTACCTTGGCCTTGCGGGCTTTACGCTTAAGAGGTTCGGCCGCTTCGATCACTTCAGTTTGATAACCGACCTCCACGGCTTGATTGCGGTAGTGTCTCAAAGAGATTTTCAAGAAGATCCGGTGAAATAAAAGAACTTGAGCTCGCCTCTCCTTGTCGGCGACTTTCACGAGCCGACGCTTCTTAAACGGAGGAGTGGACTTTTTTCTTTGTCATCCTGTGGCCGATGGTTATCGATTCGACCTCTTGGTCGTCCGGACGATTTTCCATGCCTACTTTACGTAAGAAAAAGCGAAAAAGTATTCTTGACGATCGTAAGATTTTCTCGACCAAATATCAAGTCGTAAGTTTTTCTACGACATTTCTTTGATCGTAAGGTCTTCACGATCACTACCAAGTCGTAAGTTTTTCTACGACAAACAACCAGTCGTAAGTCTTTATACGACTCTAAAATTCCTAAGGATAAAATCAACCCTTGATTACCTTTAGACGCTCCATCTTCTCTTCTGCGGATAAAACCGCAAGGATTTGAGGAACACCACTCCAGGTGGCGGAGATTTCTCACAAACAAGTTTGACGCGAACGTCAATCTCTGCTTGTGAAAGATCTGTGCAAACAGATATGACATTCATTAGACCACTTTAAAGAAAGACCAAACTGAGGGCTAAGTCTAAGATTTACTTACCCGCCTCGTAGTCCCTAGTCGGGTCTTTCGGCCCCGTGTACCTTCACATAGGAGGTACTCGTTTCTTCAAAGGGCTAATTCGACGTGTGATGAAATCCTTCACCACATGCCATCTGGTCAGTCCCTCCTCTTTCAAGTCCTTGATGGCTTGAATATAGGGAGCAATTCGACCAAGATCACAGGAGTCGAATTTGGGAAGAATTCTTTTAATGACCTTCCCATGAAAATAAAAGGTGTCATCTTGGGTGATTTTCCAGTAAAACCACCTCTTTCTCCATCCCGGCCACGAAGACCGGGCAAACATCTGAATATACTCCTTCGACTTTCCGTCATGGAGCTTCAGACCACAACTCCCAGCAATCCCAGATTGTCGAGCCATTCCATAGAAATATTGAAAGAGCTCGAGGTCCGCTGGAATTCCCAGGTATGCCTCACACAAATACACAAATACACTTAGCATAGTGATGGAATTAGGACCGAGGTTCACTAATTCCACCCTAAAGTGCTCGAGTACGAGTGTGAGAAAGGGGTGAGCAGGCAATCGAAGGCCACACTCACAATATGCTTGGAAGACGGGGATTTGCCTAATCTCCCCCGACGGCCAATGCTGTCCAACCGCCGCAATCCATTTCACAAGAACCTTCTCTGGAATCTTCCCGACGTCGACCAAGGCTTGAATCTTCACCTCATCCATCTCCGACTCAGCCCACTCAGAAACTGTCCCAACCATCTCTCTCAGAAAGGGGAGGTTTTGGATTAAGGAAGGTCTTAGGAGAAGGCAAGATTGGGATGACGGCAGAGAAGGCAAGAACTCGATGAACATCGGGAGCGATTTGGGGAAAAGTAGAAACCCAAGTCTCACCCCCGGTAAGTATTTATAACCATATGCTTGGGCTGAAGGGGTGGAAATCCAAGGGTTGCCACCGTTTCGGGAACCGTTCCAACAAACAGACATATAAGAGGCGGTTGCGATTCTCTAAGTTTGTTTGCCCAAGAAAATCAGGTTCGTTTTTACACCTCAAGCAAAATTACTTTCTTGGCCAAGTCTTTCTGGCCAAATGAAATATCAATCGGAAAAGTTTTACTTCCGATCACCATACTACGACTACTTCATGGTCGAAAAAGTTTTCTACGACTATCTGGTAGTCGTAAGCAATCTTATTGACCAAGTACATTTCTGGTCAAAGTAATGTACAAATGTCGAAGAGTTTTTCCTTCGACCATATTTTCACAACCTTCTCGTGGTCATAGGACCATCTACGACTCCTTATCCAAGTAAGTTATTTTCACTTGAAGCTGGGAGGCTAGATGACGAGGATCTAATAATCCTCATTTTATCTTTTATCTATAATTCTTATTATGGGTAAATATGATGTCATGTGGTCCCTAGGTATACCCCTTATATTTACAAGGGAGAAGCCTACCAGGTGGTCGTAAGTTCTTCTACGACCACCCACATAGTCATAAGTCTTGATACGACTACCTTATGGTCGTAAGTTCTTCTACGATCACTATCCAGTCGTAAGTTATTCTACAACTACCTCATAGTCGTAAGCTCTTCTACGACCAGGTCAGCCACGACTACCTTATGATCAATAAAACCTATAGACGAGTGGGTCCAATAGATTAAGGAATCCAAGTAGTCAGCATATGCTGTTACTCTATGAAGTAATAGCACGTAATACCCCATTATCTCTGACAAGTAACTACCAGGCGGCGTGAAGGGGTTACCACTCCGATGATTACTGCAAACATGCGTCCGTTACTGAATTCGATAAGGCGCCTCTTCACCAGGGGAAAACGGCTATTCCTTCACGACTAGATAAAGGCAGCGATCGGATGGGACAACAGGCAAGGAGGAAGACAGTTAGACACTATCTTCTGTAATAGCCTTAGTCTTTTCTCCCGATTGTACAAAACACACTCAATACCATGCACACACAGGAGTAGGGTTGTTATTCTCTCCGGAGAAGGCCTGAACCTATATAAAAATACCCGTGTCAATCTCTTTGCGTGATTCCATTCTAGGAGACCCCATGAATCAAACAATCTTTACGTAAGATCAGTTCTAAAACACCGACAAAAGGAACTGAGTTGGAGGAAGGTAGAAATGGAACCACTCAAAAACGGAGCTTGACAAAGGAGGGAGAGAGAGAGAGAGAGAGAGAGAGAGAGAGAGAGAGAGCAAGGGAGGAAGAATGGCGAGGGAAGCAAAAGAAGGGCAAAAAGAGCCCCTTGGAACTCTATTTGAAGCGGAATGGGGAACCCGGGCAACCGGAAGATGCGGCGAGCTTTGCGACAGTGC
The DNA here is from genome assembly GCA_036346405.1 of Phyllostachys edulis. NCBI lineage: Eukaryota > Viridiplantae > Streptophyta > Magnoliopsida > Poales > Poaceae > Phyllostachys > Phyllostachys edulis. Next base: position 6,880,396 of record CM070561.1, on the reverse strand, counting down.
GGTGAGGCTCAACGGAGACAACGGTATTTAATGCCCATGCCGCAACAAAGATAGCAACATGCAACACGCACGTCACAACAGGAAAAGGAGAAGGGAAGAGAAGGTAAACAGGGCTGACCGGCGGTTGGTCAGGAGGGTGGTCTTTGCAAAAGGACCAAAGGGGTGGTCTTTGCAAAAAAGACCAGTAGGATGGTCTTGACCAAGGAGGAGGTCGTGACAAGAAGGGCGGTCCTGACCACAAGGGGTGGTCTTGACCAGGAGGGTAGTCTTTGCAAAAAGACCGGAAGGCAACCGCATTTAATGCACACGTCTCAGCAAGAGACAACATTTAATGCCCACGTCGCACAGAGACAGCAGCATTTAATGCGCACGACACCACAAAGACGGCAGCATTTAATGCGCATGTCTCAACAGGAGAAGGGCAAGGAAGAGAAAGTGAACAGGGCTGACCAGCGACTGGTCAGGAGGGTGGTCTTTGCAAAAAGACCAAGAGGGAGGTCATGACCAAAAAGGGAGGTCATGATCCGAAGGGGAGGTCGTGACCCAAAGGAGGTGGTCGAGACCTCAAGGGAGGTCATGACCCAAAAGGGGTGGCCTTTGCAAAAAGACCGAGAGGGTAGTCTTTGCAAAAAGACCATAAGGAGGTCCTGAGGAAGAGGAGGAGGTCCAAAGCAGTTCGAAGCGCGCACGAACTCAACTTAATCTGATCGTCCAACCTCAATCGGACGGCTCGGACTGAGCGCGCTCGCGTGAAGCGAGAAAAAAGGACTGACAGACGGAGAGGTCCAAACGAAAAGGGAGGTCTAGATCGAGGGGGAGGTCCTGAGGAGGAGGTCAATGGAGGTCCTGATGGTCAAGATGAAGTCGGAGGATGTCCTGACGGTCAAGATGAATGCAAGGGAGGTCCTGACGGTCAAGATGAACTCAAGGGAGGTCCTGACGGTCAAGATGAACACAAAGGAGGTCCTGAGGATGAGGAGGAAAGAGGGCTGAACGAGAGGAAGGTTCGGAAAGGGGGGATTTAACCTGAACTTTGGATTTCGGAAATCAAGGATGTTTGAAACACAAACCTGAGCTTGGAGCACCTCGGGGTGGTCGTGACCCAAGGGGGGGTCAAAGCCGAAGGAGGGTTCAAACAGAGAAGGAGATCTAGACCGAAAGAAGGTCTAAACCAAAGGAAGGTCTGGACTAAAGGTAAGTCCGAACAAAAGACACAAGGGGAGGTCCAAACGGAGAGATCTGAACGAACATAGAGAAGGAAAAACAACGCCAGAGCTCAAACAACTCCAAATAAACCAGACTTGAATTAGTTGAAGTTCGATTAATTCATATTAAACCTCCAAATTTCTAAAATCTTCAAGTTAAGCTTAAGCAATTCAACAAAACCGAATGGTTAGCTTTTAAAATTTTGAATTTTTCAAACACACGGAAACTAGGGCGTTACAATCATACCTCCCTTAAAGAGAATCTCAACCCTGAGATTCGGGCTGACTAGGGAATAGGTTTGAGAACTCAGCCTTCAAGTCCTCTTCACGCTCCCAAGTAGCTTCTCCTTCAGTGTGGTTGCTCCACTAGACCTTGTAGAAACGGATGACTTTGCTCCCTGTGACTCATTCTGCCACTTCCAATATCTTGACGGGTTGCTCTTTGTAGGAGAGGTCTTCTTGGAGGTCCACTGCTTCCAGAGGCATTTGCTCTTCAAGCACACGCAGGCACTTCCTCAACTGGGACACATGGAAGACATCATGCACGTTGGGCAGCTGAGGTGGGAGCTCTAGCTTATAAGCAACTTCTCCTCTTCGGACAAAGACTGGGAAGGGTCCAATGTATCTTGGGGCAAGCTTCCCACTTACTCTGAAACGTCGCATTCCTTTGAGAGGTGACACCTTTAGATACACATAGTCCCCAGGGGCGAAAGCTAAATCTCGGCGTCGATTATCAGCATAGCTTTTCTGCCTGGACTGAGCTGCTCTCAGCTTTTCCCGGATGGACTTGACTTGATCTTCGGCTTCCTTCAAGATATCTGGTCCAAGCACTTGTCCTTCCCTTGATTCAGTCCAATATAACGGTGTTGGGCATTTTCTTCCGTAAAGGACTTCGTTTTCCCTTTCTTTTAAATCCTTTTCTAGGCTTATATAAGCGTGATATTACAGCTATGATATGGACTTCGATCCATCGTGTACATCTAATTAACATCTCCATATTCACAGGGATTTTTTTTTACTTTAATTAGCATGTGTGTGTTTTGCTCCAAGAAAGAGAGAGGGCTAGCTACAAATTAAATAAATCACAGTGCATACCAACCAAAAAAACTGAAGAAGCACCAAGTTTCATTATAGCTTATGTAGCAACAATGGCAAAAAAAAAAATGTGCATGCACATTTGCCCGATTACAAATACATGATTGATCCATCACATATAGCACATTTACGGATATCGATAATCACCACACAAGAATTGAGCATAGTATATGTACACTTAGCAACGGGGTCTTTAGGTTTAGGCACGTCGAAATCTCACGGTCCGACCCCCTCCACCTGGCGCGGCACCCCCATCCAAATGCACGCACACGGACGCCATGCACCGCGCGCTGCATCATGACATGTAAAGTACGTAACAATCATCGTCACATCGTGTATGTGTACACGCACACAACACAAACACAAACACATGCACATGCACTACTGCTCCGGCCGGTAATTCCTTACCTAGCTAGTTCATCATGTCCATGATGAGATCAAAGTGCGGGTAGTCATTTACCATAGAGTCTTCCTCCGCACAGAGGCTGCACTTCGCAGCCGAATCCCCGCCGCCGTCCGGTAATAAGGTCCGTGCCGGCACGGCGGCGGGAGCAGCAGCAGCGGGAGAAGATGAAGAAGAAGCGCCTGCGTCAGAGTACCTATTCGGCACGGCCTGCACGACGAGATCAAACTGGCGAGGAGGAGGAGCACGCTGGAGTATACGGGGCGGCGGCGGCGGCGGCGGCGGCAGGACGTCCGGCGCCGCGGCGGCGTCCTCGTCCCTGAGCTCCGCGGCGAAGTGCGCGAAGAAGCAGATCCGGCGCGGGCAGCGCGGGCCGGCCTCGCACATGCGGGTGCGGAACCGGGACGGGTGCAGCCACAGCTCGAAGACGCCGTGCGCGTAGCGGCACCGCAGGCCGCGGTCGCAGCACGGCGCGGCGCCCAGCTGCGCCGCGCGGTAGTCCGGGCACGAGACGGCGACGTACGAGAAGCGGCGCGGGTCGCGCCGGCGCGCGCGCTCGCCCTTGTGCGCGTACGGGCACGACGTCCAGTCGTGGCTGCACGGCTGCGGGCACCGCTGCACCTTGTACACGTACACCCAGAAGTCCTCCGACATGGACGCCCACAGCCGGTGGCCCTGGTGGGCCCATGCGCCCCACCTGGTGGGGTCGGTGAGGAAGACGCCGCGGTTGGGCGCGATTCCGAACCCACCACCGCCGTTCCTCTGTCCAGACACAGCAGGCATGGCCATGGCCATCCCTATGTAACTATACTATATAATATATATATGCTAATACTAATACACAATACCGCTAGATTAACAGATTAATTGCTCGATTTATACCCATATATGTGCACGTATGTGCGCAGTGTATAGGCTAATGTGACTGACTGACTCTGAAGCTATGTCTATGCGCATTCATTCAGAGGAAGAAGAAGAAATTAACAAGAAACTATATGGTTGTGGTGCTACTTGTCTTGCTTGCTCATCTACTTGTATATAGTTTCATGCAGGGGAGATTCAGATGATTTTACTTGCACCATGCCAGGTACACATGGAGATGTGTGTGTGTGTGTGTTAAGCTGTGGGTATGGGTGTATTTATAGCTACTAGGGATGCAGTGGTTGGCATTGAGCGAGTCAGCTGTCTTGTCTCCTACCCATTTTTGCTTCTAAAATAGTGTAGACTTTTGGGTGCTGGATTATCTTTAACTGACATCTAGACCCTTCCTCTCCTGGGAAAGGAGACTTTGTTCATGGTGTTTTGTGGTGGGTAGGGGGTGGCCAGGTAGGAGCAATATGTCCTGTGCTAATGTGATAGAGATGAACAATGGGGATGGATGGTGTGGGTGTACCGTGTAGCCCCTGCTGTGGCCGAGCCTTCCTGTGAATAAAGTAGCCCAAAGCTGGCTTGATTTACGTGCTATGGAGTGTCTTACTAGTCCAACGTGTAAAATAACGTACATCCAAACCAAGGATTTCACTAAATTGGGCAATGCTTTGTGTTTGTTTCCCCTTTTTTTTTTCTTTTTGAGAGGAGATGTTGGGTTTTCTTAGAATGTTGGTAACCAGTGAAGGCCATCGAGATTCGTTGGAAACTTACATGCTACATGAAACATACGAATATAATACGTAATGATATGTGAACCGCACGGGCGATCAGGTTAATTTACACTAAATATCTATGGCAGCAATAAATTCTTTTTAATACGCGGTTGAGGATTGACATAACTACAGATTATGGCTACAATTTGCCATTCCGTGACTCTACGGTGAGATGAAGGCCCTCCGTCATTTTTTTACTTCTGCCCGGCCCTTGTGTTCTTACTGAAAAGGATGGAAGATTTCTCCTTGTTTATGACTTGGCCTGAACGAGCTTCATATAAATCGAGAATACGTTCTACTTCCAAAGCATTCTGAGCATCGGCTTTCAGCAATAGCAGGGAGTCATCAGCGAACAGCAGATGGCTTATTCTCGGGGCTTGTGAACAAACAAATCTTTAGACCCTGAATACAACCATTAGCCTCAGTATCTTTAAGCAGGGCAGAGAAACCTTCGGCACACAGCTGTAGTAGGCTATGCTCATACCGATCTTCAACGCCGCATGTCCAGTGGCTCCATTCCTTCTGTTCTGCAAGAAATGTGTCAGTTCGTAGGCTAACAGAACATTGTCCGAGATTAAACGCCCGGAGACGAAAGCGCTCTGATTTGAGGAAATGATATATGGGAATGGGAGAGTATGCTTCAGCCTGTTCATGAGCACTTCAGAGGCAATTTTGTAAACCACATTGCAGAGACTTATTGGCCGCAGGTCCTTGATCTTCTCCGGATTTGAAACTTTCGGGATTAGCTCCACCAACGTATCATTTCAGTGAATTCCACGCAGAGCGTATCATTCCTGCGGGGATTGAACTGTTTCCTGTGATGAAATTCTAGCGAAATTTATGTATTCCAAACATCCAAAAACTAAAATTAAAAGGGATTCCAATGAAGATATTTGTAGAAAAGGAAGTCACCTACACGATGGTCGATGGGATAGGAGCATAATACCTTTCCTCGGAGGAGTAAAATCGTCGCATAAAGTTCTAGCAGATAGCAGGAGACATCGATCTGCAGAGAACATATATATTTTAATTGGAAATTAAGATGGTAATAAGCTAGATCTGGCACATAAAATCGATTCAAATTAGACGTAGCGACGAACCGACTTCGAAAATACAATCCAACGAGGAATAAATTAATGTAGTTAAATTAAACACATAATAGGTTAGAAGATCAAATTTTGTCATAGGAGATCTTAGCCACGACCTAGGAATAACACCGATAGATCTATGGTACATATATATAAGTCTGAGATTGGAATGGTAGAGGGTACAAGAGCGAGGCCTCACGTAAATATGGTGATATTTAATTAGGAGCAGAGTTTTGGATACCGAAAATATTTTTTTTAAGGTGGAGGGCGGTTTGGCCGAAAATTGGAAAATTCTTGCCGAAATTTTCAAATCAAAATGTGAATTTATCGGATTTTAAATTTTAAAACATCAAATTCGAGCAAAAAGCAAACAAATTCGATTTTTTTAAACAAAATTCATCCAAACCGATATTTTTAGGACCGGTTTGTATTTCTATCTGTCTCCACCGGTAAGTCAGAAATTTCTGATTTTTGGCCGAAATTCTGAACACTGATTAAGAGGGCCATCAAGATATATCTTGATAACAGCGATTCACAAATTGGCGAATTGGAACAAGGAAAGGAGATGATCTACACATACTTCTTATAGCCGCGGGCTAGCGGAAAGATAAATACCACCGCCACCTTGATGTGGCGATCCTATCGAGAAAATAATTTACCTCTTGGTAAGTGTTATATGTGTGTTTAGCATTGCCCTTTGTCCTACTATTGTAACATCGTGAGCTTGTTATGTTGGGAAAATAGTTTACACTTGTTTTTCCCATATGTGTTCTACATTGCTTTTAATTTTTCCTGCGTACTACTGTAACATGGTCACTTCATAAGCGCAAAAATGAACTCTTGATTTAGTTTTGCTTGGTCAAGTTAATATAAATTGACGGTTTGGGGAAATTTGAGGATTTGCAACCCCAAAAGAGGTGCACATGGAATTGCTACCCTATTGTCTCATTGATACGTGGTATCAAGACCACAAGTCAGTGACACAACAAGTGATAAATCTTGAAGCTCCGATCATTGAGATGGCAAATAATTGATACCCTCGCTGTTCATAACATTTTATGTTTTTTTTTACCATTCGGGGCTAGACCACTGGTCCACTAGGCGTCACTACATTTCCTCAGGAAGTTTCGTAAAATAAACATTTGCTCATGAACTAGGATGCGTGTGTTCAATGTCATTTTGATGGCATATTGTGGTCAGCTCTGCCATAAGTGAACTGTATAACACTACATTCGGTCTAAAATACTTGCCGTTCTTCATGTGTGCGTAGCACAAGCAAAGAGCTAATAAACTTTTTAATAGAACAGAGCTAATATTTTTTTCTTTTAGTGTGTAGTTCGCCCTATTAATTGCATATCTATGCATTGCACCAGTGTTACACCTAAATTTTTTGAAAAAAAAAATCAGTATTTATTAGGTATATATACTAGTAAGTATACTTAAATATGTATTTCAACTATGCTGCATGCCTGCACTGCGACTCCATCCACTACTACAAAACAGACTATACTGAATGCCTCATCACAGACGGTTCCAAAGGAACCATCTGTGTTGTACGTATCACAGACGGTTTGTTAATAGAACGGTTCTATTTACAAACCATTTGTGATATTCGCAGACATCACAGACGGTTTTTTTTAATAAGAACTGTATGTGAATTATCACAGACGGTTCTATTAACGAACCGTCTGTGATAGTTACGTATCACAGACATTTTAAATAAGAACCGTCTATGATATGCAGGCATTATAAATACCCAGCCATCCCGACAGACCCCCCTGCCCCTAGCGCCTCCACCCCCTTAATTAAGAACGGTTTGAGCCGTCACCCTACTGCCTCCTCCGCCATTGCGCCACATTAGAGATGAGAAGGAAAGGAGGAAGCTAAAGAAAGGAGGAAGGAGAAGGAGAGGAGGAAGGGAGGAGAAGAAGAATGTGAGGAATCTCGCGGGATATTTGGTATTTTCGTCGTGAGCTCCGAGGGTAACGATCTGTAATATTTTATATTTGCTCTAGGTTAATCTCTAATCAATTTAAGTATGTTTTGTCAATAAGAAGAGTACGTACTTGCGGTTTATTAATCTAATTTGACACTAATTTGTTACATGCGTAGCATAGATGGACCGAAACTGGATGTACGGTGAGAACCGTGTGAGTGAAGAGTACATTAATGGCGTGTTTGCTTTTAGAAGAGCCGCTGAGCAAGATATGTTGAAGAAGGGGATAAAATTTATGTATTGTCCATGCATTGATTACGGTAATCTGAAGATGTTTAACAACCCGGCGCAGATCGAAATGCACTTGATTCGAAGTGGTTTCAAAAAAGGGTATACATGTTGGACCAGTCACGGTAAAGAGCAGATTATACAGGAAGTTAATAATGACGACATCGCCGAGGAAGTCAACGATATGCTAGATGTGGACTGTGCTTTTGATGAGGATAGGTCACGCGATGACAATCTGGATCAGATGCTACGCGATGTAGAAGGGAACTACAGTGAGAGAGAGTTTTGCAAATTCGAGGGTTTAATGGAGGACTCGGGGAAACCTTTGTTCCCTGACTGCAAGACGGAATACACAAGGTTGTCAATCGTGCTTCAACTGCTGAAATTGAATGCAAGCAATGGTTGGTCCGACAAGAGTTTTACGGCGTTGCTAGGTCTCCTAGCGAACATCCTTTCGGAGAAAAACGTATTGCCCAACACCACCTACCAAGCAAAGAAGGTTCTTTGTCCATTGGGAATGGAAGTAGAAAGAATACATGTATGTCCGAACGATTGTATCCTCTACCGTAAAGAGTATGCAGATATGTATGTATGTCCCGTGTGCAAAGCATCCCGATACAAGCGTAAGAATACTGCTAAGGTGAAGGAAGGACCTCCTGCTAAGATATTTTGGTATCTACCTGTGATCCCACATTTGAAGCGTTTATTTGCGAACCGAAAGGAGGCAAAATTGTTGCGTTGGCACTCGGAGGAGCGTAAAAAAGATAGAAAGTTAAGACACCCTGCTAATTCTGCCTATGGAGAAACTTCAATCGAAGCTTCGAAGAGTTCGGTGTGGAACCGAGGAACATAAGGTTAGGGTTGAGTATAGATGGAATGAATTCTTTCGGTAACATGAGCAGCCGACATAGCACCTGACCCGTGAATCTATGTATGTACAACCTTCCTCCTTGGCTATGTATGAAGCGGAAGTATATTTTGATGTCACTACTTATCCAAGGGCCGAAGTAACCTGGGAACGATATTGATGTGTATCTAGCACCATTGCTGGAAGATCTTGTGACACTGTGGAACGAAGGGGTACAAGTACAAGATGCGTACAAACGAGAGAACTTCACTTTACGCGCCATATTGTTCTGCATCATCAATGATTTTCTTGCCCTTGGAACCTATCGGGGTTCAGTACAAAAGGAGTTAAAGCCTGTCCGCACTGCTTAAATGGTATCGAGAGTGTATGGCTAAACAACTCGTGCAAAACTATGTATATGCGTCACCATAGGTTCCTTCTCAGGATTCACCCATACCGCAAGATGAAGAAACAATTCGACGGAAATAAGGAGGACGGTTCAGCTTCAAAAGCTTTTAGAGGGAAAGAGGTCTATGATATAGTTAAGGATATCAATGTTGTGCTTGGGAAGGGATGTAAATTAAGGACCCGTCAGAAGAACATCTGGAAGAAGCGGTCAATTTTTTTGGACTTGCCTTATTGGGGGCACTTAGAAGTTCGCCACTGCATCGACGTCATGCACGTGGAGAAGAATGTATGTGATAGCTTCATAGCTTGTATAGTTCAATAGTTGTATGTATATGTCTGGATAAAAGAGAAGATTATTCTGTCTTAAATGTCCAACTATTTATGTGAAGCTTTTGTTTTCATATAGACTGCTGAGCATTCAAAAATGAAGAGGAAGCATGCAGATTTGAAATCTTTGTGGGGATAGAGTTGGAAAGAGGCCGATATCTATTGAAAGCAAAGTTCAAAGCACTTCTCCTTCCATTCACTTGCAAGCATAAAATGAGAGTGATATCCGAGACAAAGTCCTAAGTCCAGAACCAACGCAACCAACCATACAACTTTCATATTTGTTGAATGTTCTTGGGATGTCTTGTGAAAAGATACAAATGCTTCGAGTAGCTCAAGCTAATCGGATTGTAGAAGCATTAGAATTGGGTGACATGGAAACTGGCCGAGGTTTGCATCAAGAGATGGGCCTAGGTAGGCCGGGTGATACTCGTTGGGGTTCCCACTATAAAATTGTTATGCATGTCATCTTTTTGTATCCTTCAATCCGATGAGTTCTTATAAAGATTGAAAAAGACCACACTTCAAGTACAGAGGCTATACAAGCTCAAACTATGTTGACATCATTTGAGTTTGTTTTTATGGCACATTTGTTGTTTACCATATTTGGGTACACAGATGACTTAAACAATGCTTTGCAAAAGAGGGATCAAGATATTGTTAATGCTATTGATCTCATTTATTTGGCAAAGACTCAATTGCAGTTATTGCGGGAGGATGATGGATGAGAAACTTTTCTTAAAGATGTCACTTCCTTTTGTGTGAAACATGGCATCAAAGTTGCTAAAATGGATGATTTCTATATGTCAGTTGCAAGATCCAAAATATTCTTCAAAAAAGTCAAGAATCTCAATCGCTTCCATGTTGACATATTTTTAAGTGTCATTGACAGACAACTTCAAGAGCTTAATGATAGGTTTGACGAGGTAAACACAGATTTGCTTCTTTGCATGTCTTCATTCAATCTAGTTGATTCATTTGCTGCTTATGACAAGGACAACTTGGTTAGGCTTGCTCAGTTTTATCCTAAGGATTTCTCAAGCACAGAATTGATGTATCTTCTATTTTAATGTGCACACTTCATTGCTAATATGCGTAGAGATGAAAGGTTTAAAGAAGTAAGAAATCTTGCGAGCTTTCCATTATGCATGTTCAAACAAAGAAGAACCTCCATTATAAAATTGTTTATAAGCTTCTCAAATTGGTGTTGATTCTTCTGGTAGCAACTGCTAGTGTTGAGAGGGTATTCTCTTCAATGAATTATGCGAAGAATAAGCTAAGGAATAGGGTGTGGGAACAATACTTGAATGATTGCTTGGTTACATTTCTTGAGAGAGAATTTTTTGTGTAAGTTAAGGATGGTGACATCATATCTCGCTTCCAAGCTATGAAGGAACATTGAGTTAGATTGTAATTTTCTTAATTATTTTGTAATTTCTCTAAATTATTTGACATGTTGTCTCTAGTAAGAACAATTTGTACTTTATTTTTTTTTTATATTATGAACATTTATGTTTTACATTGTACACCATATTTGTAACTTCGAACACCCATTCTGAAAATACTGGATCCGCCACTGCGTACGAACAACACAATCCCATCCATCACCACTGCACTAGCTACTGAAACCCTAACACCTACTACTTGAGCCCAGGTGCAGCACCGTGCCATGGTGGCACGACAGAGGGGTCTTCCGGCTTTGGTGGTGCGGAGGCAGCCACATGTGCGGATGGGGCTCGTCCGTGGCAGGGGACAACGGCGGAGGCTCGTCCGTGCGCTGGTCGCACGGGCAAGGCTTGTCTGTGCGCCAGATGCATGGTAGCAGTGACGTGGCGGCACAGGGACCGTCCGGGCGCTAGATATGCAATGGTGATGGAATCTGTACACGGAGGGAATGGTGGAGGACGCGTGTCGGCCACCGGCACGTCTGTGGTGTTATTTTTAGCAATACGACGCGTGAACGACTATTTTTATGGATAATGACGCCAACAACGTCATTTAGGCAAAAAAAAAAACTCCCTATGTTACTCTAAAGATACTTTTGTACCGAACTGTATTGTAATGCTAAATTACTGTCCGTCTGTTTAAGAATACATTGCATATGGATATGGTCTTTAACATGCAACTTTGATCATTACTTTTTACATGAATATATTTATAAAATAATATAAAATTATTATATTATGAAAATATTTTGATAACTAATCTAATGATATCATTTTCACATGACCAATGCAATAGTTTATATATATATTAGTGGTCAAAGTTAAGTAAATATGGCCGGACTCTTTCTAAAACACCGTATATTTCTTAACGGAGGAAGTAATTTACCCACTGATAATTAATAGGGAGTGTCTATGCTTAAGGTGATTGAAATTTCTTTATCTATCAGTCACCTTTTCTCACCGTTGGATCAACATTCTATGGGCTAGATTGTCTCTTTCTAAAATAGACAAAAGTATTACAAGAAAAATACAAAAAAATTCTAAACTAGACAAAAGTAAATCTAAGTGAACCCTACAACCCTACAAGTACAAAAAAAAAACACAAAAACAAAAATACAAAAACAAATAGAACTAAAAGTTACAGTAGAGTTGTACTAAAATTGCACATAACTTGGTACTGCAATTTTAGATTTAGCACTGTTCAACTGTAGGTAAGTGATGGATAAGAAAATTTCAGGTAACTTAAAATTAGCAAATCCGTAATTAATATGTGTTCGATCAACAATCAACAAGCACCCCACACTCGTGTACTGCCTACCAAGCCAGCTACGTCCATGCGCGCGAGATGCCGGTGATCTAGGTTGGGTACTTGGTTGTGTGCATGTGATGCGTGAAATCGTGTAACAACCAGCCGATCGATCGATGGGAAAGTAGCCAGAAATGCCAAGAAAACGCAGCGTCGTCGATGCATGGTCAACTGGCTGGCCGTCAGCCCCCTCGTCGGCCGCGTGGGGGAAGCTGCATGCGTCCACGCGATGACGATCGAGAAGGCCATCAGCCTCCTCGTCGATCGCAGGGCAGGCCGGCACTGCCTGTGCGTGATGGCCGTGGCGTCATCTGCTTCCGGTTGGGCAAGTCGACAAATCTCACCAGTTTTGCTGCCGCGGGCGCGGCCTGCACGCAGATCGATGCGGTGCGCGCGCAGACGTGCGGTGCAGACGACTAGCTGATAACTTGGGGGGCGTTGCGCGTTGCATCTGCGACATGAGTACATGGTGCCGTACGTATGTATGGTACTATATCATGTGATATTCATCATATTGTACCTAGTGAGCTAGCTATTAGTTATGAGACTAGCTAGATATACACAAAGGATTTGAATGTAAATCGGAGCTCGACAATAACAGCCGTTCCACGCTTATACTAGTGGTGCTTCCCACTTGCGGGAACAGGTCGTCTCATCTGCATGGCTGCACGCCGCAGCAGCTAGCGAGGGCGTCGTTCGTACGTGGGCTGCGCGCTTTTCCACTTTCGAAGCCGTGGAGCGTCGCGTCGCGTCGTCGGTGCTTGTCGCTTGTAGGTTTTGGGCCCGTTAGTTCTAGTTTTACCATATCTTTTACTCTTTTAGCTAGCTAGCCGGACGACGTATGCTTCGGTATAAAAAGTTCCTCCGGTTTTCTTCGCATGGCGGCACTAAGAGTATATACAATGGTACAGATAGCTGCTATCTATAGCAATTTTTTATATCACCTGTAGATAATACTAAAAACAGCTCATACAATAGCTCTTTTTACTTGTCTTTATATATCACACACTCTTTTAATGTTTTTCTTGGTTCTGTTGATACAGTCGGCTATAAAATTGTAGACAACATATTTCTATTTCTTTATTCTCTTCCATTCACATCATATAAATCTCGCGTGACAGACTATATACAATTAATGTAAACCTTGTACATTACTAAAAAAATGTCCGTCCAAAGTCTAGACGTTTTTCCGCACGTCGTTACATTGGTGCAAGGGACGTCCTGCACAGAAAGCGGCCGTCCGGCCGTTTCCTCGACTTCTCCTATTTCTGAATGAGTGGTGGACGTTCAGGAGTTTGACTAGCCAATGCTGAACTAGATATTGCACCATTTCTAATAACAGAAGTTACTAGTGGCACTATTTCATTGAGTGACGTTCTAGTATATTCTATTTTGAGATTGTTGAAGCAGATAGTGTAGTTCATTGGTTGCATCTAGTGTAAATTGCTTCCTTAAAAAATAGTATATAGCTAGCTGTAGTAGAAATGGGGTAGTGCATTGACCTTACTCAGTTTATTAGTGCGCTTGCTTGCAGAGAGTAAATGGCTGTAGTGAAACTCTGTGACTAGGTGATAGCATGAGGATTTTTTTTTTGAAATAATATATTTTTTTAAAACAAATTACAAAACTAGGTTATCATCTCAAAAAATTACAAAAATAGGTTCCTGTCGCCATTTCATCTAGCGACAGGAACCTATCGCCAGATGAAATGGCGACAGGAACCCCTGCTGAGGCGGGTTCTGTCGCCATTTCAAATGACGACAGGAATATATGAATTTTTAAATATAGAAAATAAACTCAAAAAATTATAAATTTTTTTGTGGAGTATTCAGATAGAGTGTTTTTACTTGTGTAATTTTTCATAATTTTATCCATTATGAATTTGTCTCTAAAATTCATTTAAGTATACTATTTGTAGAATTTTTAAACATACCAAATGAGGTCCAAACATTATGAAAATTTTTTGGTTTCTCCTTACATAGTGAACTTGTTTGTGTAATTTTTCAGAATTTTATATGCTACGAAATTATCTCAAAAATTAAGGGTACACAATTAAGTAAACTGTATCGGAAACCTAAATTCAGCATTTTAGAGACAATTTCAGAGCATATAAAATTCTGACAAAAATTACATAAACAATTAAACTATATAAGGAGTGTTCACAAAAATTTCATAATTTTGGACCTCATTTAGTATATTTACAAATTATACAAATAGTATACTTAAATAAATTTTAGAGACAAATTCATAATGGATAAAATTATGAAAAAATTACACAAGTAAGAACACTCTATCTGGATACTCCACAAACAATTTTATAATTTTTTGAGTTTATTTGCTATATTTAAAAATTCATATATTCCTGTTGCCATTTGAAATGGCGGCGTGAACCCGCCCCAATGTGCAGGTTCTGCCGCCATTTCATTGGCGAGAGGTTCTGTCGCCAGATGAAATGGCATGTGAACCTATTTTTGCAATTTTTGAGATGATAACCTAGTTTTGTAATTTGTTTTAAAAAATGTATTATTTCAAAAAAAAATTCATAACTTGAGGAGGAGGAAATAGTGGCATGGGACTAATATACTAGAAAGTGTAAATAGTGAGTTGATGCGTCGAGGAGGGTAAGTAGTGATTTCAGTAACTTGATGCAACAGTGTCCTTGCAATTCAGACTGTTTAGTGCTGACCCCCGGGTTGATTCAATTGTTTGTTCTCTGACCAAACCTTTAGCCCACGTTGTAATCCCTCGTTTAATTAGAGAAAATATATAAAAAAAAGGATTTAAAAAACAAAGTGGGCCACCGGCCTAGGGCCCAAACCGAGTCTATGTTGGACTCGTGAAGAATCTAGACTCGTCATTATAAGTTAATAGAGTATTTTGACAATTAATGACAATCGTCATATGGAACTAACATTTTTTATGAGTTAGATGAATAGGTTATATTCCATGATGATGTAGATTTTGGATGACATCATGAGTTGATCGTCATCAAGTTAAGACTCGGGATGAAGGAAATCACCATGTGTTGATGATGTTCAAGTCAAGATTTCGAAGTGAAGAAGATCATCATGTGTTGATGATATTGAAGTCAAGAGCTTGGAGTAAAGGATGCATCATGTGTTGATGTGTATCAAGATCTCGAAGAGGAGATGATCATGAGTTGATCATCAAGTCAAGAGAAGACCCATCATGTGTTGATGGAGGTCAAGTAAATGATGCATCATGTTTGATGCATATCAAGATCTCGAAGAAAAGAAAATTATCATGTGTTGATTATTATCAAGTCAATGAGATGTGTGTCATCAAGCTTGTGAATGTGCAAGGCAAAGGTATGACTAGCTAGGGCTAAGGATGTGTTCCTAGTCCTTTACCGACCTTGGTGTTTGGTTGGAAGACCTGATTGGTAGTATAGGTTGCCGTGCTATTAAAATGGGTCTTGACTAGTAGTTTGAGGGCGTCATATGTTGATAGCTCATTGTGCTTGCTCTAGCTCTCGTTAGCATGTTGCCAATATTTGCGAATGTGTTTTGCAAATAGTTGAGGCTCATGCATAATCCTTGTAGCATGTGACTTTAGTTTGCGAATATGTTTTGCAAATAGTTTAAGTCCATGTACCTTATTCCTTGTGGTGTGATTCTAAAAATCGGCAAATGTGTTTTACAACTTGTTGAGAATCTCGCATTTATCCTTTGTTTGCATTGCGCATCAATTGGCAAATATATTTTACAAATTGAGTTGAAGCGAAATGCAAAAATATGTGTTTCTCAGCTTTGACGGTCTGACCGCGGGTCTTTGGGCGGTCTGACCGACCGTTGAGAGTTTGATCGGGCTGTGTGTCAGTTTCTTGTTCTGGCGGTCTGACCGCCGTGGTTGACCGATTTGACCAGTGGGCGACCGGTCTGACCGCCATGTGTTGACCGTTCTGACCGGACCTCTGGGTCATGTGACCTGGTCAGCTTTTTCTAGAGAATGTGTTTTTCTGGTTTTGGGTGCCGGTCTAACCGCCATGTGTTGACCGGTCTGACTGGATCTCCGGGTCATGTGACCCGGTCAGGTTTTTCCAGAGAATGTGTTTTTCTGGTTTTGGCTTGCTCCTTTGTAGAAACGATCGACCGACCTCTAGCGGTGCGACCGGTTTAGTCTTGATCGACCGCCGATGGTTAACGGTCAGACCAGATGTGTGTCCAACGGCTAGTTTTATAGCCGTTGGAGCAAGGGTGGTTGACCGGCCGTTGGATGGCGGTCAGACCGGGGTTCCCTGTTTTTTCAGCAGTTTCTCTCCAACTGCTAGTTTTCCTTGTGTGAGTATAAATACCCCTTATGGCTGGTTGTGGGAGAGTTGTTGCTGGTGCTATTCATTCCCTTGAGCAAAAAGCAAGTCCTCTCATCTCTTATATGTATGTGTTACACTTAGGGTTTTCTTCACTTAGTGAGCTTAGAGAGCAAACCCTAAGTGCATGTGTTGCATTAGGTAGTGGATTGTGTATCCATTGAGCCTAGACACTTGATTCGTTCAAGTGAGCGTCTCCGATTTGTTAATCTTGGTGGTTGCCGACACCTAGACAGCTTGGAGGAGTTGCGCCGGTAATCTTCTCAAATAAGGTTGTGAAAAGACCCAGGTGGTTGTAATGGTTTGGTACTCACCATCTCTGGAGTGGAGGAAGAGCAACCCCGAGTGGATCGAGGTGTTGGTTAGAGTAGTGAACCGGTCCAAGTGGTTGGATTTATCTCGGAGGTGTTGGCTCAAGTTGTGGAGCCGGTCCAACGTGGTTGGGCTTACCTCAACGTTGATTAGGGGAGATCGGCAAGTCTCCGAATACCATAGTAAAATATCATTGTGTCATTGTGGTTTGCCTTCTTGTGTTTTACTCTATTGTAATTTACATTTATAGAATTAAATTGCTCACATGTATTTGTATATTTGCTATCATTATCTATAGTTTTAGATTGTTGATGCACTTAGTTAAGACTAGTTTATTTATGTTTTAATTGTGCAAAACTGAATTGTCTTTACACTACTACAAAAATGCAATAGTAGATGCCTCATCACAGACGGTTCAAAAGGAAAATGCTCGTGTTGGGTCTGTCGAGGACCGCACATTTGCGATGGCGACCTATTGCGAGCGGTTAAGTAAGAAGAACCGTCTGTGATATGTACCTATCACATATAATTTTTTAATAGAACCGTCTGTGATAATTCACAGACGGTTCTATTAACAAACCATCTATGATAATGACTGGCATCATCGACGGTTCTTAACAAAGACTGTCTGTGATACGTTCCACTGCTCATTTTATAGAGCCCGGGCTGCTCGGACTATTTGATAGGAATCGGAAGGTCTCGATCGGAGGAGACATTCGGACCGTCCGAACGTCTCCTCCAATCGAGACCGTCCGATTTTGATCGAACGGTCAGAATAGACCCGGGATTTATAAAATAGCAAAAAAAAAATCATAAAATCCTGAAATAATTCAAGGAGGTTCCTAGGATGTACTAATACTCAAATAAAATTTGAAACCTCACTGTTCAAGTGTTATTTGTTTAACTACATTCAAACCTAGCTTAGGTTGTTGAATAGAGTTTGAATAGAGGTCCAATTTTTTTTACACTAGAAAATGCTTATAATTTTGGTATTATAATTTTATTTGAGTATTAGCACATCCCAGGAACCTCCTTGAATTATTTCAGGATATTGCACATATTACAACAATCCAATAGGAAAGTTTTAGGTTCAGCTCAAGATCTGTTTGATGATTGTCAAATTTGATAAGTGAAGATATATTGACTGATGTACTGAGAGCACTCTTTAACATCTATACTCTGAGCTTTATACTGAGTTCTTTAATATACATGTGGTATATATTGAGCATATTATTCATTTTAAATGACATGGAGATACTTCATATGTATATGTTGATTTGGTCATTTAAATGCTTGCAACAATCTTTTGGGCGTATGTAACTTATATAGATAGCAAGTAAGCGAGATGGCAGAGGCACCGTCTTCGACGCAGTCACCGACGTCGCTGAATGCGTTTGGATGTCCGACGATAGCGATATGTAAGCGAGATGGCAGAGGGAAATCGAAATTGCCTGCGGGCCGACTGATCATCACAGAGGTCAGTGACGTTGGGATCCCTTTGTGTCCCCAGAGATCAGCAGCGAGATTCTGGACCATCTACGGGATACTTGCAAGGGAATGAGTCCCCATCACCACACCAAGCTAGAAGTCTCTGACGGCCGTGGAGAGAGGCGCGCTGTGGACAGAACTTTCAGCCAAGTTCACTATCCCAGAAGCAGACCAGGCACGCGTGGAACAGTAGGCGTTGCTCGTGATGTCACACATGGAGGACCTTCAAGAACAAGCTTGTCACGAAGTACATGAACACGGGTCGGACGCCCTTCCTGAAGTATCCATTCTTAACACGGGAAATATGGGACGCCTTTGTGGCTATGAAGATGACGGCCGAATTTCAGGAGCAAAGTGCGGCACACAAAGCTCTCCAGACACGAAACACTCACCCCCACAGACTAGGCACCGCTGGGTATGAGGGTAAATACGTGGAATGGGCGGCAGAGGACAAGAATGCAACTGGGCCATTTGCTGAGATCACAGACCCACGTGCCCTAAGCTGGTTAAAAGCGAGAGCAAAAGTCTCGTCTTCGGGCAGCATCTCTTTCACAAACCCGGCAGACCAGGAAGTGTCTCAACATCTGGTAAATACGTCGAACTACCTAGTTGTTAATAAGTCTATAACTTCATAGTGTCTATAATAACATGATGACCTATTGCAGCATGAATTGACTGCCCTAACTTCACAAGGCTCCTTTTAAGCATACAGGGAGAAGGATATACTATTTACGGTCCTGGGAAACAAGGAGCACCCGGGTCGCACGAGATCCAGGCCTTGGGGTTAACGTACCTTGGAGTTATGGATTTCGAGGCGACTACGACACGTATAGGAGTAGGAAGAGATCCAAGGCCGAGCACGAGGACCGGTTGGTACAGATGCTTACTACAAAATTTCAAGGACAGATAACAAAATTGTAGGATCAAATGAATCAACTCCTGAACCAGTCGCAAACCGCCCCCATTAATTTGGGAGCCAGTCCTCCTCGACATCGGAGTAGCGTCACGTCCACGCATAATTCTGAACATGATAACGTCCAATTACCTATTGACGACATCAAGGTAATGTACATCTCTGGAATACTCCAAAGATAGACCTATAGGACGGCTTAGCTAATTGTGTATCGTTTTGTAGGAGCCGACGCCCTACAAGCTCCAAGTGAGGATGATCGGGTCTATTTCTATTGAGGCTGAGCAAGGGATGGCGTATCCATGCCAGGAAAGGACAAGTCTGACATGGTGCCCGGTAGTGCGAGGTTACGCCAGGTCAGTGGGCGTGGTACATGACAATTTCATGGCCGTCCCACTGGAGATTCGCCCGAACGAAGACATCAGAACACTTGGGGATGCCATGCACACTTTTATCCAGTGGCCCAAGAAAGACATCGCCCTGGACCTAGCAGTGCCACGATCTCGACACGACCATTCCTCTCCAACGGGACCCTCGATGACTCCATCTCATCCTTCGCCTCAGAAGGCCATCATCAGTTCTCGTGGAGAAGACACCGAAGGAACAAGAAAAGCGTGCCACCGTATCGGTTCCCGAGTCGTCTCGCGGAAAGACGTGTAGCGGGCAAGTCGTTAAGGCCAAATCGAAATCGATGAACATTAAGGCGCTTCCCAAGCCCTCGAAATACTCCATCGGAAAACCGTTGTGCTCCGACACAGTATTAACCCGCGCTGGATTAGGTTGTCAGTCTCTGCATCCCTGGTACATGCGGAAGACCGAAAAGAAGGGGTGCGATACTGGAATCACCGTCAGATACAAGGATCAGCATTTCTTCAACGGGACGGGCCACTTCGTCGTGGGCTTCAGCGAATTATACAACATATTCAACCTCATTGCCATCGACGCCTCGCTTCTACGATGTTGGACACTGTAAGTGTGTACAATCAAGTTCTACATTCACGTAATACCGATAAATATCACAACTCATTGCTTATGTACAGATACATGATGAAAAAGCCCAGGAATGGTCCGAACCGGTGGGTTTCCTCGAACCACACGTGGTCTCTATGCAAACCATCGAAACAGACGCATCCTTCGTCGAGAAATACATAACGGCGGGATTGCTTCGTTAGAACAACAAGGACTACATACTGGTGCCCTACAACCAGGGGTAAGTGCTTCACTACTTGCTATATAAATTTTATTTGTACTTTATACACAGCACGAACTTAGGTTTAATGACTATAGCGACATACATGAGTAGGTACCACTGGATCCTTTTAGTCATTATACCAAAGAGGAACAAGGTAATATACCTTGATTCCCTAATCAGCAAAGAGCACGACTTCAGCATTCTGACAGAAATACTCGACATGTATGCTCATTTCCTCCATACATAACTCTATTGTAGTCTTCCTTCATTTGAAATGGCCGAGAATAACTTTTTTGGAATCATGTAGGTCGTTCACCGCCTATGTTGGCGAGGGAGGACTATACAAGGGGGGATCGAACGACACACTGACACACAGGACGAAATTTTCGGTATACGCTACAACACAGTAATGCTATATCATACTTCATAATAATGCGCCTCGAACTAACTATACCTATATTTATGATTCTATTTTTGTAGTGCCGCCAGCAAAAAATGATGAGCCATGTGCATTCTACGTTTGCCATCATATGCAGCAAATCATTAGTGCTAAGATGAAGGATCCCGAGGTTTGTTAATCTTGAAATAATTATTTTCGAATTATAAATTTAGATATATATGCTTACCACTTTACTCTTGCTAGCGATAGGACTTGATGATAGAATTAGATCCACTCGTTGCGAGAGAGATCGTGGACGTTCGAGGGAAGCTCTGTGCCTTCATCAAGACAGATATCATTCACCCCAAAGGAGACTTTCACTCCGCCGCCGACGCAGAGTTTTACCCCGTTGACACCTCTCAACCACGTGCAAACAATTGATTCAATTGTAATCCAATTGTAACTATAGCGAGAATACTTGAACAAATTCTTTTGTAATTGATTTTGAGTAATGATCGCTTTGACTTGTCAACAATTGATTATCTGTGATTTATCTATTTTCTGCATGCTTGTTTTGAGAGAGCATGGCTAGCAATTCCTGAGGCTAGCCAAAAATAAAAAAAAGTAGTTAGGGTAATGAACTATCACAAACGGTTTTTTATTGAAACCGTTTGTGAAGGTATAGTATCACAGACGGTTTCCATTAAAAACCGCCTGTGATACGTAGAATATCACAGACGGTTTGTAAATAGAACCGTCTGTGATATTCTACGTATCATAGACGGTTCTTTATGAACCGTATGTGATATTCTACGTGTCACAGACGGTTTTTAATGGAAACCGTCTGTGATACTATACCTTCACAGACGATTTCAACAAAAAACCGTCTGTGTTATTTCGTATCATAGACGGTTTTTGAACTGTCTGTGATAACCGCTTGTTATCATAGACATACAAATTCTGACGGTTCAGAAACCGTCTGTGATGACGGTTGTGAACCATCTGTGATGAGGTTTTCTGTAGTAGTGTTAGATTCCGCATTAGAAATCGGTTTTAGCCTTAGAGATTTTTAGAAATGACTTTTCTACCCGTCTAGTCGGCCTCCTCGATCTTACAACTCAGCAGGGGAGGTCTGTGTCGCAGTACATAAGGAGAGGAGGGGGAGAGTAGATGGGCCCTGCCAAACCCTAGCCACCTTGGCTGAGCTGCCTCTGCCAAGCACTAGCACCGCATGCCCCCACTGCCTCTATCGTCGCTCTGCCCAAGCCGTGCCAGCTGCTCCTCCCTGCTACTGCTAGGCACCACTGTCGCTATTTGCTACCACTACACCTGCATGCAGGAGCTGCACTGCGGCAAGCAGCATTCTTCTTTGCATGCATGAAGGATGGTTGCCTTGTTGCCTAGAGCCATGCTTGTTCTTTGCGAGAGACAAAGAGTGAAGAGAAGGGGGAAGGAGAAGGAGGAGACCACGTGTATTGCTGTGTTGATGTTGTTGCTGAGGAGAAGCAAGGAGGAGAAGGAAGAAAGAAGATCAAGAGAAGGAAGAAAAGAGGAAGTGTTAGGGTTTCATGATCCAACCCCGACCGTCGTCTGATTTTGAGGGGTAACGATATGTATATAATTTCCATGATCTTAGGTTAATGTTTATTCAAAGGTTAGAGTATATTCATCACAGGAATTGGTTAATTGGTGATGCCCTATTTCGTTTAGTTGTATTGTTGAGCATTGCGAGGGATTTTAGGGTACCTACGTCCTATTTCATAACTTTGCCATGTTAGAAAAGTTGTAGGTTATTGTCTAAGATTTTCATAGAGTGCAAGATCACTAGGTTTGGTTAAGCGGTGTAAAATTTATGGATTTTGAAGTGCTGCTGTCCAGAATCTCATCGTCGTTAACAACAATCATGTATATTGCTTTATTACATGCATTAGATGATTGAATTAAATTATAGTCATAACTGGTATTAGTTATATAATTCTTCTTAGTTTCCATAAGTGGTATAATTTGCTATTTTCACATGGTGTGTGTGTGTGTGTGTGTGTGTGTGTGTATAATTGTTAATTATGTTGTTCTGTAATGTTCCAGATTGATCTTCGGGGTTAAAAATGAGGATTTAGATTACGTAATCAGAGAGTTTGCATAACTACTAAAGTGTAGAAAATTTTATGTAGATTCTAGAAAATATAGAGTTTGCTATGTTTGAAATATATGAGTAAAAGTTATGGATATTTGATCACCAGGATAGCGGGTGGATTGTCCAGTGAAGAAGAGTTAATAGTGTCAGGTTTGCGTATAGGAGTGATGTTGAGTTGTTTGATGTTCATGCACTGTTGTTGCATATTTTTAGATGGATTATTGGTTTTGTCCAGGGAGTGTTGCTTCGAGTTCAGTGTCGTCTCTACATCGTTTTGGTTTCTGTAGCTAAAAGATAAGTGCATGAGAGAGTGATAGACATCGGTTTGTTTGCCACTTATCTTTACAATTAACTTGTCATGACATTTATTTATGCTTATTTAAAGGTCATGATAATGATGATGATATAATAATGATGATATGACATGACAATGGATCATGGTAATCGATAATAGAAAAGATGTTGCATTATTTGCATTCATCATGATAGGATTGCGAGCTAGGTCGGTTAGAAAATCATGTAACTATTCCGGTGAGGTCGGTGAGTAATGTTACATGGCTAGTTCGGAGAGCTCTAGATAAAATCCTACAAAGGTAGGTATACTATATGGGAGTAGAGGATAGGGTGGTTCACCGACGGGTGATCACTCCGCTATACCGGTATCAGCTGGTGGAGTTTCATGTGGACATGGAGCATAATCATGCATTGCATACATGAAAAGATGATGATGTTAATGTGTTGGGACCCTGGATATGTAACTCCAGGACCCTTTGTGTATTCTGAACTAGTCTCAGATCAGTAGCTAGCTCACACAGTTGCAACATTGATGTAATCATATCCATACAACAAATCAGCGGATGAAGCAGACAAGTTAATATTACTTAGTAGCAAAAGGGCCTTATGGTCAAGGTTTACAGAGTTTGCCACGCAGGGCTAAAGGTAACAGAGTAAACTTGTAGCAGAATAAAATAAGTTGTGAAGACCATCCGACATGCCCATAGGCAATCGAGTGGAGGACACGACCTAATTTGCAAAGTCTTCAAAATATTCCTCCTCGTAGAACTCTGTGTTCCCTGGTTCATCTGCGGGGACTGTTCAACAAATGGCGTATAGCCGTGAGTACATAAAGTACTCAGCAAGTTGTAGGGAAATATATGCAAATAATATTCATGCAAGGCTTGACAAGGATAGCTTTATGGCTATTTTGCAAAAAGCAATATTGATAGTAAATACAGTAAGTAGATTGTAAAGCACAATTTAAAAGATTATTACATAAGTAATCAAGTTTCTTTTAAAGCAACTAGTGAACACCCCGTTCACTTCCCAACCATTCCAACCAAACCATTCCAATATTTTATGAAAATCTACCCCTCGTGTGAAATCACCAAGCATTGTCTATAACCGGGGACACGACTATTCGAATAGTTTTTTAACACTCTGCAGAGGTTGTACAGCTTGACCTACAAGAGATAATCACTTGATAAAACACACGTTTCCTTAGACATGTGAATTAAGGAGAGACTATCGCAAGGCTTGTATAAAGTTCTATTTTGACTCGGTTTTGCCAGCTAAGGTTTTGCCATTCTAGACCCCCTCTTGCACCGCTTATCAACCCTTAACAGAACCGACTCAAAGCATCGCTAATTAGTTGGCCAGGTCCACCCCATAAATAGACCTGTGGTTGCACAGTATGGCACAGATCAATAGCGCATAAAGTTAAGTCTTTAGTGGTTGCTCAGGCGAGACTTTCTGCATCCCATGTGCCTCGCGCACCTAAATGCCTCCCGTACCCTATAATGCCTCCCGCATTGCCTCGCGCATTCCTCCTTTACTATCTGACTACTTGCCCGAGCATAAATTATTTTCGTTCAACCCGGCCAAATGATAACCCTTGCCATGGCACAACAAATTTTAATAATAGTGGCAGCGCACCAAATTGACACAACTGTGACCTCGCACCACAGTTGCACAACAGTGATATCGCACCATAATTTCATATTTCATTAAGTCAAGAATAATCATTCTTTGAGTAAGTGACCATGAATCCCATCGTGACTAAGCATGACTGAGCATAACCCGACGCATGTTGGTAGTACAATAATATCCAACTAATAATTAACCATCCTATGGTGTCCAAGGGTTTATGTCATCAAGGGTACATGTCAATAACAATTATACAAGGAGGCATAATGATAATTAGTCATTTAACTATTCTCGAAAGCATTTATTATAAAACTAGCAATGCATGTTATTCTAAATCAATATAGTTTTATAAAATGGGTACAACATGATCAAAGGTCTATGACTAGCCTTCGTTGAAAAGTTGAGATGCTTCGGTCGTCGGGTCCAAGATTTCTTCTGAAACGTTAAAATCTATACGTGTGGACAAACCCAAATAAATAAAACAATTCCAAATAAAATCAAAAAAATTACCAAATAAGCACCAACAGAAAGATAATGAATTTAGAAATTTGAATCACTCGAATCAGAGTTCGGATGAAGAAGATATGTCCTTTGGAAGTTTGAAAAACAGATGAAATGATGAAAAAGGGATTTTCCTGATTTTCAGAATTAATTTTGTAAAGAAAATTCATTTTACTGCATCAGCTGATGTCAGCGAGGAATTTTGAATTTCGGTCGAATTGTTTTTCAATAGGAAATGAAAGAAAAGCCATGTGGGCTGTTGATGTGGCTACCACATGGGTAGAAGAGGGGGAGGTGGCGCTGACTGGGCGCCAGGTGGTGCTGCCACGTCGGCACCTGAGTGGTGGCGCTCGGGGCCAACAGCTCGCTGGTGAACGGCGGCGACTCCGCCAGTGGCGAGGGCACCTACGCGAAGAGCAGGACGTGGCAAGTCTAGGGCTCACAATTTTGGCAACGCGGCGCCAAGGGATGGCCGGCGGCGAGCGGGGAAGCGGCAGCGGCGACGGGTGAAGTCGGCGGCGACGTTCCGGCGGGACTCCGGCAAGGAGAAGGTGCACACGGGGTGGCCCTCGGTCTTGCGATGACGTTGGTGAAGACGATGGCAGCAGAGGAGGCTTGGCGACGGCGCTAAAGGTGGCAGTGTTAAGCTCGGCCGACGATGGGGTTTCTTGAATAGCGGCTGGAGGAGAGCGAGAGAGAGATGTGGAAAGGGGGAATGCAAGAGGAGCTCACGGCGCTCTCGGTGCTCCTCTTTATAGGACGCGGGGAGGTCTGGAGGGAGGGAATCGTGCGCGGAGCGGCGACGGCTTTTGCGGAGGGGCTTGCGTGCTCCGAGGTTTCCGCGCGGAGAGGAAGGGATGGGGTGGCATGGGCGAGGTCAGCGGAGAACGGCGAGATTAATGCGCGTGTCCGTGTGGAGATTCGGCGAGGGGAACTCGGGATTGGACGGGGCTTGAGCCAACGGCCATGGCAGTTCGAGGGAGCTGCGTCCAGGGGGTAAGAGGAGGCGCGTGAGGAAGAAGGGGGCATGGGTGGCTGACGGGTGGGGCCGCCTGCGCGGAGAGAGCCGAGTGGGACTGGGAGAATGGGCTGGTGCGTGGAAGCGGGCCAGGAGGCTGGGCTGAGGTGATGGGCCGAGGAGAGGAATTCAGCCCAAAGCAAGGAGGTGTTTTTAAATACCTTTTTGAATAAAAGAAATGCCAGAAAAGCAAAGGCTTTTTAGAAAATAGCTAATAGGGTCCAAAGATTCTAAGAAAATACACAGAAATTCCTAGAAGCATTTGGAACTTAATAAAAATACTTTTAGCTTAAATTTAGTTTTTTATTTTGCAAATAAACTATTTTTAACTTCGGACAAAAAGGAATACTATTTTTAAAATCCAAGAAAATACTTAAAGTATTACTTTTGACTTTAAATACCAAAAAACACAATTAAACCAAATTTGAGTTAATTGAAGTTGGATTAATTCAAATTAATTTGCTTTTAATTCTAAAATTTCAAGTTAAGCTTAGGAACTTAATAAAATCAAATGGTTATTTTTAAATTTTGAAAATTAAAAAAAACCCAGAAAATTGGGATGTTACATAAAGGAATACATGAATGAGAGTTATTGGCTAAAATAACACTGCTGCGTAATGAAATAGCAAAATATCCTCCTTTCACGAGCGAATTGGCAAAAATGACACCAATTCCGCGTTCAAATGCCATGATAAGAGGTCTACCATGCCCTTGCTGGCTTGCTGCCGCTTCGTGGGCACATGGTAGGCCATGTGGCGGGTTCTTGTTCGATGGCAACAGGCTTGCCGCATGGCCATGGAGTGGCAACAGGGGCATGGTAGGCCCCTACCATGGCATATGAGCGTGGAACCGGTGCTATTTTTGCCAATTCGCTCGGGGGGGGGCGAGGGGGCTATTTTTGTCATTTTGGTTCAAAACACGCTAAATGAGCCAAAAAAAAACCTCCATGAAAGATGATAATGTTATTTAACAATGTGAATAATAAACTAATTATTTATTGATTTATTGTTCTATTATGTACTTGCTGAGTCTTAGATTTACTTTTGCTTTGTTGTTGCTTTTAGATGGTCTTTGAAGCCGACATGCATGAGATGGAGTATCACATGTGCATCACGTGCTATCATTTACACAAACATTTTTACTTAGTTACTTTCATTAAATCTAAAGACATGATACTTCCATTTAGAGTTGGTTATTATTAGCTTAATGATTGTAAGCTTGTTTTATTTTATTATGGTTTGGTCATATTGATTGTTGCTAACCAAAGTTTCGGGCGTTTCTAGTGCGTGAGTGACCCTAGTGTTCTTAGGCGCCTGTGACCTGAGTGCTCTTAGGTGCGTAGTTTCAAGCTGTGAAAGTTAATACTTTATGCATCTATATGATTATGATTGTTGAAAGGTGATCCGTCATGGGGAATTATTTCATGCATTGTTTGCTAGAATTATTGTTATTTACTGTTTAAATTGTTAGTGAAAATGATTTAGATGACATTCTGGTTTCAGTATTGGACTGGGGTTTTGTAGGATCAAGGATAACCGACTAGAGAGGGGTGAATAGGAGGTTCTAAAAATATTCTTGCTATCTAAGATAATTTCTACAAATTTAGAATCAAGAAAGATTAATATTGCAATTCAAGACCTACTCAATTCTAGAAAAGCTAAGTCACCACAAAACAAGACTCTACAAATATATTTCTAGCACAACTAAATAAGACAATCTCAATTTGCAACTCAAATGCTAGCCACCACAGATTGATTCCACTGCATAACGCTAATCTTCTGTTTTAGTAATAACGCGATAAAAAAATTCTTCTACCATCGCGTAACCAGAGGGGATCAGCATATTCTCTCTCTTCTCCCTCCAAGGACAGTGGTTTTTTTTTCCTAAATAGCACTATTTAAAACAGCATTAATAGAGATCACGTCCTCGCAGCCGTAATATCAAAAATGGCGATCTCATCCACACTAGCTATGGGACGTCACGTGGCCCCTCGTCCGTACCACCACGGGGTGGACAAGCCGCGGGACGCCACATGACCCCTTGTTCGCACCACTATTTTTGCAATTGCGGCTGTGAGGACGCTATTTTTGCTAATACCGCTTCAAATAGTGCCATTTAGACAAAAAAAAACACAACAGCACATAAAGAGGCTCCGACGTGCCTACCCCCTCGCGCACACATTAGGGGCCTGTTTGGTTCAATGCCAAAACGAGCAAAACCAAAATTTTGGTATTGCCCTGAAATTTGGCTAGTGTATGGTTCCGTTCCAATATTTGGCGTTGGCCTCAAAATTTTGGTTATGCCTGCCTTTTTCTTCTTATTCTTATTTGGTTTAAATGCGGGACGTGAATCCTTCGCCAAAATTTGGTCTTGGCGAAGCAAGCTGGTCTGTGGACAGAAATTTGGTCTTGTGGCATACTGGGTCTGTGACAGGTGGCAAAAGCTTGTTGGTAGAGGCTAGTGCATTAATTGCAAGATTAGTTTGATTAACAAGTTTGAAATGATCATATTTCCTAAACCGAGTATCCAATTTGTGATCCGTTTGAACCGTTATGTTTTTTTTTCATTTAATCAACAAAACAACACCTATGTTGACATATTTTGGTGCAAGAAAAAATAGATGTCATACGGAACCCACGTGTCATACTCACAAGTTTAGCAAATTTTGGCATAACTACAATCTAAACACATCAATTTCAGCATTGCCTATGAATTAGTATAGCTACGATTCAAACACCAGTTTTTTTTCTCAATTTTTGGTATTACCTAGATTTTGGCATTGTCAAAATTTGGTGTGGCTACCTAATCAGAAACCAAACAGCCCTAAAACTCCCCAAGCAGCAGCCGTTACTTGACATTTGGAGCGCCCATAATGTCAAATTCTTTGCCCTAAGTTTCCTCCCCCTTAATTTTTAGTCTTCTTCTCTTACTAGGTACTAGAAGATCACCCGTGCCAAAGGCACGGGCACGTATGCGAAGGTGTGGACGCGATGTGGCCTGGGCCATTCTCTCTGCACAATGTGGGCCGCAGAGTCGTTTTGGCGGGGCGCCGTGGGCCGTAGGAGCGATGGCGGCTCCCACGAAGCGCAGTCGCTGGAATCGTGCGGTCGCGAGGAGTGTGCGGAGCGATCGAACGGCGTGTGCGTTTCGGGCAACATGGCCTGCGCTCGACCGCGACTTCGAACGGCGCACGACAGCTCGGGATTGGGCCGGCGCAAGCAAGCGCGATTGGATGGCACAGGTCCTCCTGCCGACGTGGAGCTCGCGAGGCCGCGGGCTCGCTCAACGCACACCTGGTCGGATCGAGCGGCCGCGAGCACGCACGGGCGCGATCCGATGGCCAGCAATTTGAGGGCGACGTAGCACGGCTGGGAGGAGCCCCTTTCTCCCATGCTTAAATGTTAGTAACTAGGACGTCAAGCTTGCTTCGCTGTGCTGTGTCTGGTTGTGGTAGTCTGCCGTTATATGTAAGTGGGTATAAATGTTAATATGCATGATCTTGAGTTAATAGTTTAGCAGAAAATATATGTGAGTGGGTATAAATGTTAATATGTATGATCTGGAGTTCGTAGTTCAACAGCAAAACACTGAATGATGCATTTCATGATGGAGAGGACATTGACAGTGTGGTATTATGGCATGTTTTGTTCCAGGTTGTTTGGGGTTTTGGAAAAGAAACACTGCAGCTGTGTTTAATTGATATTAGGTGTTCTTTCTTACAAATCTTAGCGGACTGCATGCATTAACCATATATTTAGACTGGAGGAACAATGGAACATTTTTAGTAATCAACTGCAATATTAGCCTACAATAGGTAAAAAATGGAGAAGTCATAAACCTGCAGCATAGGACAGAGGTCAGTCCATGAAGGATGTAAATACTATTATGGTGTTGGGACTATTGTAGGGTATAACTCAACCCATGCAAATTCCTCCTTGTGGTTAACATTCTGATCACATGACCCTTGACATGTGCACACAACAATTGTTACCCAGTCAAGAAAGTTTGGTCTATTTTTCAATTGGGGAATAATCTGGAGACACAGTGTAATGGTATGTAAGCAGATGGGTGTGTGTGTGTGTGTGTGTGTGAGAGAGAGAGAGAGAGAGAGAGCATGGGTGTAGTATATTTTCAGCCAAGTAATCTGGTGGTAATTTAACAAGGAATGTTACATAAGGTGAACCTTGGAACATGCAGTTTTTTTTGGGCATGTATACATAGCTGCTGCTAAGATGCTATGCTAGGCAATACATAGAGTTTGGAGTGTATACAGCAGTTCATAACGTTAGGGAATATGTACAACTGGGATAATAGGGGATAGGAAACAACCCAGAGACTTGCTTATCTTTGGTTTAAATCCGGTTACTCTGTTCTTTGCAACATGTTTTGTATAAGCGTGTCGGCAAGACGATCGCTTGTCACAAAAGGCGTAGTGTGCTGATTCAAGATCGTCTATTCTGTACATAGGATCCCTGCCAAAAAAGAACTTGGTATAGAAGAATTAGTGTATTTTTCAGTGCTGGTAATGATAGGGAGTGCGTTTTTTATTACGATGTTGACCTGTTGTTCTACTCGTTTGCCGGTGTATCCATGTCAATCTTTCTAACACAGGGTTTCTTCGCTCGTTCGAAGCTATTGTAAAGGGGAAAATGCTAGGTCAGTACTTGGTTAAGACTTGCGGCGATCATTTAATGAGTTATAACAGTAGTTTGGAGTAGAAGTACCTTGTATTGTCGTCAGGATGTGAAGACATCACTGGGCTGTCTTGAGCGGGACATTTTGTGGACTGTAACAGTGGTTAGTTAGTTTGTGTATGGTATAATAAAAACTTATGTGAGAATGGCTGGGTGCAATGGGTCTGTACAAACAAAGAGTAAGTTCATAAGCTGCACGACGATGGTTCATACCTTGCTGATTTCTGGGGATGGAGGTGTGTGTAATCCAGGTTGTTCGGTCTTTGTTTGTAGGCAGTGTGTTGGTTGTTGCGGTTGGTGATCTGATGTGTTACGTAATGCGTTGAAATGGAGCTTGGTAGAAGAAGGTATTTACTTGTATATTTCGATGAGCTAGCAGTTGTCTGATAAACAGGTTCAGCATCTTTTGGAGTTTCAGTTTGCACTGGAGGAGGTAATGGAAGTGGAAGGTTTGTGGATATGATGTTGAAGCTATCAACTTGGAATGATGCAGACATTCTTTGAAGTGATCCACGTGATCCACTAACTTTTAAGCTATACTGACGTCCATAAAGTCTTGTTATTTCTGGTGGTACGAAACCAGTGATGGTGGGTGCACTTGCTGCAAGGTCTAATGCTGACATTCCTACCAATTCTTGTCCTATATCTCCAAAGAACACGAATTCCACTGTTGGTGCATTAGTTTTGCCAATGTTGTCTATGTCGATACCACACACAGGGATCTTATATCTATATGTAAAGCGTGTTAGGGAGATGGTTGGAGGTGTTTGCAGTAAGTATATGGACATAATAGCAAAATGGAAAGGGCAGGAAATGTGTTTTGGCAAGAACCTCGGTTCAGCTGTCAAGTCGTTGCACCTCGCACATCTGTAACCTTCAACTGTTCGGATTGCAGTCTTTTTGCAACCACCACAGGTTAGGTACCACCAGGCTTCATTTGGGGTCAGTTCTTTGATTGCGATCTTGACGGTGTACATACGGCCCTGTCATTTGTGTTTTGGTAGAAAATGTGAAATTGTCATAGAATGTCTTAAATCATTCATTGCTATATTGAAGTAAAGCTGTGCAGAGGGCAACATACCACTGCTTCGTGCGCATTTAAGGTTGCTAGTTCATAGACTGTCATTGGTACCGCTGCTGTCTGGCTTTGGGTTTGGCCAAACCATGTAATTTGATGAGGTATGGCTGAAAAACTGAGGCCAGAGATGATTACATGTCAAAAACAACGCATTTGACAATACGCTTGAAAAATCATAAAAAACTATGAATTTGGAAATGACTGCTAGAGCATAGATATCTTCAATTCTTAAGTTAGATAGCACTTTCAGGAGCATAGCACATGCATTTGTTTGAACAATATGCGATGCAATGTACCTATATTTGTATCATAAGTGCTATCGTGTTGGGCTATCCCGCTATTCGCAAAGAGGTCTGATGTGGTAATTTGGAGAAAAAAAAGTAACTAATGTATGTTCTAAATAGAGGTCCTTTGGTGAGAGGGGTCGATCATTGTTGAAGCACTACCACATTTTATTAAGTGGTCTAATTATACTGCTTTTCTTTGTCTTTGATATCTTGTCTTAGCGTATTGTTATTATCAATCATGTTTAGCTTAACTCAGTTATGTTCCCAAACATATATCTTACATTGTTTCTATGCTATATTATGCAGTTTTTCAGGAATATCCTTCTCAAGCGCTCAGATTTTGTTATGAACAATCCAAACTATTTACTGTTTATGTTTTTATTCAAGATTTGATTATCTCTTGCTTTTAACTGAGATCGTACGGTGATGTAGGGGCTGCGCATTAGGATATTGAGGATGTAATATGTTCAGTTTGCTACAATTTTATTGGTTGTATGAGGTATGTTTATTCATTGAGAGCTTCTTTGGAATGGTAAACTCGTCATTTTTTTGGCCTAATGTACTGTAACAGAAATGGATATGCTATTAAGCGTTGAATCGAATGTTGAGTGTTCCATGTATAAAAGAAATACATTTCTAGGATCTGTGGTTTTATGGGATTTTGTAAAGTAATGTCAATTTGGTGAGACATAAAAATAAAGAGAAAAGTGAAGAAATCAGGTTTCCGGTACGTCTACCTGTTTCGTAGAGCAAGCACCTCAGGGATGTTAGCGTTAGTATACCACTTGCAGATAGTGCTACCTTGCAATGATAGCTGACCTACATAAGTTTTGTACATATTTCAATAAGTTATCTGTGTGATGACAATATATATGCGTAGTTTTATGTGGACCAAATCTATGTATCTATGTAAATGGAAGTGGTTTGTACCTTCATAGAGTCTAGTAGTGAGTCCAACAAAGAGCATTACGACAGGGTTGTTCTCTGCTTCAGCTTGCAGTCCAGGCGCATCAAATTGAGTGGCGTGTGGTCCCCATAGAGTAACACA
The DNA here is from genome assembly GCA_036346405.1 of Phyllostachys edulis. Lineage (NCBI taxonomy): Eukaryota > Viridiplantae > Streptophyta > Magnoliopsida > Poales > Poaceae > Phyllostachys > Phyllostachys edulis. The sequence goes on along the minus strand of CM070561.1, from coordinate 6,847,111 downwards.
TGCTGTTTCTCTGTTTTTTAAGTTGGTAAGTGTTTATTCGTTTGATGAGTACAATTTTATGTATGTATGAAATAAAGATAGGGAAAGTGCGAAGTACCTGCCATCTGTGATATTGATATTACGGATTGTCTTTGTTATCCCTTTTGCGAGCACCGTCTTAACGTGAGAGATCCCCGTAATAAGGCCAATGGTATCTTGCAATGAATAGCATTTGTTATAGAACCGAAATATGTAGGGAAGCTAATTGTAAAGGTATGTCATGATGCAACATGTGTACTCTGGAAAAAGGGTTTTGCTGGATGCTGCTAACCTGAAAGGAATTGGCTCTGTCTAAGGCGTGTTCGTAACACATCAAATGAGACAACTGTGCATGCATTTATTGGGAAATTGTCTGGCACAGGTACTATCTCGTTGATCTTTGTGTGTCTGGTAAATCTAGCCATAATAGGACAGTCAACCGCCTGATAAGATGGTTTAGCATTAGCAACCTTGAAGTATTCAATAAAGTAGACACTGTTTTCCTTTAGGGACAAGTTGAATAGAGCAAGGTGTCTTTCTGGAATCTGTGCCTCCATGGTAGTGCCCTGTTAATTAAGATGATTAAAATCAGTTAGTATGTAATTGATGATGTGTGAGGAGAGAAAATGTGTATACAGGGAGGCTGACCTGTTCGTCTAAAAGAACGAAATCAAGACGGGACCTTTCTAGGAGTACCATCTTCTACATATTCGGAGAAACGAGTTGCTCTCACACGAACACGCCAACGATGTGATTCTTGTGTCACATTTTTCAGTAGAGTGTACTCCATCTGGCAAAAATGGATTTTGAAAAGGAAAGTCAGTCTCATGAGTAATGTAACGGGAAATGAGTAGTGCATTGAAGATAAGCATGTGCGGAGTAGACCTAAAGACATAAAGCTATCTGTATAATTCAGCGAGCGAAACTGGATTACATAACTTTGTTTTCATAATGAGCAAACGAAACTGAAACAGAAAGTGAATTGGATAATGCCACTGACAAGAAATGGTAGGACAAATGAAATAAGAATTGTAGGTCTTAGATAGGCAGAGCAGCTGCATGGTTATCAGTGTATATTTAGTAAAAACAATGCGGTTGGTTACTTTAACTGGATAGTACCACAGTGCCGTAACAGGGAAATGGTTTGACCTGTGCAGAGTTCAAACAGTGAAAGGCCTCGTTTGATTCCTTATAGATTCATGGTACACTAAACAGGGTTCCTTTAAAAGCGAATACATTTTTTTAGTAGGTCTGTAGTTTACATAATGGTTATGAAACATAGGCATGATCAATTTGGGTGAAAACTCAGTTTTTTTTGTTGCCCAAACTAAGTAGCGGAGTAAAGTTTTTGTATAACTATTATGGTGTTCAATCGTGCTTTCCTAGTTTAGCATGTCAAGACCAGGAATGTACATGGCTCAGAATTAATTTTAAATTTGAAATTCGGAAAAAACTATCTAATCTAATTAGTGAGGCAAAAAGATATGTAATCTAATTAGTGAACAAATGGTTATATAAATCATAACAGCACATAGAGTCATTGAATAGAAATGAGAAAGTGAAAAGACGAAAGCAATAGGATAGGCTCAGTGTGTGGTGCGCTGTTTAAGGCGATTCTTTAGCTATGTATGTTTTTACCTGTCAAGTTTGGACATTCACCATTGATAAGCATATATTAAAAAAAGGGGGGTCAGTTGGTAATCAGTTCAGGTTAAAATCACCATCCAATGGTTTCTCTATAGAATGGATCAAATGTTTTCCCTTTTTTTTACTTTGCATTAGAGGCTTATCTGATCAAGCTGTAACTTATAGGTAACAACAAACTGATTAGGTTAAGGTTTTTTAAAAAGGCGCTGAACTATAAGCTCTGGTAAGTTAAGAACATAGCACTCATGTTTCTGTGCATGTGTAAAGGTCCACTGAACTATATTAGCCAACGGTAAGCAAATAAACAATAAAGTAGTTTGCAATGGTGTATTGTATCATACTAAACATGGATGAAATGGTTATGGAATATGAAAATCAGACCAGCCAGCTTGGTTGCCATGATGAGCAGGCGAAATCAAAGTAAGAAGGGAATTAGATCTAACATTGTTTTGGGTTACTACTGCTTGTATTGTACAAACAAGCGAGTATAAATATTTATAATGGCGATGACAGTAAATGGTAGGACAGGTGAAATAGAGATGCTAGGTCTCAGACAGGCAGAGTAGCTATATGGGAATGAGCGTACATTTAGGAAAAAACAATGTGTTTGTTAAAAACTGGGACCTTACTGTGGTTCGATTTTGGTGCTATAGAAGTACATCTAGCAGTAAACTGTCAGTGGAAATATAAGCGACAAAATTTAACTAAGGATGAGTTTTTTTATGCATACTGTAGATAAACAAGCAGTATCAATTTTGCGTAAAATCATAGTGTTTGATGTTCTTGGAAGTGATTTAGCAGCGCAATGTAAGTTGTGCATTGCTATGATGGTTTTCAATCCTATTTTCTTAGTTTAATCTGTGAATAAGTGTACCATGTACACTGTTTCAGGAATAGTCTAAATATTAGTTTGAGAAAAAGATATATAGTCTAATCAGCTAACAAACGTTTATCTAAATCATAATACACAGGAATATCCCAACACAAACAAGAAACTGTAAAGGTAAAAATAATATGGCAGACCTAATGTATGTTATGTCAGCTAAGCTAGTTGTTTAGCCTTTATGCTCTGGAAATTAATTCAGTGGTGCAACGCTTTTCTTGCATGGCTATTATGGTTTTCAATTCTATTTTGTTAGCCTAAGCTGTGAATACCTGTAGCATGGACATTGTTCAGGATATATTTTAGATATGAAATCTGGAAAAAGATATCTAGTTTAATTAGTGAATAAATGCTTATGTAGATCGTAACAACATGTAGAGACATTGGAATGGAGATGAGAAATTGGAAAGGTGAAAATAATAAGACTTACTTAATATATGTTATGTTAGTAAAGGTGGTTCTTTAGTTACGTATGTTTATATCTGTCAAATTCAGATATTCATCATCGATAAGCACATCTAAAAGAAGTGGAGTCAATCAGTAATGGATTCTGTTTGGAATGACTATCTCAATGGTCTCTCTATAGGATGGGCCATTTTTGTTCTTATCTTTTTATTGTGTCTTCAAGCATTCTACGATGGTGCATTGGTCTATAGATAACAACTAACTGATTGGATCCAGTTTTTTAAAAAACCAAAAAAAGTTTAAGTTTTGGTAAGGCAAGAATATAACATACATGTATATGTTAATATCTAAAGGTCTACATAGATATATTAACGAATGGTAAGCAAATAGGTGATAAAGTACTCTGCAATGGCATATTGCATGACATTAAACAGTTCATGTATGAGTCATACTGAAAACCATCATGGAAATTCAAGGTTGTGGTGCATTGGTCTATAGATAATAACTAACTGATTGGATCCAATTTTTTAAAAACCCAAAAAAGTGTAAGTTTTGCTAAGGCAAGAATATAACATACATGTATATGTTAATATCTAAAGGTCTACATAGATATATTAGCGAATGGTAGGCAAATAGGTGATAAAGTACTCTGCGATGGCACACTGCATGACATTAAACAGTTCACGTATGAGCCATACTGAAAACTATCATGGAAATTCAAGGTGTTCTGCACAAAAATGTGTCTATGGTCATGTGCTGATTTATAGATAACAGCAAACTGATTGGATTCAGTTTTTTAAAAATCTGTAAAAACTATAAGTTTTAACTTTTTTTAAAATCTGTAAAAATTATAAGTTTCGGTAGGGAAAGAACATAACATACATGTCTATGTTAATATCTAAAGGTCTACACACATATATCAGTGAACGGTAAGCAAATAGCTGATAAAGTACTCCGCAATGGCACATCGCATGACATTAAACAGGTCATGTCTGAATTATAGTAAAAATCATGATGGAAATCCAAGGTGTTTTGTACATAAATGCCATGCTGAATAGAATTTATAGAGGGAAGCAAAATGTTTGGCATGCTGACCTGTAGAGCTGAGATAATCGCTAAATCCAAGCGTCGTAGGTAGGGCTGGTTATCCTGATGTAAACCTACATATAGACAATCGTTGTTAAGTATTTTGGGCAAAAAGAATGTAGGGGTGGGCTATATAGTATAGGTGAACTAACAATACAAAAACAATAACAAGTAATGTAGCAAATAGATTCTAAATTTCTAAATCAGTGGGTCTACAGCTATAATGTCCAAGCAGCGATACATTTAAACTTTGTTTATTGACTTTTACTATGCATATAACCTAGTCGTAAATTTGACACGGAGCTTTCAAAATATAATGGAGCACGATGTTTCTATTATCGAAGCAATATTCCTTACATGAATGAAGCATCTATATTTTTCGGTGTTCTTTCTTGGCATATTGCATGACATTAAACAGTTCATGTATGAGTCATACTGAAAACCATCATGGAAATTCTAGGTTGCGGTGCATTGGTCTATAGATAATAACTAACTGATTGGATCCAATTTTTTAAAAACCCAAAAAAAGTGTAAGTTTTGCTAAGGCAAGAATATAACATACATGTATATGTTAATATCTAAAGGTCTACATAGATATATTAGCGAATGGTAAGCAAATAGGTGATAAAGTACTTTGCGATGGCACACTGCATGACATTAAACAGTTCACGTATGAGTCATACTGAAAACTATCATGGAAATTCAAGGTGTTTTGCATAAAAATGTGTCTATGGTCATGTGCTGACTTATAGATAATAGCAAACTGATTGGATCTAGTTTTTTAAAAATCTGTAAAAACTATAATTTTTAACTTTTTTAAAAATCTGTAAAAATTATAAGTTTCGGTAGGGAAAGAACATAACATATATGTCTATGTTAATATCTAAGGTCTACATACATATATCAGTGAACGGTAAGCAAATAGCTGATAAAGCACTCATAATGGCACATCGCATGACATTAAGCGAGGTCATGTCGAATTATAGCAAAAATCATGATGGAAATCCAAGGTGTTACGTACATAAATGCCATCTTTGAATAGAATTTATAGAGGAAGCAAAATGTTTGGTATCTTGACTGTGGAGCTGAGATAATCGCTAAATCAAGCGTCGTAGGTAGGGTGGCTATCTGATGTAAACCTACATATAGACAATCGTTGTTAAGTATTTTGGGCAAAAAGAATGTAGGGGTGGGCTATATAGTATAGGTGAACTAACAATACAAAAAACAATAACAAGTAATCTAGCAAATAGATTCTAAATTTCTAAATCAGTGGGTCTACAGCTATAATGTCCAAGCAGGGATACATTTAAACTTTGTTTATTGACTTTTACTATGCATATAACCTAGTCGTAAATTTGACACGGAGCTTTCAAAATATAATGGAGCGCGATGTTTCTATTATCAAAGCAATATTCCTTACATGAATGAAGCATCTATATTTTTCGATGTTCTTTCTTCTTTAATGAAATGCATAGCATGGATCTGTAAAGACATGGAGCTGCCAATCACCGATGGCAAGCTGAATCGTAATAGATGTCAGCAAGTGTAGAAAGGGAAAAGGTTGATACATTGATGAAGCACTCAAAGGAATCCGAGAACATCGTCGTATACAACATTCCTTATCTCTGATCCAGTAGAGCCATCCTCATTTTCAATCAAAATTCGTAGTCCCTGTCTTGATGTAACCCTTGATATGGCAACATAAAGTTGGCCATGGCTAAAAACCGGGTTCTTTAGATAAATCCCGACTTTATGAAGAGTTTGTCCTTGGCATTTATTTATTGTCATCGCATAACATAGCCTAATCGGGAACTGCCGACGTTGTAGTGTAAATGGCCATCTCTGATTTTTTGAGTTAAGAACTATTCTTGGTATGCAGACTGTTTCACCGATGTGTGTTCCAGTCATAACCACAATTTCAAGTACATGATTTCCTAGCCTAGTCAGCAGAAGGCATGTGCCGTTACATAGTCCCATTGTTTGATTTATATTTCTTAGAAGAATAACAGGTACCCCATTTTTTAATGAAATAATGTGCTCAGGGAAATTCCTGATACTTATAGAATTAAGAAATTCAGTTGGATAAAGCAACTCAAGGTCAGATGGCTGGTCAAGAGCATCACTGATGCTGTCGTAACTTAGGTATTCTCTAGGAACTCCAGGTACTTTTAGAAGGACTGAAGCATTAATCTTGTCAACCAAAGTATTAAGCGGCGATATAATCGCACGAGCTGACAAATAAGGAATTGAATTGTGGTTATGAGCAAAATCATCATAAATGGTATCAATAATTGTGCCCAAGTTATCACTAGCAGGTTTAAGCAAGAACTCAGAAGGTATTTGTATCCATGATGCGTGTGTCTCTCCTGGATGCTTCTTCATAGGAATTCGACCCTCGCCAATGTTAAGCACCCACTATGCAAATTCTGCCACATCGTTTTGCTCCGCAGTAGTCGAACACAATGTGGTAAGGCGCATATTTACAGTGAGACGAAGGATTTCGACGTGTTTCCATAGGGATGACTTGATAAGAGAAGCGGCAATAGTTTCCGTACGTGTCCCTCCTTGAACAACTGGTAGTATCATGCAGAAATCACCACCGAAACTGTGACCTTTCCACCAAATGGAATAGCTACGTTTGCAGGGTTGTCTGAGGAAAGAATATCTCTCATAGTACGATCGAGCGCCTCAAAACACCGTCTATGCGCCATTGGGGCTTCGTCCCACAAAACTAAGGCGGCTTTCTTTATAAGCTCTCCAAGCATTGTACCACGGTGAATGTTACAGATACTTTGATCATCTATATCGAGAGGGATATGGAAGCGTGAGTGTGCCGTCCGACCACCTGGTAACAATAAGGAAGCAACTCCTGATGAGGCAACCGCTAATACGATCTTGCCTTCTGATCTAACCTTGGAGATGATCGCATTCCAGAGAAATGTTTTACCTGTACCTCCGTGTCTAGACACGAAATAGAAACATGGTTGGCCATTGAAGACAGAATGCATGACCTTATTGTAAATAAGACGCTGGTCGTTGTTTAGACTGTCATACATAGATACCGATTGTGTTTGGAGCTCCAATCTATTATAACAGAGTTCCTCTGTGATAAGTCTATTACCAAAGGTATTTTCATACTCGCTAGTTGGCATTGGGAGATTGTATGATGACAGAACCAGGCCATTATTAGAGAAAAGGGAATCTAGTTCTTTCAATAGGTAAGCTTGCAGTGAGCAGGCAGGCATTGCGGATGCGCGCACGTCGAGAGATCGCGACATTCTGTATGCGATGTCATCAACCATGTTACGCCAATACTTATTGAATAGTGCACGGACATCACCCACGGCATTGTACTGAATAACTGCCATGAAAAGATGTCTCAACTGCGAAGAAGTTGCCCACACAATGGCCTCATCAAAAAGAGAAAACCATTCTGTATCGTCACCGATAAGGCCACATGCATGGCATGCCAGACGAAAAGTTTCGTAAACAACACCCTCATATGTTCGTAGGTCTTCGTAACATGTGGCGCCTCGAACAACCATAAGCAACATTCTTAGATAGAAAAGTTCACCAGTGCCTGGGTGAACATGCATCAATCTTCCAATTTTAGTACCTCTCTTACGGGCTGACCAGACTTTATGATCAGCGTTCCATGTCCATTTTGTTGGGAATTCACAATAAGTGTAGCTATGGGCCTCTATATGCCGTTGGTTCGCTACGAACCATTTAGTTAAGGTGCTTTTAGATCCGTTAGGATCCTGAAGTACATTGTCCAGGTTAGAATTTTCTGCGAACGAAACCCTGGTCATACCAGGTAAATGTACAGAGAGGCGTTCAACCGAAGGCATGCGAGCATGAATTTCAAAGCCAAACAATCGCCAGCATGCCTCACATGTTGATAGATAGCGAGCTTTTATATATTCTGCTATCTCATCAGAAGAAGCAATATTGGTGTTACTTGTTGAGGGCTGCGTAGCGTCACCAGCGCTGAACGCCATGGAAGCGCAATCATGACCTTTTAGGCAATACTTGAAAAGATATTTCACGAGGTTTGTCTTGTTGCACCATTCAACATTAAGATGAGCTTGATATTTTTTAAGGATTGACAAATTATATGGGACAATCCATCTGTTATGAAGCCTAACCCCGTGCTTGACAATGAACCTGCCATCATCACGGCGACGATACATTGGAAATCCATCTTCATCAATAGTTGTCTCGGTCTGGAATTGTTTCGGGTACCATTTCGAGCACTTTCCTTTTTTCATACAAGGGCATCTAGGATTAAGATCTCCACATGGACCATGCATCATGAACTCTTCAACAAGAGCATAGCCAAGTGGATCAGCAGTAATGTCTGGTATTTCCGCTGAAATAAGGCTATCAATAAAAGTAGCCGTAAGGCCATCGCCTCGATCTTTGAGCCACGTAAGCACGTGTAAATGAGGGAGTCCTCTTTTTTGAAACTCTGTGGTATATATCACTACGAAGAACAAAAGTTGGGAAGTGCATTTAGCAAGCAGTGAAATTAACGTGAGGCAGCAAATAGGTGCAAGGGCAAAAAAGAATTACCTGCTCGAATAGGGCCAAAAGCACTGCCATCTTTAATGTCATTGACATATTCTTGCAGTTTCATATGGTAAACTCGAGTTACAATATCAGATCTATCAGAAGGGCATTGACCAGGTTCATGACGTAGTGCTTCGATTATTTCTGGCCACTTTGGATTGCACGTAAATGTAGTAAATAAGTCTGGAGCACCATAGGATCGGCACAAAGCCATAGAGTCGTAATAGTTTTGGGCCATATATCTTCTACTACCAACGAAGCTAGTAGGCAATATCATTTTAATGCCAACATCTCTTCCAGTCTGTGCACCTTGGGCAACAGCATCTGTTATGCCCTGGTATGTCTCGGAACGAAGTTTATCTTGGTTGAATGTATGGTAAGAAAGGCGATTTGCTTCTATACAGGAAAAGGAGTTGACAATTATTTGGTCTGACAATCTACCGGAGCAGGTAAAAACATTAGGCTCACCAGCGCGATAGTGTAAGTAATAGCAATAGTACTCACGCATGGATACATCCTCGCGAATTGTGGGGCGAATATTATTGGCTTCACATAGTTTGATGCCCAGGTGGAAACCCTTATCACCGTACGTGAATAGTAGAGGATATTGCAAAGACATCAAAGCGGGATGCAACGGTGATATCTGCTTGAAATCACCGTGATGTGTTTGTACAACAATGTCAAATGTCGATACATCGGTAGGGAAATCTCCGACAATTAGAGCAACTAACTCTGATGCAACTGGGAGGTTATAGCGACTGCCATGCGTTGTGTCTGTACCAATGAGGCGCACGCTTATCTCTGGAGAGTTTGGAGAAAGCAAACGGTCGCGTGCCAGTCTGAACTGCCTGACCAATGGATTGCAGCTATCAAGCATATCAATGAGAGAAGCAACAATAGCAGGATCTGGCTGGTCACGATGAGCTGAGTCATTCTGAAAAATAGCAAGCCTATTATGTATTTCATTTTGAGTATCATATATATAAAGCTGAGCATATTCAGGTTTGCTTCCATGAGCTGGGAGAAGCGATCCAATCCGATGATGAACAACGCCATTTATTCGGAAAACATAAGGACCGGCACCTGTATTGATGCTTCTGTCAATGTGGACTCCAAGGGAAGTAAATGCAAAAAGAGCATTGTATTCCCTGATCAATCGCATGAACTGTTTGGATCTTGGCCCACCATTAAAGGAAATGAGATCATGCAATAGTGGTGGCCATGGTTTGGATTGTGGTAGGGAGATTCTCCCACTTCGGCAGCATAAATTATAAGAAATACGTCTTTGTGTGGATGCACTTTGACTGGAAACCCTCTCTTGGTACCAGAAAATAGCTGAATAATGTGCGCATACATAATTCGGAGCACCATAGTATGAACGGGCTGAGTATGAGGCTGCGATAAAAATAGTTTTCTTTATTCAAAAAAGGCATATGGACTACACACAAGGTATAATCTGCAAGGATCAATGAACTAAAGCGACCGAACTTACCTTTAAATGTTTGGACATAATCAGCTGGCAAGGAAAAGGGCGGTGTGACAGATAGTTCTCTGGGTACAGCGTCTGCACAGAACCCTTTTTAAGCACGAGAAAGCCTCAAAACATAAAAGGTTGAAACATCGGTGAAAGACAGGGATGTTTTTCTCCCACAAAAGTAGAAGGCAAGGGCTAGCAAAGTCGAGGGCAGTGCATAACCTTGAGTATTAAACAACCGGCGTCTGTTGGAGAGAAGATGCCTCTACCGGTTTTGACGCGCCATGTCAGGAGATACAATAGGGCAGAAGTGATCCCCTATAGCATATAACGGAAGAATGGCACATGAACAAATCACATGTAGATATGATAGATAAATACAAGGCCAAGGAAATGCGTAGGGATTATGACTTTTACTGGTGTCTGTAGCAGCCGCTGATGAAATAGGATGGACCGGAAGCATCGGCACAAGGAAACACAAAATAAGAAAAATGAAAACAAGATAAATGAATTGTTCCGAGGTATAAACAAAGGGGAATGAAAGAACAAACGCCGAGCAACCGAAGGGCAGACATGGAACGACACATTCGAGTACAGTATGCAACAATCCGAGCAAAGCACATTGAGCGATCAATAGGCAAGATAGATTAGTGTAACGTGAGCAAACCGACAGAACAGAGGACGCTGAATGTTTGATAGATAAGATAGCTCAGCGTGCTGTGTGAAAACTGGTCGAACAAGCAATATAAACGCACCTAGCTGTGAGCCAGGACCAACGCGCGAAGGTAACACATGAGGCGATGGTAAGGCATCTGGACGATCAAATATAAGCGTAGCGGAAGTAAGTGCAAACGTCCATAAATCAGGCAGAAGAGCAATACAACATCAGCAAAAGGACGCGATCGTTGCATCGCCATCGTGCATAACCTACCGTGGTCGCCGATCTTTGCCGTGACTATCGGCATCGGAAAACGTTTGAGGGAAAACAGAACGCAACTAGGACAAAACAGAATGCAAGCAAGAGCTCACAACAGAACACATGTGACTGTTTGAACGAACTGTGATAAGTCAGGAAGCATGTAGTCAGCATCAATAAAAATCTAAATATAAAACCAAAGCAAAAGCAAGGCAACAACGCATACCGAAGGCAGAAAACAACCAGCTGCTAGATTAGGCTTTATCTATGAAAAACATATACCAACACTAAGCAATTCTAGCCAACATAAGTTTTGCCTTCGTATGGTAAAAACTGCCATCTCAACTGCAATCTTAGTCAGGTAGTTACACGTCTTACATGACTATTAGTAAACACAGACACTTCCTAGTATTCCCTCGCACAATATGGAAAAAAGGCTGCACGCGCACAGATTTTTCCATGGAAAACTGCATGTTCATAACCAAAAATTAAGTAAGAGCAAACTAACTCACAACCAGCCATAATAATTCTTAGAATGTTTGATACATTGTTTGGTATGCAACACGAAACAACCATGTGCAATGTACACCTATCACACTGTGGCTCAAGGAAACAGAGAGAGCCGTTTCCTCACAACACAGCAGGTAGCATTTTCAAAAGGAACATTCATATGTATGGTTCTACTATCGATCCTTCGAATAGGCCAGGCTACATAGCACCTAATGAGATATATGTCATCAAAAGACGGAAACCGCTCCTCGCATCCACAGGGACAACTATATTTATTCTTTGGATTGCAAAGAATTGCTAACCAATCGACCACAAAGAAGATACCACCAAAGAAGACAGTAGCATCCATCAGCGCATAACTATCAGGAAAATCGTCCAGGGCAAACCAAGAGTAGACGCACCTGGAGGAGCAAGCGAGACGTGGAGGCCGTGAGGACGGTTGACAATCAGGATCAAAAGTTCGTGAGATGTAAAAACTATTCCCTACAAACAATAATTAAAATTATCAGCACAGATGTAAGGCAAGCATGCACACAGACGAATTGCTGACATGGGATGAACGGAGACGCAGGGAATGTGTAGAGAGGCGTGAGACAGGTATCCAAGAAGGAGCAGTCAAACATAGCGCGGGGCTGTAAGACAAGGCAGACTCGACAAAACCTCTGCTTTGATTCCCTTACCAGGTAGGCACTGTGCCAGGTCGGGACGGCACGGCCCCGACGGGCCACGCCGCAGAGGCTAAGGCCTAACGGTTGAAACGGAGGCATGGAAATGGAGAATTACGATTTGGAACCCAAGGCTCTGGACAACCGAAAAATCGAAGAATCAAACGAAAAATCAAAGAAGAAGAAGATGATAGAGAGAGCAGCATGCGGATGCGGCCTTGTAATTGGTTACGCCATTCAATCGACACTCCGCAGGGGCAAGGGACTGCATGTCTCTAGAAGCGGCGCTCGGCCAACGGTTCGGCGAGTCGGCGAGTTGGCGGCGCGGCCCAGAGAAGATCATGGCCTCCTTGTCTCCATCCGCCATGCCACCCTCGAGACGTCCTCTTCCTTCTAGTTGCAAGCATGCGACGCTCGTAGACTGTGAGCTGACCTCTAGGACTTTGGGGGACAAGCAGAGAAACGAATGCTGGAAGGGAAAAAAATAAAAGAACCAAAAGAAGGAAAAAGGTAGGCATGCACAGCAGGTCCATGTCCAAGACCGGCGTGTTTGAGGGAGACTCGGCATAACTGAACGAACCAAAAAAACAACAAGACAGGCAAGAGGGACTTGTGGGGAGCAAACGTACGAAGCAACATAAGGCAATGGTCCAGTGAAATGAGCGAAAAACATGAAGCCGTGCGCAACGTACCTATCCGTTCCATGGTTCTATGGCTGCGAGGACGGCTCTGGATACGTGAAAGCCAGCACGTCTAACCTACAAAAAAACAACACAAAGCACAGATTAGGCCGTCAAAAAATCATAAGTGTAAGACCCTAAAACTATAAAGGCAAAAACTATTGAGCCGAAGATTGTGTTGGTAACCCATAATGACCGATCCGTCGTCGGAAACGCAGGGTAAATAATCAAAGCACTGAGGAACCGCGAGTGGAGTACCCTAGTAATGGAAACAATTAAAGACGGAGAAGTCGGCACAAGGCTAAGCAAAAGTAAGAGGAGCAAATTAATAAGGGAGACGCCAGGGTCAGCTAGTCTTAAAATGGTTCCAGATGAGCAGCGAAAAGACTGGCGGATGGTACGTGATGTGCAGCACTGACTATCCCCGTAATGCGCAGGTGTAAGCGGTGCAGACAGCACCGAACAGCGACGACACAATCCAACGGCGTGGAATGCACAGAGCAGCATTAAACACAAGGCTGCGTTGACAGAAGGGTAGAAACCAAAACGCAAACTGAAGACGCACAGAAGATAGGCGTAGAGAAAAAAATCAAAGGCAAACCCAATACTGACCGACGACGTGGCCCAGTTAAGCCTTGGCCCACACGCAGTGGAAGACATAAAGCCAACACCAGGTAAAAATTTGAGCCAAACCAACGCCGCGCGGCGTGAGGCCCCACGCCTCTGTGGGCGCCCTGGAGCAACGCAAGCGCGCTGAGTTCACCGCGCAAAAATACAGGCACACTGACGGCATGACCCACCTAAGGTTTGGGCCACACGCAGTGAAACAAACAACGCAAACAGCAGGTAAAAATCAGAGCCAAACCAAGCCACGCGGCGCGGCGCGCGGTCCAACGCCTCCGCGGCCGCCCTGGAAAATCGCGAGCGCCCTGGCTTCGTTGTGAGGAAACGTGGGCGCACAACCCCATGTCTCTGTAGCTGAGGCGGAGAAATCCAAAGCATGCGACTCAGCTGCAGGAAACACGCAGCGACAGGGCTACGGCCTGCCCATCCCCACGCATACACACTGCAAACCGGGACCACCTAGTTGCCGCCCCACCCACAGCGTCTTGCAGCAACGGGAGCCGAGATAAAATAACAGGCATGCACCAAACCGAAGGCACCGGGACAGCAAAAAGCAGCGCGGCAAAAAGCAGCGTAGAAAAACACAGCCCTAGGCAAACACACAGCGACCGGGCTAGGGGCTGACCATCCCCACGCGTACGACCGCCTGGCTCCCGGCCCACTTGCAGCGTCTCGCAGCAATCGGTGGCAAGGTAAGGCAGGGGGCATGCACGAAACGAAAGCAGACGGCGCGCAAAGCAGCGGCTGCGGCAATGAACCCGGCCGAAGCGAGATCGAACGACACGAAACCACAACAAAACGATCGGACGGCCGTTGAATTCCGGGCGACGTGGACACGTTCGCTGAGCGCCAATCCCAGGAGCTTTAATAAAGGTAAGATAAGATTCATACGACGCCAAATCAAAGCTTGGTTTCTAATTTGATTCTGGATGTTACCCCTTACCTTTTTCTCTGCATTTTGATGCTCCTAAGGGCTCCATGCTTTACTCATAAAGCTGCTTTCTTTTCTTTCCCTGTTCGTGTGATTCATTTTTGCTAATGTTTCATTTGATGCGAATACGCGATAATGTTCTGGATGCGTCTGTAGGTTCATGGAGAGATGGAGATGCGTCAGTTGGTTGGCTCTGGTGCTCTTGCTGTTTTATGCTTCTCATGAAGAGGTAGTTTCATGTGATTCTTTGGCCTCAATTTCCAATTTTGATGCTTGTTGGTTTACTGTTCAAAGTTTGCCTCGATGGATTCCGAGAATTGAGTTGGCTTTAGCAGTAACAATTAATCTATTTACTGTACTCATACTGATTGCTATGATTAGAGAAAGCATATCAATGCATATGCAAACATCTGAAAAGGTGTAATTATGTAAAGAGAAAAGGGTCGGCTACCGGCTGACCGATGAAATTGCTCGGTTTCTTGTTAATTTCTCAAAGGTCTGATTGTCAGTTAGGGGCACAATGGCCAGCAACTGGGCTAATTTACTGCACTAACTTCTTGTTATGATTGGGGGATGTATATGGAAGCATGTGCAAACATCTGGAAAAAGTTCTTTGTGTAGAAAAGAGGGAAAGTAGGTGGGTTGGCAGTTGGAACTTCCTGGTACCTTTGTCAATATAATGAAGTTCTGATTGCTGGCTGGAAAGGAAGCCATGGTTAGTGACCCTCAGAAAGCAACAAGGTTGAAAAAAAAGATGAGTTGATGAACTATGACAACAAAGAGCCATTAGCGATTCTTTTGGAACTTGTTTTGCTCCGAGGGATCTAGTATGTCGATCGCATATGCTCCCTCCGTTGATTTTTATAAGGCGTGGTCTCCAAAGTTGAATTTTGACCTCTAATTTGTTTTACAATACTTTGTTCATAGATACGAAATCATAATCATAAGAAAGTGCTTTCAAATACGAATCCAGCGGTATCACATTTGTGTTACATAATCTATATATATTATTAGACTAATTGTTGATCAAAGTTTGGTATCACATTTGTGTTACATAATCTATATATTATTAGACTAATTGTTGATCAAAGTTTAAGAACTTTGAATCTCGAAATGCATGGATGCCTTATAAAAATCAACAGAGGGAGTAATATATTTGAGACTTAATTTGATATTCATGATGTCCTCAACTAATTTCTTGCTGTCATAGTATTGCAATCTTTTTAAGGATTCTGACACGGTCTGTCTCATCAAGATTCTAGAATAGGTGAAATTGAAACATCAATGCCCTTTTAGCTTGGCTTTCATCAATACAAGCTTAACCACTCTTTTTGGTTAGTACAAACTATATACCAACTGCTAGATATTATATGTGATCAAGCTAGGCGTTGATTTGCTTCAAGTGCCTCGCAATCTCATCAAGGATGATTGCGTCGGCCATCGGAACCACGACAATTGGCTCTGATATCAAATTGTCACGACCCTAATTGGATAAGAGGAAAGATCGCAAGAAGTACGAATGTGAAGGTAACGGGCGAGGAACCGCACGCCTGCACCGCGGCGGAGCTGTGATGCTGGCGCACCAAGGAGCAGGGCGTGACAGTTTTGGGGGAATCCCCTTTTCTGATATTTCTTGCTTGCCTCCAAATAACAATTCGGCAACTATTAAGTAGCAGCCTCCTAACAATCAATCTCTATCTCTTATCCTATCTCTAACTCAAATATATAATCTGTAATTCAAATAACTAAATCTTATATCTAATTCAAAGAAGGAATAAACTAATAGATATTATTCGGTTGATACCGAATTGGTTGGGAGAGTCTCCTGCGCCGGTTGATGCCCTGGGCCGCGGCAGCGTCATTGATAATAGCGTCCCCACATGACAATAAGTGTCTTTCTATTCAAGTCTATTGAGCTTTTCATGATATTGCCTTTCTCTTACCTGCCATTCGGTGGCTGAACAATGTAACAGGCATTCGTTGGTGTAGCTCATAATCTAAATGCCATAATAGTTGCAATCAGAGGGACTCAAGAGAACAGGTACTAAGCTAATTGCATGCGCTTGTAATGTTCTCGATTTAACTGATTTTGCTTTGAGTGTTACTGTTCTCGATTCACATCCGATTTATGTATAGATTTGCTTACTCAGTGTACAGAATTGGATCAAGGACTTGATATGGAAGCAGCTTGATCTAAGCTATCCAAACATGCCCAATGCAAAGGTTTTATGCCAATGAACTGTTTATCTCTTACCCTTTTTATTTTTTAAAAAATGCACACTCATTATTTATTTATTTTTTGCTAAAAACCTTTCTACTACTATGGTTAAAGGTGCACGGTGGATTTTTATCCTCCTATAATAATACAATTTTACGTCTAGCTATCACAAGTGCTGTCCACAAAGCAAGACAGTCATATGGGGATATCAGCGTCATAGTTACAGGGCACTCAATGGGAGGAGCCATGGCTTCCTTTTGTGCGCTTGACCTTGCTGTAAGTACCCAAGGTCCAAAGTTTTACAAATACATTCAGCGTCCAGACTCTTATAAATCCTTCTAGATTTTTATCTTGGTATCAAGCTTTTTTTACACAAACATTTCTAATTTTTGACATTTGTTGTTATGTACACTGTTGATTTTTGTTCTTTAAACTCTATCCAAAGATCAATCTTGGAAGTGACGATGTTCAACTTATGACTTTCGGACAACCTCGTGTTGGCAATGCTGCGTTTGCCTCTTACTTTGCCAAATATGTACTCAACACAATTCGACTGATACACGGACATGATATTGTGCCACATTTGCCACCTTATTTCTCCTTTCTTTAAACAACTGACGTACCACCACTTGCCAAGAGAGGTATACCTTGCACATAAACTTGTAATTACGTTCTTGCATACCAATTTGTCCCTGGACTTCATATCTATGTTATGCTTATTGATATACAGTACTCTAGGTACTTTCGCTTAAACGCACTTAGTGTATTTATCATTGATAAAAAAAATCAACGCCTAGTGCAGCAGATTGTTAAATGTGCTAAATACCTTTTCCATATGATGATATGAGCATAATCTTAGCAATGTGGATAAGGTTCAAGAAAGCGCTATATGCTAGTCGGGCGGTGGTCCGGTTCCTAACGCCTAGGCGGTTGACTTGGCTACTGTGCAAAGAGGGGAGCAGGAGCAGAGGCGAGGCTAAAGAGCAGAGAGGGGAGTTGGAGTAGAGGTGAGGGTGGCGCGGGAGAGGGGGGGTTGCGAGGGAGCAAAGAGCAGAGGTGAGGGCGGCACGGGAGGGCGGCGGCATGAGGGAGCAGAGAGGGGAGCGGGAGCAGAGACGAGGGTGGCGTGGGAGGGGGGTGGTGCAAAGGAGCAAAGAGGGGAGAGGGGAGCGGGAGTAGAGAGCAGAGGCGAGGTTGGCGCGGGAGGGGGGGTGGGCGGCGCGAGGGAGTAGAGAGGGGAGAGGGGAGTGAGATCCCGGAGCAGAGAGCAGAGGCAAGGGCGGCGGTATGCGAGCAGAATGGCATACCTCGATTCGGCGGTGTAGATGACGGGACGACCTCGATTCGGCGGCTCAAGATGGCCAGAACCCAGCAGCATGGGATGGTCGGAACCTGTCTTGCCTAGCGCCACCTTGGACCGGCTCTGACCGCCAGCCGGTCCTAGGCGGCCCGCCCGCCGACTTTGGTGAAGTCGGGATGGCAGGGCTCCATGTTGGGTTGACCTCGGCTAACCACCTCTGAGATTCACGGGGGGTCACGCCCCACTCGCGCGCCCTGATCGGGGGCGCAACCGACTTATTGGTTTCGGTCCCGGCCACCCAGCGCTACATAAAAACTGAGGGGACTTGGCAGGCCTATACACATAAGTTGTTCTAGGCTACTAAACCCCACATAGATCCGATCTCTTTTGAGCACTGAGGTGGACGAAGACCGGAAGCCCAAGGTCGTCATCATCGTCAAGCCGCCGTCACCGTCGGCCTCGTCCGCATCATCTACGCTCGTCGCCGGCTCTGCACTGCTCTACATCAACCGATCTACTACTCATGGCATCTTCAAGTTCGGGTATGTAATCACGCTTCCGCTCTAATGATTAGACTAGGTGTTCATCAATTGAGATAGGGTTTAATGTCATTAGATCATGTTTAGCCTTAGGATTATGCCTACATTTGGTATCAGAGCCACCCTAGACTCATCTTGAACCCTAATCAGTCACAACCGAACCGGATTACATGATTAGTATTTCGGATTTAACATTTAGAAGGAGGGGAATCAAGAAATTTCGCAAAATCCCTAACGAAATCCCCAAAACCGGATCCACCCGAGCCCAAATCGGAACCCTAAGAACAATAAAGTGCGGCGGAGACTTACGTTTTTGAGATCACCGAAGTCTCTTCGGGTTCGGGCGCCACCGTAGCTCCACTCGACGGCGGTGCGCGCAACCTCGGTCGCACGCACGCGCCGCCCGGGAGGGGATCGATGGCGTCGCCTCAAGCCGCCGCCGCCGCCGATGCTCCTCACAAGACGTGTTGCCTCCCTGCAGCCGCCGCCGCTCGCTCTCTCCTGCAGCGCGCAAGACACTCGCCCGTACTGCTCGCGCCGTCGCCGATGGAAATGCTGAGCTCGCCGTTCCGCGCGGGCGCCTCAAGGCGCCGCCTCATGCTGCCGCTCAAAGCGCCCGATTTTTTTCGGGAGAGGAAGGGGGAGAATGAAGCTAGGGTTTCGGATTTTGATGTTTTATGCTCTTGGGATCCATCTGTGGCCGTCCGTCAGATCTAATGGCTGCAATGAATTGGGCCGACTGTGCATGGAAAATGGTTTTGGGCCGGCTGTTTTGTGGTGCACTGTTTAGTTAAGTTATGTTTTATTTTTGTGCACTGTTAACTTGTCTGCTAAATTAATGTTTAGCAATGCACTGTTTAATTAATGTTTAGTTGCTCAATAACAGTATATTATGTATAATGTTTTGTCTCTAATTAAAATTGAACCAACGAGATATTTTGATTAGAGATTTTTATGTTTTATTTTGGCATTATGTATGCATATGATTATATTCTGACCAACGTTGTTTATAATCATGTGTCGCCATATTAAATTTTAAGTTCTTTTTCTATTTTCTGCCCAACGGTGATATGGATTAGAACTGTAGTTTTGCATGTTGTTAATCAAACCAACGTAGGGTTAATTGCATGCAATATATCTTTATGTTATTTTAAATTTTTGCGACAATAACGCTTCAAATGTTGCCACCACAATTGGCAACATTGAACAACTTCTGACGGAAGCAACTTTCCGCTTGGAAAGAAAGAATTTCAGTTGTCCTTGGAGTTTTAGACCTTGACTATGCGTTAAGGGTGACTCCTCCCATTCCCCCCACCGACGGTGAGGAAAATTATGATGAGAAAAAGAAAATTTATGATGCTAATGCTGAAAAATGGGAGCGGTCCAACCGCCTGTCACTAATGATAATGAAGACCTCTATCTCAGTTGGGATCAGGGGAGCAATCCCAGATTCCGAAAATGCTAAGGAGTACCTGGCTTCAGTTGAGGAGAAATTCAGAGGCTCCACTAAAGTTTATGCCAGTACTTTAATTCAGAGGCTCTTAACCACTAAGTATGACGGGTCCGGTAGCATAAGAGAGCATATCATGATAATGACTGATATGGCTGGAAAGCTCAAGGGCATGAACATGGAGATATCTGATGGTTTCCTAGTCCATTTTATTATGACCTCTCTTCCTTCTGACTACATTGCTTTTAAGATAAATTACAATACTCAGAAAGATAAATGGAGCATGAGCGATTTAATCGCCATGTGTGTCCAGGAGGAAGAGAGAATAAGGACCGAAAAGAAAGATCTTGTGAATCAAGTTGGCGGTCCTAACAAAAGAAAGTTCTCAGGGGACTTCAAATCCAAGAAAAAGCTGCATTACTCCCCTAATTCAGATAAGTCAGGGCCTAAGGTGCACAATACACCTAAGCCCCATGTTGCTCCCGCTGGAGCACTTAAAGGGGATGAATGTCACTTTTGCAAGCAGTCGGGGTATTTTCAAAAGGATTGTGTCGGTTTTCTGAAGTGGCTCGCAAAAAAGGGTAATGATACAATAACATTTATTGATGAAACTCTTTATGCTGATTTCTCCCTTAAGTCTTGGTGGATTGACTCGGGTGCAAGCGCACGCTACCAACTCTTCAGGATTCCATACCACGAGAACACTAAGAAAGGGGGAGCGAAGTCTTAGAGTCGCGGATGGAAAGGAAGCTGAAGTTGAATCAGTTGGATCTGTTTCATTAGTTTTAGATAGCGGCTTCATACTTCGTCTTAATAATGTAGTCTATGTTCCTTCCATAAGGAGGAATTTGATTTCAGTTTCTTTATTGGACGATGATGGTTTTAAATGTAATTTTGGTAACAATAAGTGCATTATTGCATTTAATTCAAATAATGTTGGTCTTGCTTTTAGACAAGACAAGCTCTATATGCTTTCCCTTAATGAATCTCATGTATCTTTGAATGTATGTGATGCTAAGCGTAAAAATAATGATGAGACTTCTTCGAAACTGTGGCACTGTCGTTTAGGCCACATTTCGAGGGGGAGAATGGAGCGTCTCATTAAGGAAGAAATTCTCCACCCATTAGATTTCTCTAACTCAGACCATTGCATTGATTGCATTAAAGGAAAATATGTAAAGCAAATAAAGAAGGGAGTCACTCGCAGCACAGGACTCTTAGAATTAATTCATACTGATATTTGTGGTCCTTTTCCTGTGACATCAGTGGATGGTTTTGATTCCTTCATCACATTCACTGATGATTTCTCCCGTTATGGTTATATCTTTCCCATTAAAGACCGATCTGAGTCACTTGACAAATTCAAGATATTTAAGGCTAAAGTTGAAAATCAGCACAACCTAAGAATTAAAGTGGTAAGATCGGACCGTGGGGGAGAATATTATGGGAGACATGCCCCTTATAGGCAAATTCCTGACCCTTTCGCTAAGTTCCTTCAGGAAAATGGTATTGTTGCCCAGTATTCTACACCAGGTGAACCTCAGCAGAATGGGGTAGCTGAGCGACGCAACTGTACACCTATGGATATGGTACGGAGCATGCTTAGCTATTCTACTTTGCAAACTGGTTTGTGGATGGAAGCACTAAAGACGACCGCACATATTCTTAATCGGGTTCCCAGTAAATCAGTACCTAAGACACCTTATGAATTATGGATGGGAGGAAACCAAGTTTGAAATATTTACGAGTGTGGGGTTGTCGGTCAAGCTAAGATATTTAATCCACATATTGGGAAATTAGATCCTAAGACAAGAAGTTACCATTTTATTGGGTACCTGAAAGATCCAAAGGGTATCGATTTTATTGCTCGATAGGATAACTAAGTTTGTAGAAACAAGACACGTTGTGTTCTTAGATAATGACGAGGACACGGAGCCGGAAAATAGATCTTGAAGAGAAGCGGGTTTATGTTCCTTCACCGCTTATCCAGAGATCTTTATTCACATGCCTTCGTGGTTGCACCTCCAAAGATAGAATACCGTTGTCGCACTCCCTTGTTGAGGTCTCTGAAATTCCTAATGTCGCACCTAATGATGAGCCTCAGTCCCTCGCAATAGTGTTGAACCTATTAGAAGATCACAATGGAGAGAAGATCTGCCATCCCAAATGATTATGTTGTTTATATGAATGAGGATATTAATGATATAGGGAAGGTAGAAGATCCCACCTCTTATAAGGAGGCCATGATAAGTGAACATTCTTCTAAGTGGCTTGATGCCATGAAGGATGAACTAAAGTCTATGAGCACTAATGATGTATGGGACTTAGTAGAAATTCCTGACGGAGTTAAAACAGTAGGCTGTAAATGGGTCTACAAAACCAAGCATGACTCTAAGGGAAATATCGAAAGGTTCAAAGCTAGGCTTGTAGCAAAAGGCTTCTCACAAAGAGAGGGGATTGACTATAATGACACTTTTTCTCCTATCTCAACTAAAGATTCATTCAGAATTGTTATGGCACTTGTAGCTCATTATGATTTAGAGTTACATCAGATGGATGTTAAGACAACATTCCTTAATGGCGACTTGCAAGAAAACGTTTCCATGGCTCAACCAGAAGGTTTTGTCGTGGAAGGCAAGGAGCATATGGGATGTCGACTTAAGAAATCAATTTATGGCTTAAAACAAGCGTCAAGGCAATGGTACCTCAAATTCGATAAGGTCATAAGGAATTTTGGGTTTAAGGAAAATGAAGTTGATAACTGCATATATGTTAAGTTCAAGGGGAGTAAATTCACCATCTTAGTTCTTTATGTGGATGACATCTTATTGGCTAGCAATGATAAAGATATGCTTTATGAGACCAAGAGATTTCTTTCATCTAATTTTGATATGAAGGATCTTGGTGATGCCTCTTATGTTCTTGGCATTGAAATTCACCGAGATAGGTCCAAAGGAGTATTAAGTTTATCTCAGAAGGCATACATTGACATAGTACTAAAGAGATATAATATGCATAAGTGCTCTGGCTCGCCTGCTCCTATTGTTAAGGGTGATAAGTTTGGGACATTTCAATGTCCAAGAAACCAATATGAAACTGATCAGATGAAGTCGGTTCCTTATGCTTCAGCTGTCGGAAGCATTATGTATGCTCAAGTATGTACGCTACCGATTTAGCTTTTGTAACCGGATGCTTGGCAGATATCACCAAATCCAGACCGGACCCATCGAAGGTCATAAGAAAGTCTTGCGTTATATGCAAGCTACTAAACATTTCATGCTCACATATAAGAATTCTAACAACCTTGAAGTTGTTGGTTATTCAGATTCAGATTTTGCGGGATGTGTTGATACTAAGAAATCCACGTCAGGTTATATCTTCACACTCACTGAGGGAGCTATCTCGTGGAAAAGCTCAAAACAAACCCTTACGGCATCTTCAACGATGCAAGCTGAGTTTGTGGCATGTTATGAGGCTACCGGGCAGGCTGTATGGCTTAAGAATTTTATCCCGAGACTTAGAGTGGTAGACAACATCTCTAAACCACTCACCTTATACTGCGATAACGAACCCGCAGTCTTTTATGCGAGTAACAACAAGTCAAGTGGTGCTGCCAAACACATTGACATTAAGTATCATGTTGTGAAAGACAGAATCCAGGATCAAACCATTAGTATCAAGCATATTAGTACTAAGTCAATGCTTGCGGATCCGCTTACTAAAGGCTTACCACCCAATATCTTTCGTGATCATGTTGCCAGCATGGGTTTATTGGAAAGCCTCTTATTCTGGATAAAAAGGACCTTAAAGCAAACCAACTCCCATAAAGTATAATGAATATCTATTTCAAGATGGGATAGTACACTATAGGTACTGTGGTTGTATGGCACTTCATTGGTCATGCAACGCATTACCTTGGTATGCTGTTTTATTGAGAATGGGCTTATGATGTTAGCCTTACGATCAAAGGGGAGAATGTTGGGTTGATCTCGGCTAACCACCTCCGAGATTCACGGGGGGTCACGCCCCACTCGCGCGCCCTAATCGGGGGCGCAACCGACTTATTGGTTTCGGTCCCGGCCACCCAGCGCTACATAAAAACTGAGGGGACTTGGCAGGCCTATACACATAAGTTGTTCTAGGCTACTAAACCCCACATAGATCCGATCTCTTTTGAGCACTGAGGTGGACGAAGACCGGAAGCCCAAGGCCGTCATCATCGTCAAGCCGCCGTCACCGTCGGCCTCGTCCGCATCATCTCGCGCCGCCGCGGCTCAGACCGCTCTACATCAACCGATCTACTACTCATGGCATCTTCAAGTTCGGGTATGTAATCACGCTTCCGCTCTAATGATTAGACTAGGTGTTCATCAATTGAGATAGGGTTTAATGTCATTAAATCATGTTTAGCCTTAGGATTATGCCTACACTCCACCCACTGCCTAGGCAGCGGCGCGGCGCCTAGAGCCGATTTCTGGAACTTGACTGTGGAAACAACAATCTATTTCCTTCCAAAATACGGAAAATAGGATTAAATCCATATCATCATGTACATTTGTACCCAAGACTAGGGCTTAGGCCTGTCACTTATGCTACATGTAAATCAAATTTGGGAATATTCTATTAGAGAAGTGACACTACATCTGTGTACACACATAACAGGCGCGTTGTTCAAATTTCAGGTATGGATCCGCGATTCTGAAGGCAGCACAACTGAACAGATTTGTGATGACAGCGGTGAAGACCCCAACTGCTGCAGGTTGAATGCCCTTATATACTTGGCAGTGCAAATGTGGTTTCTCAGCTTCCGATCCTAACATTTGCCCCCTCGTTTATTTCCCTAGGTGCATCTCCATGTTTAGTCTGAGCATTCAGGACCATTTCACGTACCTGGGAGTTGATATGGAAGCAGACGACTGGAGCACCTGTAGAATCATCACAGCTGAAAGCGTTAAGCAGTTCCAAAAGGATCTCGCCAGCAGTATTATCATGACAAAGTACGATGTTGGTGTCTCCATCGTAGAACCTAGTGTGCAGACAGACTGGAGCAGTTCTAGATAGCCTACAGCATTCCTCTTATCGAATTTAGAGCGAAGGATGGGGCCTTGTTTTCTCTCGATGATGGAGGCTTGAGTTGGAGAATTTCATTCAGATTGGGATGTACAGGATTCTTTTCATAGCTTTGTGAATATGTAGAGATGTACACAAGAATGATAGGTTCATAGATATTGGTTTCTAGCTGATACATGAAACTATGAAAGAATGTTTCTGTTTATGCGTCTTGCAAAATACAAAAAATGTTTATGTTTATGCATCTTGTAAAATACAACAAAACAAGAATAATCTAATCCAGACGCGGTTTCTATACAGGTGTCTTTATTTGCAGCTCTGTAAGCAAAAAAATCTTTTAATGTTCCAGGCTTCTGGCAGCAAAACGAAATAAGTGGCGTACCATCCATAAGCAAATCCATAAATACAAAGAGTAGTAGTAGTTCATTACTAGAACTCAATGAAGATTCTAAGTTTCTAACCCTTGTGAAACTAAAAGTTGCCCACCAAATCAACTGCTGTGCTGTCGATGCTGCACATTCGCATATGGAGTTACAGATTATTTCGCCGTATCATATCGAATTTGCTAAACTCAAAATTCAGTGAGAAGGTTCAGAATTCAGATCACCTCTGCTCAGACATATGCAGATTATAGCAGGTCGTCCTCGTCAATGCCGAACTCCCAGGAACTCGTCTCCAAGATTGATCTGTAATCTGGGTGTAATCAGATTCGAGTGCGGAAGCAAGATATAGTAAATGCCACTTTCTCTACAAGGTATGGGCACTATGAGTATAAAGTTATGTCCTTTGGACTAACGAATACCCCTGCTGTTTTTATGGAGACGATGAACAGTATGCTGCACAAGTATCTTGATGACTTTGTGGTTGTGTTCATCGATGTGGATATTATGGGGATATGCCCATGATCTTAGGATGATGATATAATTGGCAATGGCGTCGAAGGTTTGCGTTTCTTGCGTTTTCGTGGAAGTTTAAAAGAGCTATCAGGCAGAAGCGGTCAGACCGGCGGTCAATGACCGATCAGACCGGCCAAGGCGGTCAGACCGGCCTCTGTGTGGTGGTCTGATCGGCTTAATCCTGTTCATCGTCCAACCATTTGCGATGATTTTTTGTGAGGACATATTCATGGTTATCAGTGCACATGTGTTGCATGATGCATATTTTGGCTAACGTGGGTCAAGTTGTGAAGAACTTGTTCCCGGAATCGATTTCTTTATCTATTGTTGCGCAGGACGCTTGAAGGTCAACGACGGTCAACGGCGAGGATGATCGGGATTAAGCTTGGAGAGCTGAGGTTCAGAACGATCAAGGATGCCGGGTGAGGTCAATGGATTCAAGCATGGTGCAAATTGGACAAAGGTGACCGAAGCGGGTAGTTGGTCATTGATCGTTGGATCTGCTGCTGGTCGGTGCAAGTGCTATGGTGGCTTCGGCGGGAGCTGGACGAGAGAGACTTACCGACATGATGAGAGTCGTTGATCTACCTACACGTGACGAAGCAGACGATTGCTTCACCAAGATTGGACTCAGTCTTTGGAGAAGGACTAAGAAGGGGTATTTTGGTAATTTCACCAAATATTGCCTTGGTGACCCTTTTGGCTAAACTACGGCGCGAGACGACGCATGGAGAAGTGGTTTAGATCAAGACAAGTAAAGACGGCGCTTTAAAGTGCGTGCGTGTGTGACCCGTTTGTGTTGGGCCTCAACGGGAGCCCATTAGGGTTAACTTTTTTAGAAGCTAGGCCTCACTATAAATAGGAGGGGGTGCTGTCAAGCTGCCCCCAAGCA
This sequence comes from Phyllostachys edulis, assembly GCA_036346405.1. NCBI lineage: Eukaryota > Viridiplantae > Streptophyta > Magnoliopsida > Poales > Poaceae > Phyllostachys > Phyllostachys edulis. The sequence continues at coordinate 6,820,332 of CM070561.1, read as the reverse complement.
CTTCATTTGCAAAACCCTAGTTTGTCTTAGGGCTTAGAGATGAAAGGAGAGGCTTAGGGTTTTAGAGAGATGAGTTGAGTGAGTGCTCATGGATTGAGTTCCTGTCCTCCATGGATGGAGTGGCTGTAAACTCTCTCAATCTCAAATCAATCTATGCATGATTTCTCAAAGTTGAGTTCTCTTTGTGTTCTTCCTCCTTATTTGGTGATTTTGAGTCCATCTTTGATCCTTTGGTTTTTGGTTGGTTTCTTGCCCTCATCTACCTTGCTGTGACGTGTGAGAATACATCTAGGATCATCTAGATCATCAATCTCCCACGAGCAAGTGTTTGGATCTAGTTTTCATTCTTGCCCAGTTTTGAACCAATATTCGTTCAAATTGAAAAAGGTTGAAACTTTAACGTGGATCTACTCGATCGTTGCTTGGAATAGGTTCCTAATATCCTTAGGAAGGTGTGTTCCAAATTTGGTCAAGTTAGGCCGTGTAGATCAAAAGTTAGACGGATTTTCGTTTTGGTTTTTGGGCTGTCACACTGTTTCTGGTCAGGTCCGGTCAAACCACACGTAAGCCACCGGTCAGACCGCCCGCCGGTCTGACCACGTGATAGACGTCAGTCAGTCCGGACCCAAGGCTTTGTTCTCTGTGTTTTGGGTCTTTTGCTTCGGGGTTTGATCGGATTCAACACAGGTTATCCACTGTACTTGTATACAGATCTTCGTAGCTTTTATAGCTATTGGAGTGAAAGTAGTGTTGAGTTCGATCGAGGTGAAAAATAGAGAAAGCGTCTATTCACCCCCCCCCCCTCTCTAGGCACCTTTCCAGTCCTACAATCGATGATATCCTAATTGATTCTAAGACGGAGGGAAAGCATGAGCGGTATTTGAGGCTCGTGCTTGAGACTCTGAGGGAGAATCGGTTTTTTGCCAAATTAAAGAAGTGTGAGTTTTGGATTTCTAAAGTGGGTTTCCTGGGTCATGTGATTAACCAAGAAGGTATTTCAGTAGATCCATTCAAGATTTCCACTGTAGTGAACTGGAAGAAGCCAACTAATGTCAAAGAAGTGAGAAGTTTTCTGGGTTTAGCTGGTTACTACTGGCGCTTTGTAAAAGAAATCTCAATTATTGCCAAGCCAATGTCTCAACTCACGCGGAAGCGCGTGAAATCCCGGAACAAGTCCAATTTAACCCCCCCCCCTGAACTATGGACCGAGTCCAAAAAACACCTTGAACGACAAAACCGTTCACTTTACACCCCCTCAATTGTCAAAACCAGATCAAATAACCCCCTTGCCCTAAACAACCCTGGTTTTAGCTGACGTGACATCCAAATCATCAAATGAGCTGACGTGGCCAGACGAGTCAAGAAATGAAACAAAAAAATTGGGTGCAGTCCCTCTGTTCGTGTTCGACCTCCTGCTTGGGCTCCAGCTCGGCAACCCGGCAGACCAGGCTATCGCCCGCCTTTGCGGTTCTTCGACCATCATGCCGATCGACGCGCCGCTACTCGGAAGAACCGGTCCAAGTTGGAGTCCTCCGTCGGCGCCGGTGCGGCAGCAGCGGCGTTCGACCCCTGTCGGCCCGATGCTCCACTTCTCGATGTGTTCGAGCGTAGCCTCCTTCGCGACGGCTGCAGCCCACCCCCCCGCCGCCGCGGCTGCCAGGCTCAAGAAGTGGTCGGGCCGCGCGCGTGGCGGACAAGCGGCGGCGGCAGCTTTGTGCACTACGTGTCGGAGCTCGGGAGGCCGTTCGTGCTTGTGTGTTGGAGCTCGGGAGGCCGGCATTCGGTGCGCGGCAGCGCAACACGCACCGCTCGGGACATCAAGTTCGAGAACAGCGTGCTCCAGATCCCACGATCCTCATCCACGATGGCACCAAGTCGCCGTTCTCGAACTCGATCGCGTCGAGCAATGCCACATGGACATCGCCACCCGGCGGCAAAGAACATCACCTCCTACGCCATCTTCATGGACAACCTCATCAACTCCGCCGAGGACGTCAAGTACCTGCACGACCGCGGCATCATCGAGCGGGCATAGCTCCTCGCTCGAGGACTCAACTAGCGAGGCGGGGACGGATGACAGGGACGCCGGGACGGGGGGGCACTTCTGCATGTGTGGCGAGGCCACGAGGAGTGGCAGCTCGGGGCGGCGCTCGGAGCTCAGGGCGAACAACGGCGGTGAGTCGAGCACGGAGTAAAGAGGGAGGAGCAGGGGGCCTGGATCCGGCGCTCGGCGATGGATCTGGTAGTAGGGGCGACGGAGGTGTAGGCCCTCCTACCTCCCAACTCCTCCCTCGTCTCCCCGCCGCCGCCCCCCGCCTTCATGTCACCGCGCCACCACCTCCATCCGAGAAGGGCAGAGAGGGAGAGGGAGAGGATGGTGGAGGCACCTGGGGAGGCTGAGGCCGCTGCCTCCACCGGATCTGGGAGAGCGGCGTCGCCTAGAAGCCGCCTTCCCCAGAGGCCAACGCCACCTCCGTCATCTTCCGCCTCAACCACGGCAGAGAGGTCGAGGCCGACGGCAGGAGCCAGGAGCGGGGGGTTGGTGGCAAGTTGGGTACGGACGTAGGTGGCGGGGTGAGCCACGCCGGAGGCGGCCGAGCGAAGGAGCGGCGCTGGATCGACGACCGGGGCTAGAGCCAGTGGAGAGTGGCGCCGTGGGGGTGGAGAGTGAATGTGGAGCCAGTGGAGTGAAAGAAGAAGGGCATCAATACGCCACGTCAGCGAAAGATGTACACGTGACGCCACGTCAGCTAAAACCAGGGTTGTTTAGGGCGAGGGGGTTATTTGATCTGGTTTTGACAATTGAGGGGTGTACAGTGAACGGTTTTGTAGTTCATGGTGTTTTTTGGACTCGGTCCATAGTTCAGGGGGGTAAATTGGACTTGTTCCTGAAATCCCAATGGACCAATGAATGCGAGTGCAATTTCTGCACTTTGAAAGAAAAATTAGTTCTACCCCTGTTCTCACCCTCCCTGAGTTAGGGAAGCGCTTCACAGACTATTCGGACATTTCATGAGTGGGTCTGGGTTGTGTGCTCATGCAAGACAGCAAAGTAATTGCGTCTGCATCGCGACAGTTGAAGAAATATGAGTAGAATTACCCTACTCTCGATTTAGAGCTAGCCGTAGTGGTTTTTGCCCTAAAGGTTTGGAGGCACTATTTGTATGAAGAGTCTTTTGATATTTTTACTAATCACAAGAGCCTCAAGCATATCTTTACGCAGAAGGAGTTGAATTTAAGGCAAAGTGGGTGGCTGGAACTGATCAAGGATTATGATCTCACTATCCAGTACCATCCGAGCAAGGTGGATGTGGTTGCGGATGCCCTTAGTCGCAAGGAGACACCCTCCACTCTAGGTTGTCTTATTGCTGACTTCGATCGAATGGAAATATCTTATTGTTATGCTGGTACAAAGACCAATCGAGACGAGTCTTTGCCGAATTGGCAATTCCGGAGCGGGTGAGAGAAGCGCAACAACATGATCAGTTGCTTCAAAAAGTGAGGAAGCGCCTTGGTGAAGGGAAAAGGGGGGGACTTTAGCCTTGATGAGTCGGGCGCATGGCGGTTTAAGGGCCGCTTGTGTGTGCCACAAAAGGCTTAGGTCAAGGATGATATATTGAGAGAGGCTCATCGTACCCCGTACACGGTACATCCTAGCGAGACCAACATGTATTATGATTTGAAAAAGAGCTTTTGGTGGAAAAGAATGAAGGTGGATGTCGCTCGATATGTGGCGTCCTGTGGGGTTTGCCAGCAAGTGAAGGCTGAGCATAAGCGTCCCGCTGGGCTACTACAGCCTTTGGATGTTCCTCAGTGGTCATGTGATGACATTACCATGGATTTCGTAATCGGCCTACCTCGTACCCAGCGAGGTAAGGACACAATTTGGGTAGTGGTAGATCGATTTAGTAAATCCGTACACTTCATCCCTATTTGTACAACGAATTCGGCAAATGACTTGGCACCCATTTATGTGCATGAGATAGTAAGATTGCATGGTGTGGCCAAGACAATAGTTTCTGACAGAGATGCCAAGTTTGTCTCTATGTTTTGAAAGAGTTTGCAGGACGCCCTGGGCACGAAGCTTCAGTTCAGTACCGCTTTCCACCCACAGACGGATGGGCAGTCCGAACGCACCATTCAAACACTAGAGGACATGCTGAGGTCATGTGTTCTGTCCTGGAAAGGTAGCTGGGAGGATCATTTGGCAATCGTGGAGTTTGCCTACAACAACAGCTACCACTCCAGTGTTTGGGCAGCGCCATTCGAGGTTCTATATGGACGAAAATGTACATCACCACTTTGTTGGGATGCTGTAGGTGAAAAGGCTGTTCTGGGTCCGGATTGGGTCCAGTAAACAGTGGAACGTGTGGCGGAGATTAGACAGAATCTGCTAGCTGCCCAGAGTAGGCAGAAAAGCTATGCGGATGTGAGGAGGCGCGACTTAGAGTTCGAAGTGGGGGATCAGGTGCTCTTGAGAGTGTCTCCCACTAAAGGAGTTGTGCGATTTGGTACCAAAGGGAAGCTTAGCCCGCGGTACATTGAGCCATTTTCGATTCTGGCACGAATTGAAAAGTAGGCATATCGTTTGGACCTTCCTAAGTCCATGAGAGGAGTGCACAATGTGTTTCATGTATCTATATTGAGAAAGTACTTAAGGGATACAGATTATGAGATCGTGCTAGAACCGTTGTCCCTTAAGTAAGACTTCACCTTCAAGTCCCATCCAGTTCGGATTCTGGAGGAATCAGAGAAGGTGCTGAGGCACAGATCGATAAAGTATGTTAAGGTGTTATGGTCGCATCAGACTGAGCGAGAAGCGACTTGGGAATTGGAGTGTTGTATGCGCGAGAAGTACCCGGAGTTGTTCACTACGGGTACGAGTTAGAACTATTTTTATGTACAGTTGTTTCATTTTATTTTGATGTGTGGATGGTTGAACGCCTGAATTCGGGGTCGAATTCTGCTAAGGGGGTGGAATGTAATACCAGTTGTAAGGTAAAGAGAATGGAAGGGAAAGTGAGAGTGAAGGTTAAGAATAATTCTACCAAATTACCTCCCTATAGTAGAAGAAAATCAACAGAGAGAGAGAGGTAGAGAGAGAAGGGGATAAGACCGAGCCTTAGCTAGCCAAAGCTCCCCACAACACAAGCCTTCTCCCCCACTGCTAACCAGTAAGCAAGCCAACCCACCTTTCCATCTCAAGCCCACTGCATAGAGCAACCAAAGAAGGAGAGGAATAGAGAGGGGGGAAGCAAGAGTAGGCTGCTTGTTAATGTTTTTTCTAGGTGATCGTTGCAAATGACATGCTTCGGAAAGGGAGAATAGATCATCCATGTCACACGTAGTTCTCATACAAACCTTTCTCCCTAAATGTTTCACTTTTGTTGTTGTATTATGTTTAATTGTTAAATTGGCTACACAAAGTTTGTAATGATTAATGTGTAGTGGTAGCATTCAGGACCCAGGTGGCGGGTCGGGGTGTTACACCAATATATAAGATGGAGTTAGTCTTACCTAGTTAAAGCAAGAAAAATAAGAACGCGCGCGCACGCTCGCTCGCTCGCCTTGCCCCGCCATCGCCCGCCCACGCGCGACATGCGCGTGAATGGTCTAACGATTTCGTGTCTAGTTGGCTGTAGAGCTGTTGCTTCTTTTTGCACCTCAAAACCATACAAACTACACATACGAACTTGAAACTGAAAGTTTGAATTACACTGTTTCAACGGGGATTTTATAGCGCGCATTAACTGCATTTAAAACAGAGTAATGACATCAGTTTCTTTTGGCTAGCTGCTGGTTCTATATGAGGGAGAGAAGTCTCCTCTCACACAAAAGAACAGAGAGAGATCAGTACTGTTCTGTTGCCCATTTCCTCTGTGCTGCGCAACCTCGGTTTCTCCATCCCTTCTTCGGCGTGCATCGACGTAGGGAGAGCAGTGTCTCCGAAACCGATGTCCCTCGTGATCCTGCATGGGTTGGAGCGAATCAGGTTTTTGGAAAGCGTTCGCGCGACTGCTCATGGCTTCCTCCTTCTCCATCATCCTCTGTGCGTTATCTTCTTCGCATCAAACTCTACCGCGACCTTCGTCGGAGTGATTCTCTGTAAGTCGCGGTGATATCATTTGATATGATTAGACCTCACTTCTTAGATATTTGTCATGTGGTGATGTTGATACCTACTTCTGTTAGTAGCGTTTTTGTTATAGGTTTTGTCTTGTTAGTGCATATATATGAAATAGATATATTTGAGTTCTTGATCATGCTACTGTTTATAGTTTCAAATATACGTAATATATATGCTACTGTTGTATCGATTATTGTTTTAGGGATTAAACTAATCACAAAAGTACGCATATACCTAACAGTCAGGAGCGCTTGATGCTAACATTTTTCTTCCTCTCTTAAGCAACCAAGTATTCCCTCTTTTCTTCTATGTTCTTCCATCTCACTCCAGTTAAACCACAGCATTCACCACTACTGAAAAGTAGGGCATCCGGGCATCCAGAACACAAGGATCAATTTTCATGAAGCAGAGTATTTCCCCATGGTATTAATATATTGACTATATGAGCAAAATTTAACAACATGAAATCACTCACTTTAATCTTTACAGAACCATGTCTGACATATTTTCTGCAAATCACTCCATTACATCGTATGGACAAAAAGAAAACCTCTAAGAAAAGGTGTACTTACAGATACAACTCCTTTACATGTACAAACCAATCCATGCTGTAAGTCTAGCACAATCTCACACCACCCAAAAAAAAAATCTCATCCTGATTCTTGAATGATACACACTGCAGGACCTAATTACAAAGTGGAAATCTTTTATAGGTAGAATGTTGCTGGATGAAAGAAACATGCAGTCTGGCAACAAAAAGTACTCAACCCTCAACAATAGTAACTGCGAAGATGCCTGGCAAAATTGACTGCAATCATGGAAATAATTGTATAAATGCAATGTTCGTATGCCCTATCAAAGTTGGCTGCTGCCTTAGCCTGACTCTGCTCTCTATTTCTCACGGGCAACAACCTTGATAGTGGACTTGTGATTGATGTCAGCTTCACTGTAATTTTGTCCATTATGCAACGTGAGCAGTTCTGGCACATCCAAGCAATCATTCCTTCCAGAGCTACTACCGCTGCCATAACCTTCACTGTGATCCTGTTCGAATTCCCCTCTAATAGTCCCCTTCCTCCTCAAGTCTGGGAAGTTCCAGTTAAGCGAGTCAGCAGCATGTTGAGCGTCAGGAACACTGGTTGCTCGTCGGTGTGCTTTTGCCCTTGGTGTAGATGGGCAAGTCCTAGAACCTTTTGTGGACGGTGCATTTGGATCATAATGATTTGAAGCTAGATAAGAAAGTGCAGTGACAACATCCCCTATGAGGGGTCGAGATGTTGCTTGCTCCTGCAAACACATAGCTGCAACAGCTAAAGCCTGGTACAAACCCCTTTTGGGATAGTGACTTTGAAGCAATGGGTCGGCCATTTGACAGAACTTTCTTCGGTCTCTGAACAGTGGGCGAGCCTGCAAGTTATATGGATCAGACACTTAGCACCCGTGAAGAAATTAAAAAAAATCCCTCTACACCCAAGTCGATAGACAATAACTTAGTGCAGTTGAACCTACCCATGCGACAAGATTTTGCTCCTCTGCAGGCTGGGTGTGATCAATGGCTTTGCGACCTGTAATGAGTTCAAGGAAGACAACACCAAAGCTGTAAACATCGGATTTTACTGTCAACTGTCCTGTCATGGCATATTCAGGAGCGCAATAGCCATACGTTCCCATAACTCTTGTTGATACATGAGTTTTGTCACCAACTGGACCAAGTTTTGCAAGTCCAAAATCAGATAGCTTGGGGTAATAGTCTTCACCCAGAAGAATATTTGATGATTTGAAATCTCTATATATGACAGGTGGATTTGCCTTATCATGCAGGTACTCCAAACCCTTCGCTGCACCGACAGCAATCTTCATCCTTGTATTCCAGTCAAGGGGTTCCTTGTCTGGTGGACGATCTATCAAGAAAGTGACACATGAGTTACAAAAGAAGAATATGGATGACAAGTTCTAGAAAAAGTTATGGATGGTGTCAGTAGTGAATAAAACAGTGAGATGGTGAAGGATAGCTAGGATGTTTACATTTGAATGTAACAGGCTCAAAATCTATTTAACAAACGTTGAAACTGAAGCTGAAAAACATCTTGCGATTGGACCCATATGGAAACTGAAAACAACAGGATCATTATCTGTTTGTCGTGTAGCTGAAACTTGAGAAGGTATGATCTAGTGTTTCCACAATTAAATATTATCTTTCATATTGTGTTATTTTAATGCAAAAGGTCGGAAACTGAAGCTCAAGTCTTCTTTTATATGTTCTATATGAAGCTCAAGTCAACTAGCTACAAGTTATTGGTAATGTTTAAACTGAAACAATTGCCATCGTATAATGAGAAGCTCACCGTGCAGATGATTTTCTAGCGATCCCAATAACATATACTCATAAACTAGGAGGCGCTGATCACCATCTGCGCAATAGCCAATTAATCTGACAAGATTAGCATGGTGCAAGAGACTTAGCATGAGAACCTCCACAAGAAATTCACGATTTCCTTGAAGACCATTTCTATCGAGTTGCTTCACAGCAATAACCTGCTAGATAACATAGGCAAAGAAAATAAGAAAACCACGGGAATTCTCCATCCCTGTTTTAATAAATCTATCTCGTAAATTGCACTCCATGAAAAAGATCACAGTTAGCGAACGTTAGAGATAGCAAACCTGTCCATTCTCCATGTGTCCTTTATAGACACGACCAAAGCCACCTTCACCCAACAGGCAATCTTTTCTGAAATGCTTGGTAGCAACAGCCAGCTCTCGGAAAGTGAAAATCTTTGCAGGACCATGTGCAGTGTTTCCTCCTCTGCGGACAGAGTCTTCCTTCTTGGAGCCTGAACCACGTGAATTTGATCGATCTTGACCCACACCAGATAAACATTAGCATATAATTTCTCAAATTGTATCCTTTCATGAATGCAAATAAAGCATATAGCTCGGAAAATATAGAAAACGGGGGATATAAAGAAATGAACCGGGATGCAACTTGCAAGATCTGAAGACCTATTGGTACATTCATATCTGTTACCGGTTACTCTACTGTTGTAAATCGTTCAGTGCTGCCGTTAACACTTCTTATGGTCAAGTTGGTGCCATAAGTCATAAGTGGTATTGGAGTGCAAGATGCACTTTATGATCTTGTGTTTTCTTTTATGTCTAAACACCAAGCAGACATGTATAATAAAAACTGACCATTTAATTATATATAACTTCATGAGAAATTTGACTATCACTAGAGAAGCAAATTTATTATTTCTGCATACCAATACCATTGAGGGAAAAAAATATAATTTAACTGTAATCTCATGTATCCTCCTGTCATAAAAAAACTTATCCTTCGATTTAGACAATGGTTATGTAATGTAAAAAGATAGTTCTGGCTGCAGATAAATGAGAAATTGCAGCGTTCACGAGAACAAACAAATGATTGCGTTCAAATCAAGGATCAGACTTGCATGTCCAGCAGGCAGCAGCTCAAAACTAAACTGTGATACCCTGGTACTTGTTTCAAACACCCCATTCGCTCCAACAACTAAAGCAAAGGGTGAACTCTAATTCAAGCAAGCTCGAAGCAAGCAAATAGCTACACCAAGGACTCAGTCAGAGACAACAAAACTACAAGAGTAAACAACACATCAAATATTTTTTGTTTGGTAGCTTGAGACAGAAAGTGTGGCAACAAAATTATTATAACTGCTAGCTTCGCTTCAGACATTTCTCTCCCTTTTTTGACGAATAAATTTATCCCCCTTTCACTCAACTTCCGGTGAGAAAATCAAATACAATTTTATGCCAAGAAATACTTTTGTGCCGCCTTCACCAAACCTATCTCAGCACGAATTCGGACTAACATTTGCATACCTAAAGAAATTAATTATCTACTATGATCAAATAACTAACACTTATATCTGCAAGGAAAACTTTATAACAGTAAAAAATACACAAAACTAATGAGCTTAATCAACACTGCTATGCCCGATCAATCAAACTGCAAAAGGAAACTATTAGTAAGCACTTAATCCCATGTCTACTTCAATGAATTAATCGCCCCAATTGGCAATTAGCAAGCAACTGACCCTCTTCTACCGTCAACAAACATTAAAATTCCAGCCCTTATGCCTAAACCAATGCGCACAAATGGCAATGAATCATCATTCACTACAATACGCAAAAATCTGCAGCTGACAGCCTAACAGGACAAGACAAGAAGCGGATTCACCAAAAAGATCAAATCTTTCCAGTTTGCGCCAAAATTGGACAAACCAAGATGCGGATTTACCTGGCGCCGGCTTCGCCGCAGGCCGCGGCGACGGCGAGAGGGCCGCCACGCTCTTCACCTCCTCCCCGGCCTTCCCCGACGACCCTGAGCACGGGAAGCAGCTCATCTCCCGGTTCTTGAACACAATTATTACAAATGGCAGCTAATCCTCCAGGAAATTCCAGCTGAAAGACTCAATCTTTTGCCTTGTCTGCTGATCAGCACGGCGAAAGCAGCTAAATTTGGGGAGATTCTGGGACATTGCTGGGGAGAGAGAGAGAGAGGAGGGGAAGTCAAGACTCAAGATGCATAAACAAAAGGGCACCTTCAGACGTTAGTGAGGTCTGGTTACCGGAGGCAATTTTTTGTATTTTATAGTGCGGTTGAAATGTTTCTTTAGGAGGAATTTTGCTGGTGGCCAGTTGAGGTTGTTGTGTTGTCAAGCAAAAGAGACGGTTAACGAAAATAACAAAGATATTTTGCATTTTTTGTTGTTGTAGAAACTAAATTTATAGTCACCAAAAGACAAAAAAGAGTTATGTATTTTATCTTACACTTCGAGTAAAACTGTCATAGTTCCTAGTATCACTTCAGAGTACATACATGGCAGAGCCAATGTTATCAATTTTATGCAGAAACTTAATGGGTTGCTTTAGCAAAGTTGCAAAAGTACATATTAATTGATGTTAATAATATAAGCTATATTATTATAGGATTTGACATGTCTCAATTAAAGTTGGTTTGAGTTGGCCCGAGACAAAAAGGCCGTCTCACTTTTTTTAAAAAAATTCTGAAAGGATGTATGATTCAGGACATTGGCAAAGGTCAAAGTACGGTTTTTTGAATTAAGTTCTATGATAGTGTTTTCATATTGAACTATCCTGTATCTATCGATAATTTGAGGTTTTAAACATGGGGAGAGCACCTTTCTTGCCGGTTAACAGCTAATTGTACACAAAGCTGTACATGAAAAAAAAGGAGCATTACTGCATAATGCATATACGTAATGGGGTAGTATTATTGGAAATGGGAACAAACAAAAAAAAAATAGAGGCATACAAAAAAAATCCTTTTGTTTGTATAGTATGATCATTTGAGTGATCGCCAAAATAAAGTATGAGCATTTGAGAGAAGAGTTACAAGTCGCTTTCAGGACATGACATGTCATGACCAGCTACACGCATCCACCCGTCCGTTCCGTTTGACTAGCTCGTCACCCTGTATTATTTGGTTCGTGTGCATTCCCCGCCTCGAAAGATGTTGGACCGTAATGGCTAGAGAGGGGTGAATCGAGCAGCTACTATTTTTCAACCCCTCGATGGTATTCAACTTATTTTTTTATTTTCATTTCAATAGCTATAGAAGTTATGAAAATAAGAAACATAAACATAGCGAAAGTCTTATATTAAAACCGAGAATCCTCGAGGCAAAACCCTTCTTGGCCGGTCTGACCACCAAGACTTGGCTGATTTGATCGTCTACGGACGGTCTGATCGTCTGAGGCAGCGGTTCACCGCCGGCTGCATGAACAACAGGGCGAGAGATCATAAAACTATCTAATTTTCAATCCGGTGATCCAAGTCCCTTAAGATTTCAACGATGGCTCATCAAAAAAGTCAGGCACCTGTTCCAATCGACGATCGGGATGATCGAAGCTAATATTCCACGAAATGTTTTGGATGAGATTAAGAATGCACAAGAACCAAGGAAATTTGAACTTCAATATAAAAATTTGCTTGTGGATGGATGATGGTCAAGATGACTCTAGATGGATTTCCAAACATCCTAACAAGCTAGATTACAGTAAAAGACCCAAAAAAAATTAAAGGAACACACCAAAATCACAAAGACAACAAAGAGAGAGCAAGAACAAGAGAGAACTCATCTTAGGGCAAACCTTGCTTGGATTGATTCAAGAGATTGTTGGTTTACAACCACTCCACCAAGGAGGATAAAAGCTCATCACTTGAGCACTCAATCAATCCATCTCCTCAAAACCTAGCCTCCTCTATTTCCAATTTCCCCCAATCACAAATTAGAGTTTCTTGGAAGGGTTAAGAGGTTGCAAATCCTGCACCTCTTCCTTTTATAGTGGAGGCTAGGTCCAGAGAGAACCTTATTGGGCGCTCTTTAAACCCACACACAAATGAGTATACACTCACGCACGCTTCTCAAAGTGGGTGACGAACTGGGTCTCTCGAATCCATCTCTTCGTGATCTTTATCTTCTCTTGACCTAAACCGTCTCTCCTTGTGTCGTCTCGTGCTGCGGTTTCTCCAAAGGTCATCAACCTGGTATTTTGGCGAAGATACCAATACCCCTTCTCGATCCTTCTCCGAAGACTGAGTCTGCGACGCCCCGTGTCATTACCCCAAGAGGTAATCACACTTAGGCATACGGATTACTATTCGTTTGCCTAGTAGAACACTGCTCCAACAAATAGTAAGCCATTTATCAGAGATAACGCAGCAGAACAATAAAATAGAAACTGCTTTTTATTACAACAATTGCCACACAGGTCTAGGGTTCTAAATACAAATATTTAATTACAAAGGGGGAAACACTTCCCGCTATTTACTGCTAGGTTCCTCCGACAGTCTGCTAGTCCCACGAGTCGAAAGGGAGCGATCATCTCGCCCTGCTCCTTGTACCCAACGCCCTCGTCACCTGCGGCCTTTTCGGTACCTGCAAAATTCCTCATCCCACTCGGGATAACTCCTGGTCGGATTAGGATCTAAGCAACGGGAGAGATAGCAAGAGTGAGTACTATAGTGTACTCAGCAAGCATTAATAGCTAAAATACATTTGATAACTCTAAATTTCGTCCTTATCAAAATTTCTACCTCTTCTCTTATTCTGAAAATAGTTTTCAAAACTTAGGTTGCAATTTTACTTCTGAAGAGACTACTTGATTACTCGGAGAGAAGAAAGACCCCTAGCGGTTCCCGTAGACTCCAATCCAGGAGACTAGCATGAATTCATGATTTGATAGCACTGTGCAGGCTTGTACCACTTTACCCATAGCTATCCGGAACCCTCTCTGAGCTAGGTCCACCGCATTTCCTTTGATGCGATTTTCAGGTTCAGAATACAAAACGTTTTCCGGTTACGTGATCAAGTCTCCACCCATTACCTTTCGTCGGTGCTGATTTAATCACGCTGCTGACCTTATCATACACCGAGTTCCGGTAATGTTGGTTGGGACGCTACCCAACACTCCACCATGCATTCCTATAACGCCCTGAATCCCCCACTTTTGGACTGTTTACCGGTTTTGGGTTCTTCCCTAGCTCAACTCATGCAATATGACTTGCCCGCTGTGGAAAACATAATCACGTAAAAGGTAACATTTCTGCCCGCTGAAACGGAAAAATGGTTGGTACTGAATTACGGCCTCTGACCGAGTAAGAGTTTTGTTGGTCCTTATATTATAACCATCCGTAAAAAGGGGCACACCTCTTACCTCGTCATCGTCGTCGTCGTCGTATTCCCCCGCCCGGGCCCCCTTTTACCAACCCATTAGCTTTCATTTCTTCCTTTCTTTCGTCTCATTTCTTATCTTCCCAATTTCATCATAATCCAATTTAGTTTTGAGAAAATAGTTTTGATGCAATACAGATATGATAGAGCAATATACAGTTTATATTTGAAATAGCTATGTTTATGAACAAGGAAGTAGCTTACCTTCGTAGAAGAAGAAACGAGAGGTAGTGATGAACTCGATATCAACTATTCCTGTTGGTTCGTCTGCTACAATTATACAACGGTGCGAATAATAAATACATAACTAACTACATAGCAGTAATTATGTGCGACTAGGTGCAGTGTATACTAGTCAGATGATTCTTTTCGTTAGTGGATTTTCATTTAATAACACTTTCGAAACCCTCGCGAGGTTAGCACTCCCCAAGTCCGATCGTTCTACTGATTACTTGCTCTAGGGTTGAAAATGCCTAAGTTCGTGTTTAAACTAACGAGAATAGAAATACTACTCACGCGTACCTTTCATTAAGTCTATTAAATTTTACTCAGCAAAATTCCTAATTAATTATTTTACTTACATCAACATGCTATTATTTAATTTTCTACAAATACTAGGGATCGCTTTAATTTAATTAAACTAGCATGATTAAAACATTTCAACTCACCTGACTAATTGCCAAAGATGAACAGGTTTGATACACACGCATTTTTACTTTCTATTAACAGAATTAATGGTAGTTTATTTTACTTTAACAAATATTCAACCGACGGAATTATAAGAATGGTTAGCAGGATGCAACCTAAGTGGGTTCATTTAATCACATAATTACGAAAGGCTAACAACTATTAATTTTATTTCAAATTCCTGTTGTTACAAACATCAATTACCAAAATTTACTGGAATTCATACAATTTTTCTTATAATTTTCCTACACCACTTCCTAAACCTAATTTTCTAACCCAATCCCACCTAAAACCCTAATCCTAATGTTACTTCTACCTAATCTCTACCACCAAATCCCTAATTACCCTACTTCCTCTCTCCTCACCCACTCTACTCGGCCGACACAGCCCCCATTCCATTCCAACCGAAGGCTCTCAGGCTCAGCTGTTATCTTCCTCACTCTCCCTCTTCACTCCCCAATCTTCTTCTCTACTCTCCCATGGCACCAAGCTCCTATGGCCCTGGCCCCTCCCCGACGCCTCCTCTCTCCAGCCGGCATCGGCACCTAGCGCCACCGCACGTCCACCATCCTGCTTGCCCGACTGCTTCCTCCGCTCGGCCCGGCCCCCATGGCGCCGCCGGTGTCGCCTCAGCCTCCCGGCTCGCCCAACAACGCCGCTCGGCTCCCTCGCGCCCAGGTTCCCATGGCGCCTCCTCCCGCCAGTGATGCTGCACCGCCGCCGATCTCCAGGTCCGCCTCTGCCGCATCCTCGGCGCCTTTGGCTCCAGATCTGCCGCCACCTCCTCCTCCCAGTTTGGCTCGCCCATGCCGTAGCCACTCCCGGCTCTTGCACCACCGCAGCTGCCATCACCACCTCCTGCTCCCAGCCCCACGCCTAACGCCGCCGCCCTCGGCCCTCCTCTCATGGCGCCGCTCCTCAGCATGGCCTGGGGCCAACGTCGCCTCGGCCCGCCTCTGCTCCCCCTACGGCTTGGCCTACGGCCGCCGCCTAACCCCTCTCTAACCTCTCTTTTGTTCTTCATTAAATTGATTTTAGCATTGTGGTTGAATTAAGTTCTGATGTTAGCTGATTTTCATGCATGTATGCAATGGTGATTGACTGGAGATGGAGGTGGCTACTGGGGATGGGCTACTGCCTATGTTGCCACAATTGCACTGAGGTATCCATCCCCTTTTCCTTTCTAACCCAGACCCTCCCCTTGCTCTGTGATGGAAATATGGTGAACTGAGAGCTACAAGTTGGTGCTGCTGTGAGATGTTCTATTTGTGAATGACGTGTATGAGTGCAGTGCCTACCGAGGTATAACTGGGGTTACCTCTAGTTGGGATTTTGGGGTAGAGGAAGAGGATGGTAGTGCCAGCAGTGCTAGTGCTCTCCTCTTGCTCCACCTTGTCGATCTGGCGTGGTTCTGGTGGTCGTCGATGGTTCAACATCGTCGCTGCTGCCACCCTTGCTCTTCGGCTTCTCCTTGGCTCCCTGGCTTCCTTCCTCCTCTTGCTCCCTTCCTGGTGTGGTCTTGGGCTTGGGAGGGTAGTGGGTGATGGATGGTGGTGATATTGCTTATTCTTGTTGGTTGTGCTGGTTGTGGTTTTGCTTGATGGCTTGGTGGGGGTGGTGGTAAATGGTGTGTGATGTTTGGCTTGAGCTCTGGTAGGGCTGGGTTTCTTGGTCTTGTGCTTGTGCTTAGGCTGTGAGGAAGGATGGCTTGTGTATTTGGGGTGAGAAGAGCCTTGGTTGAATGGGGGCTTAAGAGGGAGGTTTCGGCTGTCCTTATCCCCTACCTGTGCAAGATTTTTTTTGGGGTTGCTCTTATCCCTCAGCACTGTGCATTTCCCCTTTTACCATTCCTATTCTTTTTATTACTATGATCCTATCCCCTGGTCTTCCTTTTGCCTTTGCTTAATCTCCCTAATTACTACTCCCTTCCTGAAGGCTTGATTGGTTCAGTACTTCACTTGAGGCTTCTAGCTCTTGGTGGACAGTGGATGGTGGAGGGTAGTGGGTTTGGTTTTGTGGTAACTTATGTGCTGCTGGTGAGAATTGAGGCTTATCAGAGGGATGTATTTTGGCTTGCTTCCTTGTGGCATGCTGGTGACCACTGTGCCCCTTGCCTTATCTCTATTGCCCTCTCACGATACTATTGAGACAAGGACCTGTTGGTCCATTGGTTACTAAATGAGAATGCATTGTGAAGCTTGGGCTTGCACTGGTGGCTTTGGGAAGCTTTGAGAGAATGAGGCTTTGTATGTGGGCCTGTGGGACCCTATGATGCTCCGACTGAGGGTATGATTTAATGGGATGTGCATTGTGAAATTATACTGCAGTTGCAACAATTACAAATGGTGGGTGTTGGATTCTAATAATGCCGTATGATGAAACCCTTGGAAGAAAAAGGTGCCTATTGACTCTGGTTTGCCTGGCTATCTTGATTAGCAAAGGGGCCGACTAACTCGGGTTGGTTAGGGTACCTTGGTGATCAAGGGATTGACTGACCTAGGTTGATATGGGGATCCTATTGTACTTCGGGAAATTCTGACGGCAACCTCTCTTCATTCTAACTATCAACTATTGCCTTCGGTTTTTGCTTACTACTTTCTAAGCTTTTGGTTGTATGGAAAGGAGAGGTGAAGGATGATAGAATGAGATGGCAAGAAAGGCTTCGATGAAATGAATGCAACAACATTGAATTGTAATTTAATTTTCTTTTGTAATTAACATTGTAATTGTTTGTAAAAATAATACTGCATCTATTGTTGGGTTGTAATATTTTAATTCTGCTCTGTAAACGGACTGTTGTAAAATCTTTGAGGTTGAAACCTTTTTATATTCATTGATGTTTTGAGATGTTGATATCACAATTATAAAATCAAGTGTGTTAATTATGCGTTGATCACTGTTTGATGGATTTTTATTTATCGTTAATTATAGATTATTATTGCTTAGTTTAACTTAATTACGTGGGTTCTCACAGAGTCCAATTGTCATGAAGCAATCCCATGCTTCGTCATGTATAGGTTGATCAATGGCTCTCTTTATGTCGGGAATTCTCTCCTATCCGGCATCCTTCATCATTCTGGACCTCGGCCTTCCTAACATAGTTCTGATCATCCTCGCTGTTAACCGTCATTAACTCCAAGCCATCTGCACAACAATAGAACAAGAAATCGATTCCAGACACAAGTTCTTCGCAACTTGACCCACGTAAGCCAAAACATACATCATGCACCATATATGCACTGAAACTCAAGACTTTAGCCAAATCCACGAAGTTCACTACCTTCACGATGCATGGACAACCTCTGGCCAGTCGGATCGCCACCCACGGTCGGTCTGATCGCTAGCCATCTGGTCTGACTGCTCCCTAGCCGGTCAAACCATTGAGACTTAGAAAAAATTTCTAAGTCTCCAGACTTTCACTCTCTCTGGAATTTTCAAACTCTATCTAGTTTTCCCTCAAAACTTCATTTTCAATGAGACCAAGTGCAAACGCATCCTCTCACATCCCTTCACACGTGATTTTTGGCCGATTCCAAAAATTCGCAATTCCATTTTTCGACTTGTCGATCACAAGATGTGGTCGGTCCGACCGCCAGGTTCCTGGCCGGCCAGATCAAGCAATTTCTGGTCTGACCTCCTGACCCTAACAACAGTTTGAAACTTCCGAAAACAAGGATTTCTCCAAACGTCTCGACGCTATTGCTAATTATTCAGCACATAAAAATTATGATCATATGTAATACCAGTAGTGAGCCTAGGAGGATGAGAGTGAATGTTGAGATCAATTTTACCAAATTACCTAGTCAACAGATAAAGAGAGACAGATAGAGAGAGAGAGGTAGAGAGAGATAGAGAGAGAAGAGGATAAGTTCAAGCCCACCAGTTCTCTCTCCTCCCATTCCATTTCTTCCCCATCGATGGCAACCAAGCCAAAGCTCCCCACAACCCAAGCCTTCTTCCCCTCTGCTAACCAGCAAGCAAGCCAACCCACCTTTCCATCTCAAGCCCACTGCATAGAGCAACCAAAGGAGAAGAGGAATATAGTAGGCTACCTGGGGTGGAGCTTGGGTGGCGGCAACACTTGGGGGAAGCGGCCGGCGGCCAGAGGCCGAGCTGGCCGATCCAGCGTGAGGCGGCATCGGCTTGGGGAGTAGCTGGTCGGCGTGTGGGAGGAGCCGAGAGGCGGTGGGCGAGCGAGCCACAAAGAGACGAAAGCGCTGGGGCCCGATCAGAGGCAGGGTGCTTGTGTGAGCCGACGACAATGGGCGGCAGACGGAGGCGGTTCGACAAGGCGAGCCGAGGAAGAGCGGCCACGGGAGAAGGATGCAGTGGTTAAGAAGAGGAGGAGGCGCCATCGAGGCCGAGCGGAGGAGTTTCGGCGCGAGCCGAGAGAGGCGGCGCTGGAGGGAGCCACCGGCGCGGGCGCAAGGTGGCGCTGGCTGAATCGCCACGGCCAAGAGGAGCGGGCCGACACAAAGGCTGGCGCGGCTGCTTCGCCGAGCCGACGGGAGGCGGCTCCGGCGAGAGGAGGCGGCCTGCCGGGAGAACCATTGAGGGAGAGGGAGAGAATGAGAGTGAGAGAAGGGGGGGGAGGTGGGAATGAGGCTAGGGCTCGGGAGGCTTCAGCCCAAAGAGAGAAAAGGGGAGGAGAAAAGAAAGAAGAGAAAGGAGGAAAGAAAGAAAGGAAATGAAAGAATTTGGGCGCGCACATAAAATTTTATTTGCAAGGCGGAGGTTCGGGAACGACGTCATCCGCACGTTACTCCGCTCCGCTTGGTTAACAGACAAGTGCATAGTAGAGCGATAGCCTGTAGGTGTTATGAAGTCTGTGATGTTTGTGTGATATGATGATGCTTACATGGAAATGGTTACATGATGATGCTTACGTGGTAATGTCTAGGTAATGATGCTTACGTGGTAATGTTTAGGTAATGAAACACGGTAACGTTTAGGTAATGATGCTTACACGGTAACGTTTATGTGATGATGCTTATGTGATAATGTTTATGTGATGATGCCTATATGGTAATGTTTACATGAGGACGCTTACATGATAATACTCGTGATGATGCTTACATGGTAGTGTTTACATGAGAATGCTTACCTGGTAATGTTAAATGATGATGTTTACATGATAATGGTTTCATTTTGATGGCAATGATGATGGGACAAGGTGAGCAATGAGACTACCTTGTTAATGATGACAATGATGAATCATGTTAATGACAATGGACATGTGCATTTGCATCATGGCAAGAATGCATGAGCTAGGTCAGTGAGAAAGTCATGTAACTAATCCGGTAAGGTCGGTGAGAACGTTGCATGACTAGTCTGGTGTGCTCTAGATGAAGTCTTGCATCTGTAGGGACTAAATGAAGTTCTACAATGTAAGGACCCCATCCTAACGAAGATGGGGGAAGAGTATTTCATCGACGGGTGAATACTCTGCGGTACCGGTATCAGCTGATGAGATGCATATGAGCATGAGCATGATGATGCATTTGCATACATAAGCAAATGAGTATGTAGAATGGTGGTGCATTGCACTAAAGGAAAGTTAGAATGGAAATAATGTAATGGATGTGTTTATGTTTGAGTGTCAATGATTATCGTTTAATTATCTGCTTGTTGAGTCTTCAGACTCACCCTTACTTGTTAATGTTTTTTTAGGTGATCGCTGCAAGTGACATGCTTCGGAAAGAGGGAGTAGATCGTCCACGTCACACGTAGTCTCATGCAAACATTTCTCTCTAGATATTTTACTTTTATTGTTGTAATATGTTCAATTGTTAATTTGGCTACGCAAAATTTGTAATGATTATGTGTAGTGGTAGCATTTCAGACCCAACTGACGTGTCTGAGTGTTACATCATATCCATATGATCTCCACACAAGATCTTTAAGATCAATCTGGGAGCCGACCTGCTAATCCCGACGCCATGGTTACAGTTTTTATTGTAGCTTGGAGATGCATGCCACGCTGTACAGAAATGCAGATGGTTCTAGATGGTACAATCAAAGAGCGTACTGCTGTTATATATAAATATACAACGTTATTTCCTCGGCTGGGTCGTGGGTGGATGAAGCGAACGATGAACCGTCCCATGCATCGCAGTGACTCGTCGATCCAGACCTGACATTAGTTTTTATCTGAAACCGCGTTGATTCACATCGTGCGTACGTTCTCGCAGAGTCACGCACTCCAGAACGATGTGAATTACCATCGAGCAAGCTGCAAGCATGCGTCGCTACGATGTTTGATTTGATATGGAGCGGAGTGCGTAACGTGTGGCTGTTTGGTATGGCTTCTGCTTCCAGCTTTATGGTTGAAATGGGTAGAGCCATGTCAAACGCTGTGGCTCCGAAAAATTCGTAGAGCGAACTGGCATGGAGCGCAGCGGGCTGCAGTAGAAAAACCGCGGAAGCAGCAGCTGGGAGGGTAGCGGGTGGCTGTTGCTCTCGATCGATCCGCACCGCCGAGAAACTCTCTCGTTTGCATGCTAGCTCCGTAGAGCTCGACGCAAGATGGAGCCATCGTCTCGACCCGTCTGCGGTGCTCGCGTCTCACACGTGTTCCTCGTCGGACGTCGGCGACAGGGAACTACAAGGAGAGATGGACATGCATGGTCGCGTCACCGTCGGGATGACAGGTCAGTAGGACGCAGCGTCAGCTCGCAGGCAAATTAATTATTGTCAGTTTGTATCGGAGGAGGAAAAAAAATAACTGTACCATTAAGAAGCGGTGGACACAAACGACACCTAAGTACCTGTTGTCACTCGTCGTTGTACATGAAAGTTAGAACGGAAAGCGACTGATTTTGCAGTTCGTAAATAAAAAATGACATGCGCAAAAAATTAAAAAAAAACTGTAATGGGCCCGAAGTCTTCTTACAAGATGGGCCTAGAGGCCCATGATTTCCTGAGAGATGGGCCCAAGGCTCAACTCAAACCGGAAGGCGCACCCGTCCGGGCCGCGTGGTCTTCCGCGCCGGCGACCAATTTCGTCCTCTTCGCCGGAGGTCCTCAGCGTCCGCATCGTCTCGCTCGACTACTCCATCGCCGCGCCTGGTGCTTACTGAATTCGCTCTGTGGTGGCCGCAGGCGAGGAGGTGGAGGAGGCGCCGGTGGTCAGGATCTACGCCTCCACCCCCGCGGGGCAGAAGACTTGCCTCCACATCCATCGGGTGGGTATACCAGCTTCTCTGTGGCCTTACTGTATGTGCAATTTTCTCTTTTTCATATGAGTGGCGAGGTAGTTTCGGTTTCACGTTTGGTTGCAGCTTTAGCGGAATTGGCAGTAGCGAGTGCCACTGTGTGGCATTGTAACGCATTTTGTCTGCACTCGAATGTGCTCCTTACTGTAGTCCGAGCCTTTCGGTGAACGTCATGTACGATAGGGTATGTGGCACAGCTGGAGCATGCGGTGGTCCTGCTTCGATTTGAATTTGAAAATTTGGAGCAAACATGCTCTGTCTGTGTGTGTGTGACGCAACAAATTTGTATTTTGGCAGTCCAATTTCAATATGTCAGTTTGACAGTTTTGGATCACGGATGCTGTTGGTTTGGTCTCATCAGTAGTTCCTTCCATTTCTCTATTTTCGTTGAAGATGTGTGCATTGCTTGTAGCAATTCTAATTTTACTTGTGCCCATTGCAATGCTTTCTTATATTATGTTTAGGAGAAGTACAGGGCACTGTGTAACAGCCTCAGCCCTAATAAACAGTAATAAGGTGCTGTTCATAGCATCACTGTTCATTTTGGCAAATTAGGTAACATGTTACAATTTATTTTTTCCCAAATTTCTAATTACAAACTCTAACTTGATCAAAACTTCAAAAGGAAATACCACTCAATGTTGGTATTAAGACTGGGAGATATTTTATTTAAAAGCCGATGAATTATTATGGCCAAAAATAATTTTTGTTGAATTTTTAGAAATTATTTGATTTTCGTAAAAATAATTGTCTTTAAATAAAACCTATTCGGTCTAAATGAATTATTTATGTATTTATAAAGAAGAAACAATGGTTTAAAATTTTATTTGGGGAATATATCATCCCAAAGAGCAATTCGCAAAATTTCCTAATTTTACAAATTTATTTGATATTTTTAAAGGCCCGGTCAAACCTTTTGAAAGTTTAAACTGGGCTGGTCAACCCTCTCGGTCTAAACTCAAACCAGGCACTGTAGCGACTCGGCCCCAAACCCACTGGTCCAACCGGAGCGACTTGGTCCAACCCTGTCACGTTCGCTCGCGCGGCCTCAGACTCCCAGCGAATCCAGGTCGTCGAATTCCTCACGAACAGGCCAGATCCATTGGGCCGTTCGGACCACTCCAAACCACCCTCCAATTTTGACCGTTGGATCTAAAACGTGCGGCGCGCGATCTCCAGGCAAAGCCATCCCTAAATGGCCGAAATTGAAAAGCATCTGGGCCGTTGAATTCTCAATGTGTGGCCCTGATCTTTTGGGCCGTTCAGACTGGCCGGAGGTACTCAGCGAAGATCTACCGTTGAAATCTGATCGGACGGACCACAGCCATTAGGCCGTTCGGACCGTCCGGACCTCCCGTCATTCCTTGCCGTTGATGTGAGAATTAACGGTGATCCCCTTTTTGGGCCGAAACTCACCAGCGCGCCTTAGATCTTGGGCCGTTGAAGCAAAATCGAACGGCTCTTATGGGTTGTGCCGTTCGGACCACCCGGAGCTCCCCTCCATCTTAGCCGTCCATTGGAGATCGCACGGCCCCTATTGCTAAATACCGGTTCAGTGTTGTTTGCCACCGCATCGCAACCACTCTTTTCTGATCGAACGGTGGCATTTGTACCTCGGTGCGTGTTGTGCATGGTGAGGCGCCTCGGGACCCGCGTTTGATGGCGTTCTTTGCTCTCTCTTCTTTGCACGCCGTCGACGCTATTCTCGCCGGAGCGGTGGTCAAGCACAGTGAAAATAAGAATATTCTCTTGATATTTATCCTTAGTGCCACTTCATCGCCTCTAGAAATTTCTCGCTTGCTCTAGTGGCTCCAACACTATATAAACCCTCTTGACTTAGTCACGCCATTGTTGACCTAGAGGAGCTCTCTAGCTTTGTCTCCTTCCCGGTGAAGCCTTCTTGTTCTCACCCTTGTTCAACTTTGGAGCATGCCTAAATCTCATGTTAATATGATTTTGGACATCTTTTGTAGGGTTGAACTTAGGGTTTTTCTCGGTCAACTTGAGCTAGTGGAACACCACCTTGGTGGAAACCTCATACTGGTGAGTAGATTCCATTCTTGCCTGTCCAGAATGTATATGGTGGTCTTAAAGCCTAAGCTCCATCACTTTCTTTTTGGTCAGCCTAAAGAAAAGGACATTGGATCTTTCCTGTTGACCAAGAACTTGATCTTTTCTTCTCTAACCCTAACTGGTAAGTTTAGACCTTGCCTCCTGTTAGCCTAAGCTCTCTAAGAACATCACTAACTCTCATGCATCATTCACTTGCTCATGTGATGTTCCAAACTTCTTAAACTGAAAAGTTATTTTTATAACTTTTCGGTCTTTCATATCGTTTTCAAAACTTAAGATTTCTCTTACTAGTGTATCATCTTATCTAAGTTCTAGGGAAACCCTAGCAGCACCCGTGATCTTTCTTCAAAGTCTTATGGTCACCAGTTCATTTATTATTGCAATTCCCCCTTGTTAGTTATTGTCGGCCCAACCGACAAAAGGCTCACTTTTCTCTTTCTTTCTGTAACCGGGCAGTTAAGGTTTGCATGGTTGGGTTGTGGTATTAATCACCCTCCAGATAGCCTTAATTTCCATTTAGGGTCTTCATTTTGTGTATTTCTTCTAAATAGCCGAAATCTGGAACGGGATCCTTTGCTGTTTTGACCAAATCGACAAAAACTCACTTTTTCTTTTTCTTTCTGTAAACCGTGCAGTTAGGTATAGCACTAATGGGTGATGATATTAATTACCTCCTAGGTATCTCTAACTCCACTTTTAAACTCGGTCTTGTGTAGTTTTTCCAAGCCAAGCGAAAATGGTAAGAGGCTTCTTCTTGTTTTTGTTGTAGAAACAAACCGACAACACCTACAAAGAAGAGCCCACTCTATTAAATTGCTATTAATAGGTATTAAATGCCCAGTTAGGTCACGGCACTGGTATAAATACACTTAGCTCCAGCACCATATTTCATTTATATGATCTTTGGCTAGGCCAGTAATTTATTTACTAGTTGCCTGTTCGATTTCAAACATCGATTAATCGTAGCTCAAATCCAAACTTTAAACTGTGGTAAATAGTATTAATAAAGATTAGTTATAGTTTACTATTCTTAATTAAATTAATATACCTAGCATGTTGCTAATGATGCAATTATCCTTTGACCATGCATTCTTTCTATGCATATTGTTCTCTGTTTCTTTTCCCGGGTTCATTGGATTTTATTTTCTTTTAGATACTGGTTCTTCTGAGATTACCGAGTCTTTTGTTGAGCAGCAAGAACCTGAGCAAGAGGTTATATATTACTACCAAGGCAAGCTACCTCTCTGCACCATATTGATCCTACTCTTTTGAACTATAGAATTACAAAATACAGTGATAACTGTTGCATGCTAATTCCTTAAAAATTTACTTATGACATGTGTAGTATCTAGTTACGACCTATAACTTGTGACTTACCTTAAATGTGATCATACACTCAACCTAAGGTAGTTTGTGGTATTATAATAATTGGTTTTTAACTTTTGCTTAGCCATGCAGTCCATAGAACGGTAGTGTTTGGCAAGCTTATCTTGTCAAACCTGGGAACAACAAATAAATTTTATTTATTTTGATTCCTTGATCAGTTTATCTAAATCTAAAATGACTCTAAAATCTTGTTGCTAAGCTTATTTCAAATTTGGACAAGTGGATGCTAGTGATGGTGCCTTGTGCACGAGAATTGGGAAATGTGGATGTCTTGTCTGAATTGATTAAGGACTGAACTCTGACAATCTAATTCAAGCCCCAACGTACTTCCACACGCGGTGTATGGGCCTTTGTTTGGTTAAGTAAAGGGTTAATCTTTGTTGAGTTGGAAACAGGAGAGTAAGGACATGTGTATTGATTTCATATGGCATAGATGCTTAAGTCTTCGGGCCGTGTCATATGCCATGTGGAGTTTATATCTATATCAGATGTTCTTAGAAGGGTGAGGGCGTAGATATGTTCCATCACATGTACGTACCTTCAGGGCCCCGACTGCGGTCTAATATGTGCAGTTATGCATGAGTTCGCATTTAATTGATTGGGTCGGCATTCCCGGCACAACATGTGGGCCCCGGTTGAATAGATGCTACCAGTCGTTGTTTAAGCGGGATTAGTCGCACATGGGTATTCCAACTCAATAGTGTTAACTTGTTGAAAAATACCAAATCTTAGTCTCCTCGACCGGCACACCAAAGACAGTGTGCTATTATTCCGGAGGCTTACGGGCTAACTAAGTCGTGTGGGTAAAGATGTACACCCCTGCAGGGTTAAAACTATTGAATAGCCGTGTCCACGATTCTGACGATACTTGAATTGGTGTCACTGTATAGATTTTGTTCTAAGTTTGGTTTGGGAATTATTTGGCATAATGGTTGTCATGCACGGTTAATTGTGAGCTATGACTTACTATTGCTACTGTTTATGTTTATGATTCCAATTACTCATTGTTTTGGTCCAAACTGGTTTATTAAACTTGCCTTGTCAAAACTTAGCAACTGTAGGTTAAGATGTATCGCTTTCTGCAAATTGAACCATTATAATCTTTCTATTGTTGACCTTATGCATGTAAAATTTCTATTCCTTTGTATAGGGTCTATCAAACACTTTCTTTTATTAGTTTGTGTAAGTCTTGCTGAGTACCTTTCGTACTCAAGGTTTATGACCTCTTGTTGCAGGTGAAGATGGTTATCTTTATGAGATGCCCGTTAGCGCCGATCTGGGTGACGCTAACGAGTAATGCTAGTTCTAGTCTCCACGCAATAGCTCATGGATGGGGCCATTGGTGGTTTTGGTTGTTTCTTTTGCTTCCATTGTTGAAATTTTTGTGATGACCAAAGTCATCTGTTATCAGAGCAAATTCAGTTATTTGTAGCAACCGAACCCAAACTTGTAATCTGTAATGTATAATTATGTGAATGTATGACTTGTATGTGGATGATGCCATGTTGTTTAAGGATGTATGCTAATAGTCACTAATCACAGGAACTATTGCATGACATATATCCAGAACCTGAATGTTGGAATTGTTACTTGTTATCATTATGCTTCTAGTATGATTTTTAATAAAGGAATTGCACTGTTCCTTAATTAAGAATTATGCTACCAGTATAATTTTAATTCGGCACATTCCAATATTTGAGGGTCTTACACATTGTAGGTTAAAAATTTTGTGCTTCCTCCATAACTGGAAATAGAACTCCAATTGGGAATCCTGAAACAATTTTGTTGTTGGTGACACAGTAGTTAGCCATAAGAATTCAAACTCAGTACCCATGTCTTCTGCCCTAGATGAATTTTTGCGCTTTCCTGTTATTATCCTCGATGGGCTAACTGAAATTCAGGTGTCACATTGTCCACTTTATTTGTTTTTGAGTATTATTCTAGGAGACTAAGTCCATATTACACCTCTAAACTTTGGTCCGAGTCCAAAAAACCCCCTTTGAACTCTAATACCGTTTGGTTTACACCTTCGAACTTTCAATACCAGATCACCCCCACCCCCCAACCCAATACCACCTGGTTTCAAACTGATGTGGCATCCAAATCATCAAATGAGCCAACGTGGCCAGATGAGTCAAGAAATGAAACCCCCCCAAAAAAACGGGCTCAGTGCTGACGCCACCACGCTCGCATGTGGGGAGCTCAGTGCGGCGCCCGTGGAAGGAGCTGAAGGCCGGGAGCAAGGGTGTCGAGCTCAGGTGATGGCAGATCCGGCAGTCATCGGATCCCGCGATGGGTCTTGGGGCGGCTTCGATGGCGAATCTGGGATCTGGAGCTCGTCGGCGGATCTGGGAGCTCGAGGGAGGAGGTGTGGGCCCTCCTGCCTCTCGACTCCTCCCTCGTCTCCCCCCCGCCGCCGCCCCCCGCCTTCATGTCACCACGCCACCACCTCCATTCGAGAAGGGCGGAGAGGGAGAGGGAGAGGATGGTGGAGGCACCTGGGGAGGCCCAGCACCAACACCAGCCCTCGTGACAGGTGGAGGTGGCGCCGTGGAGGTACAGTGAGTGCCTGCGGAACCATGCGGCCCGGCTAGGCGCGCACGTGCTAGACGACTGAGGTGAGTTCATGCCGTCCACCGGCAAGGCCGGTGGCTACCTGCTTCTTGTTCGCATGGAGCCAGCGTTGGGCGAGCAGGAGGAGGCTGAGGTGGACCAATGGGCAATGAGGTGGTGGAGGGTGAGGTTGGGGACGAGGGAATGCAACAGAAAGGGATGGAGAGGGTGGAGAAGAAGGTGGGGTGGTGGTATATGGGCCGGAGGCAGCCGAGCGAAGAGGCGGCGACGCCAGGAGAGAGTGAAGAGGAAGATTGATTTGGGAGGAATCAAGCACTATTTATCTGATTTGTGTCTGACATGTGGGCCGTGATGCCACCTAGGCGATAAAACCAGGTGGTTTTGGCCCGAGGGGGTTGGGTGATCTGGTATTTGCAGTTCGAGGGTGTAAACCAAACAGTATTAGAGTTCATGAGGTTTTCTGGACTCGAACCAAAGTTCAGGGGTGTAATATGGACTTATTCCTATTCCAGGTTCATGTGCACACTGTAGTTTATTGAATCTTAATTTTTTTCATACTTGATGTTTGTGTTAGATTTTGGAGAGAAGAGATATTTTTGCTATTCACAAATGTGCGTCCTATTCATTATTGGGAAAATATATATAGACAATATTAGTTGAGCCTCATGGGCTACATGGGTCAAGAGAAAGACTACTAATATGCACAAGACACTTAGTACACCTTTCAAACTCAAGATGGTTAGGAGGATCTGATGCAGTGAGTTTGAGTAGATGAAGCTGATGTTGTTCTTGAGTCCGAGCCTTAGTGAATGTAACATCCCAATTTTTAGAGCTTTAAAAATCATTTAAATAGTTGGTAGAGAGAAAATTCACCATTTGGATTTATTCGAATTTAGTTCAAAAGCTTAAACTTGGACTTTAGTGACAAAACAATTTAATATGAATAATTCCAACATGAACAATACTCAAAATTATTTTATTTGGATTCTATGAGTTTGGATATATTTTATAGAATTTTCTGGAATTTTTCCAAGTTCATTTGCTATTTTCCATTGCTTATTTGAATTTCTGCTATTTTCTAAAAAGGAAAAACCTATTTAAATCTCCAAAACAGTCTTGGGCCTAAACCCACTTCCTTCCCCGCCTTGTATTTGCAGTAAAATGATGTACACTTGCTACCTTCACGACATGGGGACCCCCTGTCACCCTCTCTCTCTCTCACCATGACCCCGCCTCCGGCCTCTGCGCCGCGCCAAGTGGGCCATGACCCTTCTTCCTCGCCGCGTTCTTCTCCGCAGCGGGCCTTGCTACAAGAATCGCCATGGAAGCTCACAGGCGAAGCCGTCAACAGCGCCTAACCGCTCCGCGTCCTCCGCACGTGTGAGCACGACGCCCACGACCACACCACCACCTCCCCACGACCTCCTCGTCCCATGGCCGTTACGCCCACGACGCCTCAACCGCCGCCACGACCTCCACGTCGCCACGCGCATCTCGAGCTCCCGGCCCCTATAAAGCCACCCTGCCGCCTTTGCCCCTTTCCAAGGACCCCAACCCACACCTCCTCCCGAGCCCCAGCCACGCGCAATTTGAGCTTTTAGAGCTTCTGCCACGGTGGAAATTCTTCGATCTGTGCCGCCGCCGCCGCCAGCGTCGACATCGAGTGCACCGCCGTGTTCGCCATCACCTCCTCCACCTCCCGGACCCCTTCCCGACGCCAATACCTCGCTGGAGCGCCGTCACCGTCGAACCCGAAGCTTCGCCGCCGCTCCAACCTCGCCGCCGGCCGCCACCGTCGTTTTCTCGCACCGGTGAGCACACCCCTAGGATCGCATTAGCGCCCTCTTCACGCCAGTACCACTCATTTTCGCCGGCGAGCTGTCACGGGACCCTTGGAATCGCGGCGCCACCACCTCGCCGCCGCCCACGCCACCTCCACCCCATCGCCTCGCCTCGGCAGGCACGCGTGGCGTGGCAGCCACGTGGGTGCCGCGTCAGCGCCACGCAGGCACGGGAGCGCCACACCAGCCCAGCCCCGATCCAGAGGCTCGGTGGACTTGGTCCACCGTGAGCCGTGTCACTGACATGTGGGTCCCACATGTCAGTTTTTATTTTAATTCTTTTAATTCCCGGAAATCCTTCGCTGACGTCACCTTGCGCAATAATTAGAATTTCCTTTAGAAAAATAATTCGGGAAATTGTTAAATAACAGATTTAGGTTTAAATTTGTAAAATTCATAACTTTTGCATCCAAACTCCAAATTGGGTGTTTCAAATTTCTAAATTCATATAAAATTAAGATCTAGCTAATCAAATCAAAATTATTTAAATTTGACTTTTGTTTAAATTTAGAAATTCATTTAAAATTCAAGAGATAGGTTAAAACTTGTAAAGTTCATATCTTTTGAATCCCAAATCCAAATTTGATGATTTAAATTGCTAAAATCTTAGAAAATTATTGTCTAATTAAATAACATATAATTTTGTAATTTGGAGTTCAGTTTAGTTTTAGAATTTAGAATTTATTTAATTTCCAAATTTAGGTTAAAATTTGTAAAATTCATAATAATTGAATCCTAACTCCAAATCCATCCATTCAAATTTCTAAATTCGTCTAAAATCCAGATCTATTTATTGGAGATTTTTAATTATTTTATTGGAGTTATTTGCTTCTGGTTTTTATTTAGTTTTGTTTGTTTGTGACGTTATGAGTAGACTTTTATTTGTTGGAAGAGTTGAAGAAGAAGGACCTTTCCAAGACCAAGATCAATTCCTAGATCATTTTCAAGGCAAGCTATGCCCTTGACCATTTTGCTTCCCAGTTTTATAAAAGTATTTTAATTCAAATTATCGCATCTTAATTCAAGTATTTATTTAAAAGCTTTTGGGTGCGAGTTAATTCCAAATTGATATGCCTCCTTGTGTAATTGTTATGCCTTGATTCCTTGTCACCCTAGTTGATAATTAGTTGGTAATATTGTAGCACCAACGTGGGTTGGTTAGTTCGCGATTAGATTGCTTAGCCATGCCACGACTCACTTGTCATGTATATCTTTGTTATAAATTGACTAAGTGAATATGGCTAATGTGAACAAACTGTGTGTACTATGTGTCTTTGTGGCATATGTTGCACTTAAATCAACCGGTGGTAAAAGGTTTTGGACCGAGGCAAGGGGTGGATTGTGTGAAAGGGTGGACTGTGAACTGTGTGGACTGTGTGAATTATAATAATCTGTGTGTCTATGTGATTTAGTTAGCTGGAAGTCTTGCCTTGGTCGATTAAGGACCTCACCATGTGCTCCATTGAACTGAGCTTCCTGTACGACCACATGCCTGTTTTGAGACGGGCCTAGCATAGTAGGATAAGGTATCTGAAATGCTTTGTTATGATTAGTGTTAGCTACACTAATTGTATCTTGTGGGTAAAGTGTACAAACTCGCAGAGTGTAACTTAATCTATTCGAATAGCGTCATGATCATGGACAATGCTCGGGGATTTGACACTAGGGGTAGATTTTCATAAAACTGTGTGGGAAGGGAGCTATGTGATTCAATCATCTAGCTATGTGAATAACCTGTTAGGCTGTGTGTGTGTCCTTGTGAAATAACTTGTTAAAATTATTATTGTCTAGTTGTTTTACCTGTCTTTAATCTATTATTGTATTCAATTGCAAAAGTTGCATTTATGCAAAAGAGCCACAAAATGCCTTCCTTTGTAAAAAGCCAGCATATATGTATATTTTGCATCTCTGTGGTGTGGCTTATGATACGGTGTGTACTCACGCTTGTTTTGACGAATCAAGCAGAGGAGGAGTCTTCACCAGCATTCGAGGACGAGTACATCGAAGGTGCCTAATCGTGAGGTCTTGATCCCAGTCGGTTGCCTGTGGCGAACCGATGGGGTGCCACTACCGTTTGTTTCATTTCGCCGCTTTATTTCTCTGTTAGCCTGCGAGGCTCAATAGTTGTAAACTCGACCTTAAGGTCAAAACCATTATTTGTTAATCAAAGTTAATCGCTTATGTTATTATTCGCTTGTATGGATCGATTGCCATCTTTGTTGACTTGTGTGCACTAGCATGATCTCGGCTAGTGCAAGATAACACTGAGGGTCCCGAACCGTAATTTTGGGTCTCGACAAAAGTGGTATCGAGCCAAAGTTGATGTAGGACTAGACCTTAGTTAGATTGGCCGTTTAGGTGTCCAAATTATTTTCTAAAAGAAAATTAATCTATAAGACTAAAGGAATTGCTTAACTCCTCTTATATCTCTCTTGACTCATCTATTGCTGTAATTTCTCTCTTCTCCCTGCTGTTTTAACGTGGTTCTTACCTCTTGTCCTTCGTGGCAGATGCCTTACCTTCAGACCTTCGGAGATTGCAACGGAGGACTTGCCGCAGAGCTGTGGAAGCTGCTGCAGACACTTGGAGGCTTCGACTGCCCAATGTACCGTGGCAGCAAGTACATGGTCAACGGACGAGATCGTGGTGTGGTCCGCACCGACGGTCACGCCAGAGGAACACTAGAGGCAGCCGGCCCTTGGACATCTCGGTCAGAGGATCACCTTCACGCAAGGAATCCAGAGTCGCCACGCTTGGCCATGCTCCGAAGTTCGCCACATCTACGCGGAAGAACTGCAGAACACCGCCTTCCGCTACCATCCCGAGCGCCGGGGAGCTATCTGCGCACTTTCCGTCTACAAACGGGGAAGGCAATGCCACAGTGGTGCATCTTGCACGATTCACAGCTGCTCAGGAGGAGTCGCTGGAGATGGCCGCCACCGAGCTAAGGTGCGCCTATCAGGCCTGGGAAGAAGCCGAGGAAACGATCGCCATCCTAGAGCACGCTCTCTACGGTCAGCATGAGCTCGAAGATGATCAAGAGGAAGATCCAGAAGAAGTCGAAGAGGATCCAGAGGAGATTCTAGAGGATCCAGCAGAGGTTGCACAGCCGGAGGAGCCAGCTACACCTGCACCCAAAGACGCCTACTCTGCTTGCACGGCCTCGGGGCATCGTAACCGATTCATGAGGATGCCACCTCTTTGAGTCTACACCAGGCGGGAGCGTCGCCGTGGTTTTGGAGGCTTTCTCGAGTAGTTCGTTTAAGTTCCAGTTTAGTCAGGCTTAGCCAGTTTCCCTTTTCAGAGTCGCCCTTTAGGCGGTAGCTTGTGTGTTTAGGTTCGCTTCATTTTCCTGTGTGCAAGTATGAGCTGCAAAGGCCCTTAGGCATTTGTTGCAGCCATGCTATTAAGCTATTAATGAAGATTATTTCATTCGAAGTTTCTTGAGCTGTGTTTGTTGGGTTTAACCTATTCCCCTATCTAGTTCTTAACTCACCTCGTGCTCTCTACCTTATCTAACCTATGGAACCTCACCAGATGGTTCAGACTCGCAATGCCGCCGCAAGTGGATCCGGAGCCCAAGGATCAGAAGGCAATGAGCAAACTCAGGAACAAAGTACACCCCAAGCACCACCTCCTGGACTTGCGAGAACTTTGGAGCCTTCATGGCAAAGACAGACGCAGATGATGTACACCATGATGAACCAGATGCAGGCCATGAACAACAACAACAACCACAACCATCATCAGGGAGGAGCCTCAGTCGCTCATGGTCATCAGGGACCATCCAAGTTGGCTGAATTCATGAGAACCCGTCCGCCAACTTTCTCTCGACATGTCACGCCGAGAGGGCGATGATTGGCTTCAGCGTGGTTGAGAGAAGAAGCCGATCACCCAATGCAGCGATCATGAGAAGGTTTTGTATGCCACCCATCGATGGAGGGCATAGCTGAGTGAGTGGGAAAACTTCATGACCCATGGAGCACCGCAGAATATCACTTGGGAAGAATTCACTGCGACCTTTCGCCAAGATCATGTACCAAGGCATTATGGATCGAAGAAGGATGAGTTCCGTGCTCTCAAGCAAGGGACTATGTCGATGATCGACTACTGAATAAGTTCTCCCAACTAGCTCGCTATGCTCCAGAGGATGTCGCCGGCTGTGTCTCGCCAGAGTCGCTTCTTGAAGGGATTGAACTTAGGGACGCAAGTCAATCTACTTGCTCACACCTTCCCGCATTTCAGAGTTGATTAACAAGGCGTTGGTCATGGAGGACAAACGCAAAGAAGCTGGAGGACCACCGCATAGCGAGAATGGCTCAAATAGGAAACCACCACCACAACAAAGCAGAGGGCAAGGATAGTGCCACAGCCAGTTTAATCGTTTTCAAAGATCAAAGTTCTTTCAGACACCGCACCACCTTGAAAGACTCGTCCTTTTGTTCGAATTCTCGTAACCCGACACACCAACCCCCCGAGGAACAACAACCGCGAGAATGAACCAAGAGTGTGTTACAATTGCCGTCCACCAGGCATTTTGCTAATCGGTGTCCTCGAAGGAACTATCACTCCACCGCTTCAACCTTGGAGCAACACCGCCAAGACCCGGTCTGCAGTAACAACCAAGGAGTTTCTCAGGAACCACCAACCAGAGGAACGCCTCGGTCAATGGTCGAGGTCGTGTTAATCACGCCACTCTGGAAGGAGCCTGTGAAGCACCGGACATTGTACCGGTAAGTTCCTAGTAAATTCAAGACTGCCTGCTCGTTTGATTCGAGCTTCGATTCGCTTGTTTCGAGTTTTTGCAACTAAGAATAAGTTGGAAGTTATGCCTCTTAAGCTTAACTCTGTTAGTCGAAATACCGAGCAGAGCTAAGTTCTAATGTGGGTTGTTTAGGGCTAAGTTACTCATAGTGGAGTTGAGTTTCTAGCTAACCTAATTATTCTAGACACCCAAACCATAGATGTCATCCTTGGCATGGATTGGTTAACCAAGCACAAAGCCGTGCTGGATTGTGGCCGAAGAGCCGTTACAATCGAGGATACCAACGGAAACAAAGTGGAGTTCCTAGCTACCTCAGTGCGTAATGGGCATTTGATAGTCAATAGCCTGAAGACCGTCGCGTTGGAAGATGTGCCAGTCGTCAAGGAATATCCAGATGTGTTCCCAGAAGAATTACCAGGAATGCCGCCGGATCGTGACATCGAGTTTGTCATCGATCTAGTGCCAGGAAGAGCACCCATCTCGAAGAGACCGTATCGGATGCCAGCCGATGAGTTAGTAGAGATGAAGAAACAGATAGAAGAACTTTTGGAGAAAGGTTTTGTGAGGCCTAGTTAAATGCGCCATGGGGAGCGCCGGTCTTGTTCGTCAAAAGAAGGATGGAAGCATGAGAATGTGCATCGACTACCGATCTCTCAATGAAGTCACTATCAAGAATAAGTACCCATTGCCCCGGATAGATGATCTGTTTGATCAAATGAAGGGAGCCGGAGTGTTCTCGAAGATTGATCTGCGATCGGGTTATCATCAGTTGAAGATTTGTCCTAAGGATATACCTAAAACCGCTTCTCAACGCGATGCAGACATTATGAGTTCCTAGTCATGTCCTTTGGTCTGACTAATGCCCCTGCCTATTTCATGAACATGATGAATAAGGTATTCATGGAGTATCTGGACAAGTTTGTAGTTGTATTCATCGATGATATTTTGGTTTACTCCAAGTCAGAAGAAGAGCATGCTGACCATTTGAGATTAATTCTAGAGAAGCTTAGAGAGCATCAGTTGTATGCTAAGTTTAGCAAGTGTGATTTCTGGGAAAAAGAAGTGGATTTTCTTGGTCATGTAATGACAATTTGCAGAGTAGATTGACCCCAAGAAAGTTAAAGTCAGATTACATTGGGAACAACCCAAGACTATCACTCAGATTCGCAGTTTCTTGGGATTAGTAGGATATTATCGCCGTTTCATTGAAGGATTTTCATCAATTGCTAAACCTCTTACGCAATTGTTGAAGAAAGAGAAAAGTTTACTCGACCTGACTTGTGAAGAAAGTTTTCAAGAATTGAAGAAGCGTTTGACTTCAAATTTCAAATCTTGATTTTGCGGATATTCGTAAGGATTTTGATATCTATTGTGACGCTTCACGCCAAGGATTAGGATGTGTCCCGATGCAAGAAGGAGAGCGTCGCTTATGCGCCAAAGCGATTAAGGCCGCATGAAGAAAATTACCCTACCCATGATCCGGAATTAGGCCAGAGTGCATGCTTTGAAAATTTGGCGCCATTACCTCATCAGAATCATTGCGAGGTATACATGATCATAAAAGCTTGAAATATATTTTCACCAATCGGATCTGAATATGAGAGAGAAGATGGCTAGAGTTGATAAAGGATTATAATCTTGGAATCCATTACCATCCTGGTAAAGCCAATGTCGTTGCCGATGCTTTGAGCCGTAAGAGCCACTGCAATGCTTTGGAAGTGAAAGAGCCTTGTTCAGAACTTCAAGAGGAATTCTGTCAAGCTAGAAGTAGTATCTCAAGGATTCAGTAGCAAACTTGGAAGTGCAGTCTACTTTGGAGAAGCAAATTCGCGAAGCTCAGCCGAAAGACTCAGAGTTCTCCGACATCAAGAAGAAGATGACATAAGGGAAGTTCAAGGACTTCACAGTGGATGATCAGGATATACTGTGGATCAATGGACGCATCTGCGTTCCAGATATTGATGGATTGAGACAGCTAATTCTGAAGGAGGCCCATGACTCAAAGTATTCGATTCACCCTGGTAGTACTAAGATGTATCAGGATGTTAAGAATAAGTTTTGGTGGCCAAATCTGAGCGAGACGCCGCAGAGTTCGTTGCCTTGTGCGACGTGTGTCAGAAAGTTAAAGCAGAGCATCAGAGGCCAGCAGGTCTGTTGCAACCTTTGAAGATCCCAGAGTGGAAGTGGGAAGAAATTGGAATGGACTTCATTACCGGTTTACCCAAGACTCAATCAGGTTATGATTCGATCTGGGTAATAGTGGATCGTTTGACTAAAGTTGCCCATTTCTTACCAGTCAAAACCACTTATTCAGAGATCGTCTCAGCGAGTTGTACATGTCAAGATTGTCGGTTTGCATGGTGTGCCTAAGAAGATAGTGTCGATCGAGGATCTCGGTTCACCTCCGATTTTGGCATAGTTTACATGAAGCCTTAGGGACTCACTGAATTTCAAGATGCAGATCACCCCCAAACAGATGGACAGATCGAAGGGTTAATCAAATATTGGAGGATATCGAGAGCACGTGGCGCTAGCAAATGCTACCGCTGGGATAAGAGTTTACCATATGCGAAATTCTCGTACAACAACAGGTTATCGCCGGCTTTGCAAATGTCACCGCTTGAAGCTTTGTATGGTCGGACCAGAGAACCCGCTGAACCGGTCAAACAATTGAACGTCATATCTTTGGTCCGGATATTATTCAAGAAGCGTAAGAGCAAGTGTCCATGATCGAGAGAGATCAAGATAGCTCACCGAGGCAGAAGAGTTATGCCGACAATCGCCGCCGTGATCTCGATTTTGAGCCAGAAGATTTTGTGTATCTTCGAGTTACGCCCCTCAGAGGTGTGAAAAGGTTCCATGCCAAAGGGAAACTTGCCCCGATATGTTGGTCCGTTCAAGATTTTGGAACGCCGTGGAGAAGTGGCTTATCAGTTAGAGCTGCCACAATCGCTAGCAGGAGTACACGATGTCTTTCATGTCTCACAGCTGAAGAAGTGTCTTCGTGTGCCAGAAGAACAAGCACCGTTGGAGTCAATTGAACTAAAAGAAGACCTCACCTACAAAGAACAGCCGGTCAAGATTCTGGATGTCGCAGAACGTCGGACCAGAAGCAAGACAGTTCATTTTTGCAAAGTGCAGTGGAGCCACCACTCAGAAGGTGAAGCAACGTGGGAACGTGAAGAAGAGTTGAAAGCCGAGTTCCCTAGCCTTTTCTCCAGCCAGCCTGAATCTCGGGGACGAGATTCCTTTAAGGGGGGGAGGTTTGTAACATCCCAATTTTTAGAGCTTTAAAAATCATTTAAATAGTTGGTAGAGAGAAAATTCACCATTTGGATTTATTTGAATTTAGTTCAAAAGCTTAAACTTGGACTTTAGTGACAAAACAATTTAATATGAATAATTCCAACATGAACAATAGTCAAAATTATTTTATTTGGATTCTATGAGTTTGGATATATTTTATAGAATTTTCTGGAATTTTTCCAAGTTCATTTGCTATTTTCCATTGCTTATTTGAATTTCTGCTATTTTCTAAAAAGGAAAAACCTATTTAAATCTCCAAAACAGTCTTGGGCCTAAACCCACTTCCTTCCCCGCCCTACCAATATTGCAGCAATTTGACGACGATATACACACATATGCCACGCCACGACATGGGGACCCCAGTCATCCCTCTCTCTCTCTCGCGACGACCTCCACCCTCCAGCCGCCTTCGCCGCAAGTGGGCTCATGACCCTTCTTCCTCGCCGCGTTTTTCTCGCACAAGAACCGCCATGGAAGCTCACGGCGAAGCCACAACAGCGCCTAACCGCTCGCTCCTCAGACGCGTGCAAGACGACGCCCACGACCACACCGCCACCTCCCCACGACCTCCTCGTCCTCGCGGCGATAAGCACGCCCACGACGCCCAACCGCCGCCACGACCTCCACGTCGCCACGCCGCCGGAGCTCCCGCCCCTATAAAGCCACCGCCGCTTTTGCCCCTTTCCAAGGACCCCAACCCACACCTCCTCCCGAGCCCCAGCCGCAATTTGAGCTTTTAGAGCTTCTCGCGCCGGTGGAAATTCTTCGACACACCGCCACCGTTCTTGCCGCGCCGACGCCGAGTGCACCGCCGTGTTCGCCATCACCTCCTCCACCTCCGGACCCTCCCGACGCCAATACTCATTGAGTGCCGCCACCGTCGAACCGAAGCTTCGCCGCTTCCAACTCGCCACGGCCGCCACTCGTTTGCTCGCACCGTGAGCACACCCTAGGATCGCATTAGCGCCTCTTCACGCCAAGACCACTCATTTTCGCCGGCGAGCCAGCTGTCACGGGACCCTTGGAACTGTGCGCACCACCCGCCGCCGCCCACGCCACCTCCACCTCATCGCTCGCCTCCGGGCACGCGTGTGGCAGCCACGTGGGTGCCAGCGTCACGCCACGCAGCACGGAGCGCCACACCACCAACCCGATTCAGAGGCTCGGTGGACTTGGTCCACTGTGGAGTGTGTCACCGACATGTGGGTCCCACATGTCAGCTTTTATTTTAATTCTTTTAATTCCGGAAATCCTTCACGACGTCACCTTGCGCAATAATTAGAATTTCCTTTAGAAAAATAATTAGGAAATTGTTAAATAATGATTTAGGTTTAAATTTGTAAAATTCATAACTTTTGCATCCAAACTCCAAATTGGGTGTTTCAAATTTCTAAATTCATATAAAATTAAGATCTAGCTAATCAAATCAAAATAATTTAAATTTGACTTTTGTTTAAATTTAGAAATTCATTTAAAATTCAAGA
The DNA here is from genome assembly GCA_036346405.1 of Phyllostachys edulis. Lineage (NCBI taxonomy): Eukaryota > Viridiplantae > Streptophyta > Magnoliopsida > Poales > Poaceae > Phyllostachys > Phyllostachys edulis. The sequence goes on along the minus strand of CM070561.1, from coordinate 6,781,137 downwards.
GATAGGTTAAAACTTGTAAAGTTCATATCTTTTGAATCCCAAATCCAAATTTGATGATTTAAATTGCTAAAATCTTAGAAAATTATTGTCTAATTAAATAACATATAATTTTGTAATTTGGAGTTCAGTTTAGTTTTAGAATTTAGAATTTATTTAATTTCCAAATTTAGGTTAAAATTTGTAAAATTCATAATAATTGAATCCTAACTCCAAATCCATCCATTCAAATTTCTAAATTCGTCTAAAATCCAGATCTATCTATTGGAGATTTTTAATTATTTTATTGGAGTTATTTGCTTCTGATTTTTATTTAGTTTTGTTTGTTTGTGTCGCTTATGCGAGTAGACTTTATTTGTTGGAAGAGTTGAAGAAGAAGGACCTTTCCAAGACCAAGATCAATTCCTAGATCCTTTTCAAGGCAAGCTATGCCCTTGAACATTTTGCTTCCCAGTTTTATAAAAGTATTTTAATTCAAATTACTGCATCTTAATTCAAGTATTTATTTAAAAGCTTTTGGGTGCGATGAGTTAATTCCAAATTGATATACCTCCCTTGTGTAATTGTTATGCCTTGATTCCTTGTCACCCTAGTTGATAATTAGTTGGTAATATTGTAGCACCAACGTGGGTTGGTTAGTTGCGATTAGATTGCTTAGCCATGCCACGACTCACTTGTCATGTATACCGTTATAAATTGACTAAGTGAATATGAAACTGTGTGAACAAACTGTGTGTACTATGTGTCTTTGTGGCATATGTTGCACTTAAATCAACCGGGGTGGTAAAAGGTTTTGGACTGAGGCAAGGGGTGGATACTGTGTGAAAGGGTGGACTGTGTGAATTATAATAATCTGTGTGTCTATGTGATTTAGTTAGCTGGAAGTCTTGCCTTGGTCGATTAAGGACCTCACCATGTGCTCCATTGAACCTGAGCTTCTGCATCACGACCACATGCCTGCTTTTGAGACAGGCCTAGCATAGTAGGATAAGGTATCTCAAATGCTTTGTTATGATTAGTGTTAGCTACACTAATTGTATCTTGTGGGTAAAGTGTACAAACTCGCAGAGTGTAACTTAATCTATTCGAATAGCGCGTCATGGTCATGGACAATGCTCGGGATTTGACACTAGGGGTAGATTTTCATAAACTGTGTGGGAAGGGAGCTATGTGATTCAATCATCTAGCTATGTGAATAACCCGTTAGGGTCAGTGTGTGTGTCCTTGTGAAATAACTTGTTAAAATTATTATTGTCTAGTTGTTTTACCTGTCTTTAATCTATTATTGTATTCAATTGCAAAAGTTGCATTTATGCAAAAGAGCCACGAATGCCTTCCTTTGTAAAAAGCCAAAGATATATGTATATTTTGCATCTCGTGGTGTGGCTTATGTAGTACGGTGTGTACTCACGCTTGTTTTGACGAATCAAGCAGAGGAGGAGTCTTCACCAAAGATTCGAGGACGAGTACATCGAAGGTGCCCGATCGTGAGGTCTTGATCCGATCGGTTGCTCGTGGCGAACCGATGGGGTGCCACTACCGCTTCGTTTCGATCGTCGCTTTATTTCTCTGTTAGCCTGCGAGGCTCAATAGTTGTAAACTCGACCTTAAGGTCAAAACCATTATTTGTTAATCAAAGTTAATCGTTTATGTTATTATTCGCTTGTATGGATCGATTGCCATCTTTGTTGACACTGTGTGCACTAGCATGATCCTGGGCTAGTGCAGTAAACACAGAGGGTCCCGAACCGTAATTTTGGGTCTCGACAGTGAAGAAATCTGCAACTTGAAGCTCTAAGGGTACATACTAGATGTCGATAGTCGACTGTTGACAATGAGACTGTGTGAATGATGCATCAACACCAATGTGCTTTGTCAACTCATGTTTGACCGGATCACTAGCAATCTGAATGACATTTGTATTCTCACAAAACAAAGGTGTGGGATTATCACAAAGAATGTAACATCCCAAGTATGGGTTTGTATTTCAAATGTATACAAATGAGAAAAAAATTAAAACTTTTGATGCATCTTGTTGTCATTTGAATTTTCTGAAAATTCTTTCAAAGGTTTTGTGATTTTAGAAACCTAATGCTTCAATTGACTAGAAGCATAATCCTTTAAGACTTTTGAAACAAATCTTGTGGACAGTCTTTGGAATTATTTTTTCCTAGATTCTGGAACTTCTTAGTGACTCCTATGAAAAATTTCATAATTTTTGGATTTTGTTTGCTATTTTAAAATGGCTAGTCAATCCTAGGTCAAACACCTAGATCAGAACCTTGTAACATTTCTAGAGGAAAATTCAGTGCATGAAAAACTCTAAAAATTTTACACAAGGTTGTTCTTAGAGTCAGTAGCCTCCCATAAAATTTTAAGAATTTTTAGAGTTAAATAGCTATCTCTAAAAATCCCTAAACTTTTCAGCCTGTTTTTTTAAACCTGGCTTAGTACTGTTTGGACTTGGTCGAACTCGAGTTACGCGGTCCAACCCAGCCACCTAGACCTAACCGACCCAGCCCACTTACCGGAGCCGCTGACCGGTGGGGCCCAGTGGCAGGTCTTCGTCTCCATGCGGACGTCGCGCCTCGCCAGCTCGCCCGCGCGCGCCGTGGACAGCCTTCGTCGTCACCGGTCGCCCAACCACCGCCCACAGGATTTGACGCGAGCACACGGTTTGCCCACGGTTCCACAGCCCCTCACCTACCTTGGTCAACTCGCCATCGTCTCCACGTCGCATCAGCGTCGCTCATGCCGTCCATGGATTGAGCGTACTGTCGTGGCGCCCTCCTCTCGTTTCTCCACCCTCCTCCATATTTAAGGGCATCTGAAGCCTCCACGTCTCCCTTTTGACGCCACCAAGCATCCCCTACCCTCTCCTCACTTAATTTTGCTTAGAACCGAGGAGAAGCCGAAGTCCAGTTCACGGCCGGCGTGCCACCTCCTCATCGCTGCCGTTCCAGTGCCACCCTCCCCCTCTTATCTATGTCACATTGTGTTCTTGAGCCATACCATCTTTTCCCCCAACATAGTTCCGTATTTCGATCGCAGGAGCTGTCGGATTCGGGCTTCTTCTCCACCTCCGGCCGTAAGCGTCATTGCCTCCGCCACGACCTCTTCGGTGAGACACTTGTCAATTCCTCGCGATATCCCCGTTTAATGACCTCCCTCACTACTACAGAAAAGGTCTTCACAGACGGTTCAAAAACATCATCACAGACGGTTACGTGAGCCGTCTGAGTTTATGGGTCAGTAATGACATGATCATCACAGACGGCTTTCGAACCGTCTGTAATACATAATATCACAGACGGTTATTAACTGAAAACCATCTGTGATAGTCGACAATCACAAATGGTTTGTAGATGAAACTGTCTGTGATAGTCGACAATTGCAGACGGTTTCTAGATGCAACCGTCTGTGATTGTCGACTATCACAGACGGTTGTAGATGAAACCGTCTGTGATAGTCGATAATCATGACGGTTGCATCTACAAACCGTCAGTGATAGTCGATTATCACGATGGTTTCAAGATGAAACCGCTCGTGATATTCTTTTGCATTGCTAAATCTAATTCTGTTTATTGGCTAGCCTCAGGAAATGCTAGGCATGCCCTCTGAAACAAGCACATCCAATTCGCATTCATTTCAGAAGCAAGCATATGAAATTCACATTCATTTCAGCAGCAAGCACATCGAATTCGCATTCATCTCAGAAACAAGCACATCCAATTTACAAATCAATTAACTAAAATTAACCATTAATGTATATTTACACACATGTATCATCATTAAGTTCAATCTTATCCCAATCAAGTTCAATCTACACTGTGGAAGCTCCCATCTGGATTTATGACCTGACTGTTCAGAAATGACGCAAGGTGTGATCGAACTTTTATGAGCTCGCTCTGTTCCAACACAGTTTTGGCGATAGTCGCAACCTGTCGCTAGGAAGATTAAATTTGTGCTTATATAAATTGGTAAGTATATATGAAATAATTGTTGCAAGATTGACAAACCTGAGGATCATTGGTGATCGCGGAACCGATGAGTAGTTCCATGTTGTGGTAAACATAGTATCCACAGACGCTATGCCCGACACGCCGGTGGCACTGCAAAAATAGAATTGGTTAGTTCGAGAGGCATTACTACGAAGTGTTATATAGGATTAATGTGTACTAGCTAGCGAGTATCGGGAATTTTAGATCGTGTGACAGCTTCCTTCCCTTGTTTTCACTCCTTTAGCATAGTACACGCCGAACGCCTTACGTGACTCTAAGAAGTTAGCCTTAGCCATTGCAAAGGAAGGAAAGACTACAATAGAGTTTCTATGGAGGAAATGTGTTTACTTGTTGATTAAATGCCGGATAATTGTGAAGTTGTGAGGGGTTCTCTGTAGGGAATCTAGGTATATTGCCGAGCTCCATTTTGGTATAATTACAATTAGAATCCAGTGGAACCTACATAGGTATGTCACCATGGTCATTAAACCTAAGTCTGTGTAGCTTATAAAGTACAAATCAACAAGTATAGCCAGTAGTGCAACACTTACTCCTGGTTGTAGGGCAAAAGTATGTATTCCTTGTTGCGGTGATTCAGCAAAAACACTATAACGTAATCCTCGACGAATATTGCATTCGCCTTGATGGTTTGCTCGGAGACCACGTGTGGGTCAAGGAAACCTACCGGTGAATTCCTTCTTTCGGCTTCAGACATCATGTATCTATATACAAAAGCAATGAGTTATATATAATATTTATCGGTATTACACGAACATTGACCGTGATTGTATACACTTACAGTGTCCAGCATTGCATGAGTGAGACGTCGAGCTGGTCGAGGTTGAAGAGACAGAACAAGTCCTCGAAGGTCACCGTGAAGACACAGTCTTGAAGCTCGTGGTTAAAATGAACCTTCTTGAACTTGACGGTGACACCCGAGCGTCGTTGTTCATCCGTCTTGTTGGCCTGTTCCATGTACCATGTATGCAATGTCGTGCAAGCCAATCCTAGGGTAGGGCTATCTAACCTCTCGACCAACGGCTCGCCTAGCACAAATTTCTGGGCCAACGACAAGAAGAGGATATCAGAATAGGAGTCGACTGTCTTCGATTTGCCCTTGCTGCCTCACTTTGTAGAGGTCGACTTCATAAGAGTCGACTAAGCACGAGGTGTAGATGCATTTAATGCACCGGGCCCTTGCCGCGTCGGTGCAGGTAGCTTCGGTGCAGTCAGTGTTGGAAATATGCCCTAGAGGCAATCATAGAGATGATTATATTTCATTATATTCATAATATTGGATAATAAGTTATCTTGTTCCTAGAATAATATTGTTAATATTGATTATCAAGTATGTGACTTGATTGTGAATCTATATTTCTGCGATAATTATTTTTATACGATCCCTGGTCGAAAACATATGGGGACACATATGAATAGACTAGCATATGATTGGTTGATAACTATGTTTCACAGGTCATGGATATAGAGATATCAAACCAATAATATGGACACATGTTAGAGAACATGATGTTGGATTAGACCCACCTTGAGACACTATTGAGATTGTCATGATTCTATGTGTCGTTAGTTGGTCTCAAGCAATGATGATGTATAATCCTTAGACCTGAGATTAGCATGGTTTTCTACATGTGTAATAGCACTCTTAGGGGTTGCCAAACGCTACTCCGTAACTGGGTAGTTATAAAGGTAGCTTTTGGGTATGCTATGAAACATGCAGAGGAATGTGACTGGTCGGATATGGGATTTGCCCCTCGTAACATAACAGGAGAGATGTCTCTGGGCCCCTCGTTGTGATCGGATAAAGAAAGTGCATGGCCATGCCACTAGTGGTCGAAGTGTTCGACCACGTAAAGTTATCTGACACTTGATCGAGAAAGAATTGAACAGTCCATGGATGACACAACATCTCACCTAGAGTTCAACCAGACATCGTGAGGCAAAGGGAGTATACACGAGTAGGTCACTTAGTTGACGATTCTGATGGTCGTATGGAGATACGAGCTGGTCGTAGGCTGGTCGAACGTAATCACAGAGTGGTCGTAACTTGGTCGTAAGGAGTTGCGAACTGGTCGTGACCAAATACGAACTGGTCGTATAGAGATAGGACCTGATCATAAGTGATGAGGACCTGATCGTAGATCATATTGCATTAAGGTTCGTCCGATATAATTTGTGTGTATTCGTGAATCGCTATGTTCTGCTAGGAGCCGCTACGACTCGTGATCGGAAAGGGTTTCCGAGTCACAATCTAACTACGCATGAACCTACAGGGTCACACACTTAACAGGTTGGAACAAACCAGTATGAATACGATTCATAAACATGTTCGGATAGGATCCGTCACGAGCACTATATAAGGAGATGCATGAGGCTGTTGGGAGGGACACGTGAATCACCACCGAAACCCTAGCTGCCATCTTCCTGAGAGCTCTGCTGTGCAACTTGGTGCTAGTACACCGACGTACGGTTGTTCTTTCCCTGGACGTGTGGATACCGTAGAGGCGCTACTGCGATTGTTGCGCTTGAGGACGATCCGTGATCTTCACAAGGAACTGTAGACGTTGTTGGAGGAGATGATCGACTCGCGAGGACGCTAGACGATCGACTACAACCACTACATCGACACGCTCTACGTTGGACCAGGCTACTCCAACCCTTCTTCCGTTGCTCTGCGCGTCTGGTGGTAACGATCTATGATCATCTACTTGCTTGGCTTCCTGGTTTGCGTGGTAGAAATTTTTATTTGTAGCTATCGTAGCCTACCCCGTGGCCCTACAGTGGTATCAGAGCCATCCTGCGCAGTTTTTGATCTGGATCGATCGCATATACTTGATATGTGGTAGTAGTAGATTGGATCTATTACTGGTCGGGTCTGATAACCTAGATCGGTTCATATAGATGGAACGATCTAGACCCTGGTCAATATGATCGATCGGTTTCTCGGTGGTAGTAGATGGGTTTACGAGGAGGTATGAGCTATAAGGACCAGATGATTTATTGCGCTTGTTCACGACCAGACTACATATCACTCCTACCGGTCGGAATTCCACCATCGGAGTATGCCGCAGTGTGTGGTCATATCAAGGCAATGATCAAAGTGGTTCGGAATAAGGTTAATATGATTAATCCAATGATTTCCAAGGCTCGGATACGTGAATAAGATTCATGTTCTGGACCGCCGTGCTGGGTATTCGTACTGCGCGCTAATAGGTAGTGTGTGCTCATGTTGTCCGATAGAATTGGATTCTATGCATAACTTGTTTTTGCAGGGATTGATGTGAATAGTATGATCCATAATGGTTCATGTATGAGATGCATGTATGTATGTAATTTTCATGACTTGCGTGTCATGCTTACTACAGCCCAAGGCTGTCCATATTTGTATAACGGCCTGCGTTTCGACTTGTGATGCTTCTTCACTCCTTGTGATTCATTACTAGTGCTATTAGGAATGATGGCTTAGTGGGAGTACTTGGAGGAGTCGACCACTTGGAGACACGGCAAATAGGATGCGTGGCGATGGAGATAACCATGTGAAAGGGTCATACTATATCACAATACAATTTGATTGTCTGTGAATGGCTTTATATTCCTGTTCATTTATTTCTATACATGTTTTTGCTTTAAGTGCTTTTGACATGGTATAAGTAAAATTCCCTCAAATAATATTTGGTTAAATTGATGCCCTCCCAAATATGCTGCACCATCCAAAGTCATGTATTTTAATGGTAGGTCTTGCCAAAGCAGAGTGCTATTAACTCTACTTGACTAGATGGGTTTGTGTCAGACACTTATACGCTGAGCATTGGTTTAACTTAACAAAGTTATCATAACAGTTGTGGACCTTGGGGCATAAGGGTTGGGTGATGAAGCATAAAGATGCTGCCCAACAACAAGAGTCATATAGAGATATGATTAGCAAAAGATTGCTTACCGATTTCACTAATCCTCTAGCAGTGATGCCAAAGCTCACTAGTGGATTAATTGATTGAGGGTCTTGAGTCATTAAATGCCATAAGAGGGATATGGTATTTAGTGGGAGTATTTTTGTTAAATTGTTTAATAGAAATTACTTTGTTTGAACATATGTCTTAGCTTTGCATATATTTTTGTTGTAGACCTTAGCACCTACTTCTTCTGCACCTACCTTTAATTTGTGATCTGTTCTTGAGAAAGAAAGCTTTATTGACTGGTTTCGTAATATGAGAATTGTTCTCAAACAAGAAAAGAAGAAATATGTTCTAGAGAGTCCCTATCCCAAGGAGCCGAATGCTGATGCTACTCGTACTGAAGAGAATGCTTATAAGAAGCGTTGCAATGACTCAGTCGATGCGCACTGCCAAATGCTTGCGACCATGAACTCTGAGCTTCAGAATCAATATGAGATCACAGACGCTTACAATATGATTGTGGGTCTGAAGGGTGTGTTTTAGGTTCAAGCAAGGGCAGAGAGGTTTAAAACCTCCAAGGCATTGTTTGGGCATTGGAAGAGAAACTGGAAGAAGTACTTAGCAGAATTGGAAAGGAATAAAGGAAGTAAGACTTCTAGTTCAAGTATAAATGTTATACAAATTAATTTTGCCACTTCTCCGACCAGCTCTTGGGTATTTGATACCGGATTGGTTGCTCATATTTGTAATTCGATGCAAGGACTGATAAGGAGTAGATGTTTGGCTAGAGGAGATGTTGATCTCTATGTGGGCAATGGAGCAAGAGTTGCCGCATTAACTATTGGCACTTTGCCATTAGCTCTACCTTCAGGATTAGTTATGGAACTAAATAATTGTTATTATGTTCCATCCTTAAGCAAAAACATTATCTCTGCTTCCTGTATAGGAGCAGAAGGTTATGGGTTCAGAATAAATAACAATTGTTGTTCAATTTATTTTGAAGATATGCTTTATGGCCATACTCCATAAATGAATGGATTGTATGTTTTGAATCTTGAGGATGAGCCCATCTTTAACATTAATGCTAAGAGACTTCGACCTAATAATGTGAATCCCACTTTAATTTGGCATTGTCGTCTAGGCCATATAAATGAGAAGCACATGATGAAGCTCCATAAAGATGGTATTCTAAACTCATTTGATTTGAATCATTTGAAACATGTGAATCTTGTTTACTTGGCAAGATGACAAAGGCGCCCTTCACGGCTAGAGGTGAGAAGGCGAGTGGTCTACTGGTCGTAATACATTCGGATGTATGTGAACCAATGAGCGCTCCAACTAGAGGCGGTTTTCAGTACTTCATAACTTTTACTGATAATTTTAGTGAATATGGCTATGTCTATTTGATAAGGCATAAGTCGGAATCCTTTGAAAAGTTCAAAGAATTTCATAAAGAAGTACAGAATTAAGTTGGCAAGATAATCAAATGTTCACGATCTGATCGTGGAGGTGAATATTTGAGCCATGAGTTTGGTGATCATCTAAAGAAGTGTGGAATTGTTCCACAGCTTACTTGGCCAGGGACGCCTCAATGAAATAGGGTGTCTGAACGGCGGAATCGAACACTGTTAGACATGGTTCGATATATGATGAGCCAATCTGATCTTCCTTTGTAATTTTGGGGTTTCACTCTAGAAACTGCTGCTTTCATTTTAAATGGGGTACCATCTAAATCAGTAGATAAGATACCATACGAGATATGGACTGGGAAGAGTCCTAGTTTGTCTTTTCTAATGATTTGGGGATGTGATGTCTATGTTAAATGTTTGACGTTTGACAAACTCACACCCAAGTTCGATAAGTGCTTCTTTGTGGGGTATCCTAAGGAAACTAAAGGATATTATTTTTATAATTGAGTTGATAACAAAGTGTTTGTTGCCCTGTAACGGTGTCTTCTTGGAGAAAGAGTTTCTTTCCAAAAAGAGTCAGTGGGAGCAAGGTGCAACTCGAAGATATTCGGGAACCATCTGAAAATGTTTCAACTCCTACTGAACCTCTACAGGATGAACAAAATATTGTTGAACCTGTAGATGAGGCATTAGCCCCACGTAGATCAAAAGGGCCACGTCAATTGCCTATAAGGTATGGGCATGCCGTATTATTGGTGAATAATGATGAGCCTAAAACTTATGCGGAAGCGATGGTGGACCCAGACTCTGAGTCATGGCATGAGGCCATGAGATCCAAATTGAAGTCCATGCCGATAATCAAGTTTGGAACTTGGTTGATACACCTGATGGTATTAAGACCATGGAGTGCAAGTGGATCTTTAAGAAAAGATAGATATGGATGGAAATGTTCACATTCATATGGCACGACTGGTTGCGAAGGGTTTCAGACAAATTCAAGGTGTTGATTATGATGAAACCTTCTCTCCTGTCGCAATGCTTAAAGTCTATTCGGATCATTCTAGCTGTTGCTGCATATTTCGACTTTGAGATATGGCAAATGGATGTCAAAATGACTTTCCTTAAAGGAAACCTAAGTAAGGATGTGTACATAACATAGCCTGAGGGTTTTGTCGATCCAAAGGAAGCTAGAAAGATATGCAAGCTTAATAAATCCATCTATGGATTGAAGCAAGCATCTTGGAGTTGGAACATTCATTTTGATAAAGTAGTCAAAGGATTTGACTTCATCAAAAACGAAAAAGAACCTTGTGTTTACAAAAGGTTAGTGGGAGCAAGCTTATGTTTCTGATCTTGTATGTAGATGACATACTACTGGTCGAAAATGACATTCCAATGCTTGAATCTGTTAAAACTTCATCAAGAAATAGTTTCTCAATGAAAGATTTAGGAGATGCAGCATATTTTCTTGGTATTAATATCTATAGAGATAGATCTAAAAGGCTAAATTGTATTATGCCAGGATATGTACATAGTCGTATAATGATACAATCAAGTCCAGACTAGTCGTATAATGATACGACTAGATCCAGACTGGTGCCCATGGCTCGTATAGTGATACAACCGGGCTCAGACTAATCGTACAGAGATACGAGCTGGTCGGAGACTGGTGCTCATGGCGCATGGCATTAATCTTAGCAAGAATCAGTGTCTTTCGACCACTGATGAGCGAGACAAAATGTATGCCATGCTATGTACACGACTAGATATGTCGTATGCTCTAAAATGTTACGAGCAGATATCAGTCATATCCACGTGAAGGTCACTGGATAGCAGTCAAGAATATCTTTAAGTACTTAAGAAGGACTGAGGATGCATTCCTTATTTATGGTGGTAAGGAAGAGCTGGTCATAAAAGGTTATACCGATGCAAGCTTCCACACCGACAAGGATGATTTTAGATCGCAATCAAGGTTTGTGTTTTGATTGAATGAAGGAGCAAGTATGGACTAGTCGTATAATGATACGACCAGATCCAGACTGGTCATATAATAATACGACCAGATAAACTGGAAGAGTTCCAGATATGCAAAGTGAACGTGGATTTAAGTTTAACCAAGTATGAACTGGTCGTATAATGATACGACTGGATCCAAACTATTCGTATGGTGATACGACTGCTTCCAGACTGGTCGAACATGATTTTGCTGATCCATTGACAAAGCCTCTCACACAGTCAAAGCATGAGGCACACACAAGAGCTATCGGTATTAGATACCTAAATGATGGACTCTAGAGCAAGTGGGAGACTGTTAGAAATATGCCCTAGAGGCAATCATAGACATGATTATATTTCATTATGTTCATAATATTGGATAATAAGTTATCTTGTTCCTAGAATAATATTGTTAATATTGATTATCAAGTATACGACATGATGTTGGATTAGACCCACCTTGAAACACTATTGAGATTATTATGATTCTATGTGTCGTTAGTTGGTCTCAAGCAATGATGATGTATAATCCTTAGACCTGAGATCAGCATGGTTTTCTACATGTGTAATAGCGCTCTTAGGGGTTGCCAAACGCTACTCCGTAACTGGGTAGTTATAAAGATAGCTTTCGGGTATGCTATGAAACATGCAGAGGAATGTGACTGGTCGGATATGGGATTTGCCCCTCGTAACATAACAGGAGAGATGTCTCTGGGCCCCTCGTTGTGGTCGGATAAAGAAAGTGCATGGCCATGCTACTAGTGGTCGAAGTGTTCGACCATGTAAAGTTATCTGACACTTGATCGAGAAAGAATTGAACAGTCCATGGATGACACAACATCTCACCTGGAGTTCAACCAGACACCATGAGGCAAAGGGAGTATACACGAGTAGGTTGCTTAGTTCGAACAGTTACGGACTAGTCGTATGGAGATACGAGCTGGTCGTAAACTGGTCGAACGTAATCACAGAGTGGTCGTAACTTGGTCGTAAGGAGTTGTGAACTGGTCGTGGCCAAATACGAACTGGTCGTATAGAGATAGGACCTGGTTTTAAGTGATGAGGACCTGATCGTAGATCATATTGCATTAAGGTTCGTCTGATATAATTTGTGTGTATTTAGGAATCGCTATGTTCTGCTAGGAGCCGCTACGACTCGTGATCGGAAAGGGTTTCCAAGTCACAACGGAACTACGCATGAACCTACAGGGTCACACACTTAATGGGTTCGAACAAACCAGTACGAATACGATTCGTAAACGTGTTCGGATAGGATCCGTCACGAATACTATATAAGGAGATGCATGAGGCTGTTGGGAGGGACACGTGAATCACCACCGAAACCCTAGCCGCCATCTTCCTGAGAGCTCTGCCGTGCAACTTGGTGCTAGTACACCGACGTACGGTTGTTCCTTCCCTGGACGTGTGGATACCGTAGAGGCGCTACTACGACTGTTGCGCTTGAGGACGATCCGCGATCTTCACAAGGCTGAGGCGTTCTTTGGAGGAGACGATCGACTCGCGAGGGCGCTAGGCGATCGACTCGACCACTACATCGGCAGCGCTCACGTTGGACGGGTGCTCCAACCCTTCTTCACGCTTTCTGTGGCGTCTGGTGGTAACGATCTATGATCATCTACTTGCTTGGCTTCCTTGTTTGTGTGGTAGAAATTTTTGTTTGTAGCTATCGTAGCCTACCCCATGGCCCAATAGTCAGCACCCGTGGACTTGATACCGTTGCAGGACATTCTCGTGAAGTTGACACTAGAGCAGGTAGCTCTAGACAGATGTCCCCCTTGGGCTACTAGATGAATGTTCCAACGGCTTGCTCTAGAGTCATGACCTCGTCGTTTGGGGGAATATGCAGTGGGACGGCTTCGAAATTGGCACAAACACTGTCCACATTCACTTTTGCGAAACCCGGCGTTAGATTTGCACCGTGCACCAAAGCCTTGACACCGGATGGATACACCTGGCCCCAAGCAGCATCTAGGGCAGCAGAGGCATATCTCACTTGGAGCTTGCACTTCAAAGCCATCTACATAACGATACAAAATTAGCTACTCCAACAGGCCTATCAATGGATCGAGCATTCCTGAGATAATAATTATTACCTGGATGTCATCGACAGGAAATCTGCCATCGCCTATTGGGGTAGGGTTGGACGCGGAGCTACTCGGAAGTTGGGGGGCTGGCTAGCACAGTAGGGGCAGGGGCTTGCAACTGATTTGGGATTTGCAATTCCCTAAGCCTTTCCTCAAAGCTCTCCAGCTGCCATTGCGTCGTAGCTCTGACGCGATCATCGATCTCATCTCTGAAGGATTCACGAATCTCATCTTTGAGGGATTCACGGATCTCCTCTCGTAGCTTTGCATCGCGCTCGGCTTTGGCTCTCTTCCTACTCCAGTACGATCCAGAGTCCGCTTGGAACCAATCTGCCCATGTAACATGAACACCAGCGCCTCTCGTGCTACCTGGATGCTCATTGTTTCTTAGGGCCGCGGAGAGTATATCTTTCTCCCTATCTACCTGGAATAAGCCTTGGGAAGATTGTGCACTCAGCGTTACCTGCAATAGCCCGACATGTCATTTCACTTCCTATAAAGTTATGGAGTAATTGCAAACTAACTAGTTCGATATCTTACCAGGCGCTGGGACACTTCCTAGTCTGCGGGGTTTGGAAAGGAGACTTCCCCTGTAGATAGGGTACGTAACCTCCCAAATAAACAGTTTCGGGCGCGCACATTAGTGATCTTGGGAAATGGCGGGGAGACATTGAGCGGCTTGCTGCTGGTCTGATCCTCCATATCGATTTTACCCGCATACCAATGATCTTGCCGAGTCTGTGGGGGTGCTTGTTTTTTGCCTGGAGGGTCGTGTGCACCGCACTTTTACTCCTAAATTCATCTATTGTCTTCTTCGCCACAAACTCGGCCCAGGACTCTTCCAAGAATTGATACTTGTGGAAGGGCCTCTGATCCTTCTCCACGTAGTTCTTGACAAGCGTGCTCTTGAAGTTCTTCCACGCTTGGCACACCTATAGCAACGCGTGTCGTCGCACAGAGTCCTAGTGTTGTTCCGGGATCTCGAACGATTTGAGAATATCCGTCAGCAGCTCATCTTTCTGAGTTTTGGTCAACTCCTTCCACGAATCGTAGGTGACATTGACCCGTTCCCGTGCAACTATTCCGATCGTTCTCCAGAATGCGGACGCTGCTCAGCGAGGACTGATAGGGGTCCCAGACTGATTGACCTCCGTGATGGTAAATCGGTCGGCGGGCCTTTTCGATATTCTTCTTCTTCTACCGCGGTTGGATATTCCAAAGGATTGTGCATCATCAGACACATGAGGCGGCAATGATGAAGAATGAGCGGAAGACATCTTCACAAGAAATAGAAGTTCTGACACGCATGAACATATTATCATAAGATTCGATCTCTATGTGTATGGGTATACACACCAATTAATAATAATTGACATAAACATGTAAATCCTCCAAGTCATTTAAAAGGAATAATATGCTCAACACAAATATCATGTGAACAAATGAAATCAGCATAAAGCTAAGATTTAACATTTTGATGTTGCTATCAGATGTAGAGTAAGCATTCCAATTAGAGCTCAAGTTCAAACCCGATTATCAAAACAATTTCAGTACAAGACTATTATCATCACAGAGCATTCATCTCAAGCCCACCACACCACATTGCAATATATTCGATGGCGATATCAAAACAAATACCATATGAATAATGACTAGAACAAATACAAATTCCTAAAACAAGTACAATTATCATGAGTCAATGAGGACCATGACAGCATGACAGATTATTGATAGAAAGAGTGAGGGAAAGGGGCGTCGGGGTCAGCAACTCGGTATGGTTACCTTTGGGCGTTGAGGAGAAGGACAAGTAGGGAGCAGTACCGGAGGAGCAGGGCGGCGTCGAAGGGGAGGTGCGCCGGGCTCGGGGGAGGGGAGGAGGCGCGCCTAGCTCGAGGAAGAGGCGGCGTTGAGGACGGCGTCGACGGGCTCGGGGGAGGAATCGCAACGGGCTCGAGGAGGAGGCGGCGTTGAGGACGGCGTCGACGGGCTCGGGGGAGGAGTCGCGTCAGGCTCGAGGAGGAGGCGGGGTCGAGGACGGTGGCGACAGGCTCGGGGGAGGAGGGAGCGAGGAGTTGAGAAACTTAATCGTTGGAAGTGGGGGGCGCGGGCAGACACTAGAGTTCGAATATAAATAGGGATGGACATCACAGACGGTTCTAAAGTAGAACCGTCTGTGATATGTGATGTATCACAGACAGTTCCAATCAACAACCATCTGTGATATGTGATGTATCACAGACGGTTCCAATCAACAACCATCTGTGATATGTGATGTATCATAGACGGTTCCAATCAACAACCGTCTGTGATATATTGTATCACATACGGGTTTTACCAAGGAGCCGTCTGTGATATATAATCACAGACGGTTTGATCTACAAACCGTCTGTGATATTATTTTGTATTGGTAATCTAGTTCTATTTATTGGCTAGCCTCAGGAAATGCTAGCCATGCCCTCTAAAACAAGAAGAAAACACAACAAGTACATGTATATACATCCCATTCACATTCATTTCAGAAACAATTACATCCATTTCACAATACAAATTAATTAACTCAAATGAACTAAAATTAACTAAAATTAACCATTCATCAGAACGTATATATACACACATTGTTCAATTAATCTTTAAAAATTAGCCATTCATGATGATCGACGTGTATGTAGCTAGTTTCGTCATGTTCTTCTTCCTCGACCCTTATGCCGTTTCCGAAATGAGGCAACTCGTCAAATTGATTGTATTCTTCCTCGTCCACTACATTCTCAATTCCGACAATCCTCCTTTTTCCATGAAGAATTACGTGGCGCTTCTTATTTGCTAGGTCGATTACATAGAAGACTTGAACAACTTGGTTAGCTAGTACGAATAGTTCGTCTTTGTATCCGACACGTTCGAGGTCTACGGTAGTGACTCCGTACTTGTCGACCTTCACCTATGGGAGATAGACCCAACGGCACCGAAATAGGGGGATATTGAAAAGCACGTAGTCGAGCTCCCAAATCTCCTCTATTTGCCCATAGTAGGAGCTCCTCAGCCCATCGGTACTGAATGCATCTATGCAAACACCGCTATTCTGGTTAGTGCTCTTTATATCCTGAGCCTGCGTATAGAATGTGTACCCATTTATGTCGTATCCTCGCCATGTCACAACTGTAAATGTTGGCCTTTTGCAAACCATGTCAGCATATCACTTGACGAGCTCCTAGCGAGTCACTCCTTCAATCATTGGTTGAACTGTCTGTTGTGTTGTCTCATGATCCAAACATCCGGGCGCTCCTGATTCTGTTGCCGAAGCACGTCCTTGTGCTGGTCGATATATGGGACACTTCAGTCATGTGTCGCAAGACCGTGAAATGGGCTTGAGCATACGCATCCATATCTGGAGTGATTACTTTCCTTTCGATGGTCCCAATACCCTCGAGCCTCCCCTCATGGCAAGACTGAGGCACACCTATTGGTTCGACCTGAGCCATGTAATCGACGCAGAACTCAATGACCACTTCGGTTGTATAACCTTCGACGATGCTGCCCTCCGGCCGAGATCGATTCCGTACATAGGACTTGATAATTCCCATGAACCTCTCGAACGGGTACATGCTACGTAGGAACACGGGCCGGCACATCTTTATCTCCCTCACAATGGGAACAATGAGATGGACCATGATATCAAAAAACGACGAAGGAAAATACATCTCAAGATCACATAGAGTCGTCACCGCCTCGTCCTGCAGAGCATCTAGTCCTTCGGGATCGGTGACCTTCTGAGCAATTGTGTTAAAGAAATAACACAGCCTCATGATTGTCTCTCGGATCTTGATCGACAAAATACTTCTAATTACAACGAGGAGCATTTGTGTCATCGGCACATGACAATCATGAGACTTCATGTCAATTAACTTCAAATCTTCCATCGAAACAAGTTTCTTCATGTTGGCGAATGCCGGACGAAACTTTCACACCATGCAAGCACCGCACGATTCAGTTCTTCGGCCTTGGGCAGAGTGTAACAAGCGGGGAAAATACGTTCGTCCTTTATCGGTCTTTGTTGGTGCTAACTCAGGTCTGATGTCCATATCAACCAAGTCAAGCCGTGCGTTGACACCAACTTTTGTTTTGTCATGAATGTTTAGTAAGAGACCAATCAAGCTATCACATACATTCTTCTCTACATGCATGACGTCGATGCAGTGGCGAACATCTAGGTGCTCCCAATAAGGTAAGTCCCAAAATATTGATCTCTTCTTCCACATGTTCTTCTTACGAGTCCTCGATTTACGTCCCTTTCCGAGCACAACATCTAAATCTTTAACCATATCATAGACCTCTTTTCCACTTAAATGCCTTAGAGCTGAACTATCCTCTTTCTCTCAGTCGAATTGTTTCTTCATTCTGTAGTATGGGTGAGCCCTCCGAAGGAACCTACGATGACGCATGTACACAGTTTTGCGTGAGTGATTCAGCCACACACTCTCGGTATCATCTAAGCAGTGAGTACAGACTTTGGCCCATTTTGTACTCTAGCCCGACAGATTAGCAAGGGTAGGATAATAATTTATGGTGCAGAATAACAAGGAACGTAAAGTGAAGTTCTCTCGTTTGTACGCATCCCATACTGCACCCTTCAATCCACGGTATTTTTAGATCTTCCATCAATGGTGCTAGGTACACATCAATATCATTCCCGTGTTGCTTCGCCCTTCGATAAGTATCGACAAACAAAATATACTTCCGCTTCATACACAACCAAGGAGGAAGGTTGTAGATCTGAGCGTCACGGGCCAAGTGCTATGTCATTTGCTCATGTTACGAAAGGATTCATTCCATCGTACTCAATCCAAACCTTATATTCCTCGGTTCCTTTTGAAGTCGCAAACCTCCTATCGATGTTTCTCCTTTGGCGGAATCAATAGGTGTCTTATCTTTCCGTCATTCTTACGCTCCTCACGAGTGCCAATGCAGTGATTTTGCATTCTTTGGGTTCACAAAAAACCGCTTCAAATGGGGAATTACAGAAGATACCACGCCACCTTAGCAGGAGGTCCTTTCTTCACCTCGATTCCCTCGTCGTCATCTGATTGATTCTTATGCTTGTATCGGGATGCATTGCACACCAGTCATACATGCATGTTTATATACTCGTTACGGTAGAGGATATAGTCGTTCTGACATGCATGTATCCTTTCTACTTCCATTCCCAATGGACAAATAACCTTCTTGGCTTTGTAGGTGGTTTTGGGCAACTCGTTTCCCTCCGAAAGCATGTCCGCTAAGAGACCTAATAGCCCTGTGAAACTCTTGTCGGACCAACCGTTGCTTGCCTTCAATTTTAGTAGTTCAAGCATGGATGACAATCTTGTGTATTCCGGCTTGCGGCCTGGGAATAAAGGTTTCTCCGAGTCCTCCATCAAGCCCTAGAATTTAACATACTCCCTCTCATCACAGTTCCCTTCTGCATTGCGAAGCATCTGATCTAGATTGTCATCATCGTGCAGCCTATCCGAATCGGAACCACAATCAACATCATCCGGCGGCATATCGTTGACTTCCTGTATAATATGCTCTTCACCGTGACTGGTCCAACGTGTATAACCCTTTTTGAAACCCCTTCGAATCAAGTGTGCTTCGATCTGCGCTTGGTTCTTAAACATCTTCAGATTCTCACAGTCAATGCATGGACAGTACATATATTCCGCCCCCTTATTCAACATATCCTCCTCAGCAGCTCTTGTAAAAGCACACACGCCATTAATGTACTCTTTACTCACACGGTTCTCAGCGTACATCCAGCTTCAGTCCATCAAACGGTTCATATTGAAAACCCTGGAAATAAATAAAAGGGTGACTTCGAAAGCGTATTTTCTAAGGCTTAATCACGCTTTCCAACAAAGAAAGCATATTTTTCTCTGAACTAAAGGTGGTTGTTTTCATTTTTACAATTTTTTTCGGATTTTATTAACTTACATGTGGGCCCTACTTGTCAGTGACTCATTTTTTATTTCATGATTTTATTTATAAAATCTATGGCGGTCCCACATGTTATAGGCTCGTTAGTTTATTAACTAAATGATTAAAAACAGTAGGATTTGAAGCTCAAATTGGGCTTAAGGTGACATCGCATTGCTAATAGTCGTGGCTCTGGGCCCTAAGGTCACCTGAGGCGAACCGACGGTGATGTCCCGTGGTGGCGCCATGGGTTTCACTAGCGATTCAGGTGTAAATGCCTGAAACTACTCAAATTAAAGGATGCTTATGCTCCAGTAGCTCATGTCGATCACGAGGAAGGTGTCAATGAAGTCACGGAAGGTCCAAGGCGGCTGGTCGTCGATCGGTGAATAGAGGCGACGGCGGCAAGCTCCTCGGAGACAATAGCTGAAATGGACCACACGAGCGGGCTCAGTGAGGTGAGGCGATACTCAAACCGGGCACGGAGTGGCGATGGATTCACCGGGCTTGGAGATCTCCCGCGGTTACCGTAGCGCTAGAGATGGAGATCAAGAAGACTCTGTTGGGGACCTATATACACTGCACCATTTGTGATGAGTTAATTATCATAGACGGTTTTCAACAAAAACCGTCTGTGATATGACCTCTTCACAGATGGTTTTTAGCACGGAAAATACATAGACGGTCGGTAAACAAAAACCATCTGAGATTGTGTTTAATATAGACGGTTTCGATGAACCGTTTGTGATCAGGTGTCCAATATTAGCATTTTTGTAGTAGTGCCTTTAGCTGCTCCTACCTCCCTTTTCTTTCCTCCTTGCTTAGGGTGAGCTCTCCTCGTTGAAGCTTCCCTCGCCGCCGCTGTTGCTCGTCGACGGCAAGCCTCCGACTAACTCGTCCTCCGCTCGTCACTCCAGTAGGATCCATAACCACTACTAGTGCACGCGCGCGCGCTATTTTGTCATGGGCGTTCTTGCTTTGCGTAGTGCCATGATGGCCGTAGCTTGCCGCCGCCATTCCACATCGCGTCGTTGCGTCAGGCCTCCTCTGGGCTCGTCGTCGGTGCTCATGGGTGAGCAAGGATGCGGCGGTTCCGTTTTAGTACTTGGCCAGCGCCACCATGCCCTACACCATCGGCGATTCGCCGGCAAAGCTCGCGGTCGAATGCGCCCTGCCCTGCCAGCTTCGGACCGTTCCTGTAGCATGATGATTACGCGTTTAATTGTTGTCGTTAGGGTTTAATAATGATAAGCATTGATTAGCTGTCGGTTTAGAGTTCTAATGTTCCACTGACGTGCGGGCCCCGCGTACGGAAATTCGTGTTCTTCAAATCCTGAGATTTGCATTAATGACTGACACGTGGGCCTAGTTTAGACAGTAAATCACACCCGGCAGTCCTTGGACCCATGCACTGTGTCGTGGACCTTGGTCCACGCACTATGCGTGTAGATCGTGAGTATGACACGCTGGTCCCACATGTAAGAATCGGATTTCCATTAGGATTTTAAATGAAAATGAAAATAATTATGGAGGGCCCACTGGTCAGCGACCGTGTCTAGGAAAGCTTCGGTATAAAAAGTATGTAATGCTTATATAAATTCGGAAATGCTTTATTTGTGTACTGAAAATTGTGTAAACTTCAAAATTATATAAGTATTTCGTTTTAACTCCATTTTGGATGATTCAAATTTTGTGGGTTTCCATCTTAAATGTTCTTTAATCTAAAATTGGTTTGAATCTTGCTACTGTCCCAAAAAATTTTGTCAGTTGTATTACTTTCAGGATAGCATTATTTTTACACTAGAAATTCGTTTAAATTTCAAAAAACGCGTAAGTTTTTCTCTGTAACTCCAAATAGAGTGAAATCAATTTTGATGGGTTCCTCTATTACTGTACTTTAATGTGGAATAGGTTTTGAGCATGTTTCTATCTCTAAAAATCTTAGTATTCAATTTGTTTGAGCACTACTTTCATGACTTTGAAAAATCATAGGAAATTCATTTGAACTCCAAATTGGGAGATTCGAATTGTGTTGTTCTTAGAATGTTGAGCTCTGTCTACCATAAAATTCTCGTCCTCACCACTATTCTGGAAAATTGTGCCAAAAATTTGGTTTTGGATGAACAGTACCCAAGCCCTATTTTTTTGGATTTTCTCTCCCGACCGATTTCATTTTGGCTATAACTTTTGCATGCAACATCCAAATCAATTGATTTTTATTGCTAAATTCATTTAAAATCATGCTCTACCTTTTGTGTAAATTTCATTATTTTTGGATGATTTTGAATTTTTGAGTTTATTCAGCGTTATCCGTTCTTATTGTTTCTTCTCGACTTATTCGATAGGTTTTGACAAAATTGTTGAGTACAAGAGTGATCCTCTGTGGCAAGTGAGTTATCTCCAGCAAGGCAAGAAACCCTCCCCCCTTTGAACATATTGCTCCTATTACGTTTGCAAATGTATGTATGCATGTGCTATTTTGATGGTTAATTCTCGTTAGGAGTAGTTAATTCGAATAGATGCATGAGCTGTAGGTAAATGTTTCTCATTACTACTGAGCCTAAGTTAGATTATTGCTAATGATTTAGAGCCCGATGGATGGGCTCTGGTCATGTATATACATAGTATGCGAGTGATGTCGCTTAGAAATGCTTAGAACGGTAGTATGGGGATCATCGCTTCGGCGATGGTCATTATATCATCACTTTAAAATACTTGGGTAAGGGTACTCATGTAGGTATCGTATTTGGAAAACTAAAAATAAAAATAAAAAGATTTAGTCTTGGGTACATTGGTTGGATGGTGTGTTGTTGGATGTGTGCTTGGTGCCCGAGTCAACAAGGACCGAATTACTTGCGCCACTGTACTAAGAACTTTTGCGTGCAACCACATGAGGGTATATGAAAACCCTATTGACTTAGTACTTTGGTGTGTGTTAGCTCCGAGTCACAGGAGGTTGTTATGTGTTGTGTTAAAAATGTTCTGTTGTTGTTGGTTGTGCGGGGGTCGATTCCTGTCTAGGTTCTCCACACTTAGGGGCATCCGTAGTTGTCCTAGGATTTACCCCGAGGGGTAGTTGACCTAGGCTTTACTGATGACTCTGACACAACGTATGTGTTTCTATCCATACGGGCGACTCGTAATTAATGCATTATATTGGAAAATGTCTCATAGAACTTAGCTCTGCTAGCATACCTTCGGAAGTGTGCTCTGTTGCATGGCAAAGGAACGATTTGACATGTGGGTAAAGCTATACACCCCTGCAGGATTTTAAACTATTCGAATAGCCTCATCCTAGGTTATGGACACGCTTGGATACGCCACGTAAGAATTAGACTACAATATTTTTTATAAAACTTGAAATCGGGTGGTACGAATGGGTAATTCATGCTATGTTGTGGTGGCTGTTGGAAAGTCACCTCTAGGATGATAATTATGTTCATAAATGTTGTCTCACTGTTATTTAAACAAATAAAAACAGATTTGACAAATTGCCTTACAATCTATTACTCTATTGCAAAGAAAATTGCTTTATGCTGAAAATTGCTTAGTGTAGTAGCCTTTCCTTTGATACATGATTGCATCTAAATATTCTTTTCCTTGTAAGACTTGCGAATACAACTTTGTACTCAACCCGGTTGTTGTAATTTCAAAGGAGGTTGATCCCGAACGGATCAACTATTGTGAGACCGACTTCGTGCATGACGACTAGCTCAGCGAGTTTCCGGTCGGTTGCCTTGTGGGTAAGGGCAGCTGGTTGGCTTTTGTTTCTCGCCATCTTATGGCTTTTACTTCCACTGCAATGTTAGTTATTTATCTTGTCATTTGGTCGGTCGGCCCTATATGTGTAATATGAACTTTGAATGTCTTTTGTGTTGTAATTTATGAAGACTTAGTATTGTGATAACTTATGTATGGAATTGATGCTTTAATTTTGTGATGGCGTAAGTGTACCACTCCTGGGAGGTATACAATACATCGAGAGCAGGACATTTGATTTGTAATGCTAGGGCCAATCGGATAGTTAAGTGTTACAAGTTAAATACCCCAGGTTCTCAAAAAGTTTGGTATTAGAGCCATACTGACCGTAGAAACCTTTAGCTAGGAAACAAGTCGCAAACTCTCATCCTTCCAAAAGTATCATGTCAACTTCTAGACCATTAGAACTCTTACATATGGATTTGTTTGGGCCAACAACCTATAAGAGTATCGAGGGTAATAGCTATTGTTTAGTCATTGTGGATGATTACTCTAGATATACATGGGTATTCTTCGTAGATGACAAAGCCGAAACCTCTGGCATTTTGAAAAGTTTTGTAGAAAGGGCTCAAAATGAATTTAATTTCAAAATTAAGAAAATCCGTAGTGATAATGGTTCCGAGTTCAAGAACACTAAAGTTGAAGATTTTTATGATGAACTTGGAATAAAGCACGAACTTTCTATAACCTACACTTCGGAGTAAAATCATCTTTATTTGCATCGTCTTTTGAAAAAGACTTCTTATGAGCTTCTTGTTGGAAGAAAATCGAATATATTTTATTGTCGTGTATTTGATTGCAAATGTTATATTTTGAAGAAGAGTGTTCGTCTTTCAAAATTTGCTAGTCAATGTGATGTTGGTTTCTTGCTTTGATATTCATCAAATAGCAAAGCTTATCGTGTCTTCAACAAAAATTCTGATTTAGTTGAAGAAAGACTTGATGTTTAATTTGATGATACTAATGGCTCTCAAGAAGAGCATGAGAATTTAAATGATGTAAGTGATGAAGCCTTAAGAAAAGCTATGAAGAACATGCAAATAGGCGACATCAAGCCTAAAGATGATCCAAATGACAACTCATCTACTCAAGTCGAATCTCCTTTATCTTCCAAGTCAAGACAAATTTAAATTGAAGAAGAAGACAACAAGGAAGATGATCAACCATCCAATCTACCACCAAGAATCCATAATGCAATTGTAAAAGATCATCCAATAGATCAAATATTGGGTGATGTAAGTAAGGGTGTTCAAAATCGATCTCGTGTAGCTTCTTTTTGTGAACATTACTCTTTTGTCTCTTCTATTGAGCCAAAACATGTAGGAGAAGCACTTGACGATCCGGATTGGGTGAATACAATGCATGAAGAACTCAATAACTTTATCCGGAATGAAGTCTGGACATTGATGGATAGGCCTAAGGAACATAATGTAATCAGTACAAAATGAGTCTTTAGAAACAAGCAAGATGAAAGCGGAATAGTTGTGAGAAACAAAACGAGATTGGTCGCTCAAGGATTCTCTCAAGTCGAAGGTTTGGATTTCGGTGAAACTTTTGCTCCCGTAGCTAGACTTGAATCAATTCAGATATTACTTGCTTTTGCATTATGCTTTGATATTAAATTATCTCAAATGGATGTCAAAGGTGCTTTTCTAAATGGAAAAATATCTGAACTTGTCTTTGTTGAGCAACCTCCTAGTTTTGAAGATCCAGAGAATCCTAATCATGTCTATAAGCTTTTTGAGGCGCTCTATGGTCTCAAACAAGCTCCTAGAGCATGGTATGAATGCTTTAGAGATTTTCTAGTTTCAAAAGAATTCAAAATTAGGAAAATTGATTCAACTTTGTTTACTAAAGTTTTAGATGATGATTTCTTTGTATGCCAAATTTATGTTGATGATATCATTTTTGGGTCTACTAATCAAAATTTTTGCAAAGAGTTTGGTAATATGATGTCTAGGGAATTTAAAATGTCCATGATGGGAGAACCTAGCTATTTTCTTGGACTTCAAATCAAGCAACTCAAAGATGAAACCTTTGTAAGCCAAATAAGGTATGCAAAAGATTTGATTAAGTGGTTTGGCATGGAAGATACAAAACCCATCAAGACTCCTATGGCAACCAACGGTCATCTCGACCTTAATGAGGAAGGTAAATCGATAGATTTAAAGCTTTATAAATCATGATTGGTAGTTTGCTTTATCTTACCGCATCTAGGCCCGATGTCATGTTTAGCATTTGCATGTGTGCAAGGTTTCAAGCATCACCAAAAGAGTGTCATTTGGTGGCCGTGAAAAAAATTCTTAGATATTTAAAGCATTGCTCTAGCATTGGCTTATTGTATCCCAAAGGTGCAAATTTTGATTTAATTGGATATTCGGATTCCGATTATGCAGGTTGCAAAGTGGATAGAAAAAGCATCTCGAGTAGTTGTTAATTCTTAGGAAGATCTTTGGTTTCTTGGTCATCCAAGAAACAAAATTCCGTAGCTTTATCCACCGCCGAAGTTGAATATGTTTCTGCGGGTAGTTGTTGTACTCAATTGCTATGGATGAGGCAAACTTTGATGGATTATGGAATAAAATTTGAAAATATATCTCTTTTGTGTGATAATGATAGTGCTGTGAAGATTGCAAATAATCCGGTCCAACACTCAAGAACCAAGCATATAGATATATGTCACCATTTCTTGAGAGATCATGCGGGCAAAGGAGATATAAAAATTAGCCACATAAGGACCGATGACCAATTAGCCGATATCTTCACCAAACCATTAGATAAAAGCTGCTTTTGCAAGTTGAGGAATGAGTTAAATGTCATAGATCATTCTAATGTTGTTTCAAACTCATGTCTCATGAAAATTGCTCTCATATTGGTTTTCTTGATGTGTTTATGAAAATAATTTCAAAATCTTTCTTAAAAGCTCTATTTTAATAAAAACTATATTCATTGGAGTTTATATTACCTATCTCATGCATAATGATCCTAGAAATATTTATTTGAGTGTTTGAATCAAGGATCATTTGCATTCTCTATTCAGTTTCAGCTTTGTCAGGCATAACGGTAATACCGCGGTTTACTACCGGTACTACCGCAGCCTGGTAATACCGCTCCTCAACAGCGGTCTTACCGCAAATGGCTGGCGGTTCCTTTAATGGTTGCTACCGAGGGCTTATCTCTCTAACTCCTCTCTCTTACGGTGCAACCGCTCCTTATTCCTCAAGAACCACCGAAGCCTTTGCCTCTTTCTCTCTTCTATTCCCCACAAAATCTCCACTCAAACTTGTTAGATTTGTGGATTTTGTTGAAACTTTTGATTGGGATAGATTCTCTAAGTCATATCCCCTCCAATCCCTGAGGTATTTGCTCAAATGTCATCTTCTTTCTCATCTTTTTTATCATCTACCTCTTTTCTAGGGTTTGATGAAATGTGGATGATATAGTTAATTTCTTTTGGGCAAAGTGCTTAGAACTAGTATTTGGTGACATTGAAAGTCTATTATATGATTTCATTCATGCCAAATACTTGTTTAAATGCAAAATCGATCATTGCCCTAAGAACATCTTCAGGTACGGTAATACCGCCCGTGACAATCGGTGTTACCGATTTTTGGTAATACTGGATGTATACAGCGGTACTACCGCTCTTGCAGAGAAAAATTTGGCTAAGTCATACTGTTTTAATCAATCCTATTCCATCTTATCCTAATTGCTTCTCTTGTCTTAGCAACCATGCCTCCAAGAACCAAGAATGTTCCTCTCAAGAGTGCAACTCCTATTGAAGAACCCGAAGAAAGAGATGATCCCCCAACCTCCATTGAACCATCAAGTGACAATGATGAAGAGGATGAGGAATACTCTAAGGAAGAAGGAAGTGATGAGATTATGGCAGAGACCGAAGAAGCTAATGTTGATCTCACACAGATTTCAAGCGACAACTATGCAATTCTTCGTCATGCAAATCAATTTGAAAAGCCAGCTAGCTCAACAGACCCAAGGTTCCATACCAAATTGTAGCAGCAAGTGTATGCTCAACTCTATAGCCATCATCGTCAATTTGCTGATCACAGATATATAGATTGGGCACATTTGGAGAAAATTGATCGTTTTGCTAGAGCATGCTGTCTTTTTCAAAGAGTCGGTCTCAAAGAGATAGTTGGATTAAAATGTGACTACAATGAAGAAGTGATTCGACACTTCTATGCTACTATCTTTGTATCCCCAGACTTTGCTCTTTTAATATGGATGACGGGGACTCAGCACTTGCAAGCTACCAAAGCTAAGTTTGAGCAAGCTTTGAGGACATACTCAGGTACTCAAGAGAAGATTCTTGATCAACCAGCTCTCAGAATTCAGGCTTGGCATCAGTTCTATGATGAAACTAAAAACTTTGTGCCTAGAAGAATTGGATGACTGAGACTGTTACCAAGTTTGATCAACTGGATTATCAATCACACTTTCTTTCCTAAAAGTGGCAACTTCAATGCAATTCGAGGACATACCTGGAACATCATAGAGCATATCATGAATGGAAGGAAGTTCGATGTTGTTGATCTCATCATTAGAGAAATTGGAGCTTCTAAGAATGATAGGATCAAAAGAATTTATTTTGCTCCCTATATCATGACTCTTATCATGAGGAAGATCCAGTTCAGAGATGGACGTCCAGGAGTTCATAAGGCATGTAAGCCAAGGGATGGGGGTCCAATTCCTCCAACAGTTCTCCCACAGGTGCAAGAAAATGCTCCAGCTAAAGATCCAGTCACTCTTTCTCAGATTTACTCAGCTATTTTGGAGATTCAAAATTCTCAGCAAGAATTTCAATTTGAGAACAACAATAGGCTGGCTACTTTGACAGAAAGTGTGAGTGCTCTTGAGCAAGCATTAACTACTCCAGCTCGTTATGGACGTCGTCGCCTCAACAAACCTCCTCCAGATCCACTCCAAGCTTTGACCTCTCAAGCTTCACCACCTCCTCAAGATCCAACTGAGTGAATTCCGTTTGGTTCTTGATGCCAAGGGGGGGGGGGGTGGATTAGGAGGAGAAAAGAATTGAAAGATTAAGGGGGAGCAATAGCAAGAAGTTTGGGCTGATATTACTATCTTATATTATATATAATCTATGTTAAACTTGTCTTGTAATATCTTTGTTATGTTTAATACTTGGAACTTGTGTGCTTGTAATAGCCTAGTTTAATTTGGTTGCATCATGACTCTTATACTATGCAATGCAACATGTTGGCTATTTCAGTGTTCAAACCTATTCCTTACTTATTATCTTTTGCTTGAATGTTTGCAAGTTTCTCATAGTCAATAAATAAAGGAAACTCCGTCAAAATTTCTAACATACTCAAATGTACATGAAAATCACTTCATGAACCTTGATGCGCATATTTAGAGGGAGCTTTCTCTATTTATTGATCGACTTTGAAAGCAACAAATTCTTCATCTCCTTTGAACTCAAATCAAGAATTTCTTGCTTACAAATATCAAAAACAAGAATATACAACTTGGTGTATATTCAAAATCTTTCATATCCTTTATATCGATTGGATTGTCACCAATTACTAAAAAGGGGGAGATTGAAAGTATCTAGGGCCCCAATTATGGTTTTGGTATTACCACAAATCCTGATTTTTCCAAGGTTTCGATTCAAACGGCTAGTTTTGTTGGTAAGGGTTATAAATACTCACCTACCAGCACTAAGCCAAAAAGTTGCTGAATATATTCACTCTCATTGAATACTCTTGTGCTCTTAGACACTCTCTACTACTCATTTGCTTTGAATTCCCATTTTGAGGTAGTTGAGACCATTCAAGTGCATTGCATCATTAGTTGATCTTGTTGGCACTTGATTCTTCCTCAAGCAAATACTTGGTTTATTATTTTTGGTGCTTGCCGGCACCTAGACGGCTTTGGAGGAAGCTTGCTAAGTGAGCTCTTCAAAGAAGATTGTGAAGAGTCCCGACAACGGATTGTGAAGTGGTTGCGTGTGCACCATCTCCGAAGCGAAGGAAGAGCAACGATAGTGATCGAGGGTGAAGGCTTAATTTGTGGAGCCGGCTTGATTAGTTCAAGCTTCCTCAATGTGGACTAGTGAAGACCGGCAAGTCTTCGATACCACGGGAAAAACTTCATTGTCTCCATTATGATCTATTCTTGTCTTTACTCTTCCGCATTTACATATCTAGCTAATTGCTTGTGCAGAATTGCTTAGCTAAAATTGTATCTAGTATTGGCATAGATCATAATTGTCATAAATAGCTTGGTAGTAGTTTCATCTCTACATTTGTGCTAGGAAGCTTTGTTAAGACAATCTTGTTTAAAATTGTTAATTAGTTGAAAAGTTTAAAAAACCTCCTATTCACCCCCCCTCTAGTCGGTTATCCTTGATCCTACATGAGCTATAAGAGAAGGATTTCATTCGCCTAAGCTCATCTCCGTGGGGCTGTCCCGTAATATTTGTGAAGAAGAAGGACAAGACTATGCGGATGTGCGTTGATTACCATTCGCTTAATGAAATGGCGGTAAAGAATAAGTACCCGTTGCCCCGGATCGACGACCTTTTCGATCAATTGACCGAAGCTCGAGTATTCTCCAAGATTGACTTGAGATTGGGCTATCACGAAGTTAGGATCAGATATGAAGATATTCCGAAGACGGCTTTCTATACTCGCTGCGGATTGTACGAGTACACCGTCATGTCTTTCGGCTTGACGAATGCCCCTGCCCTTTTCATGAATCTTATGAATACGGTGTTCATGGAGTATTTGGAAAAGTTTGTGGTGGTCTTTATAGATGATATTCTCATCTACTCGAAGGATGATGAAGAGCAAGCCCAACACTTAAAGCTCGTGTTGGAGAAGCTGCGCGAACATCGGCTTTATGCAAAATTCAGCAAATGTGAGTTTTGGTTGGAAGAAGTGGCATTCTTGGGCTATGTTCTTTCAGGAGGCGTAGCCATGGATTCTAGCAAGGTCAGTGATGTGCTCTCATGGGGTCAGCCCAAGTCGGTAACCGACGTGAGGAGTTTTCTCGCTTTTGCGGGCTACTATCGTCGCTTTATCGAGAATTTCTCCAAGATCATGAAACCGATAACAGAGTTGCTCAAGAAGGATAAGAAGTATGTGTGGTATGTTGATTGCGAGAAGTGCTTTCAAGAACTCAAGAAGAGATTGACCATAGCTCCA
Organism: Phyllostachys edulis; assembly: GCA_036346405.1. NCBI lineage: Eukaryota > Viridiplantae > Streptophyta > Magnoliopsida > Poales > Poaceae > Phyllostachys > Phyllostachys edulis. Next base: position 6,750,824 of record CM070561.1, on the reverse strand, counting down.
GTTCTCGTTCTTCCCGATGTTCACCGAAGCTTCAATATTTATTGCGATGCTTCTCGTTAGAGACTCGGATGTATTATTATGCAAGAAGGCAAGGTGGTGGCTTATGCATCAAGACAATTAAGACCTCATGAGCTCAATTATCCAACTCATGACTTGGAACTGGCTGCAGTGGTCCATGCACTGAAAATCTGGCGACATTACCTCATCGGAAATCGTTGTGAGGAGTATTCAGACCACAAAAGTTTGAAGTATTTGCTCACCCAACCAGATCTGAACCTTAGGCAAAGAAGGTGGTTGGAGTTGATCAAAGATTATGATATAGGTCTCCAATATCATCCGGACAAAGCCAATGTTGTTGCCGATGCACTTAGTCGGAGAGTTTATTGCGATACATTGACGCTCAAGGAGCAGCAGCCCACCCTTCACGAAGAATTTCAGCGGCTCAACTTGGGAGTGGTTGAGCATGGTTTTCTCGCTGCCATGGATGTGCAACCTACCTTGGAAGATCAGATCAAGGCTGCGCAACAAACGAACGTTGGGGTGAATCGAATCAAGCAAAATATCAAGGACGGGACAGCCAAATGCTTCTCAGAAGATAACCTTGGTGTTGTGTGGTTCGGACATCGCCTGCTAGAGCGGAAGGACATAGAATTGCATAATTTGATCCTCCACAAAGCCCATAATTCCCCCTTGTCCATTCATCCCGGGGCCACGAAGATGTATCGAGATCTTCGGTAGAGATTCTGTGGACCCGAATGAAGAAAGAGATCACACGATTTGTTGCCGAGTGCGACATATGTCGTCATGTGAAGGCCGAACATCAACGTCCAGCGGGTTTGCTACAACCCTTGCAAGTGCCTGAATGGAAGTGGGAATCGATCGGCATGGATTTTATCACCGGTCTGCCCGTACATCCAAAGGGAAAGATGCCATCTGGGTTATCATTGATCGGTTGACGAAAGTACCATATTTTCTGCTAGTGCGGGCTAAGATTTGTGTAGGTCACTTGGCGGACCTCTACATATCCAGCATTGTGAGTTTGCATGGTGTGCTAAAGACGATTGTTTCAGATCGTGGTTCACTCTCACCACCCAATTTTGGAACAGCTTGCAAGAAGCTATGTGAACTCGTCTTTCCTTCAGCACCACATACCATCCACAAAACGATGTACAAACGGAGAGAGTCGATCAAATCTTGAAAGACAGGCTCCGTGCTTGTGTTCTCTCCTATAGGAAGAATTGGGAGCAGTGTTTGCCATTCGCCGAGTTCTCCTACAACGATAGCTTTCAAGCTAGTCTCGGTATGGCACCATTTGAGGCCTTATACGGGAGAATGTTAGTACCCCATTAAATTGGTCTAAGACCGGCGAAAGACCACTCTTCGGCTCGGACTCGATCAATGAGGCCGAAAGCCAAGTTCGGTTGATTCAAGACTGGTTACGCACGGCTCAATCTTGAGAAAAGAGCTATGCGGACCGACGTCGTCGCTAGCTAAGCTTTGAAGCTGATGATTTTGTATATCTCAAGGTCTCCCCACTGAAGGGCAATCAACAGTTCGGCGTCAAAGGCAAGTTAGCTCCTCGATATGTCGGGCCTTACCACATCATTGAGAAGAAAGGAGCTGTGGCCTACAGGTTGGACTTGTGAAAGCATCTAGGCCCCTAAAAATTGTTTTGGTAATTAATGACAATATGTGAATATGGGATTAACGTATTTATTGAGTATGTACAAGGTTAAGTCCCATTGGCGTTCTTGATGACCGGGAATTGCACGCGAAAGGTTTACATGAAGATCTTATGGCTCAAAGGCAAGGTACAATAGTCTAGGATTTTTTTATTTTACTGGTCTTAGGTGAATTGGTTGGAAGACCGGGTTATAGGCTAGACAGTCGTACTATAAAGAGGGTGCAAAAATTGAGTACCTTGAAAGTGAACAATGCCACAACTGCTCAAATCTTAATTGGCTTAATCTTGGTTTTGTTTTTGGTTTTGCCTCAATTTAAATTTGCTGATTTTCTGTTGAGGCCGGACTGACCTACGTTACCTGGCCGGACTGACCGTATTGCCGGACCAAAACGGCGGTCAACATTTTCGATGAGGTCTTTGTTTTCGATTTTGGTAAAATCCTCATCGGGTGACCGCACCGGTGCAGGGACGCGGTCAACTTTTTCCAGAGAAGGTGTTCAGTTGAAAAATGCCAGGCCGGACTGACCGCTGGTATTTGTCCGGACTGACCGCACCCCCGGGTTTTGGTTGCGGTCAGCTTTTTCCAGAGAGTTTCCAAAAGGTATTCCGTTTTTCTGTAGGCCGGACTGACCGCGTGCTTGCCTGCGGACTGACCGGACCCCCCTGTAACGGCTATATTTAAGTGCATTAAATGCGTAACAGTCGACCGTTACAACTGAGGCCGGACTGACCGCACTATTGCCTGCGGACTGACCGGGCTCACTGAAAAATTGGGAATTTCGTGTCCAACGGCTAGTGGAGTGGGTGGAGGCTATAAATACCTCCCCCACTGCCACTAGAAAAGAAGTTGAGCCTCATTTAACATCTCTTGAGCCCTTTGCATTGTTTCCTACTCATTGAGAGCATTGATTTCCATTTGCAAAGGTAGTTGAGGTCCCCTAAAGAGCATTCATTGTGTTTGATAAATTGTGGCATTTAGGCGCTTTCAAGTGAAGAATTCTTGCTCTATTACTCTTGGAGATTGCCGTCTCCTAGGCGGTTTGGAGTTAGGTTGGTGATCTTCTCAAAGGAGATTGTGAGAAGGCAGGGCATTTGTGAAGGTTGGAGCTCGCCTATCAGGAGAGGAGAAGATCTACCTCTAGTGATCGAGGAAAGGCTTAATTCGTGGAGCTGGCTTGAATTGATCAAGCTTCCTCAACGTGGATTAGTGAAGACCGGCAAGTCTTCGATACCACGGGAAAAATTTCCTTGTGTCATTGTGGTTATTTCTAGTCTTTACATTTCCGTACTTATAATTCTAGCTTGTTTATTGTGATAAATTGCTTGGCTAGTATCATATCTTGTTTAGTCTAAGTTAATAATTGGATAAACTTGTTATTTTGTTAAAAAGTTTAAAAACCTCCTAATCACCCCCCCTCTAGTCGGTTATCCTTGATCCTACAAGTGGTATCAGAGCTTGGTCTCTCATTGATTTAGACTTAACCGTCTAAGAGAGAAAAGGATGGCTAGTGAGGGAATTGCTATAGGAAAAGCTCCTCTCTTTGATGGCTCAAATTATACTTATTGGAAAATTAGAATATCAATTTATTTAAAGGCCATGAGTCCAAGCATTTGGAAAATCGTAAATGATGGTTATGCTATGTCTCTTAATCCACTAGAACCCACGGATCAAGATACGCGTAACTCTCATTTAGATGCCCAAGCTATGAATGCTCTTTTTGGCGCCTTGAACGCGGATGAGTTCAATAGAGTGAGCAACTTGGAAAATGCTCATGCTATTTGGACAACTCTCTCGAAATCCATGAGGTACATCCACGGTCAAAGAAGCCAAATTGCATAAACTTCGGATTAAATATGAGACATTCATAATGTTGCCTCATGAAAACATCAATGAGATGTATTCAAGACTCAACAACATTGTGAATGAGCTCAAAGGCCTCGGAACTAACCTTCTTAATGTTGATGTTGTTCGCAAGATACTTAGGGCTCTTAGGATAAATATGAGATGTTGGTGGCGTTATTTCTCAACTCGCCCGAGTTGCCAAGGATGACACCAGCGGGCTTTTGGGCAACCTCATCACAAATGAGTTGTTCAAAAGGACAAAGAAGAGCTTTTGGAGACATCATCCTCAAAGAAGAAAATTACGCATTCAAAGCCAAGGCGGAATCTAGTGATGATGAGGATGGAGAAGAAGACTCCGACAAGGAGTATGCACTCCTTGTGAGAAGAATGAAGAGGGTCATGAAGAGACGCCCCAATAGAAGTTATAACTTTGACAAGTTCAAGAAGGGGCAATCCTCAAATGACAAGAAGAGATATAGCAATATTCGATGCTATAATTGTGAAGAAAAGGGACACATTGCTTCTCGTTGCCCCGAAAAGAAGGATGACAAGAGCAAGCCATTCAAGAAGAAGGAATACAACGGTAAAAAGAAGCTTTTCAAGAAGCTTTACAAGGATGGCAAAAATGAAGCTCACATCGGAGAGTGGGATTCAAATGATGAGTCAAGCGACTCGACTCGATTCCGATGAGGAAGAGTCCCCAAGAAAAAGGGACTAGTCGGTATAGCCATCAAGGAAGATTCATCGCTATTCTCCACTCCTACTTGCCTCATGGCAAAAGGAGATAAGGTAAAATCCATTATTGGTGACGAAACAACTTATGATGAATTAATGGATATGCTTGATGATTTAAATGAATATCTTGGAAAAGAAAAATCAAAATATAAGGTCTTAAATAAAGAATACTTTACTCTAAAAGATTCTTATATGGAGCTTAAGGAAACTCACAACTTGCTTATCCAAGAGAATTCACATAAGTCTTGTTCTAGTGTAGGAATTACATGCGATATTATTGATAAAATGCCTAGTATAGAAATTGCTAAGACTAGTGCATCTACTTCATGTGATGACCTACTTGCTATGCCATGTTGCTCAAGTGATGATTCAATTGTTAATTTAGCCAATGCTTGTGATCCCTTACTCATTGTTGAAAATCATGAACTAAAAGAACAAGTGACCAAGCTAAGTAAGAGCTTGGAAAGATGTTTTAAGGGTAAGACCACTCTTGACAAGCTTTTGAGCGAGCAAAGGTGTTCATTCAACAAGGAAGGTCTTGGGTATGTGCCTAAGAAAGGCAAGAAGCCGGTAAATAAGCCCACGAGTTTTGTGAGGCAAAATGGTATGTATTGCTATAAGTACCGGGAAATAGGACATATGCAACAAAATTGTCCTAAGGGTAAGGTTCCATCTCTTGCTATATATGATTCATGCTATATGCTTAGAAAATCTAAGGATGGTAAAGTAATTGCTCATTTTGTTGGCACTTCAATTATGGGCGCAAAAAAGAATGCTATTTGGGTGCCTAAATCCTTGGTTACTAACCTCCAAGGACCCAAACAAATTTGGGTACCTAAAAGAACTTGACTCTTGTTTTGTAGGTGAACTATAAGACCGGTGGAAAACATTGGGTGCTTGATAGTGGATGCACTCAACATATGACCGGTGATAGAAAAATGTTCACCACATTCGCGAATGGAAAAGGAGTAGACAAGATCACTTTTGGCGATAATAGCAAAGGAAAGGTATTAGGATTAGGTAAAATTGCTATCTCAAATGACCTTTCCATTTCTAATGTTTCTCTAGTAGAATCATTAAACTTTAACTTGCTATCCGTTGCTCAAATATGTGATCTTGGACTAATTTGCTCATTCTCTAGTAAAGATGTAACCATCTCTAACGCAAAAGATAGCTCTTTAGCTTTCAAAGGCTTTAGATTTGGAAATCTTTACCTAGTTGATTTTAGCTCAAGTGAATCTGTTTAAAAACTTGCTTAATAAAAACCTCCTTGGGTTGGCTTTGGCATAGAAGGCTAGCTCATGTTGGAATGATTCAACTCAAAAAGCTTTTCAAACATGATTTAGTTGTTGGCTTGAAAGATATGAAATTTGAGAAAAATAGACTTTGTAGTGCTTGTCAAGCTGGTAAACAAGTCGCTAATTCTCATCCTTCCAAAAGTATTATGTCAACGTCTAGACCATTGGAACTCTTACATATGGATTTGTTTGGGCCAACAACCTATAAGAGTATCGGGGGAAATAGCTATTGTTTAGTCATTGTGGATGATTACTCTAGATATACATGGGTATTCTTCCTAGATGATAAAGGTGAAACCTCCGGAATTTTCAAAAGATTTGCAAAAGGGGCTCAAAATGAATTTGATTTCAAAATAAAGAAAATCCGTAGTGATAATGGCTCCGAGTTCAAAAATACTAAAGTTGAGGACTTCTGTGATGAACTTGGAATAAAGCATGAACTTTCCACAACCTACACTCCGGAGCAAAATAGAGTAGTAGAATGGAAAAATCGAACATTAATTGAAATGGCTAGGACAATGCTTGATGAATACAATACTTCCGATAGTTTTTGGGCGGAAGCTATTAACACCGCTTGTCATGCCATAAATCGTCTCTATTTGCACTGTCTTTTGAAAAAGACTTCCTATGAGCTTATTGTAGGAAGAAAACCAAACATCTCTTACTTTCGTGTCTTTGGTTGCAAGTGTTACATTTTGAAGAAACATGTTCGTCTTTCAAAATTTGATAGTCGTTGTGATGTTGGTTTCTTGCTTGGTTATTCTTCAAATAGCAAGGCCTATCGTGTCTTCAACAAAAACTCCGGTTTAGTTGAAGAAAGACACGATGTGCAATTTGATGAGACTAACGGCTCTCAAGAAGAGCATGAGAATTTGGATGATGTAGGTAATGAAGCCTTAAGAAAAGCAATGGAACATATGCAAATAGGCGATATCAAGCCCGAAGATGGTCCATCATCCTCTACTCAAGTTGAACCACCCACATCTTCCACAAGTCAAGTACAAATCATTGAAGAGGATAACAAGGAAGATGATCAACCATCCAACCTACCACCAAAAATCCACAATGCAATTGCAAAGGATCATCCAATAGATCAAATATTGGGTGGCGTAAGTAAGGGTGTCCAAACTTCGCTCTCGTGTTGCTTCTTTTTGTGAACATTACTCTTTTGTCTCGTCTATTGAGCCAAAGCATGTAGAAGAAGCACTTGACGATCCGGATTGGGTGAATGCGATGCATGAAGAACTCAATAACTTTACCCGGAATGAAGTTTGGACATTGGTAGATCGACCCAAAGAACACAATATTATTGGTACGAAATGGGTCTTTAGGAACAAGCAAGATGAGAATGGATTGGTCATTCGAAACAAAGCAAGATTGGTCGCTCAAGGATTTTCACAAGTTGAAGGTTTGGATTTTGGTGAAACTTTCACTCCCGTAGCTAGACTTGAATCAATTCGGATATTACTTGCTTTTGCATCATGCTTTGATATTAAATTATTTCAAATGGATGTTAAAAGTGCCTTCTTAAATGGTGAAATATCCGAACTTGTCTTTGTTGAACAACCTCCCGGTTTGAAGATCCTAAAATCCAAATCATGTCTATAAACTCTCCAAGGTGCTCTATGGTCTTAAACAAGCTCCTAGAGCATGGTATGAACGCCTTAGAGATTTTCTAGTTTCAAAAGGATTCAAAATCGGGAAAATTGATTCAACTTTATTTACTAAAGTTTTAGATGATGAATTCTTTGTATGTCAAATTTATGTTGATGATATCATTTTTGGGTCTACTAATCAAGACTTTTGCAAAGAGTTTGGTGATATGATGTCTAAGGAATTTGAAATGTCCATGATTGGAGAATTGAGTTATTTCCTTGAACTTCAAATCAAGCAACTCAAGGATGGGACTTTTATAAGTCAAGCCAAGTACGCAAAGGATTTACTTAAAAGATTTAGCATGGAGGATGCAAAGCCCATCAAGACTCCCATGGCCACAAATGGTCATCTTGATCTAAATGAGGGAGGTAAACCTGTAGATTTAAAACTTTATAGATCCATGATTGGTAGTCTGCTTTATCTTACCGCATCTAGGCCCGATATCATGTTTAGTGTTTGTATGTGTGCTCGTTTTCAAGCTTCTCCAAAAGAATGTCATCTTATGGCCGTTAAAAGAATTCTTAGATATTTAAAGCATTCCTCTAGCATTGGCCTATGGTTCCCCAAATGTGCTAAATTTGATTTAATTGGATATTCCGATTCCGATTATGCGGGTTGCAAAGTGGATAGAAAAAGCACCTCAGGTAGTTGTCAATTCTTAGGAAGATCCTTAGTATCATGGTCTTCCAAGAAACAAAACTCCGTAGCTTTATCTACCGCCGAAGCCGAATATGTTTCCGCGGGAAGTTGTTGTGCTCAATTGCTGTGGATGAGGCAAACATTGATGGATTATGGAATTAAATTTGATAAAATGCCTCTTTTGTGTGACAATGATAGTGCGGTAAAAATTGCTAATAACCCTGTTCAACACTCAAGAACCAAACATATAGATATTCGCCACCACTTCTTGAGAGATCATGTGAGCAAGGGAGATATTGAAATTAGCCACATAAGAACCGAAGACCAATTAGCGGATATTTTCACCAAACCTTTAGATGAAGGCCGCTTTTGTAAATTGAGGAATGAATTAAATGTCATAGATTGTTCTAATGTCATTTGATTGCATTATGCTCTTGAATCTTGATTGAATTCGCTTTTCTCTCGTGATTCTCTTATTTCAAGAACTAAGATAAGAAACACAGTTAGGGGGAGTGCTATATAATCACCATGTATACCACAACTCAAATTGTGCACATATCAACATACATGCTAGAATGTGTCTTGAAAAACCAATCCTTTTGGTCAAAAGTCAAAATTTGGTGTTAATCAATCAAACCTCTTGAAAAACTAGCTATATCTACTCTCTAGTATATTTCAAAGGTTTTTCTTTGGTTGAAAAGATCTCAAAATTATTTATCTTAAAAGAAAAATCAAGTTCTGGCCTAAGACTATTTCTTACTTATCTTGTTCTTAACCAAAAATGGCTTTTCACCCAAAAGTTTTTCCAAAAGGAATTTGATCTTGCTCCCAAAAGGAAAAAGGTAAAAATGGTTATTCATGACCTTTTTCGTATTCACAAGCTTTTCAAACTCTCAACCAAATCAAAGTTATTTAAGTTTGAATCTCGCTATAAATAACTCAAAACCCGAAAAATTCACGTGAGTCAATTCTAGCATAAAATGAGTATTGCTATTTAGGCAATGATTTCCTTCATATATTGCTTCCAAATAGTATTTCATACTCATATATATCCTCACAAGTGACAAATCTCGTTGTTTGCATATTTTATCTCTTTAAATCGTTTTCTTTCAAAAGTGCTCTATTTTTTAAAAACAAAAAACTCTATATTAAAAACTAATTCGTTGATCTAATCTCGTTGAAATTGCTCCAAGATAGTTTTAAGTTGTGTGCTAAGTCTCGGTGCAAAGACAACACAAGGATTTTGCTAATTACCTCAAAGTCTCCAGTGCGGTCTAACATTAAGCTTAATCATGGTCAACCTTGAGGCTTGTGGCCGGGCCGACGGGCTTTGCCTGCGGTCGATCCGCTGGCGATGTCTTGAGCGTTTCTTCCTTATTTCTCACCAAACCGTCCACTCCGCCGGTTTTCCTCTTCATCTCCCCGACGGTTCCACTCTTCTCCTTCTCCACCGCATCGCCATCTTGGAGCGCCTCCTCTCCTCCACGCCCCTGGACACTCCTCCTCACCGCCGGGCGCCCCTCCTCGCCGCCGGATCTTTTTCTTCTCCGCCGTCACCGCAAGGTCCTCATTTCCTCAATCTTCCCTTTAATCTTCGCTCAATCTGCTAATTAGATCGTAATCGACTTGGAGTATGTCATATTTGTCATCTATACTCACCATTTTGTCGATTATTGACCTACATTGCGAATGATTCCGTCGTTTTGGCAAAACCCTAGTTTTCTTTGTCAAGGCCGGACTAACCGGCGTGTTGCGTCTGATCGATCCGCTACTCATGGATCGACCATTAATCGCTCTGCGGTCGATCCGACCACGACAGAGAAACTTCTGTTTTTGTCAACTTGATTATCCTTACTTCCAATCAATTCACTCTTTGATTGTCTTGACCATCTCTCCAGTGATCATAGCAAGGACCAAGACTGTTGCCGATCCCGGTGCGTCTTCGTCTCGTCCTCCTCGCCAGGCTACTCATCGTCCTCCGGTTGAGCATTCCGATAGCGACGAAGCGGACTCTTCGCCGTCCTTATCCTCCGTACCTAGCGCTAGTGAACATTTGGACGAAGAAGACGATGCTGATGTGGAATTTGCGCCTGAGCCTCGCGTGAACCTTCACGCAATCCGGAACGATGATTTCAAACAACTCAGAATGCAATCTCCCTATGAGCAGCCTAGGTCAGCCGAAGATGAGAGATTTCACACTCAATTCCAGGAAGATTGCTACCATCAAGTGGTGCTTCACAAGCAATTTGCAATCCAGAAGTACATTAATTGGTCCTATCTCAATGAACAAACCCGGTATGCGACTTTGTACACTCGTTTTCGCAATGCTGGCTTGGATGGGCTTGTTAGCATAAAGTGCAACTTCAATGAGGAGGTAATCCGTCAGTTCTATGGTACTGTTTACATCCCATCCTCCTTGGCCACTGTGACTTGGATGACAGGTTCGACACGCTACACGGCCACCAAGCGTCACTTTGAGGAGGCCCTTAATCTGTCAGCACGTGAGTGTGTTAAGATCCATCTTGAGCTGCTGGCTGCAGAACTCGGAGCGATTCTGATTCTATGAGCCTAATGTTAGAGTTGTCCCTGGTAAGGTTACCGGTCTGAGGCCTCTCCCTAGTGTCATTAACAGGATTATCAGGGCCACCATCTTGCCGAGGAGTGGCAACAATGATGCTATTAGAGGACATGCATGGAATGTCATAGATTATGTGATGCAAGGAAAGAAGTTTGACATTACTTAATCTTGACTGAATTGCAATTCTGCCACACTGATTTGGGAAAGAGGATGTATTATGCTCCTTACATCATGATGCTCATTTTGAGGACCACTGACTTTGAAGGTACCACTCCCTTTCCTCACAAACAGTACAAGCCAGAGGGTGATCACCAGAGAGATTTGAGGAACAGGCCTCTTCACCCAGTTGCTGATGCTCCTGCCTCTCCTCAGCCCGCTCCTCAGCAGCAGGGTGGACTTGATCCAGTCTTATTAGAGGTTCTGCATACTGGCATCAACACGATTGTATCTCGCTTTGATGCAGTGGATCGTCGCCTAGAGGTTTTGGATCATCGCATGGATTCTCTTGAGAGCACTACTCAGTCTTTGGACTCTCGCCAGATAGCAGTGGAGCAGTCCAACTCTCTTGTGCTTCAGCGTTTAGATCAGATGGTTGGGTTGGTTTCAGGTATTCAGTCCGACATGGCTGAGATGACCACTCGTGTCTCGTCGAAAGCGGTATTACTTATTCTCGGCGTCGGCGCATTGATCCTCCTCTGCCCCTCGACATCATTGCAGCTCCTCCTCCTCCTCCCCCTACTGCGTAGCTTTTGGTAGTTGCTGCCAAAGGGGGAGAAGTGCTAGATGGTCCTATATATATCTCTATATCTATTAGTTATGGTTGTCGAATGCTTGTTGGACTTGGACTTCTGTGGTCTTTTGTGTGTAATAATTAGAGGATAAGCTTATTGACCCTCTTATATATATGAACGCTTAATGCTTTACCGTCTATGAGCTTGGTTGAATGATATACACTTATATGCTTGTAATCGGTTCAATGTTATCTTGTTGAAATTATTGGTTAATCTTGTGCCTTTTTACCCTCTTGAAATGCTGTCTGTAATGTTACATATTGTTGCATTTCCTCAAGTTCTATCATGTAAAAGAAACTCCGCCAAAATTTTCTAAAAATATCTACTTGTGTTTGCAAAAATTCTCTACCTTTTATGCACATGTTAAGGGGGAGCTTTCTTTAAACAGGATTTAGCAAGGAAATAATTCTCAAAACTCATTTAAGCTTATAGCAAGAATTATCTCGTTGTTAAGTCATCAATAGGATATACACTCACAGTATATTCAAAACAATCATTCTTTCACATATTAAGTGTGTTGTCATCAATTACCAAAAAGGGGGAGATTGAAAGCATCTAGGCCCCTAAAAATTGTTTTGGTAATTAATGACAATATGTGAATATGGGATTAACGTATTTATTGAGTATGTACAAGGTTAAGTCCCATTGGCGTTCTTGATGACCGGGAATTGCACGTGAAAGGTTTACATGAAGATCTTATGGCTCAAAGGCAAGGTACAATAGTCTAGGATTTTTTTTCATTTTACCGGTCTTAGGTGAATTGGTTGGAAGACCGGGTTATAGGCTAGACAGCCGTACTATAAAGAGGGTGCAAAAATTGAGTGCCTTGAAAGTGAACAATGCCACAACTGCTCAAATCTTAATTGGCTTAATCTTGGTTTTGTTTTTGGTTTTGCCTCAATTTAAATTTGTTGATTTTCTGTTGAGGCCGGATGACCTCGTTACTGGCGGATGACCGTATTCTTAGGACCAAAACGGCGGTCAACATTTTCGATGAGTCTTTGTTTTCGATTTTGGTAAAATCCTCTGTCCGGATCGACCGAGCGGCCTTTGGCGGATCGACCGCACCAGTGCAGGACGCGGTCAACTTTTTCCGAGAAGGTGTTGATTGAAAAATGCCGGTAGGATGGATCGTGGTATTTGTCGGGACCGACCGCACCCACAGGTTTTGGTTTTGATCGACTTTTTCGAGAGAGTTTCAAAAGGTATTCCGTTTTACGAGGGCGGATGACGCGTGCTTGCTGCGGACTGATCGGACCCCTACGGCTATATTTAAGTGCATTAAATGCGTAACAGTCGACCGTTACAACTGAGGCCGGACTGACCGCACTATTGCCTGCGGACTGACCGGGCTCACTGAAAAATTGGGAATTTCGTGTCCAACGGCTAGTGGAGTGGGTGGAGGCTATAAATACCTCCCCCACTGCCACTAGAAAAGAAGTTGAGCCTCATTTAACATCTCTTGAGCCCTTTGCATTGTTTCCTACTCATTGAGAGCATTGATTTCCATTTGCAAAGGTAGTTGAGGTCCCCCTAAAGAGCATTCATTGTGTTTGATAAATTGTGGCATTTAGGCGCTTTCAAGTGAAGAATTCTTGCTCTATTACTCTTGGAGATTGCCGTCTCCTAGGCGGTTTGGAGTTGGGTTCGGTGATCTTCTCAAAGGAGATTGTGAGAAGGCAGGGCATTTGTGAAGGTTGGAGCTCGCCTATCCGGAGAGGAGAAGAGCTACCTCTAGTGATCGAGGAAAGGCTTAATTGTGGAGCCGGCTTGAATTGATCAAGCTTCCTCAACGTGGATTAGTGAAGACAAGCAAGTCTTCGATACCACGGGAAAAACTTCCTTGTGTCATTGTGGTTATTTCTAGTCTTTACATTTCCGCACTTATAAGTCTAGCTTGTTTATTGTGATAAATTGCTTGGCTAGTATCATATCTTGTTTAGTTTAAGTTAATAATTGGATAAACTTGTTATTTTGTTAAAAAGTTTAAAAACCTCCTATTCACCCCCCTCTAGTCGGTTATCCTTGATCCTACAACTTGCCCACTGCACTTTCAGAGGTACACGATGTATTCCACGTGTCCCAATTGAAGAAGTGCCTTCGCGTCCTAACCGAGGAAGCTCCGTTGGAAGGTCTCGATGTACAAGAAGATTTGACCTACCAGGAGCGTCCGATTCGCATCCTTGAAGAAGCTGAATAGAGCACAAGGAACTGTGCCATCAAATTCCTTAAAGTTCAGTGTACCAATCATTCCAAGGATGAAGCAACATGGAAACGGGAGAATCGCCTACGTGTGGACTACCTGTCTTTCTTTTCCGAGTGAGTGGAATCTCGGGGCGAGATTCTCGTAACGGGGGATATTTGTAACATCCCAAGCATGGGTTTGTATTTCAAATGTATAAAAATGAGAATAAACTAAAAATTTTGATGCATCTTGTTGTCATTTGAATTTTCTAAAAATCCTTTCAAAGGTTTTGTGATTTTAGAAACTTAATGCTTCAATTGACTAGAAGCATAGTCCTTTAGGACTTAAAAAAAAAATCTTCTGGACAGTCTCTGGAATTATTTTTCCTAGATTCTGGAACTTCTTCATGACTCCTATGAAAAATTTCATAATTTTTGGATTTTGTTTGCTATTTTAAAATGGCCAGTCAATCCTAGGTCAAACACCTAGATTAGAACCTTGTAACATTTCTAGAGGGAAATTCAGTGCATGAAAAACTCTGAAAATTTTACACAAGGTTTTTCTTAGAGTTAGTAGCCTCCCATAAAATTTTAAGAATTTTTACAGTTAAATAGCTATCCCAAAAAAATCCCTAAACCTTTCAGCCTGTTTTTCAAAAACCTAGCTTAGTACTGTTTGGACTTGGTCGGACCCGAGTCACGCGGTCCAACTCAGCCACCCAGACCTAACTGACCCAGCCCACTTACCTGGAGCCACTGACTGGTGGGGCCCAGTGGTAGGTCTTCGTCTCCACGTGGACTCCGCGCCTCGCCAGCTCGCCTATGCGGCCCGTAGACAGCCTTCGTCGTCAACGGTCGCCTAACCACCACCCACTGGTTTTGATGCGTGCACGCGGTTTGCCCATAGTTCCGTAGCCCCTCACCTTCTCGGGTCACCTCACCATCATCTCCACTCGCATCAGCGTCGCTCATGCCGTCCATGGACCAAGCGCACTGTTGTGGCACCCTTCTTTCTATTTAAGGGCACCTGGAGCCTCCTCTTCTCCCTTTCGATGCCACCAAGCATCCCCCTACCCTCTCCTCACTCAATTTCGCTCAGAACCGAGGAGAAGCCGAAGTCCGGTTCACGGCCGTCGCGCCACCTCCTCATCCCGGCTGTTCTAGTGCCGCCCTTCCCCTCTTATCCATGTCACATTGTGTTCTTGAGCCATACCATCATTTCCCCCAACTTAATTCTGTATTTCGATCGCAGGAGTTGTCGGATTTGGGCTTCTTCTCCACCTCCGGCTGTAAGCGCCATTGCCTCCGCCGCGACCTCTTCGGTGAGACACTTGTCAATTCCTTGCGATATCACCATTTATTGACCTCCCTGTAGCTGCTCCTACCTCCCTTTCCTTTCCTCCTTGCTCAGGGTGAGCTCTCCTCGTTGAAGCTTCCCTCGTCACCGTTGTTGCTCGTCGACGGCAAGCCTTTGACTGGCTCGTCCTCCGCTCGTCACTCCGGTAGGATCCCTAACCACTACTAGCGCCTGTGCGCGTGCTATTTTGTCGTGGGCGCTCTTGCTTTGTGTAGTGCCATGATGGTTGTAGCTCGCCGCCGCCATTCCACGTCGCGTTGCCGCGTCGGGCCTCCTCTAGCCTCGCCGCCAGTGCTCATGGGTGAGCAAGGTTGCGGCGGTTCCATTTTAGTACTTGGCCGGCGCCGCCATGCCTTACGCCGCCGGTGATTCGCCGGCAAAGCTCGCGATCGAACGCACTTTGCGCTGCCAGCTTCGGACCGTTCCTGTAGCATGATGATTAGGTGTTTTAATTGCTGTCATTAGGGTTAAGTAATGATAAGCATTGATTAGCTGCCGGTTTAGAGTTCTAATGTTCCACTAACGTGCGGGCCCTGCGTACGGAAATCCGTGTTCTTTAAATCCTGAGATTCGCATTAGTGGCTAACACATTGGCCCAGTTTACATAGTAAACCACACCCAGTGGTCCTTGGACCCATGCACTGTGTCATGGACCTTGTTCCATGCACTAAGCGTGTAGACCGTGAGTATGGCACGTGGGTCCCACCGGTAAGAATCGGTTTTCCTTTAGGATTGTAAATGAAAATGAAAATAATTATGGAGGGCCCACTATTCAGCGACCGTGGCTAGGAAGGCTTCAGTAGAAAAAGTATGTAATGCTTATATAAATTCGGAAATGTTTTATTTGTGTACTAAAAATTGTGTAAACTTCAAGATTGCATAAGTATTTCATTTTAACTCCATTTTGGATGATTCAAATTCCATGGGTTTCCATCTTAAATGTTCTTTAATTTAAAATTGGTTTGAATCTTGCTACTGTCCCATAAAATTTTGTTAGTTGTATTACTATTGGGATAGCATTATTTTTACACTAGAAATTCGTTTAAACTTCAAAAATGCATAAGTTTTTCTCTGTAACTCCAAATAGAGTGAAATTGATTTTGATGGGTTCCTCTATTATTGTACTTTAATGTATTACTGTACTTTAATGTGGAATAGGTTTTGAGCATGTTTCTATCTCTGAAAATCTTAGTATTCAATTTGTTTGTGCACTACTTTCATGACTTTGAAAAACCATAGGAAATTCATTTGAAATCCAAATTGGGAGATTCGAACTGTGTTGTTCTTAGAATGTTGAGCTCTGTCTACCACAAAATTCTCATCCTCACCACCATTCTAGTAAATTGTGCCAAAAAATTGGTTTTAGATGAACAGTACCCAAGCCCTATTTTTATGGATTTTCTCTCCCGGCTGATTTCGTTTTGGCTATAACTTTTGCATGCAACATTCAAATCAATTGTTTTTTGCTGCTAAATTCATTTAAAATCATGCTCTACCTTATGTGTAAATTTCATTATTTTTGGATGATTTTGATTTTTTTGATTTTATTCGGCATTATCTGTTCTTATTGTTTCTTCTCGACTTATTCGATAGGTTTCGACGTAATTGTTGAGTACGAGAGTGATCCTCCACAGCAAGCGAGTTATCTCCAGCAAGGCAAGCAACCCCCCCCCCTTTGAAGATATTGCTCCTATTACTTTTGCAAATGTATGTATGCATGTGCTATGTTGATGGTTAATACTCGTTAGAAGTAGTTAATCCAAATAGATGCATAAGCTGTAGGTAAATGTTTCTCATTACTACTGTGCCTAAGTTAGATTATTGCTAATGATTTAGAGCCTGACGGATGGGCTCTGATAATGTATATACATAGTATGCAAGTGATGTCGCTTAGAAATGTTTAGAATGGTAGTATGGGGATCATCGCTTCGGCGATGGTCATTATATCATCACTTTAAAATACTTGGGTCAGGGTACTCATGTAGGTATTGTATTTGAAAAACTAAAACTGAAAATAAAAAGATTTAGACTTAGGCACATTGGTTGGATGGTGTGTTGTTGGGTGTGTGGTTGGTGCCCGAGTCAACAAGGGCTGAATTAGTTGCGCCACCGTACTAAGCACTTTTGCGTGCAACCACATGAGGGCATATGGGAACCCTCTTGACTTAGTACTTTGGCGTATGTTAGCTCCGAGTCGCAGGAGGTTGTTGTGTGTTGTGTTAAAAATATTTTGTTGTTGTTGGGTGTACGAGGGTGGGTTCCTGTCTAGGTTCCCCACACCGAGGGGCATCCGTAGTTGTCCTAGGCTTTACCCCGAGGGGTAGTTGACGTAGGCTTTACCGATGACTTCAACACAATGTATGAGTTTCTATGCATACGGGCGACTCGTAGTTAACACATTATATTGGAAAACGTCTCGCAGGACTTAGCTCTACCGGCATACCTTCGAAAGTGTGCTCTATTGCATGGCAAAGGAGCGGTCTGACATGTGGGTAAAGTTGTACACCCCTACAGGGTTTAAACTATTCAAATAGCCTCGTTCTAGGTTATGGACATGCTTGGATACGCCCCGTAAGAATTAGACTACAATATTTTTTATAAAACTTGAAATTGGGTTGTACGAATGGGTAATTTGTGCTATGTTGTGGTGGCTGTTTGGAAGTCACTTCTAGGATGATAATTATGTTCATAAATATTGTCTCGTTGTTATTTAAACAAATAAAAATAGATTTGACAAATTGCCTTACAATCTATTACTCTATTGCAAACAAAATTGCTTTATGCTGAAAATTGCTTAATGTAGTAGCCTTTCTTTTGATACACGAATGCATCTAAATATTCTTTTAGTTGTAAGACATGCGAGTAGAACTCTATACTCAACCCGGTTGCTGCAATTTCAGAGGAGGTTGATCCCCTAGGGATCAACTATTGTGAGACCGATTTCGTGCAGGACGACTAGCTCGGCGGGTTTTCGGTTGGTTGCCTTGTGGGTAAGGGCAGCCGGTTGGCTTTTGTTTCTCGCCATCTTATGGCTTTTACTTCCGCTGCAACTTTAGTTATTTATCTTGTCATTTGGCTGGTCAGCCCTATTTGTGTAATATGAACTTTGAATGTCTTTTGTGTTGTAATTTATAAAGACTTGGTATTGTAATAACTTATGTATGGAATTGATGC
Source organism: Phyllostachys edulis (assembly GCA_036346405.1). NCBI lineage: Eukaryota > Viridiplantae > Streptophyta > Magnoliopsida > Poales > Poaceae > Phyllostachys > Phyllostachys edulis. Next base: position 6,732,885 of record CM070561.1, on the reverse strand, counting down.
TTCAATTTTGTGATGGTGTAAGTGTACCGCTCTTGGGAGGTATACAATACATCGAGAGCGGGACATTTGATTTGTAATGCTAGGGCCAATCGGATGGTTAAGTGTTGCAAGTTAAATACTCTGGGTTCTCACAAAGAACACCAAGATCAGCCAAAAGCCATCAAAAGCAATTCTCTAGTACGATGATGTCCAAATATCCGAAGTTAAAGCAAAAGGGTACTGAACTTTTAGGAATATTTCCTTTAGTGCTGCTAGCTCCCTACTATACATGCCTAAAATATTAGATGAGATCGCTCTCCTACTAACATGTCGTTACTGTGGACAAAAGTTATGTTGGACCATTCTTTCAAGAAAGCGACTTTCATCCATCTTAATCAGTTGATCTTCGGAAACAGTGTATCTAGTAATTTCCTCACGGGCATAATGAGGGTTGTATGTTCAAGCACTTACAGAGCCATCGGCCTCGAAGTTGAGTTGGGTCTGGACTCCTCCACCTTGTGTGTGCACCCTTAACTTTTTCAAGCATGCTTTGTAGTGCCGGTTCAAGTGCCTCGTCCCTTTACCTGTACAAGCAGTTAATTGAGCTTTGCAATAATTACAAGTTGTGATCTCTACCGTTTGGTAGTTTTGAATTTCCTAGCTCCAGGTCATGTACTTCCAGCACTTCACCCGACGCTGCCGGTGCTAGGCGCGAACCCACAAACATTGCATCCGTGGATGGGGTAGTGAAGTTTGGCGTCCCCATCGGGTATGGATTGCGTCGGTACTCCTTGTAGCCCTCCATACTGTCTATATGACGATCCTCCATGACGTAGTCTTCCATGCTTGGGGAGAGCCGACAAGCATCGATGGGAGAGGCGGCGAGAGGAGAACTAGGGGAGCGGCTGTGGCTACGGCCCACTGTTGTTTTCGTGCTGTGACTCCTCGATAGCATAGCGTTACCGAGCTTGGCCGCTCCCTCCACCGACTTCATGCTTCGACTCCTTGGTAGCATGCTTAGGTGATAGAGCACTAGAAATGAGAGCAAAGAGAATCCGTGCTTCGGTCGGTGATGAATAAATGAACAAAGAGAGAATTAGAGAAAATAAGATGTTCTTCGGTGGTGAATAAATGAGCAAATGCATTCATTTTTATAAGCACGGAGAGGAAGAATCTCGCATCTGCCTGTTGCCTTCTTTGTCTGCTCCATCTTGTCACTGGAATAGGGCAAACGACCGTTGCTTCTCTCCCTCCCTGCCCGTTGCTTCTCTAATCTCTACTAATGCGCCTTCAGCGAGTCTTATCACCAATCGGTGGTCACTTCTACCTCCCCAACGAATCTCCCCGATTGCCATCGCCTCCAGCTCTCCACAGTCCATGACTCCATCTCCATCTGCCTCCTCAGTCCTCTCCACTCACCACTCTCGGTCTCCCCCATCGCCTCCCCCACTACCTCCCCCACCCCCTCTCCCCCACAGCCCCTGGCCTCCCCACCGCCTCCCCGCCCCCTCTCCCCACTGCCCTCGGCCTCCTCCATAGCCTCCCGCCCTCTCCTCACCGCCCCTCTCCCCATCGGCCCCAGCCTCCCCACACCCCCGAGCTCCACCCCCTTGCCGACGGCCTCCTCGAGCTCCGTCAGTCTTGGCTCCACCTCCCCCGACGCTAACGGCCTCCCCACTCTCCACTGCCCCGGGCCTCCTCGCTGCCCCCTCTCCGGTGCCCCTCGCGTTGGCTCTACACGTCCGCCCTCCACCTCACACAGGCCACGACGAGCGAGTAGGGCCGGCCATGCAGAGGCGGGCGCGCCACACGTGGGAGGCGGTGGCGAGGAGGTGTGCCGCTTTCGTGCCTGGCTGGCCCGAGCACGGCCCAACTGGCTATGCCGTGTCGTGCCATCCGACAGGCACGGCCTGGCCATTCATACCAACCCGTCTTACCACATACATGTCGTGTCTGGATCGTGCCGTCACAGTCGGGCCGGAAAGACACGGCCTAACTCCGAGGCCACAGTGGAGCTTTGTATAGCACGTAACGAGCAATGAGTGTTACTGTTATTGTATCTAAATTCTAAAGCTTTCTAGGGAATTCGATGTTCTTGATGACCTAAAAAATCATGTTTATGTTTAATGTTGGCAAGAGTACATGTCGTTCATTTTCTCCCATATAATAAGCTTCTGTTTTTTAGCAGTCCCATATAATAAACTTCTTTTTTTGAGCGGTCCCATATAATAAATTGGTACAGACTGATCGGCCTATCTGCGTTATCTTTCCGACTATTTACTCGTACAAAATTATTGAGTCAGGTGAGCACGCACCAGGGCTAGAGCTCTAAGATTATCTCTAATGTTGTGTTTTAGCCGGTTCAAATGAAGAGAGAAAAGATATTGAATCGATTTAATACATTGAAAGAGTCGATTTCAATAAAAAAAATACATGAAACTGGACTCTACTTAGAGCATCTTTAGTGTATTAAACCGATGTCGATTCAAAATCATGCCACATAAGTATTCTAGGAACTGAGCTTGTTTTTCTCCAATATATTAAACCGATTCCTACTAATAACTGGGACCCATGTTACATTAAAAAAACCACAAAATAATAATATTCTATGTCAACCGCACTCTCTTCTATGTAATTGTTTAATGCTTATATGAGTTGTTTAATGCTTTGAATCGACTCCTAAGTAGAGTTCGGTTTTATGCATTTTTTTTGTTAGAATTGACCCCTTCAATGTATTGAATTGATTTAATGCCTTCTCTCTCCTTATTTGAACCGGCTAAAACTCAACATTGGAGATGGTCTTAGGGCATCTCCAATAGTGTATTATTATCATCTCTTAGCCATGCCACGTCAATAAAATCCTACGTGGAGGAGAGAGGGGGAGGAGAGAGAGCACATGTCGTCTCTTCCTGAAGAGACTGTCGTGCATGCGAAACAAAACATGATACATTGTATACTCTAGTTGACATGTAAGCCCGTTTCAAAGAAAAAAATATAAAATATAAATATTGGAGAGTATGCTAGAGACTATTTATTGGAGATGTTGTCTCTAAAGATAATATAGCACATGTTAAAGACAAGGTTATCTTTAACTATTGAAGATGCCCTTAGGAGTCGATTCAAAATAATAAACTACTCATATGAGCATTAAACAACTACGATATTATTATTTTTGTGGTCTTTTAATGTAACAGGGGTCTTAATTATTAGTAGGAATCACTTCAATACATTGGAGAAAAATAAATTCAATTCTTAGAATGTTTAGGTGGCATGACTTTGAATCAACATCGGTTTAATACACTAAAGATGCTCTAATAGACCAATTGGCAATCAGTCATGCACCGCCAGAACAAATCCGTGACTGAGGCGCCTAGATTGGCATGAATTAAGTTTCATTAAGCGCTATTCATAACACGATAGATCAATGATGACTGATGAGCATCGATATGAACTGTTCGTCAATGTAAAATGCAGGAGAAAAGTTCAAACGAAGTTCAGTTTGATTCCGTGTTAAAAGCGAAAACACTGGAGCTTAACTCTGAGGTACCAGTCATTATTTCAGTTCCACGCTGTAGTGTACAGAGTTCTTTGCATGGAAGAACAACTAAAACATTGTCCGTAGTGACGAGGGCAATTGCACATTCCGAAGGTGTGCTTGTGCTTATTCCTAGAATTATGGACAGTGCACCGTCTATAGAGCAGATTGGAATAGCATCTCAGCCAGTTCCTGTATTAGAAAAGCAAAACACAAAAGTAAAAAAAAAAAAGTGAGCAATCATCAGTGCAAACTGCAAAGATATTATTTGTATTGTACTGTGAAGAAAAGATGCCTAGGTTATCATTTACCTGCTTGCCAGATGGAACGGTGGGTTCACCCCACTCCAAAACCTTCTTTTCTAGTGTATCAAAGTCTCCTTTCCCAGCCTATTTGAAAGCACAAACCAGTGTTACCATTTCAATTCAATCCTTCGTGTGTGAAAAAGAAAGCAACTCCAAACTTGTTAAATATTGTACCTCAATCATGGCACCAATCTCACTATCAAAGCTCTGGTAGCGCTTCCGGACAAACTCATCCAGGGAACCATCCTAACATTCAGAAAACAAACTTCCATTTAGATGGTTGCATATGACAACTTTAGCAGGTCATAATGTTTTTGGTTACCTCAATCAGCATGGCAACATTGCGAAGGCCACGAGCCAGGGTGTCCATCCCCGAGATATGAGCAATGAACATGTCCTCAACATCAGTACTTTCCCTCCGCCTGCAACCATAACAGAATTACATGTTAGTTGAATTTCAGTTAGATGATAGATCATAAATCAATTTACAGTACAAAAACCGGTGACAATCAGATCTAACAATTTGGCATCGAAGTTGAATCCACCAGGTGCAAGTCCGCCCTGTTAACATGCCAATACGTAGCAACTTATGAGTATCATCATATTCGTTGCCATATTTCTTTAAATATATCAAAACCACCAAACCAGATAGTAGATAAGTAACTTTTGATTCAGCAAAAGCAAAAGAGACAATATATGCCACTCACATTCTTAACTACACTCGACATAACCAGAGTAGCCTCTGAAATATCTGTAAGGAACTGATCAGTGTCCCAACCTGTGCATATGTAAGAACTGGAAGTAAGGTTACTATTTAATATGAAGACAAAAATCTGACATAAAAGACTAATATCAGCTCAGTTACTATTTAATATGAAGACTCAAATCTGACATAAAAGACTAATATCAGCTCAGATGTTTAACTATTAATGCAACATAAGAAGTTTAAGAACTAGTGACACATACCGATCTGTGGGTCACCAGTGTTTGCATCAATATTTCCAAGCAGCCCATTAATTCTTGCAGTCTCAAGCTCATGATGGCAACTGCAAGTTTTAGATGTAGTTATGATACTATCACTTTGAGCTAATGTGATTGAAGTATTGAAGTTAGGCAAGCAAGAAACTAACCTATGCCCAGATAACGTGGCATGGTTGCACTCAACATTTATCTTGAACTCTCCTGTATCGTCATGTCATTTGAAGAAAAAGGATGGTTTAATATAACTTTCAGAATACATGGTTAGATTCACATAAGCTTCACTTGCAGAAAATTACATATAAAAAATGTCGAAAATATGAATGGAGGTACTAAATGAATTTCAACAAGTTACTGAAGATTACCTGTAAGACCATACTTTTGTAGAAAAGAGAATGTAGTTGCAACATCCCAGTCATACCTGCCAGTGGAAAACAAGGATTAATGTTTTTTAATCCTGTAGACATTTTGCTAATCTATTTCCAAGTGACAAACATACTGGTGCTTTGTGGGTTCTTGTGGTTTAGGCTCTATCAACAATGTTCCTGAAAAAACAAAAAGCTCAGTGCTATCCCTAAATTGTCATAAAACAAAACAATTGAACTATTGACTATGTCAATGTTGGGGGCATAGGAACAGGAAGATCATGTAGCACCAAGATGCAATTACCAGTAAATCCAATCTTCTTCTTGTAGTCAACAGCAGCTTGAAGAAAGTTAGCCTGCAAACAGGAGAATAAGTTGGTAATCCAGCAAATGTGCGTATAGCCATATATTTTGTGCTACAAACTACAAAGTGTAGTAGAAATACAAAGGAATCAGCAGAATATGTCCGACTCATACCAAATGGTCAAGTTCTCTCTTCATGTCAGTATTGAGAAGAGTTTGTTAACCCTCTCTTCCACCCCAGAATACGTAGTTTTCACCGCCTAGGTAGTGAGTAACCAGTAAAGAGATAAAGCCAAATCAACAACTAACCAGAAGGCAGGCCTTCTATAATGTTCAGACTTCAGAGATAACCCACCTCCAAAGCTTTCTTGTAACATCCGTTTTCGGACGGATGAATAGTAACTATAATTCCGTTTCGTTCTTCGCCGTAATTCAACTAGCAAATATTTGCGAAAACTTTCTCTCCTTCTCGGTGCGTGTTTCAAATATAATATCTGTGACATTTGAAATTCAAATTTCGCAGTTTGAATTCTTCTCCTCCCTTTTGAATCCCCGGGCCAATTTTAAAGGTTGGACCTCGCCTCCATTCTTTTGGGCTCGGCCCTCTTTTTCCTCGGCTGCCCAAGCCCAAGCCCAAATTTCCCTTCCTTCTCTCCTGCCCGGCCCGTGCAGCCAGGTCACCTTCTTCTCCCCTGCCTCTCCCTGGTCAAGCCGTCTTTGCAGAAAAGCCGAGCGGCCGCTGCTCCCAAGGCCAAAGAAGAAGCAGCTCACCCTCCCCTCTCTCGCCGCTCCTCTGCAGCTCCTCCGCTTCACAGAAGACCACCCACCACGCCGCTTCCTCTGCTGCCTTTGCTCCTCGCTTCTTCATGAAGGCCAGCTTTTCGCCTCGCCGAAGTCGCGCCCTCCCTCTCGCTCGAAGGCCAGACCGCCCGCGTCCTCTCGGCGACTTGAACGCCCGTCTTGTGCCAGCGTCATCACCGTCCTCGTCGCGCCAACCACCCGGTCGTCAAGTCGCGCCCAAGGACGCCAGCTTCCGCCCCGTCCCCTTTCCGCGGCGTCACCGTGGCATCACCCTCGTCCTCGCCCGCGGACCGGCGCTACGCTCGCGTCAGCAGCTCCCGAGGAAGCGCCCTGGTCACCCGCTCCGTGTCCCGTCGCCTTGACCCCAGAGTCCCTCCGTGCGAGCCCGCGTCGTCACCCGCTTGTCCTCGCTCTATCCTCCCCGTGCTCAGGCGCCCCATGCCACCTCGGGACACAGCGCGACCTGCTCGTCCTCGCCTTGACTCCTGCTCCCGCCCGTTCGTCCCCATGACCTTGCCCTCCCTTTAAAGCCTCCCCTCCTCCCCCTGGAGCTCCCCACGCCGACCCTTCCTCGCTCTGGTAAGAACCGCAAGCAAAACCGCCCGTCTCCATTTCGGCCGCCACCACCTCCACCGTTCTTCCCCGCCTCCGGCCACTTTCCGGCACCCTCGACCCCGTCACCACAAGCCCCTCCCCTCCAGGAACCCATCCCCCAAGACCCATTCGGAAATCCCCCACCATAGCCACCGTATTTGTCGTTCTTCCCCACCTCCGGCTGCCACCTTCGCCACCACCCGCCGCCGCCCACAGCCCTCCCCCACCCTCCCCGCCTAGCCCATTAGCTTCGCCTCGCTGAGGGCTATCCCGTGCTCACCTTCCACGGCCTAAACCCCCACCGGAACCACCTCGCCGCCATGGTCGTGCCGCCTCCGCCGCTCGCCACCACCCGTCGCCGCCGTCGTTCACCCTCCCGGCGCCGCCACCCCGTCATCACCTCCGCCTCCTCGCCAGCTCCCCGTCCATGCCCTCGCTTTGCCCCGCGCGCCCTAGGCGCGGCTGCAGCAGCGCCAAGGCCATACAAGGTTGCGTGCGTGTCCGGTTTGGACAAGCACAGTGTCGTCATTAAGGCATTAATGATGCTTTAGCGCCTTAATGGCCGTCATTAGCGCTTTAATGACGTCCTAAGCCCCTCGTGGTCGACCGTGGGCTGTGGCGATAACCCAGCGTTTCCCCTCCCTCGGCGGCGGTGGGCCCTCACAAGACTTGTTCCGTGAGTCGGCCTCGCCCTGTGCATGTGGACCGGGTCCATGCACTGTGCTGTGGACCACAGCCTTTTCTCCCTCCTTTTTCAATTCTTTCAATCTTCGTTAATTCATATCTCCCCCGTTATAACTCCAAAAATTGTAAAATAAATTTCTAAAAATCCGTTAAATCAAGATCTTGCTAATGGCATAGGACTTGATTAATTTGGAGTTCATTTGAGTTTTCTTGTGTATTTACTTGCTCTCTTTGCTGTTGTGCCTTTTTCCGGTAATTCGCCCGTTTAGGATTTGAAGACGCCGGAGATCCTCAAGTTGATCAAGACCAAGAGTATACGATCACCTTGCCTCTAACCAAGGCGAGTCAACACTTTGATCATATTGCTCCTACATTTTATATAAATTATATTCTTTTAAATTAGCAAATTGCATGCTTTACTTCTTAATCAAATGTATGTTAAAGCTTAAGGTAGTTAAATGCCTACTTGATGTTTAAATAATTATTATGCCATCCTTGATAACTTGAATCCATTAACCCTTGTCACCCTAGTAATTATATGGTAATACTAGTTATAGGGGTGTACTTGAGCGACATGCTAGCCTTGCTCAAGTACCGGGGTATTAAATACCCCAAATCATCATGTCTTCAACATAAAAATGCTTTGGGTAGTCATTGGTGGTCCATTGGCTAAAAGGTGTGAAAATAATTTGGTTTACTCCTCAAAAAACCCCAATTGCTAGTTCTATCTGGGCGGATGGTGAGGCGGTAGGTGCTCGGGGAGCACATGGATGGTTGGTTTGTGGAATGAACCGCCCAGATAACCCCTAAGGACTTAATCTTGTCACGACCTCCCGTGTTAAACAAGTACAACCACAAGTCCAGAAGTGCAACTTGGCTTAGTAAAGTTATTGAACCTTGAAAGTCATCTCACTGGAGGGGGACAAAGAACGTACAAGTGCGGAGATACTCCGGCTTGGAAGGGACACCCAAAAGGGTGAAGTTACCAGCTGCGCTAGTCGTTGTGGCCGGGGCCAGCTGCGCTAGTCGTTGTGGTAAACATCCCGCACAACATATGGGCATAACCCCGTATGGGTGGAATGACAGAAGGGGTGAGATATCTAGAAAAGTTCTTGTGATTTGCCGCCCAACTACATGACTATGGAATCATGTGGGGTAACGGGTATGACTATCTCTTGTGGGTAAAGTGTGCAACCTCTGTAGAGTCTAAACTGTTTAAACAGCCGCGCCTACGGTCAAAGGCGGACATGAGAATCATAACTTGAGTTAGTTCTATTTCAAAACCTTGTGGGTGGAATGGGAAAAAATGGTGGAAGGGCTCACCTAGCCCTGTTTTGGATTTTTACCTGAGTCGTCGAGCTCAGCGGGTGTGGTCTTTGGAGGCAGCTCCAATTGAAAGGATGCATTGGTAGAGTTTCCGCCGGATGGAACCTCTACTAAAATAATTATTGCACATTACTCTCTTTATCAAAATTGCAAATTTGTTAAAATGCTAAGTCTTAGGCTTTGTAATTATAATATTGCAAAACTTGCTTTCGCAAATAAAAGAGCCGAGCCATCCTTGTTAAACCTTGCATGTATACTATTGCATTGTGTGTTGGCTCGCGAGCACGGTAGTAGTGCTCATTCTCGCTTCTCCCCCCAACCCTCCAGATAATGAAGATGAAGGAGATTACGCCTACTACGATGGACCAGAAGATGATGGACAAGGATATGACGAGGAGTAGAATAGTTCTGTAGTTTAGATCTCGTCCAGTCTAAGTAGACTCATTTGGTACCCGCATACAACCGATATTGGCGATCCTTGGTTAATATTAAATGCGTACACAAGACACCCGATCGCTTGTTCGTGTGAGATGAGCCCTACCTCCCTTTTGCTTCATTGTAGTTATCATCGTCTTTTGTAATGTAATCTAGTTGGCCTTGTGCGGCCCTTTTGTAAAAACTCAACCCGATGAGGTCTACGTTAACCCTGTGTTGTATTATATTTGTGTTGTTTCACGACTTGTATGGTTGATTCAGCAATATACCTGTGAGTGCTATCTACTGATCCAGGAAATAACACAGTGTTTTCATAGAGGATTTGAATTCTCAGAATCCGGGTCCGACATTTCTTCACTTGTGCTGCCGCATAAGCATACACCTTAACCTCTGGGCTGCAGCATCAATGAAGACCTTTCTTAATTAATTTCAAGTCACACCCCAAGTTCATTAACGCAGCAAAATCAAGTACCTACCTAGTGGCAGCTCCGTGCATGTAACGTGGATGCAAGAAAAGCTGTGCAGTCCCCCACAGTGGCTTTATATTGGTCTGACCCTACATGCAGTTCAGAATATATTTGAGTAAATAGCAGAACCCAATGCATTGTAGTACAGCCAAATGTTGAAAATTTAAGGTTGCAGCAATGTAACCTGGAGTTTCTTTGCCAGCTCAACTATCTCATCCAAGTTTCCATTTGTTTCCTGCAATGTGAAACAAGAAAGACTTAGAAAAATGCTGACAGTAGACCTTTCATGTTAGGGGCCTAGGTAGGTAGAGTCACATTACAGTCAACCATAAATTCCATTATTAAACAGAAGCCATCTAATGGAGTGAAGTTCATCTTGAAAAGTACCTAAAGTGAAATATTTTATTGCTCCTAATTGTGATCTGTTCAGGTATATAAAGTCATTGGAACTCTTCATAAACCCAGTTAGTTAAGTATAATTAAATAAATGAACCAAAATAAGTGGTCTTTTAATCAGGGTAAGCATAAAATAGCTGCAGTACATCAGGAATCATATTCCTGGTGCTGAAACAATAGTCCTGTTAAGAGCCAAAATATAAGTCCATAGGCGATCACTAGTCTCAATTGCCTAACTCAAGGTTGCAACTACAGAACGCATTCCAAGATATATAGACCACATTGATAGTATCTAGAGTTCATGCATTGACAGTTTGACACACTGTAGCATAAATGAAGGACATACCGCGAGTGTTTTGCCGTCAGGGGCAATATCCCTGTCATGGAAGCACCATTTGTCAACTCCAAGCTTCTTCATGAACTCAAAGTGAGCTCTCACTGCAATACCAATTCAAACAGAAGATGTTGATTCCAGCAAATTCGCAAATTCATAATGACCTGGACATAAACACAAAATCAGGTAATTGTCATACTTCTTCTCTTAGCCATGGCCAACGAATTCGTGCCATCCTCCCAAGGCCAAGCATTTGTGGGGGCACCAAAAGGATCGGCTCCAGTACCACGAATGTGTGCCAAAAGGCCACACTGAACCGCATCCAATCCTAATAGCATTCAAATAAATATATAATCCGACTATAGCCCATAATGCAAAAGGGATTTAAATGATCTATCCAAAAGACATACTTCATAAATCATACTTTCATTTTCTTTCCAAGAATCTCTTCCTCTGCGTTATACCACTTATAAACGAGCGGGTTCTTGCTGGTCGGACCCTGCAGTACAATTGTTTAAGGACAAAAGTTTAACCCACAACAATTTGTCAAAACATAATGCAGTTCAAGGTTCAGAACTTTCACGGTCCCACCTCATACTTGATTTTGGGAATGCCGGGGAAGAATTCGCCCTCCCAATCATCAGAAGCGCCATCATCGCTGGCTGGACAAGTTTGCTGAGCAGCAATCTACAAGAAATAACCGAATTAGAACTAGAATCACACTGCTCATAAATCTAGTTGTCATGGGCATGATCAGAGACCACAAAGTTTACCAGTCACTTACCACAGCAGACAGGCATAAAGATGACGCTGCCAGTAAGATTAAAAGCTTTAAGCCTTTCATGATGGGATCAGTTAGATTCAAGAAAGGCCTCTGCAACAAATAATCGATCGATTAGTTAGATAGGAATCCAATCTGGACCGCAAAAGATGAAATCTTTCATTCATAGGTCCTAATTAGCAGGTTCTCAAAAGAATGAAGACGTCTCTATGTAGGATTTACGAAATTTGAGACTTTTGTCCTATGAAATCCCAGTTCTACATCAGTGGATGAAATCAAATGACCAAACTTTCTCGGAAACACCAGTACAAAACTCCTTCCCTCGAAGAAAGCATCCACTCTGAAGTCTTAATTCGTAGGCAGATCGATCAGTGTTAGAGTTAATCTTGATGTTTATTACTAGTTCTTTGATTAACACATATAATTAGGGAGTTAATTATTTAGTGGCTGCATGCGTGCGTTAGTTGGGTTAATGGCGTGAGTAGTGGCCTGTTAGCCCGGCGTTGCATGTGTGCTTTGCATGCAATCTTATGCACGTTTGAGGCAGCACGCGGCTCGGTCGGGCGACGGCAGCCTGTGAGATGCGGCGATGACGGAGCGATAGGCTCCCGCGGCGGCGGCGCTACCGGCACAGCGTCGTCGAGGGCGCCGGCCATGGTACAGGTGTCGAAGAAGGAGGTGAACCGGGCGCGGAAGGAGTACGAGTGCATCAAGGTCTGCGAGGCCTCCGCGATGCAGCTGTACGAGACGTCCGGCAACCTCTTTGCCCTGGTGCATGTGGAGCGTGGCAACGACAATGTGAGTGAAGCGGAAGCGGTGTCCGCGCCTATGTATGTGTATATGGCACAGTAGAGTGTTGCATGTGTCATTTATTTCTTTGTATGCACGTAGGAGGTGTGTTACATACGTGCGTATATTTGTGTCATGGTTATGCATGTAGGTGAGTCAGTGCATGATGCATGTGTGTGCGCATGAGTTCTTGTAGGTGTGTCCAAGTTCTCATATGTGTAAGCTCTAGTGCGAGTCTCCGTCGTCGTCTAGTTGTGTTACCGGTGAAAGAAAATCGGAGCTAAGATAGAAGCAAAAGACGCTGGCAAGTTGTGTCACTGGCGGCATGGTCAGCAAGAAGACGACAAAACTCCTTAGAGATGCGTCAGGAGATCAGATGTCGGCTTGTGAGTCGATGCATCAAGATTAAGGGGGAGAATGTTGGAGTTAATCTCGATGTTTATTACTAGTTCTTTGATTAACACATATCTTAACTACTATAATTCTGAGTTTACCCCGCGCAGCGGCTAATCGTTCACCTCCCCCGCGCAGCGATCGTCCCCCCACCCCTACCCCTCACCCTCCATGCCAAACCGCCTCACACGCCGTCAAACCGTCGTGCAAGCGCGCAAGATCCCGGATCCCGGCGCCCACTTCTTCACGCCCAAGACGCTTCAGGCTAACCGCCGGCTCCCGTCTCTCTCCTCACGGCCCCGTCTCTCTCCACCTCGCCGCCTCCCCTCCTCCATCTCGCCGCCTGCCAAAGATCGGCGATCCCCGCCGTCCCTCTCCTCCCGGCCCCTGCTTTACCCGTCATGGTGTTCCCATCTCAATCCGGCTAGAACCATCGCTAATCGGTCGTCTCCACGGATGACGCCCAGATCCGACGCGAGGAGATCCGCAAGAGCCGCCGCGAGGAGAGTCTGCTGAAGAAGCGCCGCGACGGCCTCCCGCCCTCCACGGCCGTCGCCTCCTGCTTTTCTTCCTCCGGTGAGCCGACACTTCCCAGATCCGGCGCGCCACATCAGGCCGCCGCCATCTAGATTTGTCTTGGTTGGTGTTCGTTTGTGATGATTTGAGCTTTTTGTCGCTTGCCTTCTCCTCACCCGCAGCCCCCCTTCTCGACCTCTCCCCTTCCCTCAACTCGGGGAAAGCCATATCCATGCTGGCAAGCTCGTGGAAGATTGGATCCAGCACTGGCGAGCTAAGGGACAGCCGGATCCGACGTCGACGAGTGCAGCCACTGTGATGATCCCTCATGCCTCGGTCGCATCTTTATATTGTGATGTTCGTACGCAGGAGGCTCCGTGGAGGAGGCCACGGGCGACCTCACCGGCTGGCAGGAGCGGCATGCCGTGCTCGTGCTCTCCAAGGCCAAGGTGGGTTTCCCGCGGATCTCGACTTGTTATCGTCCACTTATGCTTCCTATCCCTAAGAGATGGTTCTGAACTGTCAAGTGCTTTGTGTAGGAACTCGCCAAGATCCGGTACGATCTATGCCCACACCACATGAAGGATAAGCAGTTATGGAGGATATACTTCCTGCTCGCCAAGAGCTACACCTCACCGTAAGCTCTTATTGTTAGAAGTTTTCACATATGTGCATTGTTCCAGTCGCAGAGCTCAATTAGCTTCCTCCGTATCGACCCACTATCGATCCATTTGTAAAATTAGCCACATGATTTAATATGGAAAACAGACTAACTTCAGAATAGCATCTCACTTTGGTTTTGTAAAAAAATAATTAGCACATGTAGCCCATGCAGTTCCTTGATATCCATCCAAGTAATTCCAAATCCTAACATAATTATCTCCGTTGTGGATAGAATAATTTTTCGGTCCTTGTACATGTTTATTTAGCAAAAGGATATGCATCCAAGAAGCAGATTATGTCAAATATGAGTTTCTGTAGCTTTATACATTGAGCAAAAAGGGATTTGCATGATTGCGTATGAATGTTTTTTTTATATAAAAAATGCATAGATAACCTGAAGAAAAAATAACCCTCCATGATTGATCTCAAAGATGTAATCATTAAGTTGTCTTGTAGGGTTCTCTTGACATGCAGCCATGTTGCTAAACAAAAATGCAGAAGTTTCAGAATTCAGGCTAACATAATAGGCAATCATGTATGGTGGTAGACCAAAATTTTTAGTTAGTTTCTCTGCAGCCTTGCGCAATATTTTCTATCAGCTATTCTCGTTAACAAGCCATTTAGACTTGAGAACCGAGATAGATTGTTGTTTGATGTACAATGGTCAGATATACTTCAGCTCCAGCTGCTATAGGATATCCTTCTTCTCTCCTAGCATGGATTTTTTTTACAGCATCAACATGTGAAACACATGTTTTGTTTTTATAGGTATGAGTTATGTGCCATACAAAAAGAAAAGGTAAGAAGAATGGAGACAAAAAACGGGAAGCCAAAAGATGTGATTACTGTTGAGGTGGAGATGCAAGAATCAAAATGCAGTAGAGAATCTCAAACATTATCAGTTGATTCAGAATCTCAAGATTCATAATTAACGTCGCTGAAAGCATATTAGGTAATGTTGGGAGTACTATCAAATTGATGTTTAGTTTATTCTTTCAATCTTTCTTTAGAGCTCATATTTCCAGTTGAGTTATCCAGGCTTCAAAACTACTGCAGAAGTTTTCCAAATGCATGGGCAGAGTGTGCAATGCAGCTTCTGGCTGGATGGAGTAATCCGCCGAGTGTGCTATCGTAATGTTTGTATATGTAGTAATACAATATTGAAATCAAGGAATTTTTATGCAGCACACAGCATCTGCTAATAGTTTAACATAGCAGATGTAAAGTTCATAAGTATTGTGTTTATTTTTGTGCAGTTTCTTCCCTTCATAGTGTTTCAGACATTCACAGCTTTCTGTTTGCACAACTCCGTTGTTCTAGTTGAAATTTGACTTAAAATTCTGCTGCACTGTAGCATTTGTTAGCCATGTTGAGTCCATTTTATTCTAAATGCCCTTATTTATGTGAAGGCAGGTCAGTGTATTTCTTTTTTAAGATATTGAACATCCTGCTCTGTGAAAGTTAGTTGTAGACTTGTAGCTTTAAGTTTTTCATTTATTTGCAAACACCAAGATGGAGGACTTAACTTTCTAAAAAGTGGCTTTATGTGCCAGAGATGAAATGAGACCCAATATTTTAATTACAGTAGAATATATATTAAAAAAACCAATGATTATTTTCTAATGATGGCATAGTATCCCAGTGTTATGTGCTATAGAGCTATTTGAATGAATGGAGCACAGGATGCTATAATATGAGTCAAAATGTTACAGCAGAACCATTATGGTTAACATGGCAATTTGAGCCCTAGCTCTTGATTAGTCTATAAGTGGAATAAGACCATTGCAACCGTAGCCAAGTTCGAGGCTTTCATCATTCTGTATAGTATATAATAACTGAGCCTTTGGCTTCCTTGAGAAATGTCCATAGATATACTGTTGCAGCCCTTAGTCATTACTTGAACGATTAGAGATGTCACATTGTTACATGATAGATTTAAGGTTATTTGCTTGTGTACATAATGTGTTTCGACGACATAACATATTCCTTTTCTTGGCTTTCAGGCTTTTTGCTGGTCAACATTGCAAGCAATTTGTTGCTAGACATATGGAAATGGAAAATAATGTGAAGGGTGGTGATAGGCTTAATGCTACTTTGAGAGTGCAGATCAAGTTTTGTTGTAGAAATTAATTTGAAGTGGGGGCTGTAGGTAAGTCTACAATGGTGGGCAGAGTATCTCTTGGAGGAACTAGCACTGTGAGGAGCTCTTGTTACCCAGTAACAAGGTCAGGTTTTCTAATTCATACTACGTATATAACACATCTTAGATCAGTTCCAAATTATGGTAATACCTGGTCAGCTCTATACATGGCAAATAACGAAAAATGGTTCTATCCATAGAAGTAGTAGAGCCTGATATTGGTTCTATCCATGGCAACATCAATGGTTCGGTTTGCCATGGAGGTTTTGGTCTACTCATATGTTTGTTGTAAATTACAGGACAGGCCTATGCATGTGTTGTATCAGGTTCCGAGAATTGCTAAATTTTTGCAACGAAATAAGGATGAGTTTTTGGGTGCCATTATTCCAGAAGTCTGAAGTTAATTGCTCTCAAAACGCATATATTCCTGTGGCTGATGGTTAACAATAAATTGCTCAAAGTGATAACTTTTCGCTCAAAAGACAATAAATTGCTCAAAGTGATAACTGGTATATCTGTTCTGTTAACCACATCCAGACTGTATTGTTGCTCTTTGTAGTCATTCTGAATTTCCTCGATGTTATGTTAGGTGTGTAATGTTTGTATGTGTTCAATTGCGTGTGCACTCAATTACTGGGGAAACCATCATTATTTTTTAAATGCTTCTAAGGTTTTATTTTGATGTTGTTTGCAGGGCTATATCGTCCTAAATTGGCCATGGGATTTATAATATATAATAGATTTATGATGTTTAACTTTTATTCGTCATTTTGTAGAATGTGCTTTCATTCACTTTACGTGACAAGTTAGAGATAAGGATGCGTCTTCCAGAAGGCTGCTGCATGAACTTCATTTTTACATTTTTGTTTAATGCATGATGTATACTTTATCTGTTGGTTTGTACTTAATTTACATGATGGTATGTCAGTTATTTATGTATTGAAGTAAATTATGGGAAAATATTGTTTCTACCGTTCATTTCTAGAATTGTCGCACAGAGTTGTTGTTCTCTCGTGTTGCACTAATGTGATGCCCGTATGTAAGATCATCTTTTAATTGCTTGATTTGCTTTATGTGTTAAAGGAAAACTGTATTTCTGTAAGGTTTGGGGTTCCGTTGTAACGCACGGGCATCCTAAAGTTCTTGTGTGTGATTCTTTTTGCTCATCTTCTTTCTTAGAAATATGTATGAGTTTTCTCGTGGGCAAAGCCAAATTGAGAAGAAGGGAATATGCTCGCCTGCCGATGCTTTGAGCGCGAATGGCGGCGGAGACCTTCCCACAGGAGGAGCAGACGATGGCGCGGACTCGCTGGGAACGGAGGCTTGCCCTTTATCCGCGATCTGTGGGGGGTTGGGGTGATTTGGATAGGGATTAAGGAGGCCGAAATCTTCAGGTTTGTTTATGGATACTCTAGTTATCCTCTGCCTTCCTACTCTACTCCGGCGGTGGGTGACGTCCTAAATTCGGATTTATCCGAAATTATATACGAGTATTTATCTGAACAGTACAAGTTACCATGCGATATACTTTCAGGGCTGTTCTTCCTCTGCGCCTGTTTCGGTTGATGGGTAGGCGCCGCGCGTATGTCTTCCGTGCCAATCTGCAAGCTTTGGTTTCTAGAATGGGCACAGCCTAAGACTGATGCTCCTACTAGACAGTGGATAGCACTGGGTGTGAGGTGTTCTGCCAAGAAACAGATGGAGTATCTCGTGAAATTATCGATGCAAACCGACGGATTCGGAGCAGCCTGCACTGCATCCTAAATTCCTAATCCAATGATGTGTATCGTCTCCTCGTTCTGCGAGGTGTTAGTGCTGCATTGCCTCTCTCAAGATTGCATCCAAGTCGACAGCTACTCCCTGTTTAATTTTCTTATCTGTTTAAGTGTAAAGTCAACAGCGAAGAGGAGCCCAGGACGCGACTCTCGGGCTTAATGCACCAGCGGGAAGCCCCGCGTACAGCAGGGAATCTCGGATGAAAATAGAGGTGGTGTTTAGTGGACTAAGATCTAAGAGCATCTACAATAGTTTGTTTCTTAGCTTCTTACTAAGAAAAGAGAAAACACTCAATCTAATAAAAAGAAACAAGTATTCCAATGGATTGTTTCTTAAGCTTATATCTAAGACTTTAAATACTACAAGTGTGCATGATTCTTGATGATCAACAATGAGGTACAACTTTATGGTCTATATTTTTGGCTCATTTATTATATCATCTGCGGGGGAAGCCAAGAAGACGGGCTGCACAAGATCTGGTAGATTTTTGTTGGTAGACAGTGGGACCCACAAAATGAGTGTTTAAGTAACAGCTAAGCCTCCAATAGAGTTTTTTTTTGTTGTTTCTTATGTCTTGGTATTAACAATCTGATAATTTCTTCATGTAGAAACAGTTTCACTCTCCTCATCTTCTCTCCTCCACATCATCTAACAGCTGATGTGGCAATTTCTTAGTAACCGCTGAGGTGGATTATTGTAGATGCTCTAAGTACCATTGAGAAGGGTGGGCATCTCGGTGTATGCTAGCATGGGGTTACGTGCTTCGAGCTACCATCACCTTTACCTGTGCTTCTCAGCTCCTGCCTAGTGGTTGTTGGCTGCCACCACCGCCAGTGGCAGACCGGGATTAAATCTAGGTTGGGTCAAACTATTACGTAATTCGGTCTTAATAATATTGATGGTCTAAAAGATTCTTTCACCGGTGCTCCCCAAATCTAGCAATTCAAACGATCAATCAATCACCCCCCCCCCCCTTCAATTTTCAACTAATTTCCTTAAATCCCCATTCCTACCTTCGGATTTCAACTTCTTGTTTTGAGGTTGAGGAGCCATACTGCTCAGTTGATGTGTTCGTACGCACACGCCGCTTGATACGGCTAGATTATCTATAACAAATGTTTCTGATTTTTCTCGTTTAACACTTGATCGAAACAATGGGCATGATATTCTCAAGACTGCTGCAGTGCATGAGGACGTGACGCATGCTGTTCAAAGCCAAGGAAATAAAACTTCATGTGTGCATGTAGTACTTGAGCGGTGCATGGAGTCAAGCCATGCATATACATGTGCACGCATGCTGTTGGGTGTGTTTGATCCAGGAGGAGGCCATGTAGTGCACATCAAAGAGTTTGAGTTCTTTGAGTTCGACAGTGGTACATTCAAGGAAGGCCACTTGGATTTGTTTCACAAAAGGAGATCGTTTCAGTCAGGAGATTAAGTCTACGTTTTATCTTTTCTCTATGCAATCTAGGATGGGGGCCACCAAGTCAACCGAAGCCAGTTCAATAAGGAGATATGGCGCACTAGAAGTTGATTTTATAATTACTTGTAATAGGATAGTTTAATATATTTTCAGCAATTAGAGTAGCTTAAACATATAATTAAAGTAGGAGTTTTTTTGGCTCGGATTACTGTTCACATGAACAGTACCAACTTGGATTACTGTAGTAAATCGGATTATTGTTCATCCGACACACTATTCATTCGAATCTAGTAGTGCTTGTGTAGAAGGCTATATAAACACCCCATGACCATACCATGTAGGTGGACAAGTTAGAGTTGAAGAAAATACAGAAAAGTCACAGGTTTATGTGGCGCATAATGAATGCATGCTTTTCGGAAATTCCCATCTAGGGTTTTGTGATTGCGTGAATATTGGAGGGAGGTTGTTCTTTCAAGATCCGTGATTCCTTGTAGATCATCTCACCAATTCGTAGCATCCTCAATTGCTCACGGTTTGGTGTTGTCTTTGGGTTTGATTTTGTTTTCTCTCTTCGGATTGATTAACCAAGTATTACTTGCTTTTGAGATACACTTGTTCTTCCTTTTTGCTAAACTAAGAAGGAGGAAAGCTAGGGTTTTGCTTCGATCAAAATTTAAATACAAGTATCGTGAAAGATTGGGCCATATTACGCATCAACTATACGTTGATCCGTATCACCGCTCCTCGTCTCTCGCTCACAACACCATGCACCGACTGCTAACACAAGCTTGGCGTCTCCGCTTCTCGTTGGCTCGCTGTCGCAGCATGTTGTCGGCCTGCCGCGCACCGAGCTCACTTCGATAGGGCTAGAGACAGATGAGTCATCGAATAAGTCTGCAAACAAGTTTCTCTGGTCTTTGACTTCTCACATGCTGGCCACTAGGCAAGCTCTCTAGTGGGCTAGGCCTTCACACGAACGTACCAAGCGACCCAGGCCCAGTAGCGCCTCTACTCTGGCTTCTTCCTCCTCGAGACGACATGCTTTGTCTTGATTAGATACATTGACATGTGTGCATTAATTTGGCCTCACATCATTCAAACACCAAAATTGGGTTTGGACAACCATCGGAGGTAATGGCTGGTATGTTGAACTTCGAAAATATTTTCCAAACAAAATATCAAACATTGTTTTAGACTTTGACGGATGTTAAGTGGGGCGAGTGTTGAAGGAGTAAGAGAATTGGTATTGTGGTATTCCGCCCGAGTCAATTGAGAATCGAATCTTGTGATGACCTCCCGGGCACTAACAGTGCAACCACAAGTCTAATGATGTTGGCCTGGCCAACTAATTTGTGTTGTCTCAGCATTGTTTACACGATTCGGTGGAATACAGGAACTGTATTGGAGGTAAACCTTTTTTCGTATGGCACAAGAGAGGCCTCCGGCTTGGGTGGAGGTAGCCCCCTAGCGGTTGAAACCTTAGCGGGCGTAACTGCGTTGGGATAGTGCATTGTAAAGGCCTTGTGATGGTTTTCTTAGTCTTATGCCTATGACAGCGTGTTGACATTACAAGATGATCATCTCTTATGGATAAAGTTGTACAATCTCTACAGAGTGAAAACTGTGTGGACAGTCGTGCCTACGGTCATGGGGATGCGTGGAAACTTGCTTGGTTAGTCTCGGTTTTATAAAATCCATCTGTGGGTAGGATAAAATTATCAGGTAGAGGTAGCCCAGTGGATAATGTCGGGTAGAGATAACCCTAGAAATGATATAGCATGGATGGAACCATTTTCTACTCATGGGTGAACGAAACCTTCAGGAATCATCCTCCGCTAACAGGTGGATGGTACTTTCGCTAGTATTATACAACATTACTCAATTTCATTAAAACTGGTTAAGTCAAAATGTTAGGTCTCATGACATGTCTACTACTTAATCTATTCCAATTGTGGCTTTATGCAAATAAGAGAACCTCTAGCCTTTCTTTTGATCAGCCTTGCATATATTATAATTGTATTTTGTGTGCTGGCTCGTGGAGTACGGTTGTGTACTCACACTCGCTCATTATAAATAAACTCAGAGCTTTCTGACCAAGACTCTTACGCTTACTTTGCCGTGTCCGGACCATAAGGGGGATGATGATGGCGAGATGTAGGTCGAGACCCCGATCACTTGCATGTAGGCAGTGTTGATGGATCATTCTTTTGTTATTTGCTTCCGCATCTATATCTGTTTTCTATGTTGAACTCGGTGTTAAGTGTTTGACTTATTCGGCCCGTGTTGTAAAACAAATAACCATACAGTCCATCTATGTGATGTAATATTAAATTATGGCATGATTTTGTGCGATGTATGTATGGTCCAGCAATATATGTGTGCGCACTATCTAGTATTGCGATAAATCTAGATGGTAAATCTGGATCGCCACATGTTCCGACATAGGTGTAGTATGTAGAAAGTTCTCCATCGTAATTGTTTTTTTTTGTTATATTGTATCGTACAACATTGGTCAATCCCACATATAAATACTCCAATGGCGGTTTTTTTCTTTCTGAACAGTAATTATTAAGAAATAAATTGTTTCATTTTAGAGAATAAATAAAATGTTCTAGACAAGAAGAATGCTCATCGAATTCGGCCGCAGCCCCCGGCCCAAAGCCCATCGGACCACCACACTCCTCGACCATCTCCTTATGTACAACGGATCGTCCTAGCTCAGTCAAAGGAGAGGTGAGGTCGATCGCCATGGCCACGCTGCAGAGCTGCTGCTTTTTCTCCTTCGCCGGCATTTTCGGGAATTTTTTTTTGAAATAATACATTTTTTTAAAACAAATTACAAAACTAGGTTATCATCTCAAAAAATTGCAAAAATAGGTTCCTGTCGCCATTTCATCTGGCGACAGGAACCTATCGCCAGATGAAATGGCGACAGGAACCCTGCCTTTGAGGCGGGTTCTGTCGCCATTTCAAATGGCGACAGGAATATATGAATTTTTAAATATAGTAAATAAACTAAAAAAATTATAAAATTTTTTGTGGAGTATCTAGATAGAGTGTTCTTACTTGTGTAATTTTTTCATAATTTTATCGATTACGAATTTGTCTCTAAAATTCATTTAAGTATATTATTTGTAGAATTTTAAATATACCAAATGAGGTCCAAACATTATGAACTTTTTGTGGTTTCTCCTTACATAGTGAAATTGTTTTTGTAATTTTTTCAGAATTTTATATGCTATGAAATTATCTCAAAAATTAAGGGTACACAATTAAGTAGATCAGATCGGAAACCTAAATTCAGAATTTTAGAGACAATTTCAGAGCATATAAAATTCTTAAAAATTACAAAAACAATTAAACTATGTAAGGAGCGTTCACAAAAATTTCATAATTTTTGGACCTCATTTAGTATATTTATAAATTCTACAAATAGTATACTTAAATGAATTTTAGAGACAAATTCATAATGGATAAAATTATGAAAACATTACACAAGCAAGAACACTCTATCTGGATACTCCACAAAAAATTTTATAATTTTTTGAGTTTATTTGCTATATTTAAAAATTCATATATTCCTATTGCCATTTGAAATGGCGACAGGAACCTGCCCCCTGTGTACAGGGTTCCTGTCGCCATTTCATCTGGCGATAGGTTCCTGTCGTCAGATGAAATAGCGACAGGAATATATTTTTGCAATTTTTTGAGATGATAACCTAGTTTTGTAATTTGTTTTAAAAAATGTATTATTTCAAAAAAAAAATTCCATTTTCGGCGGCGTCCTCGAGCGCGAGGCCGCTTAGAATGCCGTCCATCCTGCCGATGGGCCGGTGTGAGCACCGCTTCCATGGTGAAGATGCAGACGGCAACATCTGGTGGCCCGCTTGCGCCTCTCGGCGGGCTCGAATCGCGACGCCATTGGGCCAATCGCCGGCCGGTCATGCCCACGACGAGATGGACCAAGTTACGAAGCACTACATCGACATCATTTCTGTTGATGATGGCTATTTGGTCAGTACTGCTCATAATCGTTTGGTTATTTCAAGAAAAACAAGCCCTTCGTTAATGATTCTTTTGTTGTTCTTTTGGACAACAATTCTAATGTTTCTTTTATTACTCGGTGAAAAATGCAGTTTTTGGAGGCCACTATTGGAGTTTTTGGGCTTGACTAATTAAATCCTAGGAAAATCTCAAAAATCCACTTATGCATGGTAAAAGATGAGAAGTTTAGTACTATATTACTAGTCTAGGCAGAAGGAGAACAATATATAAGGTGGAGTTGCTCTTACCTAGTTGAAGCAAGTAAAAGAAGAACACACATGCACACTCGCTCACTCGCCATCGCCTGCACGACGTGTGCGTGAATAGTCTGATGATTTCGTGTCCGGTTGGCTGTGGAGCTGTAGCTTCTTTTTGCACCTCAAAGTTTGAATTACACCATTTCAATTTTCTTTTTTTTCTGCTGAAGCTGGTTCTATATGAGAGTGAGATCAATATCAAAATAGTCTCTCTCAGACACAGAACAAAGACATAATCAGTATCATCTTGTTGCCCGGTTCCGCTCTGGGGAGAATCAGTTTTGGCTAATTGAGTTGATGATCATGTTACTGTTCATAGTCCCAAATATGCATAATATATATGCTGTTGTTTATTCAATTATTGTTTTAGGAATTATAATAATCACAAAAGTGCTCATATACCTAACAATCCAAAAACCTAATAGGCACTTTGTGATGGCTGATTAAAGTTGAGAAACTGCCTTAGGACTCGAAGAGTTTTTTTGTCCGTTGGAAAAAGATTTGTGTCCGTTGGACTTTGAGTAACTCCTCAATGTAGTTAAAGAGTTGTGGCTATAAAATCCCCAGTGTGCACAACTTTAGGGTTTTTACGCCTTTAGTTTTTCTTTGAGTCATTTTCATCTTCTTACGAAGAATCTCTTCCAACCTTCTCTCATCGTCTCACTCGGAACTTTCTCTGACCTCCTTTCGCCCAAGATCCAACCATGTTGGACTCAATCACCAACTGGCTGATCTCGGATTTGAGCAGAAAGAGACTCAAGGCTTTCGAGGCGAGAGGAATGCTACTGAACAAGGATTTGGTTTCTTGGAGATCTACAGTAAGAGAGCATTTTTCGAGCAGTGAAGATGGGGAGATTCATGTTTTCCTCGCATACATCGAATGCGGATTTAGGCTACCAGTACACCAATTCTTCCCAAAGGTCTTGGAGTACTATGGAGTCGAGTTGGTGAACCTTGCCCTTAATGCGATTGCTAACCTTAGCATCTTCATATACCTTTGTGAAGCGTACCTGAGGATTTCGCCAAATCTAGAACTCTTCAGGTACTACTACAAGATGGCGAGGTCGGGGAAATCGCTGAGGTCACTTAGGGAATACACCTTGCGCCTCCACGATGGAAAGGCTGATGAGTACATCCGTACATTCCCAAAATCTTCGTGGTCGTCATGGAAGAAAAGTTGGTTCTATATGACGGTCACCACTAATGACAGTCTCTGCTTCGTAGGTAAGAAAGCTCAAGAAACTCCAGAGTGGCGCTCCTCCACGAAGAAGGAGGGGATAGTGGGGAGATGGATAGAAGCTATCCAACTCCTTAGTATCAGAGGTCTAACTTCTTGGCACGTGGTGAGTGATTTCTCTATGCGCCAGATTAGTCATCTAAAGTCCTGAGCACTTTCAGTGCTCTGGCATATTGGTCGGGACTTCACGATTAGAAACTCTTCAGAAGGTAAATGCCAAAATATCTCGACTGGTTTTGTTTGTTTTTTGGCTATTTATTTTGTTACCTTCAAGTCTCCCATTTATTTTGCACAATCCTTTCCCCTGAGGAAATCAGGGAGCAGATCAAAATTATCTGCGCTGGGGAGCCTGACAATAAACCGATTTCCCTCGGATCCTAGCTATTGTCACTAAGGAAGAGAGGGAGGAGAGGCTCAAGGTAAACATAACAACCTTTTTTTTCATTTGTTTATGCATTTTTCGATCAGTTTTACATAATACCTCTTTGATGTGCAGTCGGTCAAGTTGAAGATCAATGAGCTCACCGAGAGTTGTGAACCAATTGATCATTCGACTGCTTTTGCATTTGCGACTACTCAAGATGGTGGTCTCTGGGAGGTAAGATAAAAACGTTGACAAGAAAAAAAATACATTCCAAATGAAGCTTTTCATCACCAAATTAATCCTACGTTATTAATTTAGGCGGGAGAAAAAGAAGATCGGCCGACCAAAGCTGTGATGGAGGTCGTAAACCCTAGAGCGGTCGTTCATGACCAGACAGTTGCTACCAAAGCAACTATTCCAGAAGCCGATGAAGACACTGCCTCCGACCAGCTGGCTAGGGACCTCGACCACCTGGTCGAGGATATCACTTCCGACCGGAGGTCAGAGGATGTGAAGGGTATAACAAACCCTACTGGTTCAGAACCAATAAAATCGGTAGAGAAGAAAAGAAAGGCAAGTGCTACCGATTTTACTCCAGCACGCTTCAAGATCACGACCAGGTGTGTATACACAAAAGTAACTTATGCAAATACATACTTTTTGTGTCTTTGGTATTCTGAAACCTTGATTTTTCTTTCTTCTGTTTTTATAGATTCTCTGGTGTTCCGATGCCTCGACCAAAGCACCCTCGGAAAAGATTCTTTGAGGAAAAGAGGTCGAGCCGACTCCGAAGCGGTGGCGGCCTGGCCTTGCTTAGGAACATGTGGTAGCTCTGACCCCACCTATGGAGGTGGAAGTTCCTGAGGGGTCCCAACAGGCTCCGACCAGTGCTGGGAAGTCTCCTCTCCCTAGCATCTTCCCTTATTGTTGTCGGTTCATCGATGATAAAGAACTTAATGAGGTTTGGAGAAGGATATCGGATTGTTAAGCAGAGATGAATTCTAATAACATTTTTGCCGAATACAACAACGTGGCGATCCAGGTAAGCATCCACGACCACTTTTATAGCTTTTTCCTTAAGGTTTATCAAAAAACCTAAAAGAAGTTTACTATTTTTGTAGCTCATGGTGGAAAATTTCGCCCTGATCGGAGGACTAACCCAGCGAATCAAATTCTTGGAGAAAAAAAACTCCGAATTAGAAAGTAAGTACTTTAGTCTTGGCTTTTCCTCTCTTTCCTTGTCTATTTTGCTCCTTTTGTTAATTGACTTCTCCACTTATCACATTTGATAGATTCAGAGAAAATTAAAGAAGTGGTTATGGCTAAGGAAGCCCTAATTACTAAGCTTGAAGGAGAATGCCTAGCCAAGGATCGGTCGATTGAATACTTGACGACTAGGAACAAAGAAATCATTAAGGCTGTTGAGAATAAGAGTCAAGGTAACCGGTCGTAAATTTGACCAGAGTACTATCGTTTCTAATTACATGTATTTATCTTTTGGTTTACTAGTGTAGAGCAAACTCAAGCATTAGAAAGAGCTGAAAAAGCTCTTAAGTTTGAGCACGACAAGGAGGCCACTCTTGGGCAAAATCTTGAGAAGAAGGTCAATGCTCTCAACAAGATGCTCTTTGATATGTGATCTGGATCAAGCCTGTCCATTCTAAGAGATCCGATCGATAAGATAGATTACCTTGGCCGATAACTCGAAGATATCTGAGGTCTGCTCAAGACTACTCGAAAGAACCACGCCCGGGTTATGAAGGACGCTGTTGCAAACGGAGTCAGCCTTGCTTTGGCAAAGCTGAAAGCTTCCGACCCCTCTATTCTCATCCATGTCGTTGAAGAAGACTTCAACTGTTCGGATGAAGAAGCGATCAAGTTATTTGAGGAAGTAATGCCACTCGGAAACAAGATCATATAGGAAATGGAGGTCGGGTCTCCGTCCCGCAGCGACTAATCTGGTGGCTCCGAGAAGTAGATGATTGTAATGTTAGATTTGTAAATGTAAAAACTTACCTTTTTATTATCAATAAAGGCTTTGTTTATCTTTTTGCTTTGCTTAACACTCATATATTTCTTAGCCCCCCGACTGCTTGTGTTAGTAGAAGGACTTATTAAAGAAGCAGTGGACCAAGAAAAAGAGGAAAAAGCTATGAACATGGTACAAAGTATGTACTAATGATGTTGTAAAATAGATCTAAGTAATACCAGAAAATCAACTTGGTCGGAACTAGTATATGATTTCGACGAGTTTTAGATCTATTTCCATAATCGAAAATATTGTCTAGTACATTTTGTGGTTGGAAGATGTTACTAGACTTATTTTGATGATAAGAAAACATGCAAAGATGTATGCATAACCGATAAGTGGTCTGGTTTATACATAGTATCCAAACTGGTTGTAAGGGTTGCTAAGAACTAAAGACATGGAAAACACTTCGTGAAACGTGCTCATACTCAAGTCCGACTGGTAGTGAAGATCATAGGAAAAGGACCGTCGCTAAGAAAATCCTTCCAGTGGGCTGGACCACAGGCAGAGAGGAGAGATTTTGACTAGGAGGCTTTCCTTGTCCCGACCAGTAGCCAAAGGTAGTCTCCGAAGTCTTAATCATGTAAGTAGCTATATGTAGTTGTTTGTGTTATGCTCTTTTTAATCGTATGTTTCTTTGAGAAAAGAGTGTGGTCGCGCGTGAGAACCATTGAAGTAATGGTCACGTGGCGTTTGACTAATATGTCTAAGCCAGAGAGTAAAAGAGATCCTTTTGGAAGGATATCGGAGAGAATTGGGTCTTCTCCAACCAGTTAAATAACAATAGTATGTAACCAGACTATGGATAACAGTCATATAAACAATATCACTCATCGAAGAAAGTAATGAACTGATGAATCTTTATTGAAATTGAAAGAATGTAAAAATTATACAAAGAACTTACACAATTCATCAATGTTCCATGAATTAGACAAAACATGCTCGTCTGACATGGCTAGTCGTACCGAACCAGGTCTGGTGACTTCGACCATAGTGTATGGACCTTTCCATTTGGAAAAAAGTTTATTGCGATTGGCCTGGCTTTGAATTTTTCTGAGAACCAGATCACCACAACTAGGCTGCGAGGTTGCACCTTATGATTGTGGTACCTTCTCATAGCTTGTTGGTAAACCACCGATCATATCAGGGCTTAGTTTTGTCGTTCTTCAAGAAAATTGATGTCGCCGAGTCTTCGTTTGACCTGATCGTTTTCGTTGAAACAATCAGTTCGAACAGAACCAATTTTTAGTTCTGGAGGAAGCATGGCTTCAGCACCGTAAATAAAAAAAATGGTGTTTCACCGTTCGCACGACTAGTCATGGTTCGAACGGCCCATAACACAGAAGGAAGTTTTTGAACCCAAGCTCATGATTGTTTTGTTAACTAGTCGAACACTCGGCGTTTTACTCCTTGCATTATGATACTATTAGTTCGCTCGAGTACTCTATTGCTCTGCGGATGAGCGATAGAATCAAAATGTATCTTGATACCTAGATCCTCGCAGAATTTCTGAAAGTTTCTGCTCGAGAATTGGGTACCGTTATATGTGATTATACGACTGGGTATACCGAATCGTGTGATCATGTTTTTGGTGAGGAACCTCTTAGCGATGTCAGTTGTTGTTTTAACAACTGGCTTGGCTTCTATCCAATTTGTGAACGTGTCAATCATGATGAAAAGGAATTTGAAGCCCTTTGGTGCTCTTGGGAAAGGTCCTAGAATGTTTAGTCCCCAGGTTGCAAATGACCAAGAAAGAGGTATTATTTGCAAAACTTGTGCCAGCTGATGTACTTGTCGACTCTTAAATTGACATTGTACGTATTTCGTCATGAGTTCTTTTGCATCATGAAGGGTAGTTAGCTAGTAGTATCCTTGCTTGAAGGCTTTACCGACTAGTATTCTGTAGGAATGATGTGCTCCACAGACTCCTCCATGAATGTCGGCTAGCAACTTAATGCCATCCGTTCGAGATATGTATCTCATCAACACTCTGTGGAATCCCCGTTTATAAAGGGTACTTTCGATCAGAGTGTATGATTTGGTTTTTTGAGCTATACGATCACACTACTACAAATAGGCTGATATTGAACGCCTCATCACAGATGGTTTACCAAAACCGTCAGTATTAAATACAATCACAGATGGTTTTGGTTTAGCGACCGTCTGTGTTACTGGTTGAGCTTAAAACCGTCTGTGAAAATGCAATATCACAGACGGTTCTTGTTTAAAACTATCTATGAAGTATCACAAATGGTTTTTATCTATTGTAATGCCTCGCGTCAAGGATTGGGATGCGTCCTGATGCAAGAAGAAAGAGTTGTTGCTTATGCGTCAAGGCAATTAAGGCATCACGAAGAGAATTATACTACCCATGATTTAGAACTAGCTACCGTAGTGTATGCTTTAAAGATTTGACGTCATTAACTCATCGGTAATCGTTGTGAAGTTTACACGGATCATAAGAGTCTGAAAAATATTTTCACTCAGCCTGACCTGAACATGAGACAGAGAAGATGGTTGGAGTTAATAAAGGATTATAATCTCGAAATCCACTACCATAATGGATTTCATTACCGGTTTACCCAGGGCTCAATCGGGTTACGATTCGATTTGAGTAATAGTTGATCGTTTAACTAAAGTTGCCCATTTCTTACCAGTCAAAACCACTTATTCGGGATATCGCCTTGTAGAGAGTTATATATGTCAAGAATTGTCAGTTTGCACAGCGTGCCTAAGAAGATAGTGTTAGATCGAGGATCTCAGTTCACCTCTCGTTTCTGGCAAAGTTTGCATGAAGCTTTGGGTACTCATTTGAATTTCAGTACTGATCCCAATTTTCTGAGTCTTAAAAATCCTCTGATTAGTTAGTAGTTGAAAATTCACCTTTGAGTTTTATTTGAATTTAATAAGAAGCTTAACATGGACTTTTAGTATCAAAACAATTTAATGTGAATAATCCCAACTTCAACTATTGTCAAAACTATTTTATTTGGGTTATATGTGCTTGGATATATTTTCTAGAATTTTTCCGAGCTCATTTGCTATTTTCTAATTGCCATTTGGATTTTCTAGTATTTCCAAAATATAAAACCTATTTATTAATCTCAATAATTCCTTGGGCTGAATCTCTTTCCGTCCGGCCCATTTCCCTCCTTTTGGCACAGTTTTCGCGCCAGCCCGCTCACCCGCGCACGCGTTCGCGCCTCCGTTTCACTGACGTGTGGGGCCCACACGTCAGGTCTTCGTCCTCACTGCGTCGTCTTCCTCACGGAGCCGTGCGCTTCATCCGCCATGGCTCCAACTCGAGTCTTGTACGACAACGCGGATTCTTCAACTAAAATATCTCGGGATATCGTATCAAAACCTATCTCTATCCTTTACGCGTCCTTATCTGTTTCCAATCGTGTCCGAATCAAACTCTATCTCGTAGAACGACCGAATCCGAGATTATCACAATTTGGGATTTCCCTATTCCGGCACGCCCCATCCCTATAAAAGGCGCCCCGGGTTCGCCCTTGCCCCCCACTCACCAAACCCTCAATCGATTGTGCCCCAAGAACTCTAGCGCCGCCACATTGGAGCTTTTAGGGTTTTGGTCACCGCAGTCGTGTTCTTCGAAATTCTCCATCGACAGTGACGCCCTACCTACGTGGAGTACACCGTCAACTTCCCCGTCACCCGAGCAACCACCAGATCCTCTCCTTGTCGCCAATGCCTCATCGGAGCTTCCGTCCGGCAACACCTGGTTCTTCTCCGTCGGTTTGAGCTCAGCGCCGGCTGCCACCGTGGTCTCCGATCGTCGGTAAGCACACCATCGAGTGTGCAATAGCACCAGCTTCATGCCAGTACCACTCATTGCTGGCGAAGCTCCATCGCTCGTCATTGTCAGACCAACCCGAGCACTACCCATCACCGTCGAGTCCACATGGTGTCCATGTCATCGCCAGATCAGCGCCGCGTCATCTTTTTGCCGAGGTGTCATCCCGTGTGGTGCTGAATCATCCGCCTTGTTAGCACACACATGTGTGGTCCAGATCTACAACCTAGATCGGTTCGGTGAACTTGGTTCACCGTGAGCCATCTCACTGCCATGTGGGTCCCACATGTCGAAATTTCTTTTAATTCTCTTAATTCCATAAATCTTAGGGCTGACGTCATGCTGGCGTCATAATCCGATTTTTCCTTTGGAAAATAATTCAAAAATTCCAATAAATCCTATTTAAGGTATTTTCTTTAGATTTAAACTTCCAAAGGCCATATCTTTTACATCCGAACT
Source organism: Phyllostachys edulis (assembly GCA_036346405.1). Classification (NCBI taxonomy): domain Eukaryota; kingdom Viridiplantae; phylum Streptophyta; class Magnoliopsida; order Poales; family Poaceae; genus Phyllostachys; species Phyllostachys edulis. The sequence continues at coordinate 6,701,695 of CM070561.1, read as the reverse complement.
CCGTTTGAGCCCATTCAAATTTCTAAATTCATATAAATTCAAGATCTATTTATCTAAGATTTTTATTTAATTTTTGGAGTTTTTTCTCTCTATTATTTATTTGTTTTGTTTATTTGCTTCGTTTGCGAGTAGACGTTGATACTTCGGGGAATTTTGAAGAAGAAGGAGTGCATCAAGAGCAAGACCAGTACCTAGATCTATTCCAAGGCAAGTTATACCATTGATCATATTGAACCCAGTTTTCAAAATACTTTGATTCAAATTATTGCATTTACTTTAAGTATTTATTTAAATGCTTTTGGGTGTAGTTATTAATCTCATTTGTTATATCCACCTTGTCTATTGTTATGTCGTAATCTTTTGTCACCCTAGATTGGTTTATTATTTAGTTGGTATTATCGTAGCACCAACGTGGGTTGGTTAGATACGAGTAGATTGCTTAGCCATGCCACGAATCATCATCTCGTGTGAGTTGCAAATATAAACCTGACTAAGTAATTATGGAACTTTATGATAAAACTATGTGTACTGTGTGCTATTACTCGTTAATGGCACGTGTTGCACTTAACCAACTGGGTGGTAAAGGATTTAGACTGAGGCAAGTGGTGGATACTCTGTGACATGGTGGCTGTGTGAATGAGAATGTTAATCTATGTGGCATAGTTAGAAATTGGAAGTCTTGCCTTGGTTAATTAATGACTTAACTTTGTGCGCCATTGAACTGAGCCTTACTGTATGACTACATGCCTGATGGGACGGGCCTAACTTAGTAAGTTATGGATTCTCGACATTGATTACTCAGGTAGTAGGTTAGGCTGTGTGAAAGGGGTGGAGGTGTGAACTACCAGGTAGTCACATCGTGGGACGGTTCACCGCTTCCCTGTCCAATGGTGTGTGTTATGCCAAAGAACTGTGTTTGGGTTGGTATGGCGGTAAAGCACACTGGGAGTGTCAATTGTTGAGATGAAATTTCTGAAACGTTTTGTTATGATTAGTGCTAGCTACACTAGTTATATCGTGTGGGTAAAGTGTACAAACTCTGCAAAGTGTTAAACAATCTATTCGAATAGCCGCGTCCGCGGTCATGGATATGCTCGGGGATTTCACGCTAGGGGTAGTTTTCATAAAACATTTGGGAAGGGAGCTGTGTGATCTAAGTCATATGGCTGTGTAAATAATTTGATTAGACTTTGTGTTCTTTGTGAAAACAACTATTGAAATTAATATTATTTATTTATTTGTTTTACATTGTGTTTTAATCTATTATTCATATTCAAATTGCAAATGCTACATTTCTACAAAAGAACCACAGAAGCCAATATTCCTTGGGAATAAGCCATCATTTATAAACTGCATTCTGTGGTATGACTTGCGAGTACGGTTGTGTACTCATGCTTGCTATAATCAATCAACAGAAGTGGAGGAGTCTTCACCTTTGCTTTTGAGCAGATTCTCTGAAAGTCTTGTCGTTAGGGTTTTGATCCCGCTTGGTTGCTGTGGTGAATTGATGGGATTCATTGAAGTTTAGTTTGTTCATTCTTTGCTTATTTCTCTATTGCCAGCCCTGCAAGGCTTAATAAATGTAAACTCGACCAAAAGGTCAAAATGGTTATTTGTTAATCAAATTACTTGTTTATGCTATTATTTCATCTTGTGTGGATCGATATTCATCTATGTTGACACTGTGTGCACTAGCGTGATCCTAGACTAGTGCATTATACATAGAGGGTCCGGAATTGCATTTTTGGGTCCCGACAAAACCTTAGTGGGCATAACTGTTTTGGGATAGTGCATTATAAAGGCCTCGTGATAATCACTTAGTTGCACACTAATGGAAGTGTGTGAAGTGGACAGTATAGGATGATTATCTCTTATGGGTAAAGTTGTACAATCTCTGCATAGTGTAAAACTATTCAAATAGCCGTGTCTACGGTCATGGACCTACTAAGCAAAAGCCACTCATAGTTTGACTTTGGTTTTCTTTTCAAAATGTTTTACAAAAAAGGTTTACGACATGGATTGGTGTCCATGAGAAAAATATGTGTTGAAGCCCTGGGTTGGTGCCCCATATTTAAGTTAGTGTTAGGTTGGTGTCTACACTAGATTTATTAATTCATTTAAAACTCAATTTTAAAATATTGTAAAACTTAAGCTTTTGAACTTAGCTATTGTATTTAAAATGTCAAATATTGCTTTTGTGCAAATAACCCTATAAGACTTCCTTTGATAATATCTATGCATACATTAACTCTGTTATGGGTGTAACTTGCATACATTAACTCTGTTATAGGTGTAACTTGCGGAGTACATTTTGCACTCACCCTTGCTTAATAAAATATTGTTTAGAAGAGAAGGACTTCGTTAGCGGTGCGGATCTCAACGACTAGGCCGCTACCTCAGTCGATTGTCCGTGGCAGATTTGTTAGGCTCTACTACTTCTTATCCGCCTTCCGCTGTTTTCTTTTATTGTTGGCCTCTAAGCCATTATTGTAATAAACCCTGATAATTATTAATAAAATGTTGTGAGATATGGATGTTATCATATTTGTTTACTATATACACTAGCTACTATTCTAGGGATTTGTGTTGAATACACAGAGAATCTAGAGCTGCTACTCCTGCGCCTGACATCCCGACCCATTTTGACACCTCTAGATATAAGCCGGTAAAGAGGGAAGAAGCCCATGGGTTGGGCATCACAAATCACCCCTCAATATTTGAGAGGGTTCTGTTGAGGAACCGTCGTTGGCGAGACCAGTCCGAACGATCACATCATAGACAAATGTAGAATCACATCAAACAATGCAAGAACAAATAGTAGATTGAACACACAAAGAGACAAAGGTGTAGGGAGTATTCTTCTCCTTTATTCCTTCATCAAGTGATCAACATTTTACAATGACTAGCACCCCCTATTTATAGTCTATAGACCCTGCTGGGGTTTGGATGGGGCGCCCACCCATGGGCCGGCTGCTGGGTCAAACTCATAGTTTCCCAACATTCCCCCTTGGGCACCCATCCTCACATGTTATTAAAATTCCATAAAAACCCAGTGGAAAAAAATTTGGAGAAAGAGTACATGATACACGTTCTGCTGCGTTGCATGAATTGCCTCATTAAAAACCTTAGCCGAGAAACTTCAGGAAAACTCGTCAAGGGAAAAAGAGTACAGTCCACCCAATTTCATTTAATCTACAAGATTTATTCTTTGGGTACTCAATCTTCATGATCATGAAGATTCTCCCCCCTGAATTTTGCAGTTCTCTAGGTCTCATCATTCCAATTCCACATATGCACCTTTCAAAGCTAGATGCTGGAAGTGACTTAGTGAATAGATCTGCAAGATTTTTACATGGCTTAGTATGCAGTACTTTAATTTTGTCCATCCTTTGCAATTCATGAGCATAGAAGAACTTGGGGTTGATATGCTTTGTGAGATGACTCTTCACATAACCCATCTGCACTTGTACAACACAAGCTGCATTATATTCATAGATAATAGCGGGGGTTTGCGTGATATTCAATCCACATGACTGCTGGATGTGGTGAATCATCCGTCGAAGCCAAGCACATTCTCGTGAGGCCTCGTATAGTGCTATGATTTTCGAGTGGTTCGTCGAAGTTGATACAAAACTTTGCTTAGATGATTTCCATGAAATTGCAGTTTCACCACATAGGAATACATAGCCTGTTTGCGACTTAGCTGTATACGGGTCTGACAGGTACCTAGCATCTGCATAGCCATTCATAGACAAGTCTTGGTTCTTTCTATAGAATAGACCAAGGTCTTTGCTTCATTGGAGGTATCGAAAGATATCCTTTATTCCCTACCAATGCCTTTTGATAGGTTCTGCACTATATCTTGCTAATAGGTTTACAACAAATGCAATGTCCGGTCTAGTACAGTTTGATAAATACATGAGTGCTCCTATTGCACTCAAGTACAGGAATTCTGGTCCCAGGACTTCCTCCCCCTCTTCTCTAGGTCTGTTCGGGTCCTTGTCTTGCTGCAAGGATCTCCCGACCATCAGCACTTTCGAAGGGTATGCCTTTTTCAAAGCCAAACCTTTCTAACACCTTTTGAGTGTAGGTTGACTAATGCACTAATATCACTTCAAGGGCATGCTCAAACTGCAAGGCTAGGCAATATTTGGTTTTACCCAAATCTTTTATTTCGAACTCCGACTCCAAGTAAGAGTTTGCTTTCTTAATACCTTACAGGGTTCCGGTGATATTCAGATCATCTACATACACCGAGATTATACAAAATCCATCCTGGGATCGTCGTGTAAACACACAGGGACAATCCTCATTATTTGTGTAGCATTTCTTGCATAGAAAGTCGCTTCAAGCAATTATACCACATCCTGCCTGATTGCTTAAGTTTGTATGGTGACTTTCTGAGTTTCACACTGTACAGATTTCTATTTGCTCTATCTTGATTCGGGACAGGGATACATTCAGATATCTTCATTTAAATGTCCGAATCCAAATTTTCATAAAGGTATGCAGTTACCACATCCATCAATTTCATTTCTAAATTCGACTTTACTGCCATTGAGATTAAATATCTAAAGGTAGTTCCGCCCATGACCAGGGAATAGGTTTATAATCAACTCCTGAACGTTGAGTGAAACCTTGTGCAACAAGCCTTGCTTATTTTCATTTCTCTTTCGAACAAATACTCACTTATGTCCAACGGGGTGCACATGGGGAGGCATGCGGCTTACAGGCCCAAACACCTCTCTTTTATTCAGAGACAATAATTCTGTTTCTATTGCCTTCTTCCAATCTTCTCAATCTGATCTTTTCTTATATTCAGCGAGCGATGCATGCTCTGGATCAAGATCGGTGATAGTGGCAATTTTCTTTGCAAAGTAAATGTCGACATTGGCTTGTCTTATTCATAGGGTCCTCCCATGGTTGCATAATTTATAGCTATTTTTTCATACTGTGGTTCTTCTAATGCTTCTACTTGCTCACCGCTGCTTCCAATTAGGGGCCAATTCCCTTTAGTTTTTCAGCTCTGATGTGTGCGTATACATCCCTACTAATGTCTCCCTTCATGGGGATGTTCAAATCCGGTATGCCTTTTTCTGAAGGTTTCGTACTAGTGCCAGGTCTCAACTGGCTCCCCTTCTGGTTCTAGGGAACTTCAGTGATCGGTTGTGTTAAGTCCTTCTTATCCTTTTTTCACTAGGCGTTCCCGGTTACTTGGGATTCGAGGGACTGTAGTTCTTGTCCTTTTCTGAGGCCTCAGGGTGGGATTAAGGATGCCTTCATCGGTATTTCAACCCTCTCCGGTGCATTGTGTGCATGCACATACGACTTGGTCACGCTCTTCAAATCACTAAAGTGGCCAGGCAGTTAATTCGCTAATGTTTGTAAATCAATTATATTTTGGACTTCAATTGTCTTCTAGACTTCAATTATCTTCTGGACTTCTCTTATTTGCTTCACTAGTCTGTGGGTCATGTGCATGGATTTCCATGGCTTGCCACGTTAGTTTCCGACATTTTCCATCAAGGGGTTGATTTCCTCCCTCTAATGACGGGAAACTATCCTCATCAAATATGCTATCAGCGAAGCAGGCTGTATGCAAATCTCTCGTTACAGGGTCCAAATACCTGATTATGGATGTTGTCTCATAAGCAACGTATATCCCAGATTTTCGGAGAAGGCCCATTGCAGTTCGCTGCGGTTGTGGTATAGGTACATAAACCTTGCAACCAAAACTATGAAGGTGAGAAATTTTTGGTGCTGACCCTTGCGATAGTTGCATAGGTGAATGGATGTTATATACCGACGGTCTAAAATTGATGAGAGTTGCTGCGTGTAGGACTGCATGTTCCCAACATGTAGTTGGTAAATTACAATTCTGCAAAATTCTGCTAATCCATTCTGGGTGTGGACATGCAGTATTGAATGCCCAACTTTAATTCCCATTTTCATGCAATAATCATCAAATACCTTTGAAGTAAATTTTCTAGCGTTGTCCATTTTGATGGACTTCATATGATGATTTAGGAAATTATTATTTTTTAATTTTAATTATCTACGAGATTAGCTTTGCAAAAGCATAGTTTCTCGTAGACAATAAACATACATGCGACCATTTCGAGGAAGCATTGATGAGCACCATAAAATACCTAAATAGACCAGACAGGGGCTGTATGGGACCGCAAATGTCTCTCTGGATACAGTCCAGGAATGCAGGGACTTCATCCTTCACATTCAGAGTAAAAGGTCTAATAATTAATTTTTCGGTGGCACATGCGGGGCACACAAAATTTCCTTACATGGATATTATGTCCCCGTGAATTGTTAGTTATATTTCTCATCATCCTTAGACCTAGGTGGCATAATCTATCATGACATAGATAGAAGAGTTTAGAGCTTCTAAATACGGTTTTTAGGACAGTATAGGCTGCATGTGCCTTAATATTAGTGTAGTATAGTACAGATTCATATGAAGGAAGTTGTTCTAATGCCCTTTTTTCACTTTCTTCACGCTTTGTAATGAGCAGATATTCTTTACAATACTCTTTTTCAGTCTCTACGTGGAAACCGTTAGCGCGAATATCCTTGAGAGTTCTAGTCGATTCTGGGTACAACAAGACTTCTTTAATGACCAAAGTTGTGCCCATTGGGAGTATAATTGTCGCCCTTCGTGAGCCTATTATACAAGTATCACTGCTCGCGATTGTCGTAAGACTACCAACAATCTTGCTGATCGACTAAAAGAATTTCGTCTCTCTCAAGATGGTATTCGTTATGCCGCTATCCGCTAAGCACACTTTCTCCATAGGGCACCACACGCGTTCGGATACTTCAAGTACTAGAACATAACTTGCTATTATAAATACAGGAAAATTAAGCCTTGTAGGACTCATCATAAAAATTTAATGCTTTGCTCTCCTAGAGCTTACAACCATTATTCAAAGAGTAAAATAATTCAATGTTCCATCACAACCATAAATTGCATGTTACTATAAAAAAAATCCAAGTGCAATGCGTGCACTAGATCGAATCAGCGAAATATGTAGAAACTTCTGCCTGAAATTGCTCCATGGCGATCTTCTCCTCTTGGGAAACTACGACTACGGTCGCTGTGATATCCAAAGGAGGGGTGATGGGGGCTGCTATTGGGCTGTCCACATCCATGAGTGCAACTAATGGCTGTGGATCCTCCGTGCAATGGTGAGATGTACCTCATGCTGTCCTTTGCCTTTCTTCTTAGACTGGTAAGCATCAATAACGTTCGACCCACGACCTTACCCTTCTTTCCCTTCTCCTTTATGAGAGGCTTCCTCACCTTATAGCTGCTAGCATTGGCTTCATGGCCAACATTGCTACTAAGTGGCTGTGAGATGTAGTTCTTCCTTAGAACATCATCTTGAGCTTCCGCAACTTGCATGATGTCAATCGATTCGGCAAACTCCATGTAGTCGTCTTGATGATAGTTGCGTGCGGATTGCACCACATTCGGGTGAAAGGTAGAGAGTCTTCCTAATCTTCTACTCATCCGTGATTACCTTACCACAGAAATAAAGAATGGTACAAATTTTGTACAAATTATGGCCATGCTAGGCCAGCTCTTCGAACTCCCAGTTTGAAATGCCAGTCATCTACATTTATTATGCAAAGAGTTCATAAGATTACGACTGGTAATTTGCATAAAATGGTTGCAAAATTATCATAATGTTCTTCAAACTCCCGGTTTGTGATCCCATATTTTTCTATGCATTTTTCATGATAACTGCTATTTTCAGTGATTAAAAGTAATATAAACAATCACAGATAATCAAAACAATAAATACAATATATAAATTGCATAGAAATAATAATAACAGAGTTAAACATGCTTCAAATGCTCAAAATGATTCAAAATTTGAATTTTCGAGGCCCTTTTCTTCTAGAATATGAATTTTCGGTGAATTCTACAATTTTCATGGGGTAAACCGCGAATTTTCAATTCTGAGAAATTTTTCGCGCAATTTTCCAATTTTCAGGGGGTTTTCGCAAAATTTTCTTATCCGCGAGATTTCCTCGTAATTTTCAGAACTCCGAGGGTCTTCTTGCAAAAATCAGGATTTTCCTTTTCGCTCTCCTTTTTTTTCTTTTCCCTAGAATTTCTTTTGGGCTGGGTCATTTTCTTTGGCCCATTGGCCTTTTCGGCCTTCTCTGGCCCAAACCGGCGAGTTTATACATAGGGGAGGGGTAGGGTTTCCCCTACCCTATGCGGCAAGGCGGCGGCGCGGGTGCTTCATATGGGAGCCGACGGCGCTGCGTGGCGTAGTGTGCGTGCGGTCGGCGGGTGCTGCACAGTGCGGCAAGTATGGCCCGAGACGGAGCCAGCGAGGCATCCTCGAGCACGACAGCATAGTGGGAGGCGCGATGCGCCCGACTTTGGGCGGCGCGGCTCTCATGCAGGAGGTGAGGCCGGAGGCGACAATGCTCGTGCGGGAGGCGCGGCTGCGCGAGATCCGGAGAGGTGTGGCGGCGCCCGTGAGGAGGCGCTGACGCCTATGCGGAGGTGGTAGCGGGTGCACACGCGGCAGCCGGTGGCGTGCATGGGTTCGGCAGCGCGCATGGCCACAACGGCTCAGGGGTGTGGGCGGATGCGGTCCGGCCAGCGATGGCTCACCATATCACGGGGCCGACGGCGGCGTGCCTGTCTTGAGGCGGGCCGACGGCGCTGAAGTCGCAGTCTGGCGGTGGCGCCCAATTTGGGGACGGCGAGCACGCGAAGCCACACGGCTTTGTGCTGGTGTTGCGATGGGCGGTTGCGGTCGGCGGCGGTGCGACCATCTTTCAAGGGCCAGCGCCTGAGGCAAGGGCAATGGAGGCGGCTTCAGGCACACGGAGCCCGTGTAGGGGCGGCGCGGAGCCCATGCGGGTGAAGAATCTAGGCCCCATTTGCAATGTTTTGGTAATTATAGATAACCATGTGTCTTTTGCTAACTTGTTTTTGTTAAGAAGTTAAAAGGGTTATTCTCGGACAAAGATGAAAGAGCGCTAAAGGATCTCATCTAGCTCAAGGCAAAAGGTATCTAGTTAATAGTACCTTTTCGTAGTTTTACCGGTCTAGGAGAATGAAGGATAAAAGACCAGATTACTGGAATAGGAAATCGTACTATGAAGAGCGATCAAATGACTAGTAGCTTGAAAGCAAATGATGCCACATATGCTCAATCTTACTTGGTTTAAATCCCGGTTTCTTTTGGAAAAGTCTAGCAATGATTTATATGTGTTTTATTTGCACGGCCGGACTGGCCGTCGTTTATGGTCCAGACTGACCAGATCCCCAGATCAACCCCGCGGTCAGCTTTTTCCAGAGAGCTCCTTTTCTGCGTTTTCAATGACTGGACTGACCGTAGGTCTATGTCCAGACTGACGGGACCTCCGGGTCGAGTGGCTTGGACAACTTTTTCCAGAGAAGGGGCTTTTTCGTGTTTTTAATGGCCGGACTAACCGCAGGTAGTAGTCCGGACTGATCGGACCTCCGGGTCAAGTGACCCGGTCAGCATTTTCCAAAGAAATGTATTTTTGTGTCTTTGTGGGAGCCGTCGTATTTAACTCGTAATACTTAACCATCCCATTGGTCTTATAGCATTAGAAATCAAATATCCCGATTCTCGGCGTAACATGTACCTTCCAAGAGCGTACACATGCACCACACAAAACCATGCAACAATTCCATACAAGATTACAATATCAAGTCTCCCTTTTTACAACACGAAAGACATACACATAATAGAGTTATTACAAAAGGGGGCCTGACCGGCAAAAATGACAAGTAAATAACTAAAGTAACAGCGGAAGCAAAAGCCATAAGATGGCGATAAACAAAAGCCAATCGGTTTGCCCTTACCCACAAGGCAACCGGCAAGCCGCTAAGCTAGTCGCCCCGCATTTAAGTCGGTCTCACAATAATTGATCCCTAGGGGATCAACCTCCTCTGCAACAATTAAGCAATACAGTTTAGTACAAAAACGTACTCACAAGACTTACAAATACAAACCTATACATAGCTACATGCAAGTTGAATCAAAGGAGAAGCCATAGGGTTCATTTTATGCGCAAAGCAATGTTTCATTTGCAATAATGTAATAGATTGAAGGCAATTTAACAAATCAGTTTTTATTTGTTTGAATAACAGCGAGACAACAATTATAAGCACAAATAACATCCTAGAGGTGACTTCCCAATGGCCACCACAACATAGCACGAATTACCCATTCGTACCACCCGAATTTAAGTTTTAATGTAAAAGTTATAGTCTAATTCTTGCACGACCTAACCAAGCATGTCCATAACCTAGGATGAGGCTATTCAAATAGATTATACCCTGCAGAGGTGTACAACTATACCCACACACCAGACCACCTTTTTCCAATGCAATAGAGCACATTTCCTTATGTATGCCGGCAATGCTAAGTCCTACGAGACATTTCCAATATTGTGTATTAACTACGAGTCACCCATATGGATGGAAACCCATACATTGTGTCGAAGCCATCGGCCTTAGAAAAGTACTGATGCTCCTCGGTGTGGAGAACCTAGACATGAACCCACCCCCGCACACCCAACAACAACAATACATTCCTTTTTTATACACAACACACACAACCTCCTGCGACCTAGAGCTAACACACGCCAAAGTACTAAGTCAAGAGGGGTTCCCAATACCCTCGTGTGGAATGCACGCAATAACGCTTGGATCAGTGACACAAGTAATTCGGTCTTTGTTGACTTAGGCACCATCCACACACCCGATAACCACACCATCAGCCAATGTGCCCAAGTCTAAAATATTTTATTTTCAATTATAGTTTCTCAAATACAATACATACATGGGTACCCTGACCCAAGTAATTTAAAGTGATGATATAATAACCATCGCTGAAGCGATGATCCCCATTCTATCGTTCTAAGCATTACTAAGCGATATCAACTCGTATGCTACATGTAAAGTGACTAGAGTCCATCCATCGAGCTGTACATCACAGCGGATATAATCCTAGGCTCAGTAGTAAAGGATAGATGTTCACCTACAGTTCATTAACTAATCAGGCAAACTATCGCGAACTGAAAAATAACTTGTCAACATAGCATGCATACATACAGTTGAAACATTTGAAATATTAGCATCCAAATATAGTGGGATCAACGTGCATCAAAGGAAAAACTATTTGCCTTGCTGGAGATAACTCTCTTGCTGCAAAGGATCACTCTCGTACTCAGCGAATTCGTCGGAACCTATCGAAAGATTCGAGAAGAATAAATAAGAACGAATAACACCGAAAATACTTAAAAATTCAAAATAATCCAAAAATAATGAAATTTACAAGGTAGAGCATGATGTTAAATGAATTTAGCAACAAAAATTAATCGATTTGGATGTTCTATGCAAAAGTTATAGCCTAAACAATTTTACCAGAAAATAAAATCAAGTAAATCACTTACGGTTACTATTGATGCGAAACACTCCAGAGAGTTTGTGATCATGAAAATTTAATGGTAGACAGAGCATGATGTGCTAAGAAGAACAAAATTTGGTTCACTTCATTTGGAGTTAAGAAGAATTTCTTATGATTTTTCAAAGTCATGAGAGTAGTGCACAAATCATATGTAAAAATAAAATTTTCAGAGGTAGTGACATACCCAAAACCTATTCTACAATAAAGTACATTAACAGAGGAACCCAACAAAATTGATTTCACTCCATTTGGAGTTTCAGAGAAATACTTAAGCATTTTTGAAGTTTAAAAAATTTTCTAGTGCAAGAATAAAGCTATATCTAAAGTAATACAACTAACACCATTTTCTAGTACAGAAACATGTCCAAAAACTATACTAAAATAAAGTATACTAAAAATTTAATCCAACAAAATTTGTTTCATCCAAAAATGAGTTAAATTGAAATACTTATGCAATTTAGAAGTTTAAAGCAATTAACGGTTCACAAATAAAGCATTTCGGAATATATAAAAGCATAAAATACGTTTTCTACCAAAGCTATCCTAGCCAAAGTCATTGATCAGCGGGACCGCGGTCAAACCGAACCCAGTTAGTGCTGGCTCGGTTAAAAGGCCACGGGCCCACGTGTCATAGTCTAGAGTTCACGGAATAGTGTGTGAACCGAAGGTTTACAACACAGTACTAGGGTCCATGGACCACCGAGCTGGTTACTGTGCACAACAGGCCCACTTGTTGACGACTAAAAGAGAAATCAGGTTTAAAATGAACTTCATTAAACGCCCATGGGCCCACGCGTCAAAGGGACATAGCAACACTTAACTCCAGCTAATGATTACCTAAACCCTAATGATAGCAATTATGAGCCTAATCATTGAACGCTACAGTGGCGATCAGAACGCGCCACGCAGAGCACTCGGGGCCGTGATCTTGCCGGGCTTCTCATCGATGAACCGGAGCACGGCGGCGTGGCTGGGTGGTTAAAATGGAACCGCCTCGCCGGGGCAGACCTAATGGTACCAGCGGCGAGGGCTCCGACGTTTCGACACGGTGGCGCGGTGGGGTTAGTTGACAGCGCAGTTCAGCCAACACGGTAACTCCGAACCTGTTGATCCTTTAAGCTAACTAGTGCACGCCCTAGCGGTCTAAAGGTACCATGAGCTCACCCGAATGGCGCGGTGAGGAGGAGTTCACCGGAGGAAGGCTGGTGGCAGTGGACCGCTGTGGCGACAATGGTGCTACCATGGAGGAACGACCTGAGCAAAATCAATAGTAAAGAGAGGTAGGGGAAGATCAAATATGGTTAGGAGACCGTGCTTGAGCAACGAATTGGGAAAAGGATCATCTCACCGGTGATGAGGAAGAAAAGACTGCTCACAGTCGAGGTTGGGAAAGAAGTCAAATCCGGTAGCTCCTGAGAACAAAAAGGCAAATTAGGTTAGGGGAAAACTTCTTGGTGCTCTAGGACGCGAAGTGAAGCGAGTAGGCGAAAGAGATCGGCACTAGAACATCGGCGATGAGGTAGCGGCGTCACGGCCGTGCTCTAGAGCTTGCACTCCTATGCGTTCACACTCGAGAGAAAGAGGATTGGTGGTGAAGGTTAGCTCGGTGGTGTCAAAAGGGAGTAGAGGAAGCTTCAATCGTCCTTAAATAGGGAGGAGGGCGGTGGGCGCGAAAGGGAGCTCCGCGGGCACTGGGACGACGCTCACGGCGTACGGGCAAGGGGTGATGCGGCCGGGCAGGCATAGGGCGTCCGGGAGATGCGGTCGAGGCAAGGAAACTGCGGGCGCGAGACTAGGAACCGTGGGTAGGTGGTTGACGATGATGGGAGCGCGAGTGAAGCCACGACGCTCTCCCATGACGTGCGGGCGAGCTGGCACGGGGGCGGCGTTCGCGTGGAGACGACGATCAACGGCCGGGCCCCACTTGCCAGCGACGCAAGAGAAAGGGGATGGGTCAGTTTAAGTTAGGTGGTTCGATCGAGCCGAGTTGGTTCGGGCTCGGTCGGACCAGAGGAATATTGAAATTATAATTTTTGATAAAAAGGCTGAGAGAAGAAATGAATTTTTAGAGGTAGAATATCAACTCCAAAAATCCTAAAATTTTTGTGGAAGGTTACTGGATATAAGAAAAACCTTGTGTAATTTTTTTTATAATTTCTCATGCATTTTGATTTATCTCTAGAAAAATTATAATTGCTGCCCTAGGGTTTTGACTAGCCTCTAAAAAATAGTAAATAAAATTTAAAAATTATGAAATTTTTCAGAGGGGTCACTAGGATGAATTAGAACCTAGGATAAATAATTCCAAAGGATGATCATAAGATTTTCTTAAGAATTTTTCAAGGATTATGCTCCTAGTCAATTGAAGCATTAAGTTTTTGAAAACAAGAAATCCTTTGAAATAATTTCCAGAAAAATCAAATGACAACATGAGGCCAGACTGACCGCAAGTGCTACCCCGGACTGACCGGATCCCCGGTCCATCAATGCGGTTAGCTTTTTACAGTAGCACATTTTTCCTCTGGTTTGAATTTCTTGTAGACCGGTCTGAATGGACCCCAAGTGGTAGTCTGACCAGACATATCCTAACGGATAATTTCTGTGCATTAAATGCAGAGCAGTCGACCATATTTCTCAGCTTGGACTGACCGGCCACATACCGGCGGCCTGACCGGACTTGCTGTTTTTTCATGGTTTCGTGCTCTAACGGCTAGTACAGTGGGTGAAGGCTATAAATACCTCACCTACTGCAGCAAGAGAGCTTTTAAGAACCTCACTGAATACTCTTGAGCCATTTGCTAGTTCATCCACTCTTTGAGAGCATTAAAATCATCTTGCAAAGGTTGTTGAGGTTTTTCCAAGTGCTTTGAGTAGAGTTTGATCTTTGTGGCACTTGAGCATCTTCAAGCAAAGAATTATTGGTTCATTACTCTTGGAGATTGCCGTCTCCTAGACGGTTCGGAGTTGCGTCGGTCATCTTCTCAAAGAAGCTTGTGAGAAGGCCCGTACATTTGTGAAGGTTGGAGCTCGCCTATCCGGAGTGGAAAAGAGCTACCATTAGTGATTGAGGAAAGTACTTGTATGGAGCCGGCTTGAGTTGATCATGCTTCCTCAACGTGGATTAGTGGAGACCGGCAAGTCTCCAAGATCACGGGAAAGCATCATTTGTCACTGTAGTGTGGTTTATTCTCTCGCTCTTCACTTTGTGCATTTATTCTTATAAGCTATTTGTTTATCTTGTTTAGCTTGTCTTGATAGTGTAGTGCACTTAAAAAGCCCTAGACCTTTTAGGCCTTAATTTATGAAATTGTATTTCATAGCTTTATTTTGGCAAAATCTGTTTTTAGCTAAAAAAATTTAAAAACCACCTATTCACCCCCATTGAGTCGGTTATCTTTGATCCTCTGATTGGGCGGCGCGACATTCGAAGCTTGCGAGGCGGTGGTTCTTGGTCGTCTTGAGACAGCTGGCGGTGCGTCTTGGCGTGTGGTGGGGCGGCGCCGACTTCGAGTGGCGCATGGCGGTACGGCGCCGGCTTCGGATGGCGCAAAACGGGGTGGCGCCGGCTTCAAGCGGCGCCTAGCGCAGAGACGGCTCTAGGCAAGCGTGGCAGCACGGCTATGTGTGGGTGGCCGGCGGCTTGTGGTGCGGCTTCGGGTCAATGGCCACGTGCGATTTTTTCTTTTACTGTTCATGCAATTTACAAACTACAGTACAATCATCATCTACTGTTTCATACAACCCACCGATCCGCTTGGCCGGCGAATTCAAGTTGGCTCGCGGTAGATTAGAGCGGATTTGCACCGTAGGAAATAATCTAGAAAGCCAAATTTGTGAAATTAAAAGCGATCTAGAAAAACGATTTGATCTACGAGCGTCGTGCTTCGGCGGTTACCTTTCGATCCGAGTAGAGTAGGCCTAGAGATAAACCGTAGTCGATTGTGCTGATAACGTATTGAGGAACCGTCTTTAGCGAGTTCAATCCGAATATTCAACTCGTAGACAAATGTAGAGTCACATTAAATAATGCAAGAACAAATAGTAGATTGAACACATAGAGAGACAAAGGTGTAGGAGGTATTATTCTCTTTTATTTCTTCATTAAGCGATCAACTTTTTATAATAACTAGCACCTCTTATTTATTTATAGTCTATAGACTCTGCACCGTCTGTTTGGTCAAACCCATGGTTTTCAACGGGTTCAATTCCTTTCTCGTAAGGGCCTTGATCGCTGATCCTATTCGCGATCCAGTCTGGGTCAGGGCTGGGCCGTTTGTTCGGTGATGGGTGGCCCAGGATGCAGCATCCACTACCGCCTCCAAACCTCAAAGTCCAAATCGTTCGAAGTTGCTAGGCTAGGGTTTCGCTTTCGTGCGGAGGAGAGAGGAGATGACGACGGCGGCGCGGCCGACGTGGGCTCCGGCGAAGGGAGGGAACGAGACCCGCATCTTCGGGACCTCGCAGAAGACCTCCTCCCGCGCCCTGTCCGCCCGCACCACTCACAAGCCCAGGTAAAAATCATACCCACATGGCTGCATCCATCGAATCAACTATCCACGCTTCACTCCTACTATCTCGCGTCGGATTGCTTGCTACGTTTGCTGGGGATCTGGTTGCGATTTCTGTTTTTATTCTTGTGCGCGTGCTTCGACGAATGATTGGGGAATGGGTTAGGGTTCGTTCATGGAACCTTTGATTTCAGGCGATTTTCGGATTGCCATCATTTCAAGGAGTGGCCCATTTAGCTCATTTATTCTGCCTATGTTCAGCTTTACTTCCAAAAGCAACACACTAACACCAGAAGGTGCTTGCTTGTACAGGATTAGCAGAGGGAACTTTCCAGTGGCAGCCATCACTGTAGATGATTATCTTCCGATGCGCAGTACTGAGATGAAAAATCGGTAACTTGTGTAGCTCAAAAAGAAAGCATTGGTTCCTTGTTTTATTTATTCATAGATTTGCTAGTACTTTTTGCTTGATGCCATTGAGCAGCTGTTCTCGGATGAAGTTTGTCGTATACCTCAAAGCTAACAACAATGAGATTGTACTGCTCAACATTTTTCTGGTTCCCTCCCTTTCTATATCTGAATTGCTTCAGTTTAAAAATTAAGATGTCCTGAAAACTTCTACGATCAATGGCCACTGGTTGGAAAACTTGTCAGCATGTATTTCACATGTCCAAATCCCCTTCCTGTAGAACTTTTGTAATCAATCATTGCTTACTTTGTTGAGTTAGGTCCAAGAAAGGCATTATTTCTTAGACTAAAAAAGCTTGGAGTCATTTCTTGCCCCCTTTCGAGCTTACGTACTACCATGGCAGCACATATATGATCTTAGGTAGTGTTTGGTTGCAAGAATGTCAATGTAAACATAAATGGAATGAAATTACAGGGGAGTTGGCGGTGTAATGGGATTTTATAAAAACATGTTTGGTTTCTCCCGGGAATGGTATTGGATACCACTAGCTGGCATAATGGCCATCGGCCTGTTGCCGCGGACGCCAACTCCAGCGACCATTGCTTCTAGGATGGTGGTGGAGACAATGCCTGCTCCATCCCCTTTGTTGGCGCCCTGCCCAGCCCCACCTGCGGTGCGCCTTTGCTTGTCGTCCTGCTTCTTTAGCATGCCGGTGAGCGTCGCTTGCGGCGGCTCGAGCGCCAAGGACTAGCTCGAGTTTGGTACTTCTCCTCGTGCTTCTTGTTGCCTGCAGCGGTGGTGATGTCCTCCGCCGAGGAGCTCTTCCAAAATGGCTAGATCCGCCCAATTCGGTCGTCGTCCTTCCTCAAGCTCCTGTCGGTGGGAGGATCTAGGCATCACGGCTACAAGAGCGGAGGGTGGAGGTGCAGCCGGCACTTTTGCAGCCGTGGGGACTAGAGGCGGCGGAGGGGGACGGACGGAAGGGAGGCGACATCGCTGCGGTGGTGGCTTCGATGGTTGGGGAAGTGGGTGAGGAGGGGATCCCGATTCATGTGTGCCTGTGTTGGTTTCTGATTACACCGGAGTAGGAGGGCAATGGGCTTTACACTGGGGCGTTAATGGAAACCGTGATATCTGATTACGGCCCGCTAAGACCAAACAGAAAGCAACACAATTGGTTCACAATGTAATCGGATTACAGTGGAAATAACCAAGCCAAACACCTCCTTAAGGGCAAAATGCTTTACTGGCAGAACAATTGTTGATCATGATTTCCTGCCTACTAATAGCTGAATTGACCGATCCATGTGAGGAATAGAACACGTGAACTGTCCAAAGCCACTGAGAAGTAGAGAAATGAAGTGACATTTCTTGTATCAAAGACAAGGGAAGAAAATGGTAATGGGAAAAGATGAGAACAAAATCAAAATTGTGGGACTTGTGGAAGTGCTAGTGTGGATTAATTCAATTTGAATCGTCACCCATTTGTATAGTTCTCATTAGGGGTGAAAATGGATCGGATAGTTTCCGACCGATCCGGACGAAAACGAATTCGGGTTGTCTCGGATCGGAAACGAATACGGATTTTTTTTTGTCGGAAACGAATACGAATACGGTAGCTCTAGTATCCGTCGAATACGGATTATCCGGATTATGCGGTAGGATATCATAATTCAAATTTCAAAGACTAGCAATCCTCCTGTCGGACCCCTGGGCAAACTAAGTCCAAATTTTATGAAACTTTTTGTGAGGGCTCCTAACCTAATGTAGTCCCTTATGTAAATTTTTCAGAAGTCTATCCATTATGTAATTTTCTCTGAAATTCTTATAAGTTTCTGTTCTTATGTAATTGTATTTGTTATTCTCAATAATAATTCATATAAGTTGTTTAGTAAATTTTTCCCTGAGCAATTATGCTCAAAATAATTCTCTTAACCATTTTTATTTTGTTTTAACTCAATTTCCTTTAAGTGCATGTTTGTTTGTATTTCAGCATTTGCTTTTAAACAAAAGTTCAAATTTCAAACATGGGTAGATTTTCATATGCAAAATGATCAAAGTGTTTTTCCCAATGCATTTTTATTATGTATTCCTAAATTATGGATTTTGGGATGTTACACCTCCAGCCCATTTCTTCTCTTCCCTTCTCTTTCTTTCTTCCTTCTACCTCCAGAACTCTCCCTTCATCTCTCTACTCACTCCGGCTCCTCTCTTCTCTCCCTCTGGCCGGCCGAGTTGGCGGATCCCGCCACCACCGCCGGGCGCCGGTGCCATCGCCGCCCAGTCAGTGCAGCCATGACAAGACAGCACTTTCTCAGTCTTTGTCGGAGCCGCCGTCGTGTCGCCGTGGTGCGCCTCTCCCCGCTGTCGGCTGCGCCTCGCCTCGGCCTCTCCGCAATGCTGCAAGGGGACGCTGCCTTGGCACCGTCGCGTCATCGGCCACCGCACATGCCGCTGCCACCTTGGCACCCCTACGCCTCGGCCGCATGGAGCTACTGCGCCTTCTTTCCTTCTTCAAGCATGCCACATGGAGCTGCTGCACCTCGGCCGCATGGAGCTGCTGCGCCTCCTCTCCTAGCCACGGGCCGCTGCGCCTTCTTTCCTTCTTCCGAAACGTCCGAACCATCACGCATGCGCGAACCGATTGCGAAAATGGAACGCTCGCGCGATGACCATCGAAATGGTATATCATGCATGAGAGGATTTGTGATTTTTGGTAGAGATTGGAATGAGAGAAGTGGAGATAAGCTAGCTCATGTTTTGGGGAAGTTCTGTTGGGGGAGAAAAATGGCGGTGGAGAATAAATGATAATAAATGACAGTGGAAGGTAGGAGGAAATGGCAGTAGGGACTAGGGAGGATGGGTTCGGCTGGGATAAATGTGGATGGCTAGGGAGTAAAAAGGGTAGGAGAGGTTTTTACTAATGGGAGAGATGACAGGGAAAAGGATGGACACGCAGGCGTTTCATTATATGTAGTTACGGAAAATATGAACAATTCATAAATGTTTGGATCAAATAAACTAGCTATATGTTTCTGTTAATTTCTGGCGTACAATTTAAGGGGTTATCATGTTCCGAAAAAATATCCCTGACCGTATTCGTTTCGATTCGTATTCGCTCCGTATTTGTATTTGACATAATTCGTATTTGTATTCGTATCCGTGATATTCGTATTCGCATCCGCATTCGCGAAAAAAATATAAAAACAAATATGGCAGAACAATTATCTGTCCATATTCGATCCGTTTTCACCCCTAGTTCTCATAGCTTTGTACCTTGTACCAAATTGCCTCTGCTTACAGCCAATTTTATGTGTGTATACTCTCTAGTAACTTGTCACGTGTAAGCTAGGTCCTGAGGACATGCTTGATGAATGATTATAATTGGTAAGTTCAGGTATAGTCCTCGAATAATCATTTACTCAATAGAAACATAAGATGTTCTTGTTATTTTCCTTTATTAAGGCATTTTTCTGTGAAACTAACCTTGTTTTGGTGAATCACCCCTTGTCTCCATTAGATAGGCAATTGTTATAGATAGAAAGTCTAACTGTCTTAGCTGGACAAAATATGTAAATAGCTATATGCTTGGTTAAGTGGTATTTGAATTGTAATTTCAGCTCATTCTGCTAAAAGAAATGATCATGTACAATCATGGTGATGGTTACTGAAAATTTCCTGTTTGGTGAACTTATAGCTTAGTAGTCACATGACTGACATGGATCGTACCGTTTGCACACAAGTATTTGAGGGCTTTGATACATCATATACATCTGCTTCTTTTTTCTGATCCTTCTCTGTCTGTTGCAGGACATTGCCAAGTGATATTAAAAGCCTCAGAGTAATCACAGCGGTCAAAACCCCCTATTTGCCAGATGGAAGATTTGATCTTGAAGCATATGATTCTTTGATAAACATGCAAATTGACGGTGGTTCTGAAGGTGTAATAGTCGGAGGAACAACAGGAGAGGGTCACCTTATGAGCTGGGATGAGCACATCATGCTCATTGGGCATACTGTTAACTGCTTTGGCACTAAAATTAAAGTGATAGGCAACACAGGAAGTAACTCAACCAGAGAAGCTGTTCACGCGACAGAGCAGGGATTTGCTGTTGGCATGCATGCAGCTCTCCACATCAATCCTTACTATGGGAAGACCTCGATGGAAGGGTTGATCTCTCATTTCGAGGCTGTCCTTCCGATGGGTCCAACCATTATTTACAATGTGCCATCCAGGACTGGGCAGGATATTCCTCCTCCAGTTATTGAGGCGGTTTCAGGGCATTCAAACATGGCAGGCGTGAAAGAATGTGTTGGACATGAGAGGGTTAAGTGCTACACTGAAAAAGGTATAACAATATGGAGCGGTAATGATGATGAATGCCATGATTCTAGGTGGAAACATGGTGCCACCGGAGTTATTTCTGTAGCTAGCAACCTTGTTCCTGGTCTAATGCACAATCTCATGTATGAAGGGGAGAATGTGATGCTACATGAGAATCTATTGCCTCTGATGAAATGGTTATTTTGCCAGCCAAATCCGATTGCTCTCAACACTGCCCTGGCTCAGCTCGGGGTGGTGAGGCCTGTTTTCAGATTACCGTATGTTCCTCTTTCTCTTGAAAAGAGGGTTGAGTTTGTCCGGATTGTTGAGGCCATTGGACGGGAGAACTTTGTGGGACAGAAAGAGGCTCGGGTTCTCGACGATGATGATTTTGTTTTGATCAGTAGGTATTAATAAGTGAGTTGTGTGTGTCCAATGTATGCTGCTGGATAGTGGTAGTGTCACAGCATGGTAATTTGCAGTTCTCCTTTCAGACAGTACCTTTTGATCATTAGTCGCTGGTTTTATCTGAGTAATCGGAACCCATTTGGTTTCTTTGCACCATATAATGCCAGGTCTATTGATAATGAGCTAAGAGCAATACGACGTACTTGTGGCCCGAAGTCCTATTCCTTCAATCACACTATGCATATCTAAAAAGTAAATGTCAGAGAACCTCACATTTTAGGGCAAAGGTAAAGGTTTTTTTTTAATAAAAAAAATCACGTGTTCTCAGAGACAAGGTTTCAAAAAACCCTATGTTGCTCTATCCCACTCCATCTAACATGGAGTTTTTATTATTAATTAACCTTTTTTTTAATTGTTAACCCCCGCAAATTTTATTTCTAATTCTGATATCTTTGGTCACGCAAAAAAACAATATTGTCATGTCAGTCCGTATCTTGTCAAGCTTTTGTCATACCACTACTAGTGACGTATTTAGTGGACTTATCCTACGACGTGACAATGTTGTTTTGTCATGCTACGAGTGGTGGCGTGACCAAAAAGTTAATTAGAAATAAACTTTGCGGGGGTTAACAATATAAATAAATAAAAAAGTTCTCTAGCATGATATGTCATGTGGGTCCTACCTATCAGTTAGGTGGCCCACAGGGCCAGAGATCAGTGGTGAATAAACACCTTCTTTGCAAGTTTCTCTTCGAAAATCGCCCTTTTCCCTAAAGGAGAAGATGCTAAGTCTGCATTTTATGACTATTAAAATAGTGAAAGTTGAGTGATGAAGCACAATAGTAAAAGTTGAGTGTAAAATGAAGCACAAGAGTGATTTTTTTTAAAAAATAATCTATTTTTTATTCCGAAATACAGTAATATAACTTATTTTTTTATTTTACAGAAATAATCTTCTGTCGCTCCACCGTTGAGCGACTTGTGCTAGTCGCTCAACGGTGGAGTGATTTGTGCTAGTCGCTCAACGGTTGAGCGATAAGTGTATACTATCGCGGCATAGGAAGGCGTACTGGCCTGGACGACTTGTACACTTATCACTCAACTGTTGAGCGTGTATACTTATCGCCCAACTGTTGAGCGACTAGCCCAAGTCGCTCAACGGTGAGCGACAGAGAATTATTTCTGTAAAATAAAAAAGAGGAATATTACTGTCACTACTACAGAAAAGGCTTTCACAGACGGTTCAAAAACGTCATCACGAGCGGTTTTCGTGAGCCGTTTGAGTTTATGGGTCGATGATGACATGAGGTCATCACGAGCGGTTTTGAACCGTCTGTGATGTACACTTTCACTGAGCGATTTGTGGTTCAAACCGTGCGTGATAAGTACATATCCGCGAGCGGTTTGTGGTCAAACCTGATGTTCAGTGGCATCATAACAATCAATCATTATTTGAGCATAATCGTTTTAGTCTTTCAAGAACACCAAGCAACTATTCTCATATTTCAAAAGAATTCTCAACTTGTTGCTTGGTGTTCTTGTTGGCTTTAAAGACAATTACATGCTCAAGAATTGTTGGTTGTCGATAGATGATGCCACTTCCCAATCGGAGTAGTTGTGCATCAACGTCACTTTCTGAACATAGCGACGTCCAATCCAGGTAATTGGATGTCCTAACGCTCTCCTTTTATCCATACTTTTTAAACCTACAGGGGCTCAATGAGGTTTGCCCGTGGATACTGTTTCATTCTTCTCATGTCATGGATGACCCCCTAAAGTGGCCGAGGACTACTTAATAATATAATATATATATATATATATATATATATATATATATATATATATATATATATATATATATATATGATGCCTGTTTTAATGGCACAAGTACCAACGCTGGAGACTTTATAGAGAAGAGATTATGAATGGAATGGTAGGACGACTGCACGCAAGAGGTAGGAGAACTTGACCGCATGAACAAGGGACTATTAATATGAACTAATTATCAATTCAATTTCAGCATAAGACTATTGACACCATTACATCATAGAGCAAGGGACTATTAATATGAACTAATTATCAATTCAATTTCAGATAAGACTATTGACATCATTACATCACACAACAAGAGGACTATTAATATGAACTAATTATCAATTCAATTTCAGCATAAGACTATTGACACCATTACATCACAGAGCAAGGGACTATTAATATGAACTAATTATCAATTCAATTTCAAAGATAAGACTATTGACATCATTACATCACACAAAGAAGAGGACTATTAATATGAACTAATTATCAATTCAATTTCAAAGATAAGACTATTGACATCATTACATCACAGAGCAAGGGGACTATTAATATGAACTAATTATCAATTCAATTTCAAAGATAAGACTATTAACATCATTGAGCAGCTTCATCAAGAAGAGAACAAGACCAAGGGTGTCCAAACCCACCACACCAAGAGTAGCCCTCAAGATCCATCGCAGAGCACTAGCTAGCCATTTTCATCACAGAGCAAGGGGGTAGAGACAGAGAGGGACCTTAGTACAATAAGAACCACTAAGTGGCTTAATTCCCACCACCAAAGACAACCCTCATCCATTTCCTTTACCTTGCATAAATCACACAAACATCAGACACAACTTAAGGCTCATGCATAAAAATCAAACTCAACAAAAGACTTTAAGCTAACAGATCTAGAGGAGAATAGAGGAGGATGGGGAATGCAAAGTCGGCCAGAGCCTTAGCGGGCGCAACGGGGTCGGGCGGCGACGGCGACGAGGTCGAGCGCAAGGCTGAAAGGGGAGGGAACGGAGTTAGGCGGGCGCAAACCCTAGCAGAGCTGGGAGTGACGAGAGTTTACGTCAGAGTTAGGGTATTGGTGACGCCGCAAAAGACACTCTTATCGTATGAGTGTCTTTTGCAAGGTCACCGATGCCACAAACCGAGGCGACAGAAGAATGGCGGCGCCCAGCGACGGGAGGGAACTGACGAGAGTAAGGTCACTGGGAGTGATGAGTTAGAGCGCAAACCCTAGCGGCCGGTCGGGCTAGCTCCTACTTATAAAGAGACTTATCACGCATTTGGTTCTATTATGGAACCGTTAGTGATATTATCACGACGGTTCCATAATAGAACCGTCTGTGATATGGGATATATCACGACGGTTCCATAATGGAACCGCTCGTGAAATGGTTTTTTCAAGTATATTTATCTTGTATATACACTTACATGACATGAAGAAATTACATGTTTATATTAAAAAAGCGTAAACCTATAATTAAACAAGGTTTTTCTAGTGGCGGAGGTAGGTCGCTATCTCCATCTCGCAATACTTCATAGGCGACGGTGTCGCAGATCGGACGGTTCCTAATCATCATCGAACGAAGCTCAAATGCGCCCACCTAACGCCATTGCTCGAAAGTGTCTCCCAAGACCTCAGATCGTTGAACTAAGAAGAATTGAGCCCATAGGCTCTCTTCCTTGCTTGAGGGGTCTCGCCCGTCGATTTCGGCCGCTCGCCGCCGACATATTAGCCCAAGTGACGGAAGCTCTTGGAGACGTGCAACGCCGTTTTGGAGGACTACGCCGATGACGCGTAAACTCGCCGAAGTGGGAGATCACCCGAAGACACGGCGGAGGAGGATGTCAAGACGGCGGAAGGTGGCCGCCACCGCTCCGCAAATTCTCCACCGGCAGAGGAGTGAAGACACCGTTGATCAAATAAAGGTTCTTCCGCGAAGACGGCTCAACTTACACCGAGAGGGTGCTCGATAGTGCGGCCAGAAGGCCATCAATGCCGGCGACAAGGAACAAAGCACCATTTCGCTTTTTATAAGTATGTGGGGATGATCATCTTGATGGCGGATGATCCTTTTATAAAACAAGGAATAAATTCGAGCGTGAGATTTAAGAGACGATCGGGAGCCGGGCGATCGATGCGGCGAAGAGACGATCGGGAGCCAAGCGATGGCGACGTAACGAGACGACGGCGATGAAGAAACTCACCGTGGAGATGTAGCGATATTATCACAGACGGTTATTGTTAAAACCGTCTGTGATACTAATTAATATCACAGACGGTTCTTGTTCAGAACCGTGTGTGCTACTTCACGACGGTTAGTTTTAAAACCGCTCAGGATATTAATTAATATCACAGACGGTTTAGTTGTAACCGCTCGTGATACTTCACGACGGTTTTCAACATGAACCGCTCGTGATATTACCTCTTCATGATTTGGTTTTAGCGTTAGCCGAAGAGTACGACGGTCTCTAAACCAAAACCGCTCGTGATTGAATGTAATACCGACGGTTTTGGTCAACCGTCTGTGATGAGACGCCCAATATTAGCCTTTTTGTAGTAGTGTGTATTTCAGAATAAAAATAATTATTTTTTAAAATCGCCACTTCACCACTTTTTCTCACTGCTCAAATTCATATCCAATGGTCACGACACTCAATACACTCTAAATCCTCTGTTAAGTTACACATAAGCTAGATATTCAGACACTCAACCGGTCAACCCTCTATTGACATATTTAAATGTTACTAAAATAGACACCAACACATATTTATAGAACCACTATAGATATATCTAAGGGATACAAATTATTTTACAGAAGAAATCAATTTTGCCCTCGTTACGTGCTTTGATAAGGAGGAAAAGTAAAATATATGTTATATTTTACTATCTTGCTCACTTCTATTTTATCTTACTATATCACTTCTATTTTCTATTACTATATAACTAAGCTTTCTACCTCTTTTTAGTTTTAAATTTTAATTTGTTAAGAAATATTTTGGAATTTAAATTATAATAAGTATATAATACAACAATTGATGTTCATTTCAAAATTCTTTTGTACTAGCCAAACTTTCTCTCTTACTATTTTTTAGTTATTACATTAACTTGTACTTAATTAACTTATTATATATGGCTATAAACTTACGATATTATTTGGCTAAATAACTACAAAGCTATACCTATACATTCCGTTGAAGGAATGATTATTACAACTTTCCCACGGTAACCTGAGAAAAAGATAATATAATCTTTCTATATAAATTCTTGCCAACTTTGGACTCAAATAGAGTGTCCACGTCATCTCGTTTTTATGGGCCGTCGGATCCCACGTGGAATGCCTTCGCCGTCCGATTTCCTCCGGCTTCATCGGTCGCTTCCTTCACAAGCAGTCTTTCCACGCGGCGTCCCCATGCTGCTGAACGCGGCTCTCGCCAAAGA
This sequence comes from Phyllostachys edulis, assembly GCA_036346405.1. Lineage (NCBI taxonomy): Eukaryota > Viridiplantae > Streptophyta > Magnoliopsida > Poales > Poaceae > Phyllostachys > Phyllostachys edulis. Next base: position 6,675,309 of record CM070561.1, on the reverse strand, counting down.
AATTTTTTGCGCCGCTTTGTCGCCATGTGTCCCATCGCTCGTCGTTTTTGTCGGTGCTGGAAACGATACATGCTGGCTGCTAGTATATGTAACAACGCGTGGGTTCAGTCTAGTTGCATTTTATTATTGCTTATTAAGTTACTAGACATGAAATTCTTTCGATGCACAAAACGAGTTGGATTCCTATAGCTTAGTTATACACGCGGTGAGGAATGCACGGTAGTACACGTGCAGGCGCCTACCCTACAAATCCATATTATTAATACTAACATTAATAACAAATCTATATTATTAATACTAACATTAACAATAAATCCATATTATTAATGCGTAACATTAGCAATAACAATGTTACATGGCTCTCACCAAAGCTAAAGATGGGAGATCGCTATGCGACTGCTGCTGAGACAGTTGAGTGGAACCAGATTATAGATCGTGATGATAAGGATTCTCGAGAAGTGATTGATAGGGACAAGAAAAAGGATAAGTAGGCTCGCAAATCCAAAAGCAAGTCTAAGGGCAAGAAGCCATAAGCAAAAAGCTCTAAGGAGGTCTTAGTTGTTAGCGACGGGGAGCCTTGTGACATCCCAAAGATTTGGTTTGTTTTGAAATTTTAAAAATAAAAATAATCATTTGAATTTTTCTGTTAAAGCAAAAGTTTAATTGGAATTTTCAGAGATAAAAAACAATTTAATATGAATAATATCAACATCAACTTTTGTCAAAATTATTTTATTTGGATTTTTTGTGTTTGGATATATTTTCTAGAATTTTTCGAAGTGTAATTGCTATTTTCTAATTGCCATTCGAATTTTCTACTATTTTCTAAAAAGAAAATCTATTTAAAATCTCAATTTTGTCCTTGGGCTAAAATTCCTTTCTTTGGCCCAGTTTCCGTTTTTCCTTGGCCCAACCCATCTTTTTCTTTTTCCGGCTTTTTTTCCTTTTCTCCCGCCAAATGACCGCTTCTTCTTTTTCTTCAGGCACCAAGCCCTAAGAATGCTTCTTCTTTCTTCTTTTGTTTCACTACCACTGGTCCCATGCCGTTAGCGCACGTGGCCATCGTCTCCAAATCGTCCCTGAGCAAGATTCTTGTTCTCAGGTTTGAGCCGAACGCCAAGCCGTGTCGTCCTCCTCTTGGACTTTCCTCTCCAGCACTATTTAAAGGCAGTCACCTGTGTCCTTTTGTGTGCCTCATCCATCTTCCCCGAAACCCTAGATTGGTTTTCCCGATTTTGGTTCCTTTGTGCCGGATTTTGTTCAAGACCGAGCTGCCCATCGAAGCTCTTCTCCATCAAAATTCTTCACCATCAGTGCATCTCCGGCCAAGTGGTCTTCTCTGTTGCACTCGCATCATCACGTTCTTCCTCGTGACACAGTCGTCATCGCCTGAGGATTCCTTCTCCGTCGTTTTCGTTTTTGTCCGAAAACCCAACGACGTCATCTTCGTCGATCTACTATCTCCGGTGAGTTTTGTTGCACCTATCTGCGTCATCATGTGCCCAACCCTATTCTCATCTAATCTCCACCTTTGCTTTGTCTTCTTCACCATCGAATTGTCGCCGCTGACCGCTTTCTTCATCTCCGATCAACCTCGTGTTGCCGCTAGCATGGTTCACCTCTGGACCTCCCGAACCTCTCCCTGTGATCCTTGTGTTACCACCGCAACCATGCTCCTCTTGATTTTCATCGGGCGCCACTTCTTTGCCAATTCCACCGTGAGCCGAGGACCTCACCGCCACCAAAGTAACTGTCGACGAGCCACCGCCGCCGCTCCTGCAGAGCCATCTTGTCAAGAAGCCTGCTCACACCCCAAGGAGTCCGTTTTGCCACTTCCCCGGAGCTAGCTCGTCGCTGCTGCCAAAATTTGGTTTGGTTTGAAGTTTTAAAAGAAAAAAAAATAGCCATTTGAATTTTGTCTGTTAAAGTTAAAGCTTAATTGGAATTTTTAGAGACAAAAAACAATTTAATATGAATAATCTCAATATCAACTATTATAAAAATTATTTTATTTGGGTTCTATGTGCTTGGATATATTTTCTAGATTTTTCTAAAAAAATTCGAGTGCATTTGCTATTTTCTAGTTGCCATTTGGATTTTCAGTATTTTCTAAAAAGAAAAACTAATTAAATCGCATAAAACCTCCTTGGGCTCAATTTCCTAATCACTTGGCCCAATTTCTTTTCTTTTCGGCCCATTCAGCTTGGCCCACCTTCTTCTGTTTTTCCTTTCCGTTCGCCCGGCTGTTTCTTCTTTTGGCCCAAGCCGTGATAGCCGAGCAAGCCCCTGCCATCTTTTTTCCTTTGGCCTAGCTAGCCAGCCCGCTTTCCTGCTCAGTCCAAGCCGCGCTGAAACTAAGCTTGGCCCACCTCCCTTTTCTCGTCTGTGCGCACGGCCGAAGCCCAAGTCAGCGCTGAGCTACTCTTCCTTTTCTTTTTACTCCCACCGCCTTGTGGCCCCAAGCAGCTAGGACCTTCGTCCTCGTTGTGCACGCGTTCGTCAAGCGTATCCGAGCTGGACTGCACCCATGCTGGCCTTCTTTGGAACTCCCCCATCTCGATGCTATATAAAGCCGAGCCCTCCTTGTCTTTTGTGCGCATTGATCTCCTCCCTCGTTTGCCCTAGCCGCCGGCATCCTTCTTCTCTTCGTTGTGCCGCAATCGTCAACAGACCGCCAACCACTGAAGCTCCTTCATCAGTGAAATTAGTCATCAACTGTCCATCTCCGGCCATGAATTCACACTAGTTGGGTTCGCATTAGCGAGAGCTACGTGGTGCGCCCGTCATCTCCTTCGAAGAATCATCACATCACCGTTTTCGTTTTCGTCGTCAGGATCGATCGCCGGCCACCTTGTTGATCTACGACTCTGGTGAGCTCTCCGCCCTTTTGAGTGCATCACCACGTGCCTTTGTTTGATCTCACCCGAATCCCCACCCTCTCTTGGCTTCTCCATCACCGAGGTACCTTGTCATCGAGCTTCTTCTTCATCATAGCCATGTCATCACCGCGGCTGATGAGCTGATGTTGCCCTGACTGAACCACTGCCGGCTGAAGCTTCCCCGTGCTCTTGTGGTCTCCTTTTGATACATCCCCGAAGATGCCTTGTCGCCGGTTGCTCTCGCGTAGCACCACCATCGCCGCCGGCCATGGCTGCTTCGGCCACTCTCTGTGCTTTTCTTCTTTTGCCGACGTGGCTTGCCACCTTCCCTTCTACATCAAGACTAATTGCTCTGTTTTGCCTCGTGTCTTCCATGTGGCGCCCTAATCCTCTCTTGGTCAGTTGCCATGTGGCACTACCAAAACCATCCGAGCCAAACATCCTTGAAACCAGTCCATCATACACCAAGCCTATGACCAGTGGGGCCCACACATAAATCCAATTTTCCTTTATTTTCTTTCAGCCGATTAATCCACTACTCACGTCATAATTTTCTTTTCCTTCAGAGAAATAATTCAATAAATCCTAAAATTATGATTTTCATTATTTCATGTGATTTCAATCTTCCAAAAGTCATATCTTTTGCATCCAAACTCCGATTAAGCTCATTCAGATTTCTAAATTCATCTAAATTCGAGATTTATTTATCTAAGATTTTTATTTAATTTTTGGAGTTTGTTTTATCTCTATTATTTATTTATTTTGTTTATTTTGCTTTGTTTGCAAGTAGACGTTGATACTTCAGGAAGCTTTGAGCAAGGAGAAGTGCACCAAGATCAAGATCAATCCCAAGATTTATTCCAAGGCAAACCGTAGTCCTTTGATTATATTGAGCCTATGATTTCAAAAGTATATTGTTTTATACAATTGCATGCTATCTTTATACAAATTATTTTGGGATTAATTATTACCAGTTGTCATTATGCCTCCTTTGATTATTTGAATACGATGAATCATTTTGCACCCTAGCATGGATAATTTAGTTGGACATATTCATATCACCAACATGGGTATCGTACAGATGCATACACTACTACAAAAAGGCTAATATTAGACGCCATCACGCACGGCTGACCAAAACCGCTCAGATAAATACAATCATAGACGGTTTTGGCTTACCGACCGCGTCAGGTTCGGGTCGCTTAAAACCGCTCGGAAGAAGTAATATCACGCACGGTTCGTGTTGAAAACCGTCGTGAAGTATCACAGCGGTTACGCTCAACAAGAACCGCTCAGGATACTTAGTAATATCACGACGGTTCTTGTTCGTAATCGTTTATGATACTTCACGAGACGGTTTTCAACACGAACCGTCTGCGGAATTTCGTGCTCATCACAGCATTTGTTCATGTTGAAAACCGTCAGGAAGTATCACAGACGGTTCAGATAAAACCGTCTGTGATACATATTTATCACTGCATTTGTTTGTATTAAAACCGCCTATAACTTGAATTAAATTACCATGGATTGAAATCACTAACACTCTTCAAGCCATGGTAAAATTGGAGTGTTAGTGATTTAGCGCCATGGTAAAATCTTCAAGCCATGGTAAAATCAAAGTGTTAGTGATTTCAAAGCCATGGTAAAATTAGAAAGTAAGGAAAATTTGAAAGTCACGAGCGGTTCTTAATAAAACCGCGTGATAAGATATATATCATGCACGGTTTTAATATGAACCGCTCGGTGATAAGATACTATCACTGCAGCGGTTCGTATAAGAACCGCTCGGATATGTCGTCACGCACGGTTTTTGTATGAAACCGCTCGTGATTCGCAGCGTGGGAGTTTTAAAATTTTGAACGCTGCTGGAGGCAAAATATTTTGGCGTTGTCCTTATATATTAGACACGCCCTTGTTTTCCATCGATCTCTCCTCTCTCCTCCCCACACCGAGCTCCAAATGACCACCCTCGATTCCCCGTCGTAGCTTCGGCGAGGAGACACAACCAAGATGACGATGAGGAGGGATGCGAGGAGCTCCTTGTCTACCGGAAGGTACGTGTACATCCCCATAACATACATAATTTGTTGGCTGTTTGTTGTAAAGAAAATTATCTTAATTTTGTGTTACCTAAGGTCGGAACGCTGCTGGAGGTTTTCAATCGTCTCTCCTTGCCGACGAGCTTGAGTCGAACTCGACGACATGCAAGAACATCTTGTGATATGTCGGTGAGGTCTGAGAGGAGCTCACAAGACCAATCCAAGAAGCCGATGAGTTCTTCAGAGCTTGGAGGCATAGATGGTTTCTAGCTAGTTTAACTTTGTAACTTTATTCTTTTTTCCCATTCGAGGGGATGTTGTGAAACCTTTTGGTTTCCTTTCCTATAATGTGTTTGCCATCGAATTTTAATTGATTTTAGTTGTCTTGCTAGAGATTGCATATGGAAACTACTGCCTAGCACTTGATTGGTTTGGCTCAAAATCCGATTTTTTTGCAATGGAAAAAACTATTACAGAGCGGTTCTCAACAAGAACCGCCTCGTGATAGTAATGATCACAGACGTTCTGCTCGTAACCGCCTCGGAAATTTCCTGCACGGTTGCTCAACAAGAACCGCTCAGGATAGTTATTATCACAAACGGTTCTTGTTCGTAACTGCTCAGGATAGCATTTTCGCTGCATTTGCTCAAAACCGCTCAGTGATGACTCATATCATTACAGATCTATAAATTCAAACGGCTCACAAAACCGCTCGTGATGACGCTGAACCGTCTGTGAAGACCTTTTCTGTAGTAGTGATAGTTCAGCTTACTTACAATGGGTTCATCATCACGTGTGTCATAATGATTAATCTTGACTTAATGAAATATGGAATCGTGGTGATTAGCCACTGCTGTTAAAATTTGTGTACCATGATAGGGGTATGTCATTAGTCTTGGTTAAACAAAATGGTTTTCGCTCGGGCGAGTGGATGGTGAATAGTGAGGGTGTTTCAACACGTCGTGGGTTTGTGGTAGTCTCGCCTGAGTAACTTGTCAATGACTTAATCTTGTGGCCATTGAACTGGGCCTTTCGTACAACCATATGCCTAGTATGGGACGGGTCTAACCTAGTAGGTTGTCAAGTATTGGTATTTGACTACTCAGGTAGTATATGGGTGGAGGTGTGTATCCTTTTCTAAGGTCACATCTATGGGCGGCATTTTCACTGTCTCTAGGTCCAATGTTGTGCGTCAACCCATGATGAGGTTTTGGGAGGGCTGTATGCACAACAGGAGAGTCAATTGTTGAGATAAAATTTCTGAAAGGTTTTGTTGTGGTCAACTCTGATCCGGTTGATTGCATCTTGTGGGTAAAGTGTACAACCTCTGCAGAGTGTCAATTGATCTATTCGAATAGCTGCGTCCTCGGTTATGGACATGTCCGGGGATTTCACACGAGAGATAGAGTTTCTTATAAAATGAGTCGGAGTGTCAATAGAAAGTTCACTTGATGAATATAATGTTTGTCTAGTGAACGGGTAATTCACTTGGTGGTTTGTGTCGATTGGTGAATTGGGGATTCACTTATCATTGGTTGGGTTGGGAAGTGAATGGGAAGTTCACTGGTTCTTTTAAAGAAATTGTTTCATTACTTATTGTTGTTTTCAATTACGCATTTCATATTTATTATATTTATCGTCAATGCTGCTTTCTGTAAAAGAACTATACAGCTAACCTTTGTCAGGCCGTGCATAAATACTATTTTATACATTTTCCTACAGCTTGCTGAGTGCTTTATGTACTCATGGCTTTACGCCTTTGTTGATCAGTTGAAGAATATCAAGCTATTTAAGAGTTCTTTCAGAAAGAGGACTATGAAGGTTTTGCGGATTAGGATGCGTTCTCTATTCGATTGCTTGTGGGCATGTTGAATGGCCTTTTCAAGAGTTTCTTCCGCTGCAAGAGTTTACTTGTTTCTTAAGCCCTGCGTGGAAAGTTAAGTAAACGTTGACCATAAGGTCTTGTTATTATTATTTGTTATTTTGAGACCTTTTTAGTTAAATTGAATAAATAGGTGGTATTTCATCACTGTTTCCTGTGTGAGCTAGCTACTGATCTGGGACTAGTTCAGAATACACAGAGGGCTCCTAAATTGTATTTTTGGGTCCCGACATCTTTTCAGTTACACATTTCAATCTAAGTATTGTATTTATTGTAAATGCTGCTTTTTGCAAAAGAACCATACAGCCAATCTTTGTTCAAGCCTTGCATGAATACTATTTACATACATTTTCCCAGGACTTGATGAGTGCTCTATGTACTCACGACTTTACGTCATTGTTGCTCAGTTGAAGAATATCAAGCTGCTCAAGAGTTTTTCGCCCAGGAGTACTATGATAGTTTTGCAGATTAGGATGCGTTCTCCACCTGATTGTTTGTGGGCATGTTGATTAGCCATTTCAAGAGTTTCGTTATGCTACAAGAGTTTATTTGTTTCTTTAGCCCTGTGTGACAAGTTAAGTAAACGTTGACCATAAGGTCCAGCTATTATTATTAATTGTTACCTCGAGATCTTTTTAGTTAAATCGAATAAATGGATGGTATTTCATCACGGTTTCCTGTGTGAGCTAGCTACTGATCTTGGACTAGTTCAGAATATACAGAGGATTCCTGAATCGCATTTTTGGTTCCCGACAAGCCTTGAAGCTCCAATTAGTAATGTGATCGGGGCAAAGGCAAACGCCCCGAACAGAAATCAGACAAGCCGAGGTGGTGCCCTTTCCATAAAAAGGAAGGGCACGACCTCCGCAATTGCTAAGTTTTCTAACAGAAGCTCGATGATTACTACTCTAGCAGGGGTCCACTTCCGGCCATTGAAGAGGTGGGACATACAAGTGGTAGGAAGCAGTCGGAGGAGGATGAGGAGATGTCGTATCAAGACCCCGAGCACACAATCGACCACGTCTACAGGGGCTCATCGGCATATGAGTCGTAAAGACATCTTAAGGATGTCTAACGTGAGGTAAACTCTATCGACCCTTTTATTGTCCATAAATTACCTAGGTGGTCAGAAGTTTCCATTTCCTTTGAAAAGAAAGATTGTCCGATGCCTTCTACTCGACCTGGTCATTTTCCGACTATGATCGAGCCCAGGGTTATCAATTTCGTCGAGATTTCGGCGAAATGGCCGAAATTTCATTCGTTTCGCTGGGTCCCGAAAGAATTTCAATTCGTTCAAATCTTTTCAGTTGGTTTGAATTTGGAGGGAATTTGGAGGGTTAAAATAAGTAAACACTAGTATATAATCGCCAAGCCGAGCGTAGCTTGGTGGCAACGCCTGTGCGCATCCTCCTGGAAGACCTGGGATCGAATCCCACCCAATGCACTATTTTTTGCAATTTTTTAAAATTTTAAATTCAAATTTGATTCAAACCAGTTTGAAAACAAACCGGAATTTCGGACCAAAATTCCAAAATTTCGCTGATTTCGGCTATTTCGGCCACCAATGAAATTTTTTCAAAAACGAAATTGTTAACCCTGATCGAGCCTATCATCCACAATTGCCGAGTTAATTGGGTTCTAGTTGATGGTGGAAGTTCTCTAAGGCCTTGTTTGGATCTCCTGTTTTAACAAAACTGGATTTTGTAAAACCGGTTTTAACATTGTTTTAGAAAAACTCTGTTTGGATCTTGTAACTAACTCTCAAGATAAGTAAAACCAGTTTAACATAATCCAATATATCAGGTTTTGGGAAAAACGAGTCCCCGCTGCTTTTTAGCAAACCAGCTTTTACTTTACACCCACTACCACCCACACCGACTCCACGCCTCACCGCCACCATGTCCGATCTCTGCTGCCACCACATGCCGCCAACAAAGTGGGCCCGCCGTCGACGGCGCTTAGCTCTTTCTACAAACCGCTCCAGTCGACGATCGCGGCGCAGCACGAAGCTCGCTTTCTACAACGCTTTCTCCGCCCACCTCGCTGCCTCGCCTCGATCCGGACGCCTTCTTCCCACGCCCACAAGACACCGCCTCCTCCCCACCTCTGCGGGGCCGGCGAGCTCCACCCCACCTCATCCTCGAGGATCTCTCGTGGGCCTCGCCGCGCCCTTTGTCGCCGACATCAAGATCGGCGCGTGCACATGGCCGCGCCACAGACGGAGCCCTATGTCGCCAAGTGCCTCACCAGGACGCGCGACCACCAGCGTCCTTCTCGGCTTCAGATCTCCGGTCCGGTCCTGCCGGGGTGCAGGTGGTGGCGGAGAGTCCGGAGGTGAAGCAGATGGACACTGCTGGCCGTTCCCTGATTTCTTGCAAGGAAGGAAAGAACCGAGCTCTTGAACTAGAGTGAGCACAAAGGGGACGTGGGCAAGAGCGAGCACAACCCATGGCGAGCCGCTGCTCTTCCCCCCAAGGCGCCGATTGAGTGCCCCTGCGCAGAGTAGGAGTTCTCCGGTTCATTTTTTCTTATTATTTATTTTTTCTTTGCTTCTTCTTGCTTCTTGCTTCTTCTCTCCAGTCTCTTTCCTCTTTACCTTCTTTTGGTTATTGCCCCAGCCGAGAATACAGGGCGCCGGGGGGACTCAGAGCGTCGCCTCCGGCCGGCTTGCAAATTGCCGTCACACCCGCCACTCGGCTCTTCTTCTCTGGCCACTTAAACCCGGAGTTCAAGCAGGTAGCAAGAGCGAGAGAGTAAAAATTCATTGATCTGCAGTAAATTCATTTTGAATTATATCTTTAGCCAAACACTAAAATGATGAAAACTTGTTTTAATTTTTCTTATCCAAACAAAGTAATCCATAAATTCATCATAACAGAATAACAACTTAAAACCAGTTTTGCTAAAAATTCTCCTAAAACTAGTTTTCTTAAAACCCATTTCTTATTCCTGAGATCCAAACAACCACTAAACATCCTATTTACAAGTGCCCTGGATGAGATGCAAGTACCTAGGATGAAAATAAGACCAGTACGATATTTGTTTCACGGTATCATACTTGGATCTTCGACCAAGCCTATTGGCTAAGTTTCCCTTCGTATCACGTTCAAAAATCCAAGCAATTTTAGGATAGAGAAAATCTCCTTTGATATGGTCGATTTCGATACTGTATATAATGCTATTCTAGGTCCACCTACTTTGGCAAGGTTTCTAATGACTGCCATTTATTCTTAACAATGCTTAAAGATGCAAGGTCCTAGAGGAGTCATCACAGTTCGCCGTGATAAGAAGATGGCGCTCACACGCGACTGCAAGTCCCTCGAGTTAGTGGGTCAGATCCCAACTCGAGAAGCTCATAATGTGCAGCACTTGGTGAAGCACTCAAAGCTGAAGGTTGCACCTAAGCCCAACGACCACGTCAAGGAGGTCCCGCTCAATCCAACAGAGCCCTCCAAGACTGTTTGCGTCGTAGTTGCCCTCGACTCCACATAGGAAGATGCGCTCATTGCCTTCCTCCAGAAAAACGCAAATGTATGTGTGTGGCAGGCATTCGACATGCCCACAGGGAGGTGATCGAGCACAGACTAGCTTAACAGCCTGATAAGAAGCCTATCAAACAAAAGTTGCGATGTTTCACACCTGACCAACGAGAAGCTATCCAGCTGGAACTCAACAAGCTACTTAAAGCAGGTTTCACAAGAGAGGTCGATCACCCCGAGTGGTTGGCCAATCCTGTAATGGTTAGGAAATCTAATAGTAAGTGGAGAATGTGTGCATATTTCACTTATTTAACTGAAGCTTCTCCGAAGGATGATTTTCCCCTTCCACGTAATGATCAACTGGTTGATTCTACTGCTGGTTGTGAGATGTTTAGTTTCCTAGATGCATATTTTGGTAATCATCAGATTAGTATGTGTTTAGATGATCAAGAAAAGACCACATTCATTACCCCATTTGGAATTTTTTGTATGTCAAAATGCCATTTGGGTTAAAGAATGCCGGTGCTTCCTTCCAACGCCTTATGCAAAAGATATTTTATCCTCAACTAGGTAGAAGTGAAAGCTTATGTTGATGATCTGGTCGTAAAAAACATAAAGCGCCTAGATCTCATCTCCGACTTGCGAGAAACCTTTGACAACCTCAGAATTCACTACTTGAAACTCAATCCTGAGAACTGTCTATTTGGAGTTTCTTCAGGGAAGCTAGTTGGATTCCTTGTCTCTACCCGAGGCATTGAAGCCAATCCCGAAAAAATCACGACCGCCAATCAGATGCGCCATCCGACCACAAAGAAAAAAGTCTAGAAGCTCACAGGGTGCATGGTAGCGTTAATTTGCTTCATAGCACGTTTGGAAGAAAAATGACTCTCTTACTTTAAACTTCTTAGAAAATATGAGGGCTTCATAAATGGTCTGAATAGGCAACCAGAGCCTTCAAGGACATCAAAAGATATCTTACAAGTGCTTCAGTCTTTGTTTCTCCTCTACCAAATGAGTTACTCTCACTGTACTTAGCTTCTATGCCACAAGTGGTAAGTGTAGTACTGGTCACAGAACGTGAAAAATACTCAACGTCCAGTATACTATGTAAGCGAAGTCTTACATAGATTGAAGGAGTGTTACCCTCAGGTCTAAAAACTTTTATATGCTCTCCTCATGTCTTCGAGGAAGCTGAGGCAATATTTCTAGGCTCACAAGATTAATGTACCATCTGGATTTCCCTCAGGAGAGGTCCTCCAGAACAGGGAAGTAGCGGGGCACATGGCTAAATGGACAGTTGAACTTAGAGAGTTCGACCTCCATTTTGTATCCCGAACGGCCATTAAATCCTAGATCTTGGCAAACTTTGTCACCGAATGGATATATCCTGAGCCAGTTCAAGGACCCTAGTACGAATCCCACGACTAGTGCATGATGTATTTTGATGGGTCACGAACGCTTAGTGTCTCTGGGAATAGGGTGGTCATGGTTTCTCCAACCAGAGAGACCTTAAAATATGTTCTCCAGTTAAACTTCTCTGCTACTAACAGTGTGGCGGAGTACGAAGGTTTACTAAATAGCCTATAAGCAGTCAAAGCACTCGGGACTCACCGACTACTCGCGAAAGGTGATTCTCAGTTAGCTGCGAATCAGGTCGGAAATGAGTACCAATGCTCTAATTCGACTATGTCTCAATACTTATTGGAAGTCGGGAAGCTTGAAAAGCATTTTTTTAGGTCTTGAGGTTCAATACATCCCCCGAAAGGATAATTTCCTCACCGTACAATTAGCACGACTAGCTTCTTCCCAATGACACGTCCCACAAGGAGTCTTCTTGGAACAACTCCAGAAGTCGTCTCTGGTCGAAGAATTCGAGACATCTCCGAGTGACATAGTCTCTCTATAATATGAGGATACCTGGATAAATCCCATCTACGAGTATCTTCAGATGGGTAAAATACGTGATGATAATCTCAAGGCTGATCGTCTATCCCGAAAGGCCAAAATGTATACTTTGATCGAAGGAGTCCTCTACAAACGAGGTATTCAAGGGGTGCTCATGTGTTGTATATCACAGAAAGCAATGAAACTCTTTAATGAAATACACGGAGGTATCTGTTGAGCTCATACTTCCTACAGAACCCTAGTCAGTAAGGTCTTTCGACAAGGCTTTTACCAGCCAGCGGCCCTCCATGATGTTAAAGAGCTCATTACTAAGTGTGTACGATGTCAGTTTCATAGCAAGCAGATACATCGACCAGCTCAAGCAATGCAAACTCTTCCTCTTTCTTGGCCTTTCACAACCTGGGGTCTAGATATCATATGACTGTTCCCAAAGGCATCAGGTGGCCTCATGTACCTTTTTGTGGCAATCAACACATTCCCAAAGGCACCAGGTGGCCTCAAGTACCTTATTATGAAAAGTGTGATCACTCGATTCGGTGTTGCGAGTGGTATCGTAACTGACAATGGTACCCAGTTTGCAAGCACAAAATTTTAGGAATTTTGTGAAGAATTAGGTACCAAATTATGTTATGTCTCTTTTGCCCATCCACAAAGTAATGGGCCAGTCGAAGGTCAACTAGTCAAATTAAGCAAGGAATTAAAACTTGAGTAGTTGACCAGTTGGTAAAGCGCTCGGGGGCTTGGGTGAAAGAATTACCCTCAGTACTATGGGTGATTCGCACGACTGCTAGTCAGGCTACAAGCTGTAACATCCCAAAAATTTGGTCTGTTTTGAACTTTTAAAAGAAAAATAACCATTTGAATTTTTTATAGCAAAGTTAAAAGCTTAATTGGAATTTTCAAAGTTCAAAAACAATTTAATATGAATAATATCAACATCAACTATTACCAAAATTATTTTATTTGGATTCTATGTGTTTGGATATATTTTCAAGAATTTTTCTGAGTGCATTTGCTATTTTCTAAGCTTTATTTGGATTTTCTGTTATTTTCTAAAAAGAAAAAGGTAATAAAATCTCAGAAATAGTGTTGGGCCGAAACCTACTCTGCTCCAAATTTGGCGCAAGACTTTGGCGGCATAATCCATCTCGCTTCGCCCATCTCTCGTAGCCATTTTTTCCTTCCTTGGCGCGCATGCTTGGCCCTTTGCCAGCCCATCGGCGTGTCGGCGCGACGCTGCTCACCTCTGTTGCTCATTGTCATGTGGACCACGCTTGCCACATCAGCATCGTCCTCAACCCGGACTCATCTTCTCCAAAGTCTTCGCGGCCGCGCCGTCGCCGTGTTCGTCGCGGACTCGCCCTTCCTGTGGCTACTTAAGGCCGTGCCTTTGTCGAAAACCTTCGCACCAACTCGCCTTCTCCAAAACCCTAGGCCACCCCTTGTTCCACGCCGCCGTTGTGACAAATCAAGCCTTCGAAGCTCTCCGTCGCTTTCAACTCCGATGAGCTCGTTCATCGTCATCGGCACCGCTCAAGCTTCCGTTCCGCCCCTGTTGAGGTCGCAAGGTCGAGATCTATTCCCTGGCCGCCTTGTCTCCGCTGGAATATTGCTGAAACCCTAGATCCATCGAGCCCGTGGCCCAACCTTCGCCCAAACCTCACCGTCGGCCATTGTCGGGGTCCCCGAGCACCAGTGAGCCCACTCTTGAGTTCCTCTTCGCGCCCTCTACCTCGTCGTGACCTCCGCCAACGTCGAAGAGCCGCTGTTTGCGGGATTCATCGGGGACCGAGTTCCACCACCCTCGCCGTCGTCCACGCCAGTGCCAAGTCACCACCACCTCATCACCGCGTCAACTCCGAAGCTTCCGTGTCGTCCGCGCGTTTGCCACGTCAGCGCTGATTAGGCAAACCAGATCCAAATCAAACATCCGACTCGGTGAACTTAGTCCACCGTGAGCCATCACGCCGACAAGTGGGTCCCACCTGTCAGGTCATTTTAATTTTCTTTTTGGCAGGTTTCCAGGGCTGACGTCATAATCCAGGATTTTTCAGTAGAAAAATAATTCGGATTAATCCATAAATTCAATTTAGGGTATTTCTTTAGGGTTTCAAACTTCCAAAGCCCATATCTTTTGCATCCAAACTCCGATTGAGTCCATTAAAATTCCTAAATTTATCTAAATTCAAGATCTATTCATCTAAGATTTTTATTTAATTTTTAGAGTTTGTTTTGTCTCTGTTATTTATTTATTTGGTTTGTTTGCTTGTTCACGAGTAGACGTTGATACTTCAGGAAGTTTTGGGCAAGGAGTATACCAAGATCAAGATGAATTCCAGGATTTATTCCAAGGTAAGCTGTAGTCCTTTGATCATATTGAACCTATTATTTCAAAAGTATATTTTTTATACAATTGCATGCTATCTTTATATAAATTGTTTTGGGATTAGTTTTTACCTGTTGTCGCTATGCCTCCTTTGATTATTTGAATGCCATGAATCATTTGTCGCCCTAGCATGGGTAATTCTAGTTGGACATATTTGTATCACCAACATGGGTATCGTACTTATGCTTAGTTGAGCTTAGTTACGATGGGTTTATTATCACATATGTCATAATGATAAATCTTGACTTAATGATATATGGAATCGTGGTGGTTAGCCACTGCTGTGATTAAAATTTATGTACCATGACGGGGTGTGTCATTGGTCTTGGTTAAACAAAATGGTTTTCACTCGGGTGAGTGGTTGGTGGATAGTGGTGGTGTTTCTACACGTCGTGGGTTTGTGGTATTTCTCGCCGGAGTAACTTGTCAAGGACTTAATCTTGTGCGCCATTGAACTGGCCTTTTCGTGCAATCACATGCCTGGTATGGGACGGGCCTAACCTAGTAGGTTGTTGAGTTTTGGCTTTTGACTACTCAGGTAGTATTTGGGTGGAGGTGTGTATCGTTTTCTAAGGCCACATCGCGGGACGGTTTGCCGCATCCCTATCCAACGTTGTACGTCAAACACGATGAGGTTTTGGATGGCTGTAGGTACAATGGGAGAGTAAATTGTTGAGATGAAACCTCTGAAAGGTTTTGTTATAATTGGTGATTGCTACACTGGTTATATCTTGTGGGTAAAGTGTACAACCTTTGCAGAGTGTCAATTGATCTATTCGAATAGCCGCGTCCTCAGTTATGGACATGTCCGGGGATTTCACACGGGAGATAGAGTTTCTTTAAAATGAGTCAGAGTGTAAGTGAGAAGTTCACTTGATGAATATAATGTTTGGGTGAACAGGTAATTCACTTGGAGCTTTGTGTCGATTGGTGAATTAGAGATTCACTTATCATTGGTTGGATTGGAAAGTGAATGGAAAGTTCACTGGTTATTTCAAAGGAATTGTTTAATTATTTATTAATGTTTTCAACTACGTGTTTCAATCTATTTATTTTATTTATCGTAAATACTGCTTTCTGCAAAAAAAAACTATACAGCTAACCTTTGTCAAGCCGTGCATGAATACTATTTGCATATGTTTCCCTACGGCTTACTGAGTGCTTTAAGTACTAACGGCTTATGCCTTTGTTGAACAGTTGGAGAATATCAAGCTGCTCAGGACTTCTTTCAGAAAGAGGACTTTGAAGGTTTTGCGGATTAGGATGCGTTCTCCACTTGATTGCCTGTGGGTATGTTGATTGGCCTTTTCAAGGGTTTTGTTCCGTTGCAAGAGTTTATTTGTTTCTTAGCTCTGCGTGGCAAGTTAAGTAAACGTTGACCATAAGGTCCAATTATTATTATTATTATTTGTTACTCTAAGATCTTTTTAGTTAAATCGAATAAATGGATGGTATTTCATCACTGTTTCCTGTGTGAGCTAGCTACTGATCTGAGACTAGTTCAGATTACACAGAGGGTTCTTGAGAAGCATTTTCGGGTCCCGACACAAGCAAAACCCCATTTTCTTAGTTTTTGCTGCTGAGGCTGTGCTTCCACCAGAATTAAAGATTAGGTCCGTAAGGGTCAAAAAATTCAATGACCAAGATAAAGAATAACTTCGGGCTGATGACATCAACCTACTCGAAGAAAAGAGGAACCAAGCCTTAATCCGATCTGCAATCTACCAACAAGGCCTACGCAATTACTACGATCATAAGGTTCAACCTCGCAGTCTTGTTGTAGGTTTTGAAAAACATTCAGACCCAATCTAATCGAAATAAGCCCTCCCCAAGTGGGAAGGCCCTTACATTGTGGTCGAAGTCACGCGACTGGGTTCAGTACGATTGGCAATGGAAGATGACAGAGTTCTCTCTAATTCATGGAACATCGATCATCTAAGAAAGTTATATGTATAAACATTTATTCTTTCAATAAAGTTATGATTTTTATTCATTCTTTATTGTCTTACATAATAACATGATGAGCTAAGTTTTTATTCTTTCTCCGATCACTTTAAAACACTTGGTTTTCCTTACACTAATCAGACAGAGGCGATGTCACCTAGTCAAAGTCTCTCCTATCTGCATGTGGTCTTGCCCACTAAAAGGAGCTTTCTAGCGTCGATCTGTCCATAACTATTGCTGCCAATACAAGGAGACTAGGTTCAACAACAAACAAGCTCTTTTCCACTATTTTCTTACTACATTTACTTTAACTAAGCAAACTGTCGGGGGCTAAGGGAAATTTATAATCATGACTTTTATACCTTAGTCTTTATTTATTCTCATTTTTTGCCTTATGAGTTACTAACTACTCGAAAAACATAATTTGCAGTAAAATGAAGATTTATATTCAAAAAGATCAAATATGTCTTTACATAATATTACAAACTACTCTGAAGAGACCCTAGCTGCATCTCCTCTGCGACCTTCCTTTCGTGGTTGTTTGGATCTTAAGAATAAGAAATGAGTTTTAAGAAAACTGGTTTTAGAAGAATTTTTAATAAAACTGGTTTTAAGTTGTTATTCTGTTAGGATGAATTTATAGATTACTTTGTTTGGATCAGAAAAAATAAAACCAAGTTTCACTAACATCGTGTTTGGCTAACCCAACTCACTCAACACCCCCCCCACCCTCTCTCTCTCTCTCTCTCTCTCTTTCTCTCTCTCACAGGTCGCTCTCTCTCTCTCTCTCTCTCCTTTTTCTCTCTCACTTTCCCTTCGCTTTCTCCCCCACCCGAACGATTCTCACAAGGAGCCATTCTCAAGCCACCAGACCGAAGCTCCGTCTCGACCGCCAAGCCGCCGACACCGCGCTCGTCGATCCGGCCGTCCGGCGACCTATTCTCCCCGTCGCTTGCATCCTTATATGTTCCTGAGCCCTCTCACCGTTTCAAGATCATATTGTGCACGTAAATAATTTGGCATTGATTTGGATGGACAAGTAATATTACTCAGATGTAGATTGATGAGCACAGATCACGCTCGATGATCGCGGTGAAGTACGATCACGCTCGATGATCGATAATCGCTGGCGGCAAGACGCCGGCGGCGCCGGCGGCGATCGGGTTCAGGATCACGGCTAGCGGCGGCGGCACGGCGGGCGGCGACTTTCATCGATGTGATTTATGTCATTTATGCGTTATATAGTTGTGGTGGATTTCTTTATATACATCAGTATTAGTTTAGTTCGGCGACCAAGTTACGCCAAGAAGAATTAATCTCTTCGCAGACGCAAAGGCAATGAAAACGAGTCCATGTAAAACTGGTTGGTCTAAAAACGACGCCGCCTTGTTTTTAGTAAAACTCAAAAGTATGGATTCTTCCAAAACCGGTTTTACTTATCTCTAGAGTTAGTTACTCAATCCAAACAAAGATTTCCTAAAACAATGCTAAAACCGGTTTTGGGAGAACCTGTTTTCACAAAACAAGAGATCCAAACAAGGCCTTCGGCTATTCTAGCTTGTTCAATCAGTTTAAGGGCTTCAGCTTTAGGACATGCAAAGTCAGCCCAAACTGGAACAAGGTAGAGGGTGTGGTCGTACGCCTTGAGTTTTGCCAAGGCATAGCCCACTCCGTTTTCGATAACCTCCCACATGGACTGAGCCTGGTTGGTCTCTAGAGTAGTAATTAACTCCTGGAGGGCTTCGACCTACTGGCCAAGATAGCTTGCATGCCCGACCAGGGTGTCACTCGGAGGATTGACCTCCTTGTCACCTAGCCTGTCGAGCACATTGTTCAAGAGGGATACATTGTCTTGAAGGTTGACTCTTGTTGCCTTTATCTCCTCCCAACTGCTTGCCAACTCCTCCTGGAGTCGTTTATTTTTTGTCGCTTGCTCTGTAAAAAGAATAAACGTTAGTCAATAAACAATATCTTCGACTGATATCATATATTATTCCTAGGTAAGTTTTTCTACCTGTCAAGTGGCTTTCGAGCCCTTGTGTTTCCTTTTCATGGGCAGCAACACTCTTCATACAATGCTCTTCCCAATTCCTGAGGGCATTCTCTTTTTCCCTCATGATGCGATTAAGTTCTTCGATCACCAAGCTCTTTGGTTAGAGCTCGGCTTGAAGCTTATCCACATCGGTACCTTTTTCTTCAGAAGAGAAAGAGTAAAGGAAATAGATTTGTCAAAAAAGACAAATATCGAAGAAAGACTTACTTTTGATAATATTCTGAAGCTCACAAGCTACAGAATTAGCCTCCTCAAGGTTATTAAGGAGGTCCTCCTCTGTCTTCAACCTTTGAGACTCAATTTTCGAAATCGAGTGCGTCCGCAAGGGGTTTGGCATCACTATTCAACATACAAAGGTTAAGATATTTAGAACAAAACGATGGTCAAAAACTACTTGTAAGATTAACTTACCATTTCTTTACCTGCTCACAGAGGAGATCCCTCTCCTAAATTTTGACCAGTCGCCGGGTCAGCTCTCCACCCACAATGACTTGTTCGATTGCAATATGAAAAAGAAGCAAAAACATAGAAGGTTGGAGATGAAAAAAATCCAAAATACTACAAGTTATGTATATGGTATCAAGTACTTCAATTATTGTACGAGAATATGTCTCGTACAGCTCCTAGGAGTCCTCGTACTTCTTGAGCGCCTCGATCTTGTCCCATCACACTTTTTGAAGATACTTGTCGTAAAAAAATGTGCCCTCGGATCAGGATATCCTTGGGATGTGGGGCTCAGTCATGGGATCTCCAAGATGAAGTTCTGATTTCTGGAACACCAAAAAACTCTAGAAAAAAGAGGTCGAGTTCTTGTTCTTCTTCGAATGAAGAGGAGCTTGTACCTTGGGGCTCTGAGGGTGCAACCTTCGTAGCCTCTTTTCCTTCGCGATGGCCCTGATAAGAGCCTTCCGCCTGTTCTTTTTCGACCATCTCAGGTGATCAAATGGTCAGTTCTCTCGATTGGACATTGATGCCCTCGAGAACTGACTCAGTCACTGGACTGGTCGAATCCTCCACCGCCTTCACCCCTGTCTCCACGGCCACAAGGGAGACTACCACCTCAGTGGTCGTGGCTTGCTCGACGGCGGTCGTTTCTCTCCTGAAACCACCCCAAAGGGAGTAGCCAAGTCCTCAGCATCTTTTGCCTCCGTCTCAACGACCACAGGGAGATTACTATCTCAGTGTTCGTAGATTGCTCAACAATGGCAGGTTTCTCTTTAGAAGCCTCCTCAGGGGCTGAAGGAGCAGGACTACCAAACAACATCTTTTGCCTCCTTCTCCATGACCACAGGGAAATTACTATCTCAGTGTTCGTAGATTGCTCGACAGTGGCAGGTTTCTCTTTAGAAGCCTCCTCAGGGGCTAAAGGAGCAAGACTACCAAACAAAGGAAAAAAGAAATCAAAATCAAGTTGTAAAAGAAAGAGGTAAGAATTATTACTTGTCTTCAAATTTACGTACCTTGGTTTCCTAGATATGATCATGAAGCTAGAAGACATCTTGCCTAAAGTGACAGGATTCGACTTATTTTTCTTCTCCTTCTCTTCAGCCGACCTCACCAACTTGAAGCTTTCAGCCTCCGAATGGCTTTTGGCTTCAATGGTCGAGGCGACCATGGATTGCATGACCTCTATTGGTTGAGTCTCTTGGGTTTGCAGGGACCCTCCTTTGCAATCTCCCCTTCATTATGATCGGAACTAACTTCGATCAATTGGGGGCTCAAACTTTTTAAGGCCACAAGCTCTGCTAGAGCGTCAGTGGCCTTCACAAAAGAAGTAAAAAAATCCCAGTTTTCCTTCTTTATTTGCTTGGCAAAAGTAGGTATGAGCAAAACTAAGAATGTCCGAGTATCTCAGTAAAATAGTACCTTGGACTTCGGAACCTTTCTCCTAGGTTCCATGACCACCTTCCCTTTCTCCTCTGTAGTCGAAACTACTTGAGAACGAATTGTCAGGGAGGTCGAGGGAAGAGGGGAGCTCAAGCTCCCATCTTTCTTCATTTTATCCACCATCTTTATGATGTGGTGTTTGTTGCTCAGTGGGACTTGATCGTCCTCTAAGTAATCTTTAGCGGAGCCTAAGTCGATATCAGAATCATCTAGGGTCCCCGATGCACCTACTAGCTACAAAATGCAAAAATAAAAATCAATTAGTGGTCGAAATCACGACCTCCAATCGCCAAAGACGAAATCAATAAATCATTTATTTCCTTTAGATGCCTTTGTTTCTCCTCCTCAGAGACATCTGCCAAAATTTGAGGAACCCCCTATGTATTTGGAGGCACCTTCTTGTAGATGAGTTTGACCCGGGCATCAACCTCTTTCTGAGTCAAATCTACAAATGAAATAATACAATCAAAACATGCCCAGATATTAAAAATCAAAGAGCTAAATTGATTGTAAAAAACTTACCATTTTTGTAGTCTTTGGTCATATCTTCGAACCCGAGTACATCCACATTGGATGTGCTCGCTTCTTCAAAGGGCTAATATGGCATAGATGAAATCCCTCACCATATGCCATCTGGTCAGTCTCTCATCCTTCAGGGCCTTAATGTCCTGGATCCACGGGGCGATCTAGCCTTGACCACTCGAGGTAGTGTCCCATGACTTCTTCTTCTCTACAGTCTTGCCAACAAAGAAAATATGATCATCAGGGGTGATGGTCATATAGAACCCCTTCTTCCTCCAACCAGCCAAGATGATCTGATGAACATTGGGATATACTCCTCCGACTTACCATCGTGGAGTTGGATCGAGTAGCTTCCCGTGATCCCACGTGTTTGCTTGCTCATCCCATAATAGTACTTGAAGAGCTCCAAGTTTGCAGGGATCCCTAAGTATGCTTTGCTAAGGTATACGAACACACTCACCATTGTAATAGAATTGGAACCAAGTTCATCAATTCCACGTTGAAGTGTTCGAGTACTTCTACTAGAAAAGGATGCGAGGGCAGTCTGAGTCCATACTCACAATAAGCTTGGAAGACGACGATCCAATCTTCCTCGCCCGATGACCACCATTCGCCCTCTGTATTCTTCCACTTCACCAAAGATCTTGAAGGGATCTTCTCGGCAGCAACCAATGTGGTCATCTTATCGACATCCATCTTCGACCTCTCCTACTTGAACACAAATCTAGCCATTTCTTCTAAAACATTTTGCTTGGATTCAAAGGAGTTGAGAAGGAGGATTTTGGACTTGAGTGGTGGCAGAGAAGACAAGAGCTCAAGGGAGACAAAGTGATTGGGGAAAGTAAAATCCCTAATTTTACCCCTAGCAGCTACTTATACCCGTCGGCTTTTAGTGGAAATCATGGAGAAGCCCAATGGTTGGAATCCCTTCGGGAACTGCTCCCAATGGATAAAATCGTGGGTGACCGTTCACATCCTTTTGCCGTCCATACGGTGATAAAGGTATTATTTTTATAACTCAAGTAAAAATATCTTCCTGGACAAAGTCAATTTTTGGTCAAGAGAAATACTCATCGAAAAGTTTTCCTTCTGACTACTATTTTATGACATCTTCTCAAGTAAATCATTTTCACTTAATGTTGGGGGGCTAGATGAAGAGGATTGAATAATCCTAAATTAATGAAGCTATTTATCTATAATTCATTATAGATAATGATATTTTAATAGCCCTCTAATATACCCTTGGTCGGAGATGCCTACCTTGACCAGGCCAGGTTATGACCAGTTCATGTTACGACCACCCCCTAGTCGGAAAGCTTGTTACGACTAGGTAGAATCACGACCATCTTCTAGTCTATAAGTCTCACAGACAGACATGTGGGACATATCTTATCAACTAGGGACCATGTACACCATGCTCGACTACGTGTGGTAGTTAATATAACACGTGCACATATGTGTCTCTGACATAATTGCACACACCTCTCTCTGTCTCTGGCAATAATCATCTAGCAAACGTGCAAGGAGGACTTCTCACTGACAACAACCATCATCAACGTGCAGATTCCAGCAACCGTCAAGGATCCTCCTGATGCACAGCAACGACCACCCCTTCAACGCTTTATAAGGAGCGGTGCCAGTAGACAGAGAGGGAGACCGATAGACAGAAGCCATTGATAGCATTCTTAGTTTCGGTGGCTAGCTTATTGTGCTTTGTAATCCTCATTCAATACATGAACATAGAAATATGGCTATTATTCTCTCCGAAAAAGGCCTGAACCTATCTAAAACACCATCTCTTCTTGCGTGATCTCGAGAGTCGTGTCCCTCGCATTTACTTACAAATATCGATAGTAATTCATCAACAAGAAGGTTGACATGACAACTATTCTTTCATTTCTTGGTGCTCTTAGATGTTTGGCTGCAATTGACCATATCTTGTTTGAAGATGCTTTGGACACCGTTAACAATACTGAAGGTAGCTCATCAAATTACAGTCCAGACCATGATGTGGAGGTAGTTAATCGCGAATTTCAGCTGAAGATGAAAGATTTGGAAAAGAGCCTTATGAAGGCTTCACGGATTGAAGCATGTAAGGTATATATGTATATTATCATTACAAATGTTACAAATCGTCCCCCATCCCCTTCCTTTTCACTGCCATGTTGATATTCATCGGTTGATGTTTGTCTTGTTGCTTCTGTGTTGCACACCAAACGATGCAATAATACATGCAACATCTTTTATAATCTTAATGACTCATCTTCGCAGGGAGGCACATCCTAGGTAAATTTATTCTCTTTGGCTAATCGTATTATTTGTATCTGAATAATCTTTTTACCCAATTAAGTCAAAATTCAAAAGATCGCAATGTTTGAGGTTTTTATTTCCTTTTTCTTTTTAACTTCCAATTCCAATTCCAATTCTTGGTTTGATTATTTAAATTCAAATGTCATTTTAATTTGTTTTCAAATTATCTGTCCTTAACTAATTTTCATCTTGTTAATTGATTTGGTGAGATTCAAAATACGACAAAGTTTCAAATAAAAACCAGGAAACTCGAATATACATAAACTGCTTTAAATTTTTTTAAAAAATTTTACTTTTTCATTCATTTGAAATAAAATTTTGGGATGTTACACTGACCTTTTCCTCAGGGTCTAGCTGAGATATCTCATGTCGTATATTCTTTCACCTTTGTAAAGTGTTGATGGATACTTAAAGTGCTTTGCGAGATACATGCGAGCTCATTCTTTAGGAGCTAGAGTCGCGCCCCATTCTTCTTTGAAAATAGCTTTGCCATTGTCTCCCAAGCCGCCTTCGGTGTCTCCATGTCTCGGATGTGCTCCACTAGGTCCTCCTTGATCATCGTCTTCAACACAAGCATAGCCTTGCCCATCTTGATATGCCACTTCCTCAAGGCTTCTGCATTCTCCTTTGCTGGAGGAGTTTTCTTGGTGCCCACAACGACCTCCCATAAGTCCTGACCCTACAGGTGGGACTCTATGCAGGTCTGCCAATAGCCATAGTTGTGACTATTTAGCCTCTTCATTCCGCTTCTTGCGCTCGTGAGATCCGCCATCTCAACTAGCATCGAGCGCCAACTTCACTTGGTCCTAGACCAACGATCTTCATAGTCCTAGAATGTGATCTCTGGCATAATCTCCCCTTAGCATTTCTCGGTGCTACAACGAGCAATGTAAGTGCCCCGTGCTTACCAAAAGACTACACCGATCAATGTAAGTGTCCAACACTTACCCAAGACTCCTCCCGCTCCTAACTTACCCAAGCACTAACCAGAACAGCGGTGTCTGCATAGATGCGTTCAGTACCAATGGGTTGAGGAGCTCCTACTATGGGTTCATAGAGGAGATTTGAGAGCTTGACTACGTGTTTTTCAAGATCCCCCTATTTCGGTGCCGTTGGGTCCATCTCCCACAGGTGAAGGTCGACAAGTACGGCGTCACTACTGTAGACCTCGAACGTGTCGGATACAAAGACGAACCATTCGTACTCACTAACCAAGTTGTTCGAGTCTTCTATGTAACCGACCAGGCAAATAAGAAGCGCCACGTAGTTCTTCATGAAAAAATAAGGATTGTCGGAGTTGAGAATGTAGTGGACGAAGAAGAATACAATCAATTTGACGAGTTGCCTCCTTTCGGAAACGTCATAAGGGTCGAGAAAGAACAACATGACGAAACTAGCTACATACACGTCGATCATCATGAAGGGCTAATTTTTAAAGGAAATAAGCAAGTGGAATGATGAATAAAATGTTTATGTGTCATATGTTCTAAATTTGCATTTATGTATATGAGAATGTGTCATATGGGGAGTTTCACAATGTAGATTGAACTTGATTGGGATAAGAATGAACTTAATGGTACATGTGTGTATTTGTCCATGAATGATTAATTTTAGTTTGTTTGAGTTAATTGATTTATGAAATGGATGTGCTTGTTTTTGAAATGAATGTGAATTGGATGTGTACATGTACTTGTTGTGTTTCTGCTTGTTTCAGAGAGCATGGCTAGCATTTTCTAAGGTTAGCCAATAAACAGAAATAGATTTAGCAATACAAAAGAATACCACAGACGGTTCCTTAGGACAAACCGTCTGTGATACATCAGCTATCACAGACGGTTTCATCTACAAACCATCTGTGATACATCAGCTATCACAGACAATTACTTATTGGAACTGTACGTGATGTGTATTTATCACAAACGAATCTACTTTAGAACCATCTATGATGTCCAACTCTATTTATATTCGGACTCTACGGTTTTCCTCAAATGATTAAGTTTCTCTAACATCCCTTCTCCTCTGAGCCCGTCGCCGCCGTCCTCGACGTCACCTCCTCCTCTAGCCCGGCGCGCCTCCTCCCCTGAGCCCACCGCCACCTCCCCGAGCACAAGTCGCCACCTCCTCGAACTCGGTGCCCCTCCTCCCCCAAGCCCGACGTGCCTCCTCCCCAATCCCGCCTCCTCCCCTCCCTGAGCATGCATCGCCTCCTCCCCCTTGAGTCCGGCGCGCCTCCCCTTCGACGTCGTCATGCTGCTCCAGTGCTCCCTGCTCATCCTTCTCCTCGACGCCCAAAGGTAACCGATGCCGAGTTGCTGACCCCGACGTCCCTTCCCCTCACTCTTGCTATCAATAATCTATCATGCCGTTATGGTCCTCATGGACTCATGGTAATTACACTGGTATCTGGTTCAAACACTGAGTAGTATGAGATGTTATACTTGTTTTAGGAATTTTGGCCAGAACATAACAAAAAAAATTGTGCTTAATAGGGGTGGAAATCAGGTTGATTGTGCCAACCCAGATCTGAAATCACCTTTAAAAATGAATCCATGCTGAATATCTACATTACTCAGATTGCTCAGTGGCTTTGGTTGCCATCTCCTTTGTGAGTATCACAACATTTCAATTTAATTACCCATTTGTATTTGATATGTTCTAGTCAGTGATTCATATTATATTTGTTTTGATACTGCTACTAGAATATATTGCAATGTGGTGTGGTGGGCTTGAGATGAATGTTCTGTGATGATAATAGTCTTGTACTGAAATTATTTTGATAATCGGGTTTGAACATGAGCTCTAATTGGAATGTTTACTACTATTGATTGATCTTTAGCATTTAGTCTGTTACTTTCGGTTGTGTTGGACCTAAAAGGCGACTAGAGGGGGGTGAATAGGAGCACGGTCACTTTTTCTGCTAGATCAGATTCAACACATTTTCACTCCAATAGCTATGAAAGCTATGAAGATCAAAGAACAAATACAACGGAAGACTTGTATTGAATTCAATCGAGACCCCGAAGCAAAACAACCAAAAATACCAAAAACTCAATTCACAATGAGTTAGGCGGTCAGACCTCTCAGCCTAGCGATCTAACCACTCCATGGGGCGGTCTGACCTCCAGCCTGATGAACAGTGAAATCAGTCCGAACTTCCAAAACACAAAAAGGTCTAACTTTTGATTCGTGACTCCAAACCTTACCAAACTTGAGACATACCTTATCTAGGATGTCAGGAACCTATGCCAATCAACGATCGTGAAGATCGTTGTCAAAGTTCCGACCTTTTTCCGTTTGAGTGAAGGTTGCTCCAAAACCGAGTCAAAACGAAAACGTGATCTAAAAGCCTGCTCATGGGTGATTGATGATCAAGATGATCCTAGATGTAACCCCACATATCACAGCAAGGCAGAACAGGGGCAGAAACCAAAGGAAAACGGAGGAATCAAAGAAAGCCTCAAAATTATAAAATAGAGAGCAAGAACACAAAGAGTCTCCTCTTGAGAAAACTTTCCTTGGATTGATTTGATATGATGTTGGTTTACAGCCACTCCATCCAGGAGAACAAAGACTCAACACATGAGCACAAAATCAAATCTAACTCTTTAGAACCCTAACCTTCCACTTTCCTCTCTAAGCCCTAAAAACAAACTAGGGTTTCACTTAGCCAAAGGGTTGAGAGGTGCTGGCCAGCACCTTCTCCTATTTATAGTGGAGGCTAAACCTTCTAGAAGAGTATTCCTATTGGGCACCCGTTAAGCCCACACACAAACGGGTTTAACTCACGCACGCATTTTAAAGCGTCGTCTTTATCTCCTCTTGACCTAATCCGCTTCTCCTTGCGCTGTCTTGCACTGCGGGTTGGCAAAAGGTCACTAAGGTGGTATTTAGGTGAAATTACCAAAATACCCCTTCTCGATCTTTTCCCAAAAACCGAGTCCAATCTGCGTGAAGCACCTCCATGCTTCGCCACGTGTAGGTTGATCAACGACTCTCATCATGTCGGCAAGTCTCTCCCATTCGGCTCCCACTAAAACCACCATGGCACTTGCACCAACCCCCACGCCGCTTGATCCAACCCGTCGCACCGAACTGCCCGTTCGGTCATCCTTGTCCAATTTGCGCCATGGTTGAATCCATTGACGTCACCCGGCATCCTCGATCGTTCTGGACCTCAGCTCTCCAAGCCTAGTCCCAATCATCCTCGCTGTTGATCATCGTTGACCTCCAAGCAAGCTGCACAACAATAGAAAAAGAAATCAATTCCGGGAACAAGTTCTATGCAACTTGACCCACGTTAGTCAAAACATGCATCATGCAACACATATGCACTGAAACCCATGAATATGACCTAACCAAACAATCATCGCCGCCGAGTTGGCCGATGAACAAGTGAAAATCGGTCTGACCGCCACCCTTGGCGGTCGACCGCCTCGGCCGGCCCGATCACACTGTTGGCGATCGACCGCCACCGAGACTTAGCCAAATTTACTCCCTGGAAATCCGAAACCTACTGGAATTTTTAAACCAATAGAATTTTTGCCTAGAAGCACCAAAAATTATGAGACCAAGTGTAGTAGGATCTCCTCTCTTGCCTACACCCTCTATTTTTGGCCCAGCTCCAAAACTCAAAATCACTTCATGGCTAGTCTGACCGATTTCCAAAAGCTGGTCAGACCGCCACCTTGGTCGGTCAGACCGCCACTTGCCTAACAGCAGTTTGAACTTCGCCGAAAACGCGTGATTCGACAAACCTTCACCGCCATTGCCAATTGTATCATCATCCTAAGATCGTGAGCATATCCCCATGATATCCACAATCTCCCCCTTGATGAACACATTGGCAATTTCTCAAAAAAAAAAGTAAGTTTTGAGGTTTGAAAATGAAAATACTCAACGTTTTCGCGCAAAGGCATAATTTGGTCCAAATGCAAGAGAAAGCAATGAAAATGACCAAGTTGGCTTCAGAATAGTATAGGAAAGTGAGATAAGGAAAAAGCAAGCAAGAAAGCTTTAATTTCCAGTAACGAGTCAAAAATCTCACTTAAGATCCATATGAAAGAACAATTGTTCAAATTGACCTTTGATCATTGTGAGGTTGCAAGAATTGCAATTCAAGTTCAGAAATGACAATAAGACCATAAGAATGCAAATAAGATACTACCCCTCACTATGATCCTTATTTTTAGAAAATCTCAAATTTTCTCCAAATAGCTCCCCCTCTTTAACATTTTTGTTACATCTTCTCCCCCTTTGACAATAGAGTCATCAAGGAATTACGTCTTCCTCTCGTCCAGAGATAACAAATGCAGAATTTGAGGAAAAGGCATAAGAAAGAGCAAGCATGAAATGCAATGGAGTGGCTTCATTTTTTTTTTGTATTTTTCAATTTTTGAGTACAGGAAGCTTTGGAGATTACCCAAAACAACAAGCTAGCATTTCTAATATTGCACAAACAACATATCAAGCCTGAAAGCGCTAGCAAGATCATGTTAAGACATATATATCAAAGCTAAGCTAGAAGGCTCAATGTAAAGCAATAAATTGTAACAATTTAAGCAAAGCTTCAAATTTAGCAAGTTCATCAACAGGGATCCTAAAATGATAATGGCCATGTCAAAATATCAATGTGAGATCAAAAAGCTAATAATGACCATCTTAAGAGACAAACATGTCCTGAATTGAATCATTTTGCTCAAATTAGCTTAAACGCCCATTTTCAACAGTTTTTCATTTGCAATGAATATTGAAGTTGACTAATGGTTTATCTTAGTGAAGAAGATCCTGGACTAGGAGCCATCCACAAACTCTTCCTAAGTTTCGACCAGAAGTTGATTAAAGGTATATCTTAGTGAAGAAGATCCCGGACTAGGAGCCATCCACAAACTCTTCCTAAGCATCTACCAGGGCGACAAATCTTGAGGTTCATGTCAATTTTGACAAGCAGTCCCCATGAGATCATCTGGATCATCAAACTATCTCCAAGTTTATATCTATGACATGCAGTCTCGTGAGAGTAGTTTGGCACATTTTAATCATAAGACAATCTTGAGAATTGATTTTTCATTTTTCATTTTGCACAAGAGCAGTTTTAGATTCTCAAAAGAACAATAAGCTCAAGTAATGATCAATTTTAGATTCAAGAGCTAACAAAGCAATTTTGACAGGGCCAATGTCACAAAAGGAGCACTAATTGCGCAACTAGCTAAAACATCCACAAATTGCAGTTTTTAGTTCAAGTTGTTTTAGAGTTCTAGCTCATTCAGCAAAGACTTAGCTACACATGTGAAAGCATGATAATTCTAGCAAGTCAAAGAACTAGACATGGCATTGAGCAAGAATTGAAATACCAAAGCTCAAGAGGGTAATAAGCAAAGCTTCATTAATTTTAAAAGACAAGCAGTAAAGCTTATATTATAATGCATCTTTTTGTGATTTTTCACATGAATGCAATATGATACAATGAGATGCAAGAAAAGCTCAAAAAGCCTAAAAAGATCAACAAGTTCAAAAGAAGATCAAAAAAAGATCAGATGAACAAGGAAAGATCAGAAAAGAACCAACTCCCCCTCAAACCAACCCATAGGGATAAATTACCCCTAACTCACTCCTCAAGGTGGCAAACCTTGTTGGGTCTAAAGGCTTGGTGAGGATATCAGCTAATTGAGCCTCGGACTTCACAAAATGCTGCACAATATCACCATTCTCAACATGGTCTCTAAGGAAGTGATAGCGAATGTCTATGTGCTTGGTCCTAGAATGTTGCACTGGGTGTTTAGCAATGTTAATGGCAGAAGTGTTATCACAGAAAAGAAGAACACTAGCAAAATTTAACTCAAAGTCCGTAAGAGTGGACACCATCCACAAAATATGACTACAGCAACTAGCAGCAGCTACATATTCAGCTTCAGCAGTGGATTGTGCAACAGAGGACTGCTTCCTAGAAGATCAAGAGACAAGAGAAGTGCCTAAGAAATGACAAGTCCTATAAGACCAAGAGACAAGAGAAGTGCCTAAGAAATGACAAGTGCCAGAGGTATTCTTCCTATCTAGCCGACAACACGCAAAGTCAGAATCAGAAAATACCCGAATGGACAAGGAAGAAGAGCAGAAAAACCAAATGCCATACTGGAGGGTAGAGTGAAGGTACCTGAAGATGCGCTTAATGGCTTGGTGATGTGAAGTCCTCGAGAGCGCTGAAACCTCGCCCGAGGCAGCATCATGAAGTGGATGTCCGGTCTTGAGGCCGTCAGGTACAGAAGGGAGCCGATTATGCTGCGGTACTCGTGTTGATCCACGGCTTCTCCTTCCTCATTTGGATCCAAAGAAGTCGAAGTCGCCATGAGAGTGGCGATCGACTTGCAGTCACCCATCTCGAAGCGCTTGATCAAAACCTTGCTGTACTTTGTCTGATGGATGAAGATCCCTTCCTTGCATTGCTTGATTTGAAGCCCTAGAAAGTAGTTGAGCTCTCCCATCATACTCATCTCAAATTCCCTAGACATGGTCTCAGAAAAACTGGAAACAAGAGCATGAGAAGAACCACCAAAGATAATATCATCTACGTAAATCTGAACAAGTAGGAAGTCATTGCCATGCCTAAGAATGAAAAGAGTCTTATCTACCTTTCCTATCTCAAAATCATTTTTAAGTAAGAAGGTCTTAAGTCTATCATACCAGGCTCTAGGGGCTTGCTTAAGACCATATAAGGCTTTGGATAGCTTAAAAACACGATCTGGGTGCTTCAGATTCTCAAATCTAGGAGGTTGCCTAACATACACTTCCTCCTCTATAAAACCATTCAGAAAAGGACTTTTAACATCCATTTGATGCAACCTAAACCCTTTAGATGCAGCAAATACAAGCAGAATACGAATAGCTTCTAATCTAGCAATAGGAACAAAGGTCTCATCAAAGTCTAACCCCTCAACTTAGCTAAAACCCTGAGCTACCAACCTAGCCTTGTTTCTAACCACAAAACCATCCTTATTTTGCTTATTTTTGAACACCTAACGGGTTCCTATCACATTATGACCATTAGGAGGCTCTACTAGGTTCTAGACCTTGTTTCTCTCAAAATTCTCTAACTCCTCATGCATGGCATTGACCCAGGTAGAATCAGATAGATCATGTGATATATCACGGGGTTCAAAAGAAGCTACAAATGCAGAATGAGAGAAGAGACTCAGATCATGATACCTAGAGCGAGTGACTCGCTCATGAAGATTACTAATCATCTGATCCGGATGGTGTTGCTTCTGAATGTGCAATGGAGCGCCAGGGGGGGATAACATCTCCTCAACCTCCCCAGGTACTGCTGATGATGAAGATGCAGCAGGAGCCTCAATTGGAGGTGAAGCAGTCGTAGCAGGTTCTGGAGCTTGGACAGGAGCATCAGCAATAGGTGGAAGAGCAATATCAACTTCATCATCATCTTGTTCTACAAAAATACTCTCCGTCTCCTGTGAATCACCTGAAATGTCTGATCCAGCTCTAGGGCTAGTCTCATCAAAAGTGACATTACATGTCTCTTGGACAACGTTAGTTTCAACATTAAAAACCCGAAAGCCCCTCGAATATGCAAGATAACCCAGAAATAAACCATCACAAGTCCTTGACTCAAATTTATCTAGGTTTCCTGTCTTAAGAATGAAACACTTGGATCCAAAGACTCGAAAGTGAGAGACAGAGGGTTTTCTACGAAATCGAAGCTCATATGAAGTCTTACCCAAAGACGGTATCAAGAAGACCCAGTTTGAAATATGGCAAGCAATAGCAATAGTTTCGGCCCAAAACCTCCTCAGTGTGCTATACTCATCTAACATCATCCTAGCCATCTCGACTAAGGTCCTGTTCTTCCTTTCCACAACGCCATTTTGTTGAGGGACGTGTGGAGAAGAGAACTAATGCTCAATGTCGTGCTCAGCTCAAAAAGAGGCAAAAGAAGCATTCTTGAACTCCATGCCATTGTCACTCCGGATCGCTCTCAAGGCACCAAGAAGTTCAGAAGCCATATGAAGAACAAGATCATGATAATGATCAAAAACCTAATCCTTCGAAGCAAGAAAGAACACCGAAGAGTATCTCGAAAAATCATCAACTATGACAAGAATATACCATTTGCCACCGACTAACCAAACCCTAGCAGGACCAACAGTATCCATGTGAAGCAACTGTCGTGGTCCGTCAGTCATCACCATAGTCAATGAAGGGTGTGAGGCAGCAACTTGCTTGCCATGTCTACAGGGCGCACAAACAGCATCCTTGACGGCTTTGAGTTTCGGCAAACCTCTCATGAGATCAAGACCGCTAACTCGCGTCAGATGATCAAAACCAATGTGCCCCAAACGTCGGTGCCAAAGCCAGATATCAGAAGAAGATGCAATTAAACACTATAGAGATCCAGCAAGTGATTCAGAAAAATCAGCTCCAAAAATTCTACCAACTCTAGAAATCCCAAAAACAAACTCACCGGCAGAATCAAGCACTCGGCATGCATTTTTCTTAAAACGAGTTTCATAGCCACCATCAAGAAGCTGTGAAACAGAAAGCAAGTTGTACCTTAGCTTGTCCACAAGGGCGACGTCCTTTAGGATGAATCTATCATTCACCCTGATCCATCATTCACCTTGATCGATCTCGTTCCTTCAATTCGCCCTTGTGTATCATCTCCAAAGGTGATGAAGTCATCACCCATCGACCGCGTGAAGAAAGTGAACCATATTGAGTCTCCGGTCATGTGGCGTGAACAGCCGGAGTCGACGAGCCACGTGTTCTTCCTCCTTCCACGGCGATCCTGAAAATCAAAGCACAAAAGATCGATGTGTCTCAATATTGGGGTTAGTTAATCATGACTTGGGAACCCAGTACTGGGACACATGTCTGCGAGTAGTATGCAAAGCAGAAGTGCTATCCTTGATTTTATTTGAAATTCTGTTATGAGCAATGGTCACACAAACATGAGATGCATCCTGTCTAGGAACATGAGATGCATCCTGTCTAGGAGCAAGAAATCCTAGACCAGGCTTCTTGTTTTCTATGTGACGATGTCTCATAAAAACTCTAGGTTGATTAGATGAAATTCTAGCAATATTTTTCTTAGCGTTCTTCAACCTACGCCAACAGAACTCAACCAAATGTCCACTTTTTTTTGCAATAGGTGCAATGGTATTTGGTACCACTGGGAGAAGCACCTTTTGACTCAAAAGAAGGTTGGACAAACCCTGCAGATTTGAAAATTATTTTTGCAGGTTGGGGTGTGAATTCAACTAAGCCATTTTCCAAAACCTGAATGACATTAGGCTTGGATTTGTCCTAGGCAGAGTTATATTCTAACCCTTGCTTCTTATAAGGAGTTTTAGACGTGTTCAGAATCATGTTTAACTGTTTCTTACCTTTAGAGAATTTTTCAAATGTGTCCTTAAGGTAAGCATTTTCTTTTCCAAACTTAACACATGAATCACAAGTCTTGGCCTTAATGGCACTACCATGTTTCTCCTTAATACAAGCAACTTCAAGCTTATAGGATGCCCATGAGGCACAAGGTGTAGACTCAATTGTGTCCTTAAGCTTGGCATATTTAGCTCTAACTGCTTCTAAAATGTCCTTAACTTCATGTTCTCGTTCTAAGCAGAAAGAGCAAAAGCTAGATTCAGCATTGCCAGAAGCAACCAACTTACTAGACTCTAAGTATTTTTCACAAGAAGCAGATTAACATCAATTAGCTTAGTCCTAACATTTTCAAGTTGGTGCAAAGCAATATCATGAGCAGATTGCAGTTTAGCAAATTCAGAGTGTAGAGCATGGCAAGATGAACATTCATCAGATTCAAAAGTCTTAGCATTTACAAGTTCTAAAGTCAAATTATCTACTTGTGACTCTAAGTCCTTGTTCCTAGCCATGATAAACTCTAATGCCTTATCCTAACTCATGAGTTGCTCAAACATGTTGTCACATCTAGCAGAAAGGATATCATAGGATGGAGGTACCTCATCGTTGTCATCGGCGTCGATGAAGTCGGCCATGAAGCACATACCGGTGGAGTCCTTGGCCTTCCCTTTCTTATCTTGAGGGAGCTCCTCCTCCTTGTCCTCCTCGCTCCCGGAGTCCACATCGCTCATGGATTGCTCTCCAAAAGCGTCAAGGACCCGGTGAGCAGTCTTCATGAGCTTGGCAGCATCATACTTGGGCTGGCTCCCCTGAGGCTTCTTCCAGGCAGGCTTCTCATCCTTGCGGTTGCTCTTACCTTTT
This sequence comes from Phyllostachys edulis, assembly GCA_036346405.1. Classification (NCBI taxonomy): domain Eukaryota; kingdom Viridiplantae; phylum Streptophyta; class Magnoliopsida; order Poales; family Poaceae; genus Phyllostachys; species Phyllostachys edulis. Next base: position 6,640,773 of record CM070561.1, on the reverse strand, counting down.
AGCTTGGGACAGTTTGCCCGGATATGATATAACTCTCCACACACATAGCATGTCACAGAGCCACCTCTCTTCTTGTTTCTAACATTATTATATGCCCGTGTGACTTTCTTGGCTAAAAGAGCTAAATCAACCTTATGAAGACTCTCAAACTCTTCTTCTTGAATTGCAGATAAACACACAAGAGAAAATCCAGAAAAAGATTCAGAAGAACCATCAGAAGTTCTTTTCAAAGGATCAGCTACCAAAGCCATGTTATCCTTCATAGGAAGACTGCCTCTCTTGATCTCATGAGTCTTAAGCTTGCTATAAAGCAGCTCCAAAGTGAGACTAGAGAGATCGGCGTTCTCCTCAATGGCAGTAGCCTTCATCTCCCACTCCTTGGTGTTGATTGCAGCCAAGAGGTGGGTGGCATTCTCAGATTGAGAGTACTCAATGTCAACAGCTCTTATCTGATTGATCACCTTGTTAAAGCAAAATGACATCGATGCTCTCGCCAGGACGCATCTCGAATTTGTTATACTCTCGCTTGTAGACCGTCTAGCGCACTTGCTTGATTTGAGACGATCTCTCATGGTAAGTTTCGAGGGTGTGCCAAATCTCATGTGCGATCTTGTCGGTGTTTTAGAACCGAACTTACGTAAAGATTGTTTGATTCGGGGGGTCTCTTAGAATGAAATCACGCAGAGAGATTGACACGGGGATTTTTATACAGGTTCAGGCCTTCTTCGGAGAGAATAATAACCCTACTCCTGTGTGTGTATGGTATTGAGTGTATTCTGAACAATCAGGGGGAAAACTCAGACTATTACAGATGATAGTGCTTGTATTTCTCCTGGCCTGATTCGATCGCCCCCTTCCTTCTCTGATTGTCGCCTTTATATAGTTCGTGAAGGAGTGGCCGTTTCCCCGGGTGAAGTGGCGCCTCATCACATCCTGTAACGGGCGCATGTTGGCAGTAATCACCGGTGTATTAACTCCTCCACGCCGCCTGACAGCTATATATCAGAGATAATGGAGCATTACGTGCTATTACTTGCGAGAATAACGCGTATGATGATTTGTTTGAATTCTTTAATCAATTGGACCCACTCGCTCAGAGGTTTAATTGACCATAAGGTGGTCGTGGTGACACGGTTGTAGAAGAACTTACGACCATAAGGTAGTCGTAGCAAGACTTACGACTATGTGGTAGTCGTAGCATGAATTACAACTACGGGGTGGTCGTAGAATAACTTACGACCACCTAGTAAACTCTCCTTATAAAATTAAGGGGTATACTCGGGGACCATATGGCGTCATATTTACTTATAATAAGAATTATAGATAAAAGATAAAATGAGGATTATTAGATCCTCGTCATCTAGCCCCCACTTCAAGTGAAAGCAACTTACTTGGTAAGGAGTTATAGATTGTCTTACGGCCACGAGAGGGTCGTAGAAAGATAGTCGAAGGAAAAACTCTTCGACATTTGTGTACTACTTTGACCAGAAATATGCTTGGTCAAGAAGACTGCTTACGACTATCAAATAGTCGTAGAACACTCCTACGATCACGAGGTGATCGTAGTATGGTGATCGGAAGAAAAAACCTTTCCGATTAACATTTCCTTTGGTCAAAAAGATCTAACCAAGGAAGTAATTTCGCTTGAGGTGTAAAAGCAAACCTGATTTTCTTGAACGGACAAGTTAGGGAATTTCAAACGACTCCCGTTAGTCTGTCCGTTGGAGCGGTTCCTGAGGCGGTGGCAACCTTTGGAATGCCACGCCTCCGGCCCAAGGTATGCGGTTATAAATACTTACCGGGGGTAAGACTATGATTTATAACGAGACTGTCCGCATTGCTAAAGCAAACGCAGAGGAAGTCAAGTTATGGAAGGGGCGGCATGCTGAGACCGTCGTTTCTCATAATGCAGAAATCGAGAAGTTAGATTCTCGTCTAGCAGGTAAGAAATTCTTTTACCTGTGACTATTTTATTCTCTCCTCTAGAAGTTTATTTACTCGACCAGTCTTATTCTTGTCAGAACAAGTGGTCGAAAACAAACAACTCATGAGACTTGACTCGCACCCAACAGTCATGGAGGCGATGAAGATTAATCTTCAAGACAATATCACGCTCTGAACAATGTACTTGGTGAGGTACGTCTTGAGGAAAAGCTCCTTAAGATGATACGATAGTTTGCTCACGTAAGTACTATTGGGGAACAAGTCGGGACTTTGCAAGAACTGGTGACCACTCTGAAGGCCAATCAAAGCGGAGTCCATCAAGGAGGCAATCGAAAGTGCTATAAGTTATGCATTGGCAAAACTTAAAGCTCATGACCCCAGCCTTAATGTGCAACCAATCGAAGTCGACTTCGACTGCCCCGAAGCAGAAGCAAGTCGTCTTATTGAAGAAATGCAACCACTCGGTAAAAAAGTTTCGGAGGAAATGCGACTAGGCTCTCCTTCTTGAGTGATTTGTAAAAACACGTGAAAAACAAGCTTTTGTTGATGTATTATATAATGCATCTTTTTTTCTCGCAAATCATCTTGTCGAGTAGTTAGTAACTCAAAAGATAATTAACGAATGAAAAACAAGAATGAAAGACTAAGAATTGAAGTCAAATTAATAACTTTATCCTAGCCCCGACTATTTGTTTAGTTTGTTTAGACAAACTAAGTAAATAGTATTAAAAAGGGTTTGAAAACAGAGAGGTTTGGTTAACTTGTAGTTTTTGGTCACGATTATCATGCCTTTCGTGAAAAAGTAGTAACGAATCGACACTAGGAAGTTCCTTCTAGTGGGCAGGACCACATGCAGAGAGGAAAGTCTTCGACTAGGTGATGTCACCATCTCCGACTAGATTAATTAAATTGAGAACAGCAACTTGAGTTAAACAAACATCCAGAGGACTTCAAAAAAAATTCGTTCGCCCTTCTTTGGAGGACTCGATAAGTCATCCGGTATCAAGAATAGGAAGCGAGCGATGCTAGGAAGTTCCTTCTAGTGGGCGAGGACCACGTGCGAGAGAGGAGAGACTTCGACTAGATGTGTTTCTTCCTCCCACCGATTGCATTTAATTGAATACCCCAAAAGCGGTTGAATAAATCTAAGAAAGTGCACTCGACTTAGAATATTTTTCAAAAAAATGAAGAAATAAACTAAGGTGAAAAGAGGAGGCTTTAAAAATATTTCACTAAATAGAACCCGAGCTCTTTGTGTTGGCAGCAAAAGTGAGTAACGAGTCGACACTATGAAGCTCCTTCTAGTGGGCAGGACCACATGCAGAAAGGAGAGGCTTCGACTAGGTGATGTTACCTGCCTTTCGACTGGTAAAAGATAACTGGGTGTTTCGAAATATAGTCGAAAGATTATGAAATCACTACTCAAAAGTAAGACTATAGAGGTAGAGAGAACCCGAGTCTTTATTGTCTGAACGGTTAGTTACACATAAAACTTGCGTGAATCGATCGATGTTCCAAGAATTCGAGAGAACTCGCCATCTTCCATTGCCAATCGTATCGACCACAGACGAGTTACTTCAACCATCGTAAGGACCTTCCCACTTGGGAGAAAGTTTGTTCGATTAGACTTGGTTTGGCGAGTCTCAATACCAAGTTACCTCTGAGAAGGCTGCGAGGTTGGACCTTCGATCGTAGTATCTGCGTAGGGCCTGTTGGTAGACTGCTGAACGGATTAAAGCCTGATTTCTCCTTTCTTCGAGTAGGTTAATATCATCCGCACGAAGTTGTTCCTGGTTTGAGTCTTTGAAAGTTTCGACTCGTGTTGATCTTATCTTTAGTTCCGGGGGAAGCATGGCTTCAGCTCCGAAGACTAAAAAAAATGGTGTTTCTCCTGTAGTCTGGTGGTAGTCGATGAAGCGCCCATAATCGGAGGGCAACTCTTGTACCCAAGCCCCGAGCGTTTGATGAGTGGTCAAGACTCGAGTCTTAATTCCTCTCATTATTTGGCCGTTTGCACGTTCGACTGCCCCATTACTTTGGGGATGGGCCACAGAAGCATAACACAACTTGGTACCCAACTCGTCGCATAAAATTCACTGAAATTTTGCGCTCAAAATTGCTTACCATTATCTGTAATTATTCGACTCGGTACTCCAAATCGAGTAATTACGCATCTCATCATAAACCGCTTTGCCGCTTCCTTGTTATCGATCCACAAGTTCGCTTCAATCCATTTTGTGAGCGTATCAATAGCCACAAAGGAACTTGAAATCTCTGGAGCTTTGGGGAACGGTCCTAGGATATCGAGACCCTGTGTCGCAAAACGCCAAGATAGAGGTATTGTTTGTAATGCCCGAGCTGGTTGGTGTATTTGCTCGCTATGAAACCGCATCGACACACTTTTAACCAACTCTTTAGCATCGTAAAAGGGTTGTTGGCCAAGAAAACCTTGTCGAAAGGCCTTACCGACCGCCGCTCAGAGGAAGTATGATTTCCACAGATGCCACCATGTATGTCGTGAAGGAGTGTTAATCCTTCGCTGCATGAATGCATCGCATGAGCACCCCTTGAAGTACCTCGTTTATAGAGGACTCCTTCAACCAAAGTATACATTTTGGCTTTTTCGGGATAAGCGATGCGCCTCGAGATCGTCTTGGTCTGCATGTAACCCTTACAAGATATTCATATATGGGTGCCATCCATGTATCCTCGTATTCTAGAGAGGCTGTCTCAATAGGAGGTGTCTCTGGTTCGTCGACCAGAGACGGCTTCTGGAGTTGTTCCAAGAAGACTCCTTTTGGTACTTCAGACCGGGAAGAAGCTATTCGAGCAAGCTGGTCTACGAGGAAATTATCCTTTCGAGGGATTAATTGTGCCTCGAAACCTAAAAAATGCTTTTCTAGCTTACGCACTTCCGATAAACTGGCACTGGTACTCTTTTCCGACTTGATTCACGACTAGTTGAGAGTCTCCTCTCACGAGTAGTCGGCGAATCGAGAGCGCTTTCGCTACTCGTATACCAGCTAGCAAACCTTCATATTCTGCCACGTTGTTAGTGGCCTGAAAGTTTAATTGTATGGCATACTTTAAGGTCTCTTCGGTAGGAGATATCAGAACCACCCCAGCCCCCGAGCCACTTAAAGTAAGCGACCCGTCAAAGTACATTGTCCCGGTCGGGAATCGATCGGGATCCTGAACAGGTTCAGGATTTGTCCATTCGGCGACAAAGTCTGCCAAGATCTGGGATTTAACGGCCGTTCGGGACACGAAATGGATGTCGAACTCCCCAAGTTCGACTAACCATTTTGCCATGCGCCCCGCTGTTTCCCTATTCTGGAGGATCGCTCCCAAGGGAAACTCAGACGGCACAGCTAGTTTGTGCGCCTGAAAATAATGCCGCAGTTTCCTCGAAGACATGAGGAGGGCATATAGAAGCTTTTGGACCTGAGGGAAGGACGAAGACCTCCCGTTGATGATTCTCACTTGCGCTCGAGGCCTCCCCGCTTGAGGAGTCGTCGAGACACCATCTGGCGACTTGGAGTAATCCTCCAAGTAGGGAAGTCCGGTTATAACCGTCTCCGTTAGCGGCGTGATCTGGAGAGATGGCCGAATTTGTAGGAAAAGCATGCTTGATCCCGCTCTCTCAAGGCGTCATCCGGAGAGAGAGAATCACTGGTGGTGAAGTCCCCGAATTGTGGCTTCGAACTTGCCTCACCAAGTCGGACCGCCTTAGGGGGACTCGGACACTTCGAGGTAAAACTCTCGTCGTGTTGTGAGTCCACCTGGGTGTAGTCCTGGTCAAATTGACCCTTGTCCTTTGAGAGGGTAGACTCCTCTCTTGGACGTACTGTTGTGGGGGATATGGATCCCTCCTCAACTCCATCAGCGGCATTGTCTCCTGGATCTGCGGGAAGATCACCGGAGGCAGCAGTACCATCGGATGAGTCATCACTCGGCTCGTAATCGAAACCGGCATCCATGTCGACGTCTGCGTAATCTGCCAAGTCGAACCAGTTCTCCTCGTTCCATTCTCCTGCCATGAGTGCATGAGATTTGGAAAACAGAGAGTATGTTGACAAGAGATTACCGGAAGATCCCCACGGTCGGCGCCAACTGTCGGTGTTTTAGAACCGAACTTACGTAAAGATTGTTTGATTCGGGGGGTCTCCTAGAATGAAATCACGCAGAGAGATTGACACGGGGATTTTTATACAGGTTCAGGCCTTCTCCGGAGAGAATAATAACCCTACTCCTGTGTGTGTATGGTATTGAGTGTATTCTGAACAATCAGGGGAAAAACTCAGACTATTACAGATGATAGTGCTTGTATTTCTCTTGGCCTGATTCGATCGCCCCCTTCCTTCTCTGATTGTCGCCTTTATATAGTCCGTGAAGGAGTGGCCGTTTCTCCGGGTGAAGTGGCGCCTCATCACATCCTGTAACGGGCGCATGTTGGCAGTAATCACCGGTGTATTAACTTCTCCACGCCGCCTGACAGCTATATATCAGAGATAATGGAGCATTACGTGCTATTACTTCGCAGAATAACAGCGTATGATGATTGTTTGAATTCCTTAATCAATTGGACCCACTCGTCTGTAGGTTTAATTGACCATAAGGTGGTCGTGGTTGACCTGGTCGTAGAAGAACTTACGACCATAAGGTAGTCGTAGCAAGACTTACGACTATGTGGTAGTCGTAGCATGAATTACGACTACGGGGGTGGTCGTAGAATAACTTACAACCACCTAGTAGGCTCCTCCCTTATAAAATTAAGGGGTATACTCAGGGACCATATGACGTCATATTTACTTATAATAAGAATTATAGATAAAAGATAAAATGAGGATTATTAGATCCTCGTCAGATCTCAAGGTTGCAAATCTTATCGTACTCTTGTGTACCAAGCCTATCATATAGGAGATTCTTAGCCTTATGGTTGTTCGCTAAGAGGGCAGTTGAAGCCGGCGAAGCAACCTCGGGCAAAACGAGCAGAGCTCGAACAACCTCCCATATAGCTTGTCATTCGCTCTGAAGGAAGACTCACATGCGATTCTTCCAATAGGCATAGTCGAGTCCATCGAAGATATGCGGCTTGGTCGAGTACTTATCTATCACCAAGTTCAGTGACCAGTTAAGATCAAGATTGAACTAACCGGGGTCTGATACCACTTGTTGGACCAAAAAGACGACTAGAGGGGGAGGGGGTGAATAGGAGCACGATCACTTTTTCTCCTAGATCAGATTCAACACGTTTTCACTCCAATAGCTATGAAAGCTATGAAGATCAAAGTACAAGCACAGCGGAAGACTTGTATTGAATCCAATCGAGACCCCGAAGCAAAACAACCAAAAATACCAAATACTCAATTCACAATGAGTTGAGCGGTCAGACCTCTCAAATTTAGCGGTCGACCGCTCCATCAAGCGATCGACCTCTCAAATGGGCGGTCTGACCTCCAGCCTGATGAACAGTGAAATCAGCCCGAACTTCCAAAACATAAAAAGGTCTAACTTTTGATTCGGGACTCCAAACCTTACCAAACTTGAGACATACCTTCTCTAGGATGTCAGGAACCTATTCCAATCAACGATCGTGAAGATCATTGTCAAAGTTCTGACCTTTTTCCATTTGAGTGAAGGTTGCTCTAAAACCGAGCCAAAACGAAAACATGATCTAAAAGCTTGCTCGTGGGTGAATGATGATCAAGATGATCCTAGATGTAATCCCACATGTCACAGCAAGCCAGAATAGGGGTAGAAACCAAAAAAAAATGAAGGAATCAAAGAAAGCATCAAAATCGCAAAATAGAGAGCAAGAACACAAAGAGACTCATCTTGATAAAACTTTCCTTGGATTGATTTGATATGATGTGGTTTACAGTCACTCCATCCAGGAGGATAAAGACTCAACACATGAGCACAAAATCAAATCCAACTCTCTAGAACACCTTCCACTTTCCTCTCTAAGCCCTAAAAACAAACTAGGGTTTCACTTAGCCAAAGGGTTGAGGGGTGCTGACCAGCACCCTCTCCTATTTATAGTGGAGGCTAAACCTTCTAGAAGAGTATTCCTATTGAGCACCCGTTAAGCCCACACACAAACGGGTTTAACTCACGCACGCATTTTAAAACGCCGTCTTCATCTCCTCTTGACCTAATCCGCTTCTCCTTGCGCTTTCTTGCGCCGCGGGTTGGCAAAAGGTCACCAAGGCGGTATTTAGGTGAAATTACCAAAATACCCTTTCACAATCTTTTTCCAAAAACCGAGTCCAATCTGCGTGACGCACCTCCATGCTTCGCCACGTGTAGGTTGAACAACGACTCTCATCATGTCGGTAAGTCTCTCCCATCCGGCTCCCACCGAAACCACCATGGCACTTGCACCGACCCCCGCGCCACTTGATCCAACCCGTCGCACCGAACTGCCCGTTCGGTCATCCTTGTCCAATTTGTGCCATGGTTGAATCCATTGACCTCACCCGGCATCCTCGATCGTTCTGGACCTCAGCTCTCCAAGCCTAGTCCCGATCATCCTCACCGTTGTCCGTTGTTGACCTCCAAGCAAGCTGCACAACAATAGACAAAGAAATCGATTCCGGGAAAAAGTTCTTCGCAACTTGACCCACGTTAGTTAAAACATGCATCATGCAACACATATGCACTGAAACCCATGAATATGACCTAACCAAACAATCATCGCCGCCGAGTTGGCCGATGAACAAGTGAAAATCGGTCTGACTGCCACCCTTGGCCGGTCTGACCGCCACCTGTTGGCCAGTCTGACCGCTCAACTGAGACTTAGCCAAAATTCCTCCCTGGAAATCCGAAACCTACTGGAATTTTCAAACCAATAGAATTTTTGCCTGGAAGCACCAAAAATTATGAGACCAAGTGTAGTAGAATCTCCTCTCTTGCCTACACCCTCTATTTTTGGCCCAGCTCCAAAACTCAGAATCACTTCATGGCCGGTCTGACCGATTTCCAAAAGCCGGTCGACCGCCACCTTGGCCGGTTAGACCGCCACTTGCCTGACAGCAATTTGAACTTCGCCGAAAACGCGTGATTCGATAAACCTTCACCGCCATTGCCAATTGTATCATCATCCTAAGATCGTGAGAATATCCCCATGATATCCACAGGTTGGTTAATTGGTTGAACCTCCAGGTTCTATGATCCTTAGCAATTCATAATGCATGCTATTATGTCAGTCAATTGGGCTTATTGTTGAACTTGTTAAACTGTGATCATTTATACTGTCAGTAGATCAAGTTGAAATTGTTCCTTCCCTACATATCCCAACTATTTATTAATTGGTGCGTATACCATACACATAGAGAATCTTGTGATAATATGTTCATGTGTGTTAGAATTTCTATTTCTTGTGAAGATATTGTCCGCTCATTCTCCGTCATCGTCGCCTCAGGCGTCTGATATGCCGTCCTCTGGAAAATCCAAGCGTGATAGAAGAGGAATATCGAAAAGGCCCGAGGGCCGATTTACCATCACAGATGTCGATGCGTCTGGGACCTTTCTCAATCCTCACTGAGCAGCGTTCGCATTCCGAAGAACGATCAGAATAGTTGCACGAGATTGGGTCAAGATCACCTATGATTCGTGGAAGGAGTTGACCGAAGCTCAGAAAGGTGCACTGGTGACGGAAATTTTCTAATCGTTCGAGATCCCAGAAGAACACCAAGCCTCTGTGCGACGACACATGTTGCTAGCAGCGTGTAAAGCATCGAAGAACTTCGAGAGCACACTTATCAAGCAATACATGGAGAATGATCTAACGCCCTTCCAGAAGTATCCGTTCGTACAACCGTACTGGTAAGACTTTGTGGCAAGAAGATGACAGATGATTTTAGGAATGAAAGTGCGGCACACAGGGCCCTCCAGGCAAAAAAAACACGCACCCCCAAAGACTCGGCACCGCTGGGTATACCGGAAAAATCCCGCAATGAAGGAAGGAGGATGAGTAGGCAATCTTGTGGGAGGCCTCCCCGCCATTTGCTAGGATCCCTGATGAGCGCGCCCAAAAGTGGATAAGAGTGAGGTCGTCTACCGTGTCTTCGGGGGCCATCTCCTTTCCAAACCCCGCAGACAAGGAAGTGTCCTAACACTTGGTAAGATATCGAACTACCTAGTTTGTAATTACTCCATAACTTCATAGGAAGTAAAATAATATGTCGGGCTCTTGCAGGATGCGCTGAGTGCAGAATCTTCCCTAGGCTCATTTCAGGCAATCAGGGAGAGAGATACACTCTCCGTGTTCCTGGGAAACAAGGAGCACCCGGGTTACACGAGAGGCCTTGGTCTTTATGTTCCATGAAAACATGGATTCTTAGATGACTTCGAAACGTATCGGAGTAGGAAGAGAGCCAAAGCCGAGTGCGATGCATGGCTACGAGAGGAGATGCGTGAATCCCTCGGAGAGGAGATCACTGATGCCGTCAGAGATGAGATGCGGCGGCAGATAGAGAGCATTGAGAAAAGGCTTAGGGGAAATTAGTTGCAAGCCCCCGCCGCTACTGTGCTAGCCACCCCCCAACTGTCAGAGTACCCGTGCATCCAACCCTACCTCAGAAAGCGACAATATATTTCCTGTCGATGACATCCTGGTAATAATTATTATATCTGGAATGCTCGGTCCATTGATAGGCTTGTTGGGATAGCTAATTTTGTATCGTTATGTAGGTGGCTACGAAGTGCAAGCTCCAAGTGAGATGTGCCTTCGTTGCCCTAGACGCTGCTTAGGGCCAAGCGTATCCATCCGGTGCTAGGGCCTTGGTGCATGGTATAAATCTAGCGCCGGATTTTGCAAAAGTGAATGTAGACGGTGTTCATGCCAATTTTGGGGTCGTCCCGCTGCAGATGCCCCCAAACGACGAGGTTGTGACTGTATTGCAAGCCATTGGAACATTCATCTAGTGGCCCAAGAGGGACATCTACCTGGAGCTACCTGCATCGATGTCAACTTCACGGGAAAGTCCTACAACGGTGTCAAGTCTACGGGAGCTACCTGCACCAGAGTTACCTGCACCAGAGCTACCTGCACCAGAGTTACCTGCACCGATGCAGTAAGAGCCCGGTGCATCAGATGCATCTACACCTTGTGCCCGATCGTCTCCCGTGAAGTAGACCTCTAAAAAGCGAGGTGGCAAGGGCAAATTGAAGAAGCCGATGATATCCCCTCCTTGCCGTTGGCCCAGAAATTCGTGCTACGCAAGCCGTTGGTCGTCCCGGTAGAGATTGCATGCATGGTACATGGAACAGACCAAGTGTCAACGTCAAGTTCAGGCCGCATCATCTTCACCACGAGGTTCAAGACTGTGTCTTCACAGCTACCTTCGAGGACTTGTTCTTACTCTTCAACCTCGACGCCCTTGATGCCTCACTCATGCGATGCTGGATACTGTAAGTGTGTACAATCACGGTCTACGTTCGTGTAATACAGATAAATGTTATATATAACTCCTTGCTTTTGTGTGTGTGTGTGTAGACACACAAACACACACACATGATTTCTGAAACCGAATCAAGGAAAACACCAGTAGGTTTCCTCGACCCACACTTGGTCTCCATGCAAAGCATCCAGGAGGATTCATCCTTCCTCGAGGCTTACATGATGATTTCATTGCTAGCTCACCACAACAAGAAATTCATACTTTTGCCCTACAACCAGGGGTAAGTGCTGCACTAGTGACTATACTTGTTGATTTGTACTTTATAAGCAACACGAACTTAGGTTTAATGACCATGGCGACATACCTATATAGGTTCCACTGAATTCTAATTGTAATTATACCAAAATGGAACAATGTAATATACCTTGAATCCCTAAAGAGGGCTGAACACGACTTCACAGTTGTCCGACAATTAATCAACAAATAAACACATTTCTTCCATAGATAACTCTATTGTAGTCTTTCTTTCCTTTGCAATGACTAAAGCTAACTTTTTAAAATCATGTAGGTCGTTCACCGTGTACTTTTTGCTACTGGAGGGAGATCCAAGGGAGGGTTCCTACGACACGATCTAAATTTCCTGGTATTCACTAGTACACATTAATCATATATAACACTTCATAGCAATGCCTCTCGAACTAACCAATTCTATTTTTGCAGTGCCACCAGCAACCGCCGGGCAACACCTGTGGATACTATGTTTGCCACAACATGCTACTACTCGGTTTCGTGATGACCAATGATCCTCAGGTTTGTCAATCTTGCAATAATTATTTCATACTTATCAATTTATATATATGCATGATTTTAATCTTCCTAGCGGCAGGTTGCGACCATCGCTACAACTGCATTGGAACAGGCCGAGCTCGAACGCATTCGAGGACAGTTTGCGTCCTTCTTGTTGCGTGAGGTCATAAACCCAAAAGGGGAGTTCCACAATGTAGATTGAACTTGATGGGATAAAATTGAATTTAATGGTACATGTGTATATTTGTTCATGAATGGTTAATTTTAGTTCATTTGAGTTAATTGATATGTGAAATGGATGTGCTTGTTTTTGAAATAAATGTGAATTGGATGTGTACATGTACTTGTTGTGTTTCTGCTTGTTTCAGAAGGCATGGCTAGCATTTCTTGAGGCTAAGTCATAAAAAGAAATAGATTTAGCAATACAAAAGAATATCACAAACGGTTCTTTAGGAAAAACCGTCTGTGATACATAAGCTATCACAGGCGGTTTCATCTACAAACCGTCTGTGATACATCACAGACGATTCTGAGTTAATAACCGTCTGTGATAATCTGCATCACAGATGGTTTGAAAACCGTTTGTGATGACCTCATAACATTACTGACCTATAAGCTCAGACGGCTCACAAAACCGTCTGTGATGACTTTTTCTGCAGTAGTGAACTTTCATTAACTACTAACAAATTTGATACAACAACCCACACTCTTCTTGCGCCTACCTATCTTACTACTATGACCTTCTCATATGACCATCCCTAGCACCCTCTCATACTCATGGGTGGTTGGTTCATTCATGGCACACACTAAGGAGTGGGCATGTCACCCCTATTTATAGCCTACTCTAACCATTGGGTGCAAGACAAGTGTCATGATCCTAGCCATCTATCATGCAAATATCTTGACTCTAGAAACATCCCTACAAACATCTAACTCTAGATAATTCTTTACTTTGCCATGAAGGATTAGTTCTAGCATCTTCCATGGCAAATATCTACATCTTGTAATTTCCTAACTATTCTAAAACTTTATCAGAAAAATGCATTGCCCCGTTTCTAATAATATTAAGATTCTACCCAGTTAAGATCGTACCTAGGATCAAATCGGTCCAATCAATATAGGGTCAGTCAATATAGGAGGATCGATCCTATGGCTAGAATAGAGATATATATTTAGTTTCATTATATACCGATCCTTGATAGCGCCACCTGATTTATCTTCCCGCTGTCTGTCCCGCTTAAGTGGCCAAGCCTGCGCGCGGCTTGTTTGTTTGCCTCTTTTTTTCTGGGCCATCCCAGTTGTTTGCCTCTTGAGAATTGAGATTATCTCGGTACGAGCTCCCATAATCCCATGGTGTGCTAGTTACTGTGTCTCGTTTCATATTGTTCTTGCTGAATTGAGGCCGATAGATGTACATATATATACCTGCTGGAACCAAAGCGCGGTTTAGTCCAAAGCGTCGGTGCCTGTCACTCACTGCGCACGTACATGCATTGCACCGGTTAGTCCGCTCCAAAGTTTCACTCCTTCCAGCGATATAGGGTGTGTTTGGATTCAGTCCTGATGAGTAGCATACCTGGCCAGGAGAGAGCCGGTTGGCTGCCCGGGATTTGCTTAGTTGAAGACCAAGCGAGGGCATCCAACCAGGCGCAGAAAACAAACAACTGAGCCAGGCAGCTATTTCTTCTCTCTCTCTTTAGTGCTTTCTCTCTCATTTCTATCTCTAGGTACAGACTTCCAACCAAACAACTAATCTTCAGGTTTACCTGATCAGACAAAAATTATCTACTTTCCAGACTACCTTCAGACATCACTTTTTTTTAGACATAAAATCGAGATCATCACCCAAACAAGCCCATACTCCCGGTGCGTGTGCCTGGCACCGGTAATGGGGCTGGCACGGTCGAAGGCTTGGTGCCCAACATTACACGGGCGCGCGCGGGGCAGGACGGACGAGCGGACGACTGAGCAGGCAGCTCGAGCTCCTGAGGCCGCGGCCCGCGCGCGGGTGCAGACCGGCATGAGCAAAACTCCCAAGGCCGGGGCTCCCAAGGCCGGGGCCGCCGGACGACAAAATCGGCCGTAGAACCTGGGGAAAATGGCCCGTCCGTCCTGGCCAGGCGACAAGCGTACGTTGCCGGGCCGCAAGACGCTCAGATTGCCAACATGAACCTGCTGTGCCATGTCTAGCTTGGTATGTACTACGTGCGTAGTCCTGGCTATATGTACAACGTACTATGTACAGTCGGTATGCACAGCAGCTAGCACAGGTATATGCAATTATTACTACAGTACTAGCGATCAGTCCAAGCAAGCTACAGGATTTATATAAGCCTGCACCTGCACCTGCACTGGCACCGCATAGAGGGATTTTGGTTGGACTTGGCTTGATCTGACTCTGACGTACGCAAGAATCAGCATGAAGTACCTGACGAAAGGGGTTGCTTGCCTGACACTTGTCCCGGAAGCTAGCTTTCCGTTGAACTGTCAAACCGTGGTGTATGTCGACCTTTTTCTGTTCAACTTTTTCAGTAGTTACCATGTTCCTTATCTGAATCCAGTAACAACATCCAAAAAAAATCGAACTGCACCTGGTCACTAATTCAAGAATCAACACCTTATACGTACTTCTCGCGCCTCTCGGCTAGTTTTCCACACCGATAAATTAATTAAGAAGCAAGTAGTGTTGAAGCTAGGAATAAACATGTCATGCATGCATGAAACGTATTACGTACTAGTACTAAAAGAGAGACTAAGTACATAGAGGATAGAGCTAGCTAGGGCGCGAAGCCACTCTTCTTGCTCTGCTGCTGCTGCTGCTGCTGCTATATTACTCACTCACTGATCGAACTCTCAAAAGAAACCGCGAACTATCATCGATCATAAGCAAACTAATTAGGCAATGCCGGTGCAATGCGCCACATTGTTTCAGTGAGACAGGAAGCTGAAGGGCGGGTACGCGTCCGAGCCCTGCGACGACGCGACCATGTCCCCGGAGTGGCCGCCGCTCGCCGGGAACCCGCACGCGCCGAGCTGGTCGGCGTCGCCGCCGCCCCAGAACCCGGCGACCATCTGCGACAGGTCGTCCACGTCCTCTCGGAGCCCCATCCCGTAGGCGTCGGCGTCGGAGACGGAGTACCGCCGCATCTCCTGATCAGCCGCGCCGCCGCCCCTCGGCCGGAGGCAGCTCTCCGGCACCACGCTGCTCAGGTACCCGGAGTTGTCGTCGGCGCTGGAGAACAGGTAGTCGTGGCCGTTCCTATCCAACGCGTTGGTGTGATCAGCAGCCACCGGCATCGAGCACTCGCCCGCGGCGGAGGCGCCGGCAGCCGGAGCCTGGCAATGGTGGTACGAGCCAATGTGTGTCGCGCTCGCGCCCATGTGCTGGCCGTGGCCGTACTGCATGGACGGCGCGTGCACGTAGGGCTGCGCATGGAACGGCGCGAGGAACGGCGGGTAGTTGTACGCGGTGTGCGTGTACACGAAGTTGGTGCGCGCCTGCGCACCCTTCATGGACAGCGCGGCGCGGTCGTAGGCCAGCGCGGCCTCCTGCGCCGTGTCGAACGTGCCGAGCCAATGCCGTTCCTTGGTCGTCGGGTCGCGTATCTCGGCCGCGTACCGTCCCCACGGTCGGCGCCGCACACCGAGGAACCGCCCGGGCTCCTGCGCGCGCCGCCTGCCCCGCCCCGCTGGCCGCTCGGTTGGTGACGACGGCGGGGACGGCTGCGGCTGCCCCGTCGGCTTCGGCTGCTCGGAGAACGCCATGAGGGTCTGGCTGCTGCTGCTGCTGCGAGTGTTCATAGCAGAAGTGAGCTAGGCTTATGCTGGTTGGTTGTTAGCTAGCTTGAGGTGTTAGCTTGTGTGTAGTAGTGCTCACAAGGAAGGGAGGGGTGGTATTTAAATGGGGCTTGGAGGTGTCTTTTAGGAGGGAAAGGAGGATACTGTGGATGAGATGGCAAGGGTGACATGCATGCACTGCACTTGTTTAATTCTAGGAGGAAAAGGAGGGAGTGGAAAGTTGGCTTCCTTGTATGCATCTTGTTTTCCCAGTGTCTTTGGATTTGTGCGCCCTAACCTTAGGACCAATAGAAGCGAATGTTGTGTTAGATATGAAGGGATATGGGTAGGCTATTCAAAAATTTTACCACGTAAACTAAGAAATCATGCAAGCAAGAGATCATAGATCATTATCACTAGACGTGCAATACAGCGGAAGAAGAGTTGGAGTAGCCTGATCCAATGTCGAGTGCGTCGATGAAGTTGTCGTAGTCAATCGTCCAACGTTCTCAGCACCGATCGTCTCCTCCAACAACCTATGACGTTCCTGGTGTAAGTCGTGGATCATCCTCAATCGGCGCAGCAGCAACCACAGCAACGCCTCTACGGTATCCACACGTCCAGGGGTGGAATGTCGTACGCCAGTGTGTTAGCACCAACGCGCATGGTAAGGCCTTCGAAAAGATGGCGGCTAGAGTTTAAGTGGAGTAATTCATGTATGTCCCAACGGCCTCATGCATCCTCTTATAAAGAGCCCATAACGGATCCTATCTAAACTCGTTTGTTACAACCCGTTAAGTGTGTGACCCTATAGATTCATGCGTAATCAGTTGTGATTCGGAAACACCTTTTCGACCACGAGTCATCGTTAGCGGTTCCTAGCAGGATATAACGATTCTCGAATACACATAAATATTATATCGGATGAACCTTATGCAATATGATTGACGATCAGGTCCTTATCACTTACAATCAGCTCGTATCTCCATACGACCAGTTCATATTTAGTTACGGTCAGTTCGTAACTCCTTACGACCAGTTAGTGATCATGTCCGACCAGTTTACAACCAGTCCGTATCTACATACGACCAGTTCTTATCTGGTCGGACTGAACGACCTGCTTGCGTATTCTCCATTTGCCCAACGATATCTGGTTGAACTCCAGGTGAGTTATTTTGTCATCCATGGATTGTTCAATACTTTCTTGATCAAGTGACGGATAACTTCATGTGGTCGACTCTTCGACCACTAGTGGCACGGCCATACACTTTCTTTATCCGACCACATCGAGGGGCCTAGAGATATCCCTCCTGTTATGTTAGGAGGGACAAATCCCATATCCGATCAGTCACATCTTTTCGCATGTTTTATAGCATACTCGAAAGCTACTTTTATAACTACTCAGTTACGAAGTAGCATTTGGCAACCCCTAAGTGTACTAATACACATGTAGGAAACCATGTTGATCTCAGGTCTAAGGATCATACATTATCATTGCTTGAGACCAACTGATGGCACATAAAATCATAACAATCTCAATAGTGTCTCAAGGTGGGTCAATCCAACACTATGTTCTCTAACATGTGTTCACATTATTGATTCGATATCCTCATATCCATAACCACTGAAACATGGTCATTAATCAATACGTGTGTTGGTCGATAAGTCACTAGTGTTCCGACCAGTGACATCCGACCAGGGATACATTTAGAATAACATTATACAAGTTAAAGAGCTTCACCAACAAGTCACATACTTGTTAATCTTTATAAATAATAACTCATCCAAGGAACATAATAACATTTATTTTATAACTCATAAATATATACGTGATACAATCATCTCTATGATTGCCTCTAGGGCATATCACCAACAAGATAAATGTGTGTGTTGCTAGGAAAGAATAGTTGGAATGTTCTCCCCTTAGTTTTCATACACTTCATTTATGACAATGCTACATGCATGCAAGTTGGTACCATCCTAGACATGACATGCATGCTTGTAGTCCAACCTCAGCCAGCATTTGCATTACACTGATCAAGGTAGTGACTAGTGACCAAGAAGCCCCTGCCAAGACAACTCCTTTTAATTTGGTCCTACATATATAACTAGTTGTGGTTATTGGTTGGGCATACTGTTGCCTGCATGCAGTGATGATTCTCTACTCAGTAGACAGTATTGCAAACTAATCAGATAATGAAAAGATGCCTGCCACTGATGAGAAAAGGAGGGAATCAAGAGAACATACGTACCTAGTCATCGATCCTTTTGAACAATTGTAATATATGTGCTCCGGAAAAGAAAAAAACTGTAATCTATGCTCTAAGATACTACTTCGATAGCTATTATGATACATGTCAAAACTCTACACAATAATGTCAAAATGCTACACAATAATGTGATTTTCTATACAGACCATATATATGGTATTGCTTCCACAGATGTGTATCCATGTGCTTGCTTGCGCAATACACCCAAGCTAAAAAAAGAACTTATGAAAGCCATTCGCCTCCTTGCATGTAAGAAACTTTCAAATTAATGGCGTGGTTAGCTTGCCCTCAAAACTAGATCAACAACAATGTGATCGAAATGTGTAGAAGGCACTCTTTCTCATGCCATTCCCTGTTAATCAATATTTTGATATATTTTCTTTGGTTCCATGCTTGCAACCTTGAGTGACTCTCACATGAGGTGAGGGTCCAGTGGGTCTCCCCTCTTTGACTCCTTTTCTAGTGAAGCTTGCTTTGCTTGCATGAACTAGCCAAATGCTTGGACAATGATCATTATCCCTCTCTCAATCCCATTGAATTTATGCTACTACTTTATTCATAATGGACATTCTATAGATTAGTGTGCATGTGCGTGCCGGTGTGAAGTTCAAATGAGAACAAATCGAAAGGAGTAATAGTTAATCAGGAAACAAGAGAACTATGGCCCTTTCATGTCTCTCTAGAGCCATTTTATAAAACCTAATCGATGCCTTTCTGGGGTCAAAAAGAAAGAGAGAGAGCGAATCCGGAAAGGAACGTCGAGGCTGGTAATGCATCCAATGCGGCATCATATCAGTCGCGACCGACTGTTAAGTGTGTGCCATGTGAGGTTGATGCAAAAGAACAGCTGAGGTGGATACTACTACTACTACTACTTTTTACCCACCTAATTTTTCCTCGAGGAATTAAACTTTGATATCTTGTATCGGACTTTTCAAACCAAAAACGTCGTTCAATTATGTTCTTTTTTTTCAAAAGGAAAAGGGAAGAAATTTTCAGGTCGATTAAGCATAATGCAAAGAAATGAATGATCCACTTAAAGCTGTGCTGTTTTTCTTCTCAGTTTGGAGCATATGGAAAAGGCTGTTCTTGGAGTGTGCAATGTCTTGACTTCCCTCCCTCGCTCGTGAGAACGATGGGAACTTGGATTCTTATGAAAAGCTGCATTTGGTGCAATTCTTGCATCTAAGGCCATAGCTTCTACAAATGCAGCTATACAAGAGGAGAGCTACATATCTAGAGTGCCATGAGATCTTATCTGATAACCTTGACTTCCCCTACCCCCTCTTGTGCGTGAATTTGGCATATGTTGGTTTGTGAAATGCAAGATGGGGTCAGGTCAAGCCCTAGCTAGACATCTGAAAAGGTGTGATGAGAAGGTGGTGGTGTTCAACCGGAGAGGGGAGAAAAAGGAGTTAGGAGCACAATCTAAGGGCAAGGAGGCTCCACATAATGGCCATGACAAGATGTACGTACTAGAAATGTAAGTTAGTTAATTTGCCAAAACCAAAACTACTAATTACGGTGGAACGAGCACAGCACACAAGACGCATGTGTTCTTGTCCATTTCATAGGGTCACCCGGGTTTTTGGGGTGGCCTTTACAACACTTTGACTTTAGACCTCCTCAGAGAACTAACAAGTGTTGTGCAAAAGGCACCCCAAAAAATATTGGGAGAGAGAGAGAGAGAGACAGGAACTGTAGAAGTATGCCAGACAAGTTCACAAAACATAATTAAGAAAATGTAGAAAAAGATCACTTGGGGCATGCGCATTTGTCTCACCAAGTTGTCGTGGTTTTGTAACATCCTAAACTATAGTTTGTATTTCAAATGTATAAAAGTATGATATTTTTAAAACTTTTGATGTATCTCATGAGCATGCATATGTATTTCTTAAGCTTGTGCATAATTTTAAACTTTTGATGTTTGTAATAAAGTTTGCTTCGAAAAAATATTGAAACTTTTAACTTGAATTCAAGTTTCTATTTGATTCTAGAAACATATGTGTATAAAAGTTTTTGGAAATAAATTTTTAAATACTAGATTATTTATCATGGATTAATATAATTTTTCACAAATTTTAGAAGTCAATTTGACCTCACCAAAATCCAAACTAAATTAGTAATCTGAGTTTTGAAAAGGAATTTATTTCAGACAAATGGAGTATGATCAGTGTCCAAAATAAATTTTCCTAAGTTCTAATTGAATCTCATAGTACTCACAAAAAAATTTCAAAATTTTTAGAATTTATTTGCTATTTTTAACCGCTCGGTCAAAGTTGTAGTATTTCGGTCAAAATTAGAAATCAAAATTCAAACCCTAACTCGACCCGACCGAACCCAACCCTGTTCTGATCGGACCCTAGCAACTTGGCTCAACCGCGCCATCTAACCAGACCTGAGTCCGACTCCGACCGGAACCGACTGCCACTCGATTTGGCTCAACCCGCTCGGTCGCACCGCTTCGTCGCTGCCGCTGACGGGCGGGCCCCATATGTCAGAGCTATCGTCTTCCTCGCCACTTAAGCCGAGCGACGCTGGCGTCCGTGCATGCTCGCCATGATGACCTCACGTGCCACCTCCTGCTTCCACGACTGATCTCGAAGCGTCGCCTGGACTTTATCTACTCCCCAAGCCAATCTTCTTTCTTCCTCTCGCACTTTCTCGCCCGCTACGACCTCTTCTTCTCTGAGCACGGTCAACCATCGCCGCTTCAATTTCGGCCGCCACCACCCTCCACAGACGTCAAGATCATGGGCGTCGTGCTCCTAGGGCAAGGCGATCCTGGTGCGCACCTTCCCGAGCTTCCTCAACCACCGTAGCGGCTTCTTCGCGTGAGCCACCCGTTCGGCTCCGCCCACCGCGAGCTCAACTCTGGCAGCTATTGGACTCCGCGTCACCGTCAACAGGTTCACGAGGATCTTGTGCACCCATACGTGTCGGTCCCAAGCCCAGAGTGTCACCCCTTCGCAAGATCCCTTTTCCTCGCTGCCGCGCTCGCGCTCGGTAAAGCTTCGACGAGCCGCCGGCAGGGTTAGGGTAAACCTGGTCTTTAGTTTTAATCATCATTTTTTATGTGCGTTTGACATGTAGGTCCCACTTGTTTAAACACGATTAGAAATCTAATTAAAAACACATTTACACCTCTGAGTCGTTAACATGTGGGCCCTCACGGCCGGTTAAGTGATTGTGCAAATTTGTGAAGTACGTTTTCTCTGAAGAAAAACGTATTTCTTGCATGCTTAGATTAAGTTTACGTTTTGGGTAAACCGAAGACGTATTCATCGAATACGCCTTCGACGTCGCGATCAACCGAGGCTGGGTCAAAGTTGACCTGGTCAGCCTCACTACGGGTCCCACTGGTCAGTGACCATGGGCTAGTTGAACGCGTGTGTAAAAACTATTAAATGCTTTTAGAAATTCCGAAATGAATTACTTTTGCACTGAAAATTCAAATAACTTGGAAAATTCATAACTAATTCAAATTAGCTCCAAATTGAATGAAACAAATTTTGTTGGTTTTCATTTTTTTAGTGTACTATTAAGTGTAATAGATTTTAAGTATGCTTCTGTCCCAGAAAAATTTGGAATTGAATTAATGTCTAAAAGGAATTGTTTTTACACTAGAAAAATGGTTTAAACTTCAAATATTCATAAGTAATTCATCTTAACTCCAAATTGAGTGAAATTAATATTTTTAATTTTAATTTTTAATGTAATTTAACTTGGCATGAGTTTGAATTATGATTCTGTTTCAGAAAATTTTTGTAATTAATTTATTTGTACAATTATGCCTTTGACTTGTTAAATTCTTAGAAAATCCAAATAAACTCCTTTTAAACTAAAACTTTCACCTAAATTCTTATAAAATCATACTCTACCTTCTGTGTATGCATGTTAGATGAAATTGAATTTTGGTTATTCCTGATGTTATTCGTTCTTTTGCTCGATCGATAGATTTCGACGAATCGGGTATTTACGAGAGTGATCCGCAGCAGCAAGAAGACTGTCTCCAGCAAGGCAAGCAGTTCCTCCTTTGATGCACATTGATCCTATTATGTTTGCATGCAAATATTTTAATTTCAACTGTATGTATGCATGCTATGTTGACGAGTAATTTCTCAATTCGTGATAGTTTACCTGAATAGTTACATGAACTGTAGGTAAACATCCATCCTTTACCACTGAGTCTAGTTTATATTCGCTGTAATTTAGAGCTCGGTGGATGGGCTCTAGTCACTTATATTTAGTATGCGAGTTATTGCTGCTTAGCCATGCTTAGAACGGTAGTATAGGGATCATCATTTCAGCGATGGTAATTATATCAACACTTTAAATACTTGAGTCAGGGTACTCATATAGGTATTGTATTTGGAAAAACTAAAACTAAAAACAAAAAGATTTAGACTTGGGCACATGGTTGATAGGTGTGGTTATCGGGTGTGTGGTTGCTGCCCGAGTCAACAAGGACCGAACATCTTGTCCCACTGAACCAAGCATTCTACGTGCATCCACATGAGGGTCATATGGGTCCCCTCTTGACTTAGTACTTTGGTGTATGTTAGCACCGAATTGCAGGTGGTGGTTGTGTGTTGTGTATAAAAAGGAATGTGTTGTTGTTGTTGGGTGTACGGGAGTGGGTTCTTGGCTAGTTTCTCCACACCGAGGGGCATTGTAGTTGTCCAAGGCTTTACCCCGAGGGGTAGTTGACTGAGGCTTTACAATGACTCCGACATAACATATGGGTTTCTATCCATATGGGCAGCTCATAGTTAATACATAAATTTGGAAACGTCTCATAATACTTAGCCTTGCTGGCATACCTAAGGAAGTGTGCTCTATAGCTTGGCAAAAAGGTGGTCTGACATGTGGGTAATGTTATACACCCCTGCAGGGTTTTAAACTATTTGAATAGCCACGTCCTTGGTTATGGACATGCTTAGGGAGGTCTTTCAAGAGTTAGACTATAACATTTCGATAAAACTTGATATCGGGTGGTGCGAATGGGTAATTCGTGCTATTGTTGTGGTGACTATTGGGAAGTCGCCTCTAGGATATTAATTATGTTTATAATTGTTGTCTCACTGTTATTTGATCAATTAAAAACTATTTGATAAATTTCCTTTCAATCTATTACACTATTGCAAATGAAATATCGCTTTATGCTAAAAATGAGCTCTATGGCCATCTCTATTGATTCAAGCTTGCATGTAGCTATGTATAGGTTTGTTAATCATAAGTCTTACGAGTACAATTTTGTACTTAACTGCACTGTCTACTTGCTACAGAGGAGGTTTACCCTCAAGGGGTTAACGAGTGTGAGACCGACTTCACTCCCAACGACTAGCTAGGCATTTCCGTACGGTTGCCTTGTGGGTGAGGGCAGCCGGTTGGCTTTTGTTACTGCCATCTTATGGCTTGTGTTTTCCGCAGCAGACTTAATCTTTTGGTGTTATATTAGGCCGGTCGGCGCTTTTGTATGAAGTCTAGATGTATGTTGTATATGTTGTAAATTATGAAGATTTCGACAATGTAATAACTTGTGTATGGAGTTGATGCTTATTTTTATAGGGTGTATGTTAACTGCTATTCTGGGAAGTACATAATATACCGAGGGCGGGGAAATTTGATTTGTGATGCTAGGACCAACGGAAAGGTTAAGCATTACAAATTAAATCGTCAGGTGGCTATCACAGGTTTGAATAAAGGGAAGAGACATAATTCAATAGTGAAAAGTACACTGACAAAACAAAGCTCCCAACACTTACTTTAATCATTTGAAATTTGGAGAACCGAGCTAGCTCGGTTGGGAAAGAGTGGGCGTCGTCCCCTCCCTTGCCCAGGTTCGAATCCTCGGATTCACCCGGGTGCCCACTCCCCTCTTTAAGGTAGCCAGAGCTTCTGACCATGAAAAAAAATCATTTGAAATTTGAAATATGTTTTTAGTTTGTAGGTTTTTCATTGTACACTAGTTCCAAAAAATTCAATATTGGATTTTTCGTGAACACCATTTCAGTTACAACATCTGTTCCTTTTCTTTCATACAAAGCATTGGTAGCCTTCACAATTTTAGTGCTTACTTTCTAGACAGTAATTGGAAACAGAAGCTGGTTAGTACTATAACATGAGAGGGGTGTTGCTTCTGAATGTGCAAAGGAGCGCCTAGGGGAGATAGCGTCTCCTCGACCTCCGCAGGTACTGCTGATGAAGAAGTCGCAGCAGGAGCCTCAATTGGAGGTAAAGCAGTCGTAGCAGGTTCTAGAACTTGGGCAACTTGCACAGGAACATCAGCAACAGGTGAAGGAGCAGTATCAAGTTCATCATCATCTTCTTCAACAAAAATGCTCTCTATCACATGTAAGTCACCTAAAACATCGGATCTAGCTCCAGAGCTAGTCTCATCAAAAGTGGCATTGCATGTCTCCTGGACAAGGTTAATTTCAACATTAAAAACCCAAAAACCCCTCGAATGAGCAGGATAACCCAGAAATAAACCATCACAAGTCTTTGATTCAAATTTATCTAGATTTCATGTTTTCAAAATGAAACACTTCGATCCAAAGACTCGAAAATGCGAAACAAAGGGTTTTCTCCCAAATCGAAGCTCATAAGAAGTCTTGTCCAAAGACAGTCTCAAAAAGACACGGTTTGAAATATGGCAAGCTGTAGCAATAGCTTCGGCCCAAAACCTCCTAGGTGTGCTATACTCATCTAGCATCGTCCTAGCCATCTCGATTAAGGTTCTGTTATTCCTTTCCACAACGCCATTTTGTTGAGGGACGTGTGGAGAAGAGAACCAATGCTCAATACCGCGCTCAGCACAAAAAGAGGCAAAAGAAGCATTCTTGAACTCCGTGCCATTGTCACTGCGGATCGCTCTCAAGGCACCAGGAAGTTTAGAAGCCAAACGAAGAACAAGATCATGATAATGATCAAAAGCCTCATCCTTCGAAGCAAGAAAGAACACCCAAGAGTATCTCGAAAAATCATCGACTATGACAAGAATGTACCATTTGCCACCGGCTGACCGAACCCTAGCAGGACCAACAGTATCCATATGAAGCAACTGTCCTGGTCCGTCAGTCATGACCATAGTCAATGAAGGGTGTGAGGTGGCAACTTGCTTGCCATGCCTACAAGACGCACATACAGCATCCTTGACAGCTTTGAGTTTAGGCAAACCTCTCATAAGATCAAGGCCGCTAACTCGCGTCAGATGATCAAAACCAATGTGCCCCAAATGTCGGTGTCAAAGCCAGATATCAGAAGAAGATGCAATTAAACATTTGAGAGATCCAGCAGAGATTCAGAAAAATCAGCTCCAAAGATTCTACCAACTCTAGAGATCCCAAAAACAAGCTCACCGGCAGAATCAAATACACGACAGACATTTTTCCTAAAACGAGTTTCATAGCTGAAGAATCTAGCCCGCCATTATATGTTAATGGAGTGTTTTGGTGATTAATGACAAATGCATTTGTGAGACTAACATGTTTATTGATATAGTTATTGTTTAGTCTAAATTGGATATAAAGGTGATAATCATGAAGGCATGTATGTGATTAATGACAAATCAAATTCATTGGATTAACAAAAGGAAAATCCAAACAGGTATGCATTTATAATGACAAATCCATTTATGAGACTAACTCTCTTATTGTTATATCTTATGATTAGTCTCGCTTGGGTATAAAGAACAAAAGAGGTATGCATTCTACTTTGTATTCTTATACCCCGTTGCATTCCTTGGATCCAAAATATAGGTTGAACTTCACCAAAAGAATTAACGTAAATATGTGCATATGTTCTTACTACATATTCATGTATGCACATGTATAGGGGAGTTCATTCTATATTTTGAGGTTTCATTTGTATTGATCCATATTCTGTTTCCACATATACTTGGGATCTTTACCTGAAACATATCCCGTGAATATACTTAACTTGCATAGTTAATATATTCATATGAGTATATAAGACTTGTGTAGTCTAAGTATACTTATATGTGAGTATAACATAACTTGTGTAGTTCATGTGCACTCACATATTCTCGAATATATTTAACTTGTGTAGTTAATATATTTATGTGAATATATGAGACTTGTATGCTCATATATCCTTTGAGTATATACAACTTGCATAGTGCCTATATACTCATACCAATCTACATTCAATTACTTGCAATTGAAGTGATTATTATCAATTACCAAAGAGGGAAAGATTATGGTATCTTGTCCCACCATTATGAGTTAATGGTATGGCGTGGTAATTAATGATAGTCATATTATAGAACTAACACTTTCCATGAGTTGGATGAACATGTTGAGTTCTATAGTTGGAGACTCTAAAGGATGCATCATGTGTGGATGCACATCAAGTTCAAGATAAAGGAAATCATCGTGTGTCGATGATGTTCATAAAGAGGAGATGATCATGAGTTGATCATCAAGTCAAATGAAGACCCATCATGTGTTGATAGAAGTCAAGTAAAGGGTGCATCATTAGTTGATGCATATCAAGTCAAGAACCCGAGTTGAAGCAAGGATGTGCGTCATCAAGCTTCAAGTGGTTGCGCAAGGCAAAGGTATGACTAGCTAGGGCTAAGGATTTGTTCCTAGTCTTTTACCGGTCTCGGTGTTTGGTTGGAAGACCGGATTGCTAGTATAGGTTGCCGTACTATTAAGAGGGGTCCTTGACTAGTAGCTTGAGTTAGTCATGTGTTGATAGCTCATTGTGTTTTGCTCTAGCTCATCTTAACATGTTGCCAATATTTGCGAATGTGTTTTGCAAATAGTTGTGGCTCATGGATAACCCTTGTAGCATGTGACTTAGGTTTGCGAATGTGTTTTGCAAATGGTGTAAGTCCATGTACCTTATTCCTTGTAGTGTGATTCTATAGGTTGGCAAATGTGTTTTGCAACCTGTTGAGAATCTCACTTGAATCCTTGATTGCATCGCGCGTCAATTTGGCAAATGTGTTTTGCAAATTGAGTTGAAGCGGAATGCAATTTGAGGCATTGACTCTAAAAGTTGGCAAATGTGTTTTGCAACTTATTGAGAGTCTTGTCTTTAACCTTGTATGCATCTTACATCAAACTAGCAAAATGTGTTTTTGTTATTTGAGTTGATGTGAAATCTGTTTTGCTCTTGTTGGCTGCTGGCGGTCTGACCGCCAGTATCCGCGGTCTGACCGCCAGAGGGGGCGGTTTGACCGGCGCTGTTGACGCGGTCTGACCGGACCTCCGGGTCAGAGACCCGGTCAGCCTTTTCCAAAGAGGTCCCCTCTCTGGTCCTTAGCCTTTTTCTGTGAAGTTTTCTGGAGCGGTCAGACCGGCGTGTTTTGGGCGGTCTGACCGGTGGGCGGTCTGACCGGCCATTACATGGCGGTCAGACCGGAAGTGGGCTCAACGGCTAGTTTTATAGCCGTTAGAGCCAAGGGCGGTCAGACCGGCCATTCAACGGCGGTCAGACCGATTTTGTCTTGAGACTTTGGAACCTTCCCCTAACGGCTAGTTTTTGAGTGTGGGCTATATAAAGCCACCTTGGCTGGTTGGGAAAGGTTGCTGGTTGTGTGCTAGTGTTGTTGTGGAGGACTTTGCATGTGTTGCAAGTTCCTTAGTCATTCCTTTGAGCTAGAGCAAGCCCTCTCTTCCTTTGTGCATGTGTTGCACTTAGTGAGTGATTGAGAGCAAACCCTAAGTGCATGTGTTGCATTAGGTAGTGGATTTCGTATCCATTTGAGCTTAGACACTTGATTGGTTCAAGTGAGCGTTGGAGACTTGTTACTCTTGGTGTTTGCCGACACCTAGACGGCGTGGAGGCGTCGTGGTCCGGTGATCTTCTCAAGTGAAGCTTGTGAGAAGGCCCGGTGTTTGTGAGTGGCTTGGTGCTCGCCATCTCCGGAGTGGAGTAAGAGCAACCCTAGTGGAGCGAGGTGTTGGTTCGTTTTGGAACCGGTTCAAGTGATTGGACTTACCTCGGAGGAAGGCTTAATTCGTGGAGCCGGCCCAATTAGTTTGGGTTTCCCTCAACGTGGATTAGGGGAGACCAGCAAGTCTTCGATCACCACGGGAAAACATCGCCGTGTCATTGTGGTTTGATTACTTGTGCTCTACATTGTGCAATTTACATTACTTATATTTAAATTGCTTAATTGTATGTGTATGATTGCTATCATTTATATAGTCTCATATTGTTGGTGCACTTAGTTGAACCTAGTTGATTTAGGTTGTAATTGTGCAAAACCGTATTTGTTTAGCTTCCGCATTAGAAATCGGTTTTAGTGGAAAGAAGTTATTAAAACGCCTATTCACCCCCCTCTAGTCGGCCACCTCGTTCTTACAAGTGGTATCAGAGCTTGGTCTCTCATTTATTAGACTTAACCGTCTAGATAGTAAAGGATGGCGACTAGAGATTTAGTGCACCTTGGTGAAGCACCTAAATTTGATGGCACAAATTATGCTCATTGGAAAATTCGCATGTCATGTTATTTTAAGGCCATGGGCCTAAATATATGGCGAATTGTAGATGTTGGCTTTTCTCCTCCATTGGATCAATTCGCTCCAACAAAAGAGGAAGAGAAATGCTTACATCTCAACGCTCAAGCAATTAACGCCTTATTTAGTGCTTTGAGTGTAGATGTGTTTGATGCCATATGTGATCTCAAGAATGTTCATGAGATGTGGACCCATCTTCATGAATATTATGAAAGGTCCACTTCCACTAGTGATGATTGCATAGAAGAATGGACGTCGGGAGAAGAATGCTCAACCTCTAGCTCCAACAATGATGAATCCTCAACTCCATCAATATCGCCTCATTGTTTTATGGCAAAAGGTAAAAAGAAGGTAAATAATGATGACGATGATAATGATGAGCCTTCATATGATGAGTTGATTGATATACTAGAAGAGCAAAATGTTTTTATGGGAAAGGAGGTTTCAAAATTCAAAGCTTTGAAGAAAGAATTTAACTTGCTTCAAGAAAATTATGAAGTTTTAAAAAATGAACATGAAACCCTCCTTCTTAAAAATTATACTAGCTCTAAGGTGGATATAGGAATTACATGTGATCTATTAGATGATTTGCCTTGTATTGCTCCTATATCTTGCAATTCATCTAAAATTAATGTGTCCACTTCTTGTGATGATTTAATTGATATGCCATGTTGCTCAAAATTAGATGCACCTATTTCCTCTATACTTGTTGAGACTAACCTTGTAGAGGAAAACAAAAAGCTCAAGGCCCAAGTCTCAAGTTTGAAAAATGACTTGGATAGAAGCTATAAAGGGAAGGCTACTCTCGATGAAATATTGAGTAAGCAAATATGCTTACAAGATAAGAGTGGCATTGGATTTACTCCCAAGAAGAAGAAAGAAAATAGCAAGATGAGGCACAATGCAAGACACACGAAGAATATTAAGTGCCTTAATTGTCATGAGAAGGGTCACATTTCCTCCGTGTGTCCTAATAAGGAAAATGACAAGAGAGGACTTGGTTTTGTCACCAAGAAGAAGATGAAGAACATCCCAAAGCAAAATGGAAGACAATTCAAAAATATCAAATGCTTTGGATGCAAAAAGAATGGTCACATTGCCTCGGTGTGCCCAAATCAAAAGGATGTCAAGTCAAGATATTCAACAAAGAGGCAAACCGGAATTGAGCAAGATAAGAAGACATCAAAGGGAAGCAAAAGCCCTACTTGCTACAATTGCCGGGAGAAAGGACATTTTAGTAAGGAATGTCCCAAAGGTATCACTCCTAAGCCAATTATTTATAATAATCATTATTTGCTTAGGAAGGATAAATATGGTAATGTGTTTGCTAGAAATGTTAGTTTACATAAAACTAATGCTAGAGCTATTTGGGTGCCCAAATCCATTGTGACTAACATTCAAGGACCCAACCGAGTGTGGGTACCAAAAGGTGCTTAAATGTTAAATAGGTACTTGGAGAAGTATTGGAGGTTTGGCTCACTCATAAAGAGGTGGATTCCATCTTATGCAAATTTGGAGCCAAGCTTGAGGAAGATCAAATCATATCATAAACCAATGCTATCTCGGTAATAAGTATTTACATTAAAGTATCTAGCCCTTATGCCTTGTGTAGGTTGCATTCATGTAAAATCTTAAAAGGGTTGTTCTTGCTCTTGTGCTAAAACTTGTTTATTGTTTTCTTGAGCAAGAAGGTTGTGGCACATTAAGGGGAAGTGCTAAATCATGATCATGTATACTACATCCCAGAATGTGCCCAAAGAAATTAAGTGCTAGCATTGTTTTTCAAAAATGAGCCATTTAGCCAAAAGTCAAATCTTGAAATTATAAGTATAAACTTTGAAAAACTAATTGCAAAATATATACAAATGTTTCTCAAAGGTTTCCCAAAGGTTTTGGTTCAAGAAAAACCTATTTTAAAAGAAAATGAGTTTTTAGCCAAAATTGTAGATCTTAGTTTCTTGTTTTTGATTTAAACTAGGTTTTCATATAAAATCTATTCTAAAAGGAATTTGAATTTGATCTCAAAAAGAAAAACCTAGAATTGGCCATTCTAAACTTTTTGGTATTCAAAAGATTTCCAAAAGACCAACTCATCAAAAGTTATTTGATTTTGAAATTCATCCAAAATCCAAGTTTGACCTAAAAAGGTCACTTTCTAGCACTTAAGTGAGTTTTACCATATGAGCCAAAATTATTCACATGAATAGGTCCATAATGGTATTTATAACTCATACATGCAATTGATTGCTTGAAATATCCTAAATTGCTCAATTTGGATCTTTTGAGAAAGTTCTTGAAAATGAAATTTCATTTGCAAAAATAAAAGATTAATTCATAAAAACTATTTAATATTTGGACTTTAAAGGGACATATTAGTTGGAAATGCTCCAAAGATGTTTGCTTGATTGATTGTGTGAAATCTTGGAGCAATGTACAACAAATTCTCCCAAAATCCCAAAATCTGTGCCAAGTCTCTTTGTCGGGCCAGAGGCCTAAACCGATCGACCGCCAAAATCATGATCGACCTCCGGCCCTTGATCGACCGCCATGTTCCCAGCGGTCTGACCGATTTCACAGAGAACTTAACTCCACCGAAGGGTATTTTTCCCATCTCCTCCTCAAACCAAGCGCGCCTTCTCTCTCCTTGCTCTTGGCCGGTTCATCATCTCCTCCACGGATCTGCCTCTCCGGCCATCTCTTGAGGATCAAAAGGTAACCTAAGGTTCCCTTTCAACCCCTCTCTCCATTCCTCCAATTGGATTGAGATTAGATGAACTCATTCTCTCTAATCTTGAACCCCTAGGTGAGGGAGTTTGTGTCAAAACCGACAAGGTTGATCCTCATTACCTCAAGGAATCATCTCCTCGGATTCCTCATCTATTTATCTTGGTAATCTCTCAATCCTTCTTGCAAATCTATCTACATTGTTGATTTTCCCCAAAATTCTAGGGTTTGTGATGCATGTGCCCTATCCTTGTCAAATTTTGTGAAAATTCTTGACCTGCAAGTAAACAAGGGGTGTAATGAACACATATTCATTAGGCCATCATCCCGCATTGCATTCTTTGTGGACTTCACCCCAAATCGGGTTGCCTGTGTCAATGGCGGTCTGACCGCCCATCCTGGCGGTCTGACCGCCCGTGACACAGAATTGAGGATTGGCAAAGTGGCTGCTTTGTGCTGATTCATTCCTTGTTATCCTTTGACAATTCTTGTAATCCTTTTCAGTGACTATGCCGCGCAAAATCACCGCTGGTCGATCGTCCACTCCTCGTCCAACTGTTGAAGATTTTCCTGAGGAAGCAGACGAGCAAATGCACGATGCAGATATAGAAGAGGAAGGGACAGCTAGTGACAGCGATAACCATGACAGCGATGATAATTATGAAGAGTCAGACGGTGGTGCTGAGAATGATGATGAGGAAGATGCTCCAGATCCAACTCCATTCATTGGGTTAGATGTGTCCAAACTTAAAAGTGAAAGGTATACATCTTTACGACACACCAACCAGTTCAGATTTCCAAGGGATGCCACCCAAGATATGTTTCACACTATGTTTCAGCAAAATGTATATCATGCTATCTATGCTCAGAAGAAATTTGCTAATCATAGATTTGTGAAGTGGAGTTATATTGGACAAAATCCAGTCTACAATGGTTTATTAAAATGCATTCAGAGAGTAGGATTAGATACTTTGGTATCTTTGAGTTGCAATTTTCATGCCAAAGTCGTTAGACAATTTTATGCAACTGTTTATATATCCCCTGAGCATGATCACCTTATTTGGATGACTGGACATGAGAAATTTGAAGCCACCAAGAATGATTTCATGCTTGCATTAAATTTAAAGGAATCAGATGGGATAAATATTCATGTTCAAGAATGCCTAGATCTTACTCAAGTAGATGAATACTATGATCAGAATCATCAATATAATGTTGGGAAGGTAACTGGATTGCTCCCTCTCCCAAGTATTGTCAACAGGATAATGAGAGCGACTTTCTTCCCCAGGAGTGGGAATAATGATGAGATTCATGGGAGAGCATGGAATGTGATTAGATGCATTATGGAAGGCTCTAAAATTGATGTCATGGACCTCATTATCAGGGAGATAGCTACCTCTAAGGGAGATAAGAACAAGTCTATCTATTTTGGTCCCTACATCATGAAGCTAATTAAGAGGATGACCACTTTTGATCTCCCTCTCGATGTGGAGCATAAGGAGTATAGACCGAGAGATTCTCTACCTCAGACTCCTCCACCTCAGGTGTCCCCTTCAGCTCCTCTTCAGTCTCAGGGACAGGGCTCGTCGTCCCAGAGTCATCCAGGGCAGGGCTCACAGGATCAGGATGCAGTTTTGGCAGCTCTTACTCGCCTTCAGACCAGCATGGACACTTTGCATACAGAGTCCATTCAGAGACATGCAGAGAACATTCAGAGGCATGCAGAGACTAGGACTATGATTGAGGATCTGAACATGAGAGTGATTCGCATGGATGAGAGACTCACTGAGTATCGAGAGCGGCGTCGCCGATTGCTTATCGAGGTTCACCGTGGTCGGCGTCCTCCATCCTTCACTCAGCGAGGAGATCTTCCACCGTCTTCGTCAGACGCCCCTCCTTCTTAGTTGATTAGCTTTCTTATTTAGGTCGATAGACCTTGCTTTGTATGGATGAGCTTATGTATCACTTCAGTGTTATCTCATGTAAGCTTATGAACCATGGATGTTTTATTGCTTTTGGATGATGAAATGTTTAATGTCTAAATGCTATGTGTTATGCAAACTTTTATCATCATCCAAGAATTGTGCAAAGTTAAATGAATGAATGCCTATGTTATGGATTGTGCTTTATTAATTATCCTTGTCCATAATGAGTTTGTGATTATATCCTGTTAATGTTGCATGATGTTCATGTATTGATTATCTATTGTCATGCTCATTGGACCAATTGTCTAGAAGAAACTCCGCAAAATTTCCTAAAATACTTTTATATGCAATGGGTGTCGTCTCTTATCCTTGTGCATATATTTAGGGGAGTTTTCTTCTCATTTGGTTCCTATTTGAATGTGTTTCAAATCTAGTTTGTTTCTTCTAATTGGCCTGTGTTTAACTTGCTTTACTCTCTAAGGTCATCAAAGAAGAGTTTGTGCCATTAGCTCTTGATCAAAATCAACTTAATCAACTTTCCTCAAGATTGTTTTTGGTCACCAGTGATCTGACCGGCCATAACACGGTGGTCTGGCGACCGCCTTTGATCGGCGGTCTCGACCGC
Source organism: Phyllostachys edulis (assembly GCA_036346405.1). Lineage (NCBI taxonomy): Eukaryota > Viridiplantae > Streptophyta > Magnoliopsida > Poales > Poaceae > Phyllostachys > Phyllostachys edulis. The sequence continues at coordinate 6,606,798 of CM070561.1, read as the reverse complement.
CAGACAGCGATCGACCCTTTGTGACCAAGAAATGGCACAAAGAAATTGGAAATGTTTTTGTCAAAATTTAAATGAGTTCTTTAGCCAAGCTCTTTCTTCTGCTTTATCTATTTATTGGCTTGAATTTGTTTTAGCTTTTTGGTGCTTAATGCCAAAAGGGGGAGAATGTTTATATGATCAATATATTTGGATTCTCTCTTGTGCTATCACCTTTGCATGCATAATACCTAAAGAAGATAACTCAAATTGAAGTGCTAAGTATCATGCATGATTAAAGAAGATAACTCAAATTGAAGTGCTAAGTATCATGCATGATTATAGTTCAATAATTTAAAATTCCTACATTATGTTGACTATTATCCAAATATTGTTATTGATAAAGGATTTATCATCAATCACCAAAAAGGGGGAGATTGAAGAATCTAGCCCGCCATTATATGTTAATGGAGTGTTTTGGTGATTAATGACAAATGCATTTGTGAGACTAACATGTTTATTGATATAGTTATTGTTTAGTCTAAATTGGATATAAAGGTGATAATCATGAAGGCATGTATGTGATTAATGACAAATCAAATTCATTGGATTAACAAAGGAAAATCCAAACAGTGTGCATTTATAATGACAAATCCATTTATGAGACTAACTCTCTTATTGTTATATCTTATGATTAGTCTCGCTTGGGTATAAAGAACAAAAGAGGTATGCATTCTACTTTGTATTCTTATACCCCGTTGCATTCCTTGGATCCAAAATATAGGTTGAACTTCACCAAAAGAATTAACGTAAATATGTGCATATGTTCTTACTACATATTCATGTATGCACATGTATAGGGGGAGTTCATTCTATATTTTGAGGTTTCATTTGTATTGATCCATATTCCTGTTTCCACATATACTTGGGATCTTTACTGAAACATATCCTGTGAATATACTTAACTTGCATAGTTAATATATTCATATGAGTATATAAGACTTGTGTAGTCTAAGTATACTTATATGTGAGTATAACATAACTTGTGTAGTTCATGTGCACTCACATATTCTCGAATATATTTAACTTGTGTAGTTAATATATTTATGTGAATATATGAGACTTGTATGCTCATATATCCTTTGAGTATATACAACTTGCATAGTGCCTATATACTCATACCAATCTACATTCAATTACTTGCAATTGAAGTGATTATTATCAATTACCAAAGAGGAAAGATTATGGTATCTTGTCCCACCATTATGAGTTAATGGTATGGCGTGGTAATTAATGATAGTCATATTATAGAACTAACACTTTCCATGAGTTGGATGAACATGTTGAGTTCTATAGTTGGAGACTCTAAAGGATGCATCATGTGTGGATGCACATCAAGTTCAAGATAAAGGAAATCATCGTGTGTCGATGATGTTCATAAAGAGGAGATGATCATGAGTTGATCATCAAGTCAAATGAAGACCCATCATGTGTTGATAGAAGTCAAGTAAAGGGTGCATCATTAGTTGATGCATATCAAGTCAAGAACCCTGAGTTGAAGCAAGGATGTGCGTCATCAAGCTTCAAGTGGTTGCGCAAGGCAAAGGTATGACTAGCTAGGGCTAAGGATTTGTTCCTAGTCTTTTACCGGTCTCGGTGTTTGGTTGGAAGACCGGATTGCTAGTATAGGTTGCCGTACTATTAAGAGGGGTCCTTGACTAGTAGCTTGAGTTAGTCATGTGTTGATAGCTCATTGTGTTTTGCTCTAGCTCATCTTAACATGTTGCCAATATTTGCGAATGTGTTTTGCAAATAGTTGTGGCTCATGGATAACCCTTGTAGCATGTGACTTAGGTTTGCGAATGTGTTTTGCAAATGGTGTAAGTCCATGTACCTTATTCCTTGTAGTGTGATTCTATAGGTTGGCAAATGTGTTTTGCAACCTGTTGAGAATCTCACTTGAATCCTTGATTGCATCGCGTCAATTTGGCAAATGTGTTTTGCAAATTGAGTTGAAGCGAATGCAATTTGAGGCATTGACTCTAAAAGTTGGCAAATGTGTTTTGCAACTTATTGAGAGTCTTGTCTTTAACCTTGTATGCATCTTACATCAAACTAGCAAAATGTGTTTTTGTTATTTGAGTTGATGTGAAATCTGTTTTGCTTTTGTTGGTCAGCCTGGTCTCGATCACAAGATATCCATGGATCGACCGCCAGAGGGGGCGGTTTGACCGGCGCTGTTGACGCGGTCTGACCGGACCTCCGGGTCAGAGACCCGGTCAGCCTTTTCCAAAGAGGTCCCCTCTCTGGTCCTTAGCCTTTTTCTCGTGAAGTTTTGGAGCGGTCGACCGGCGTGTTTTGGGCGGTTCGATTGGTGGCAATCTGACCGCCATTACATGGCGGTCGAGACGAGGAAGTGGCTCAACGGCTAGTTTTATAGCCGTTAGAGTTAAGGGCGGTCGACCGCCATTCAACGCGGTCGACCGATTTTGTCCAGAGACTTTGGAACCTTCCCTAACGGCTAGTTTTTGAGTGTGGGCTATATAAAGCCACATTGGTGGTTGGGAAAGGTTCTTTGGTTGTGTGCTAGTGTTGTTGTGGAGGACTTTGCATGTGTTGCAAGTTCCTTAGTCATTCCTTTGAGCTAGAGCAAGCCCTCTCTTCCTTTGTGCATGTGTTGCACTTAGTGAGTGATTGAGAGCAAACCCTAAGTGCATGTGTTGCATTAGGTAGTGGATTTCAGATCCATTTGAGCTTAGACACTTGATTGGTTCAAGTGAGCGTTGGAGACTTGTTACTCTTGGTGTTTGCCGACACCTAGACGGCGTGGAGGCGTCGTGGTCCGTGATCTTCTCAAGTGAAGCTTGTGAGAAGGCCGGTGTTTGTGAGTGGCTTGGTGCTCGCCATCTCCGGAGTGGAGTAAGAGCAACCCTAGTGGAGCGAGGTGTTGGTTCGTTTTGGAACCGGTTCAAGTGATTGGACTTACCTCTGAGGAAGGCTTAATTGTGGAGCCGCCCAATTAGTTTGGGTTTCCCTCAACGTGGATTAGGGAGACCGGCAAGTCTTCGATCACCATGGGAAAACATCGCCGTGTCATTGTGGTTTGATTACTTGTGCTCTACATTGTGCAATTTACATTACTTATATTTAAATTGCTTAATTGTATGTGTATGATTGCTATCATTTATATAGTCTCATATTGTTGGTGCACTTAGTTGAACCTAGTTGATTTAGGTTGTAATTGTGCAAAACCGTATTTGTTTAGCTTCCGCATTAGAAATCGGTTTTAGTGGAAAGAAGTTATTAAAACGCCTATTCACCCCCCCTCTAGTCGGCCACCTCGTTCTTACAGTAGCCATCATCAAGAAGCTGCGAAACAGAAAGCTAGTTGTACCTTAGCTTGTCCACAAGAGCGACGTCCTTGAGAAAGAACTTGTCGCTTCACCGATCGATCCAGGTTCCTTCGATCCGCCCTTGTATCATCTCGAAGGTGATGAAGTCATCACCCTTCGATCGCGTGAAGGAAGTGAACCATCTTGAGTCTCTGGTCATGTGGCGTGAACAACCGGAGTCGACGAACCACGTGTTCTTCCTCCTTCTGCGGTGATCCTGAAAAATCAAGGCACAAAAGAACGATGTGTCTCAATACTGGGGTTAGTTAAAAGTGACTTGAGAACCCAGTACTGAGACACATGTCTGCGAGTAGTATGCAAAGCAGAAGTGCTATCCTTGATTTTATTAAGAGTTGTATTATAAGCAATGGTTACTTTAACATGAGAAGAATCCTGTCTAGGAACATGATGAGCATGCGAAACAAGTCCTAGTCCAGGTTTCTTATTTTCTAAGTGACTATGTCTCATAAAAGCTCTAGGTTGATGAGATGAAATTCTAGCAATATTTCTCCTAACATTTTTCAACCTACGCCAACAGAACTCTACCAAATGTCCACTCTTCTTGCAATAGGTGCAATGGTATTTGGTACCACTGGGAGAAGCACCTTTTGCCTCAAAAGAAGGTTGAACAAACCCTGCAGATTTAAAAACAGTTTTTGTAGGTTGGGTTTTGAATTCAACTAAGCCATTTTTCAAGACCCGAATGACATTAGACTTGATGTGTCCTGGGCAAAGTTGTATCCTAAACCTTGCTTCTTATATGGAGTTTTAGATGTGTCTAGAATCATGTTTAGCTGTTTCTTACCTTTAGAGAATTTCTCTAATGTGTCCTTAAGGTAAGCATTTTTTTTCCAAAGTTAACACATGATTCACAAGTCTTGGTCTTAATGGCTCTAGCATGTTTCTCCTTAGGATGACCAACTTCAAGCTTATAGGCTGCACATGAGGCACAAGGTGTAGACTTAATTGTGTCTTTAAGCTTGGCATATTTAGGTTTAACTGCTTCTAAAATGTCCTGAACTTCATGTTCACGTTCTATGCAGAAAGAACAAAAGCTAGATTTAACATTACCAGAAGCATCCAACTTGCTAGACTCTAAGTATTTTTCACAGGGTGCAAATTTAACGTCAATTAGCTCAGTCCTAGCATTTTCAAGTTGATGCAAAGAAATATCATGAGCAGATTGCAGTTTAGCAAATTCAGAATGTAAAGCATGGCAAGAAGAACATTCATCAGATTCAAGAGTCTTAGCATTTGTAAGTTCTAATGTCAAACTATCTACTTGTGACTCTAAGTCCTTGTTCCTAGCCATGGTAAACTCTAAGGCATTATCCTGACTCATGAGTTGCTCAAACATGTCGTCGCATCTAGCAGAAAGAACATCATAGGAGGGAGATACCTCATCGTTGTCATTGATGTCGACGATGTCGGCCATGAAGCACATGCCGGTGAAGTCCTTGGCCTTCCCTTTCTTGTCTTGAGGAAGCTCCTCCTCCTTGTCCTCCTTGCTCCTGGAGTCCACATCGCTCATGGATTGCTCTCCAAAAGCGTCAAGGACCCGGTGAGCAGCCTTCATGAGCTTGGCAGCATTATACTTGGGTTTGTTCCCTTGAGGCTTCTTCCAAGCTGGATTTTCCTCCTTGTGGTTGCTCTTACCTTTCAGCTTGGGGCAGTTTGCCTGGATATGATATAGCTCTCCACACTCATAGCACGTCATATGGTCACCTCTCTTCTTGTTTCTACCATTGTTATATGCCCGTGTGACTTTCTTGACTAAAAGAGCTAAATCAGCTTCAGGAAGACTCTCAAACTCTTCTCCTTGAAAAGCAGATAAACACGCAAGAGAAAAACCAAAAGAAAACTCAGAAGAACCATCAGGAGTCCCTTTGAGAGGATCAGCCACCAAAGCCATATTATCCTTCTTAGGAAGGCTACCTATCTTGATCTCATGAGTTTTGAGCTTACTATAAAGTAGCTCCAAAGTGAGAGTAGAGAGATCGACGTTCTCCTCAATGACAGTAGCCTTGATCTCCCACTCCTTAGTGTTGATTGCAGCCAAGAGGTGGGTGGCATTCTCAGATTGAGAGTACTCAATGTCAACAGCTCTCATCTGATTGATCACCTTGTTAAAGCGAGTAAAAACGTCATCGATGCTCTCACCAGGACGCATCTCGAATTTGTTATACTCTCGCTTGTAGACCGTTTGGCGCACTTGCTTGATCTGGGACGATCCCTCATGGTATGTTTCGAGGGTGTGACAAATCTCATGTGCGGTCGCAAGGTTGCAAATCCTATCGTACTCTTGCCTACCAAGCCTAGCATATAGAAAGTTCTTTGTCTTGTTGTTATTAGCCAAGAAGGCTGCTGAAGCCGGCGTAGCAACTTCAGGCAAAACGAGCGGGGCTCGAACAACCTCCCATATAGCTCGTCCTTCGTTCTCAAGGAAAACTCGCATGCGATTCTTCCAATAGGCATAGTCGAGCCCATCGAAGACATGCGGCTTGGTTGAGTACTTATCCATCGCCAAGTTCAGTGACTGGTTAAGATCAAGATTGAACTAATTGGGCTCTGATACCACTTGTTGGACCGAAAAGACGACTAGAGGGGGGTGAATAGGAGCACATCTCTTTTTCACCTTGATCGAATTCAATACGATTTTCGCTCCAATAGCTATAAAAGCTATGAAGATCAATATACAAGCACAGTGGAAGACTTGTATTAAATCCAATCAAAACCCTGAAGCAAATATACCAAAAACATAAAAAGTCAAAACCTAAATGAGTTGGGCGGTCTGACCTCCAACTAGAAATCGGTCTGACCTCTCAATACATGGCGGTCAGACCTCCAGGCCAATGAACAGTGAAATCAGCCCGAAAACCAAAACTCAAATCGATCTAACTTTTGATTCGTAAGGCCAAACCTTACCAAATTTGAGACACACCTTCTCTAAGATATTGAAAACCTATTCCAATCAAGAATCACATAGATCCATGCCAAAGTTCTTATCTTTTTCAGTTTGAACAAAGAGTGCTAAAAAACCGAGTCAAAATCGAAATATGATCTAAAGACTTACTCGTGGATGATTGATGATCAAGATGATCCTAGATGGGTTCCCACATGTCACAACAAGTTAGATCAAGGCAAGAAACCAATCAAAAACTCACGGATCAAAGAAAGGCTCAAAATCACCAAATAGAGAGAAAGAAAGCAAATGAACTCATCTTTGAGAGAACTTTCTTTGGATTGATTTGATATGGTATTGGTTTACAGCCACTCCATCAATGGAGGACAAAGACTCAATACATGAGCACGAAATCAAATCCAACTCTCTAGAACCCTAACCTCCAACTATCCTTCCCTAAGCACAAAAGCAAAACTAGGGTTTACAATGTAATGAAAGGGTTGGAGGAGGTGCAGCCACCTCCCTCCTCTATTTATAGTGAAGGCTTAGACCTTCTAGAAGCATTAACCCTAATGGGCTCCTGTTAAGGCCCAACACAAACGGGTCATACACGCACGCATTTTAAAGCGTCGTCTTCATCTCCTCTGGACCTAATCCACTTCTCCACGCACCGTCTTGCGCCGAGGGTTGGCAAAAGTTCACCAAGGCGGTATTTGGTAAAATTACCAAAATACCCCTTCTCGATCTTTTTCAAAGATCGAGTCCCATCTTCGTGAAGCACCTCCCATGCTTCACCACGTGTAGGTTGATCCAGCGGCTCTCATCATGTCGGCAAGTCTCTCCCATCCGGCTCCCACCGAAACCACCATGACACTTGCATCGACCCCCGCGCCGCTTGATCCAACCCGTTGCACCGAACTGCCTGTTCGGTCACCTTTGTCCCTCTTGTGCCATGCTTAACTCCATTGACCTCACCCGACATCCTCGATCGTTCTGGACCTCAGCTCTCCAAGCTTAGTCCCGATCATCCTCGTCATTGACCATCATTGACCTCCAAGCAACCTGCACAACAATAGACAAAGAAATCGATTCCGGGAACAAGTTCTTCACAACTTGACCCACGTTAGTCAAAACATGCATCATGCAACACATAAGCCATGAAACCCATGAATATGACCTAACCAAGCAATCATCGCCATCGAGTTGGCCAAAGAACAAACCAAAAACCGGTCAAACCGCCACTTTGGCGGGCTCGACCGCCCGACCGGCCTCGACCTCCACTGATGGCGGTCTGACCGCCTACCGACTTAGCCAAATTTCCTCCCCGAACCAAACCTCATCAAATTTTCAAACCAATAGAACTTTTGCCTAGAAGCTCCAAAAATTATGAGACCAAGTGTAGTAGAAACTACTCTCTTGCCTACACTCTCTATTTTTGGCCCAGCTCCAAAATCCAACATCTCATTATGGCCGGTCTGACCGATTTTCCAAAGTCAGTCTGACCGCCCCCTTGGCCGGTCAGGCCGCCACCTGGGTCGATTAGACCGCCACTTGCCTGACAGCAGTTTGAACTTCGTCGAAAACGCGTGATTCGATAAATCTTCAACGTCATTGCCAATTGTACCATCATCCTAAGATCATGAGCATATCCCCATGATATCCACACATATTGTACATGGAGGAGCTGTCTATAGAGACATGTAAAGAGACAATCCATTGTAGAAGCTGTCTTTAGTGCTGCCTATAGATGACATAGAGGGATACTATAGACAACAGTTGTCTATACCATTGTACATGCCCTTAGGCTAATCCCCAGCATGTATTTGACTGAGCAATGATTAACATAAGCATGCATAGTTACAATTCTTACTAGTACTTCTCGGGAAAAAGTCCATTTAACATCCTTAAACTCTTTCGAAAGTTTAAAAATCAACTTTGAACTGCTAAACCAGACACCCAAGCCCTCTCAACTATCAATATCATTCACTTTAACCCCCTCAACCCAAACTGAGGTGGTTTTGTCTTACGTGGCACCGAAATTGGCGGTTTTGGGCTGACTTGACACCATGTTGGCAAGGGATATTGCTGACATATCTTGGGGGGGTGGTGTACCCATGATGGTTTTGACACATAAGTTGATTTCGGATGACATGGCAACCGATCAACATAATAAGCAAATAACAAAAAATAATATGGACCCCACATGTCAGCCTCCAAATAATTCTCCCTCCTCCTACCTCCCTCTCCCTTCCTCCTCTATCCAACAAACAGAGAATTCGCTAGCCCTATGGGCCATCGAGCCCTTGCCATTGATGGAGCTGAAGGAGGCAGGTGGGGCGTAGGGCGACGCGGAGCACGAGCTTGTACTGCCACTGTTGGAAACTAATATAGACTTGGCAAGTAATAGGGTGTTAGAATCCTGATGCAATCAGCATCAGATCAAAATTAGTTTGTTTCCTTTGTTAAGGCTTTCCATGTTTAGTTTTGGCTTGGTTAGAAAGTTACGTAGTTTTTAAAAGGACGTGTAATCAGATGTTTTGATTGAAGCAAGAGAAGAAAGAAAAGCTGTAGGCAGTTGTGCAGCACAAAAAAAACTCATCTGTGTTCATCTTGGTGTGTGCGTTCCAGAGAGGAAACAATGAGCGAATTCTCTCCGAGAGCTGGGCCAACATTTGGTATCAGAGCCTTGGTAATTTCCTTGAGTCGGAGAGGATGCCAAGGGAAGGAAGGAGTATGTCTCCGTCTGACGAGCGACACCCTACGAGGTGATCCATCCACCTCACAGGTGGTGAAGAGGGAGAGCATGGTAACGATGATGTACCCGCAGCTCACCCACACGAACTACACGATTTGGGCGATGAAGATGTGTGTTGCTCTTCAGGCGCAGAATGTGTGGGAAGGAGTGGAGCCTGGTGCCGCTGAGTACCAGAAGGATCAGATGGCATTGTACGACATCTACTAGGCCGTGCTGGAGCAAGTCATGTCTTCCCTCACCAGGAAAGACACGACGAAGTTAGCATAGGAGGCAATCAAGACAGCGCACATGGGGCACGAGCGTGTGCGCGAGGCCAACCTACAGACCCTCAAGAAAGACTTCGAGGGGCTGAAGATGGAGGAGGGGGAGACCGTTGAAGATTTCACCGGTCGGGTGATGTCGGTCGTCACCATGATCCGCACGTTGAGCAATACAGTAGATGAGATTGTTGTAGTTCGCAGGTTTCTTCATGCAGCCCCAGCGTGCTACATGCAACTCGTCACCTCCATCGAGCAGTCCATAGACTTGAATAGCCTCACCACGAAGACCTTGTGGGGCAGTACAAAGCCTACGACAAGCGCGTCTGAATTAGTTTCGGCGACCCGAAGGGGAGTGACCATCTGTTGCTCACTTGCACGCAATGGGAGACCCTCACCAAAGAGAAGAAGAATGGAGAAGGGTTAGGTAGCGGCGCAAAGAAGAACCGTGACCGTGGCGATGACCGCGGCAAAGCTGGTGACCATGGCGGCGGCCATGGCGACGAGGAGGAAAACAGCGACTCCGATACCAGTGAGCGCAAGTTCAACAAGAAGAATATCAAATGCTACAACTGTGGTATCCGAGGGCATTTTGCCAATGAGTGCCACAAGCCAAAGAAGGAAGTGATGCATTTCGCTGTGGTGGATGACGAACCGACGCTACTCTGAAGTTCAGCGAGAAGGTGCTCGAATAGTGGCAAGCCTTGATTAGGGGCGAGATTGTTGGAAACTAATCTAGACTTGCTAAGTAATAGGGCGTTAGGATCTTGATGCAATCAGCATCAGATCAAAATTAGTTTGTTTCCTTTGTTAAGGCTTTCCATGTTTAGTTTTGGCTTGGTTAGCAAGTTACATAGTCTTTAAAAGGACGTGTAATCAGATGTGTTTTGATTGAAGCAAGAGAAAAAAGAAAAGTTGTAGGCAATTATGCAGCAAAAAAAAACTATATGTGTTCATCTTGGTGTGTGCATTCCAGAGAGAAAATAATGAGCGAGTTCTCTCCGGGAGCTGGGCCAACAGCCATAGTGGTGGGCAAAGATGGTTGTGGGTGAGGTGGGGCAGCCACAAAATGTGGGTGGGAATGGATTTGGCTTTGGCTTCCTCCAAGGAATGGGGAATAAAAATGGAAATATAGTCAACCACCATCCTCATCGTCTTCTCCACGCTCTCCTTCATCAAGCTGTTGCTCCTCACCAACTCGATCCTCCGCCACCATCGCCTCTTGCTCCTCGACGCCTTTGCTCAGACGAGAGCTGCTAGTATAGGGAGTGGGAGTGGCTGGAGGTGGTGAGGCGCTGGGAGGGGACGAGCAAGAGCGGCTACTGTGGCGGATATGAGCCCCTCCGCCTCCTCCATGTCCAGCAGCGGCTAGCCCATCGGGCATGAAGTGCTCCGACCGGAACTCATGCGATTCCTCCCAACACGACAACTCACGCACGATGAAGATGTTGAACAAGACCAATGTCTTGGGGATGGTGTACCCGCAGACGTGCACAGCCTCGTGTAGGGATACGGGTAGGCTATGCTAGCTAACAATTCAAAAATTCTACCACGTAGACCAGGAAGCCATGCAAGTAGAAGATCACAGATCGTTACCACTAGACACGCAGTGCAGCGGAGGAAGAGTTGGAGAAGCCTAATCCAACGTAAAGCACGTCAATGAAGTGGTTGTAGTCGATCGTCCAACGTCGAGCATGTCGATGAAGTCGATCGTCTCCTCCAGTAACCTCTGCAGTTCTTTATGAAGATTGCGGATCGTTCTTAAGTGTAACAGCAATCATAGTAGCGCCTCTACGTTATCCACACGTCCAGGGAAGGAACACCGTACGCTAGTGTGCTAGCACCAAGTCGCACGGTAGAGCTCTCAGGAAGATGGCGGCTAGAGTTTCGGTAGAGCAACTCACGTCAACTCCTATGTTTTCCAACAGCCTCATGCATCTCCTTATATAGTGCCCATGACGGATCCTATCTGACTATGTTTTGTTCTAACTCGTTAAGTGTGTGACCCTGTAGGTTCGTGCGTAATTGGTTGTGACTCAGAAACCCTTTCTGACCACGAGTCGTTAGCGGTTCCTAGCAGAACATAACGATTCCCGAATACACACAAATTATATCGGACAAACCTTAATGCAATATGATCTACGACCAGATCCTTATCACTAATGACCAGCTCGTATCTCTATACGACCAGTTCATATTTGGTCTCGACCAATTCAGAACTCCCACGACCGTGTTTCCACCACTTTAGACCATGTTCGACCAACCCTACGACGGATCAGATCTCCATACGACTAGTCCGTATCTGATCGAACTTAACGACCTTCTCGTGTATTCTCCCTTTGCCTCACGATATCTGGTTGAATTCCAGGTGAGATATTATGTCATACATGGACTATTCAATTCTTTCTCGGTCGAGTGTCGAATGACCTCACGTGGTCGACACTTCAACCACTAGTGGCATGGCCATACACTTTCTTTATTTGACCACAATGAGGGGCCCAGAGACATCTCTCCTGTTATGTTAGAAGGGGCAAATCCCATATCCGACCAGTCACATTCCTCTGTATATTTCATAGCATACCCGAAAGTTACATTTATAACTACCAGTTACGAGCAGCGTTTGGCAGCCCCTAAGAGTGCTATTACATATGTAGAAAACCATGCTGATATCAAGTCTAAGGATTATACATCATCATTGCTTGAGACCAACTAATGACATATAGAATCATAACAATCTCAACAGTGTCTCAAGGTAGATCTTATCCAACACCATGTTCTCTAACATGTGCCCATATTATTGGTTTGATATCTCCATATCTATGACCTGTGAAACATAGTCATCAACCAATACATATGTTGGTCTATTCATATGTGTTCTTATATGTTTCCGACTAGGGAACGTTTAAGAATAATTATCGCAGACTTTGGCAGAAGTTTTTGCTGCCATGTAGCCGTTTTTGGGCAATCATGACGCCTCCCCTACTATACCCAGGCCATACGGCGGGAGACCCGGGTGATTGGTACCGAGAGAACCTTTTTTACCATTTGGCGCCGATATCGTGATTTCGGCCTTGCGACGGGCGACGGCCATTTTAGCCATTTTTTTTGCTGGCGGCAAATTGCCAAACCGACCGTGAATGGCGATTTAACGCTTCGCGGAGCTCGCCATGGCGAAGGAAACCTCTTGTCGCAAACCGTTTTTCATTGCTATGTAGCCGTCTTTCGCAACCGTGGCACCACCCCTACTATACCCTAGGGTCATACCGCCCCAGACCCGGGGTGATTGGTACTTCGCCAAGCAATAAAAACGGCTAAAATGGCCAAATCACCGCGGCGCAAGGCCAAAATCACGATATCGCACCACCGAGAAAAAAAATGCCACTCTCCGACCAATCACCCCCGAGGTCTCGGGCCAGTCGAGTATGGCCCTAGGGTATAGTAGGGGTGGTGCCACTGCTGTTCAAGACGGCCGCTCGGCGAGCTTCATCGCCATGGTAGGCTCGACAGAAGCATTCGCGCCGTCACGGCCGGTTAAAACGGCCGCCAGCAGCGAAAAACGGCTAAAATGGCCAAATCGTCCGTGCGCAAGGCCAAAATCACGATATCGGTGCGGTAGAAAAAAAAGGTGCCTCTCCGGTACCAATCACCCCGGTCTGGGGCCGCACGCCCAGGGGTATAGAGTTTCGCAATCAAGTCACATACTTGATAATAAATGTTAACAATATTATTCTAGGAACAAGATAACATATTATCCAATGTTATGAACATAATGAAATATAATCATCTCTATGATTGCCTCTAGGGCATATTTCCAACACCTCGATTGTCTCCCGCTGCGTGATAGTAGCAATGCTAGCATCGGCGACGGCAAGCAATGGGAAGACGGTGACGAGCGATGCAGACGACGAGGGGGCGATGAATCGAGGTCGGTGAGGGCGACGAGGTCGGCGTCGATTTGAGGCAGTGTTCTGCAGAGGCAGGAAGAGGAGAGAGATTGGAAGGTAAGGTCACGGCGGAAGGATAAGGCCAGATCACCGATGACAAAACTCCAGCACCCTCCCCTAGATCTGCCGCCACTCTTTGCCTTCTCCGCCAGGTCTGCTCGCCGGCACCACTCTCGGTCTGGCTACGTGCGGAGGAGGAAGGGGAAGGAAGGGAGCAAAACTGGGTGGAGGCGCTCACCGCCGAACTTCCAAGACCAGAAATGGCATCGGCGACGGCTTCGGCTCCGGTGAGGCGGCAACGGAATGGCTGGGACGTGGAGGCGGCTCGAGGAGGTGGAGATCTCATGGAGAGAAGGGGAAAGAGATAGAGACGAGGGGAAGGGAGGAGGAAGAAGGAGTTGGGTGTTGATGTGGACATAGATGTGGACGTCAAATCAGCTACATGTATCCACGTAGACGTCACATAAGCTAAAACTGGCTCCGAATGGCTTGGAGGGATAATTTGTCCCGTATTGACATTTGAGAGGGGGTCAAACATTTGGTTTTAAAGTTGAATATTGAAATCCAGACTTTCGCAAGAATTTATGAATGTCAAATAGACTTTTTCCTGCTTCTTAGGACATGGTTGCCTCCTTTGTTACTTGATGATATGCATGCAGAAGCAGGAGCTAGCAGAACAGACAGATGTGTATGTTGGAGCTAAAACTGACAAGTACGAGAGTACAGTTCGTGGTAGCATATGAAATTAAGACTGAAACTGATGATATGCATGCACAAGCAGGAGCTAGCAGAACAGACAGATGTGTATGTTGGAGCTAAAACTGACAAGTACGAGAGTACAGTTCCTTGCAAAAGGGGGGCTCCTGACCATACATTGCTAGGCTGGCTCTACAGTATACGCTAGTCCATTTACCTCCACAAGAATATAATCAGAATATATACACAGATGAATGCACCATATCAGCCCCCTTCAACTCACAATTCCCCCTTGTGCGGTGAAAGAAATGGAGATGTGGCCTCACCGGTATTCTCTCCCTGCCTGGGCAATGGCAATGCGAAAGAATCATGCATGTAGTGCACACCACCAACTACTCCCTGCAGCAGCAAGTAGCAAGCTGGCAGTCAAGGCTAGTACGTAGCTGCACCTACGTAGGTACAAGGATGGATGCTTGGAAATATATAAGCATTAAGTAATGGATGGTCGTGGGATCGATGGGGTGAAAGGATAAGGTAGAAGTAGCGGTAGTAGAGGGCGGCAGAGAGAGAGAGAGAGAGAGAGAGAGAGAGGAGAGGAGGAGAGATGGATCGGCGTGTATAAGGGAACAGTAGGTCGTGCGAGTGACAGTGGCCTGTGGCAACGTGTCGCGGGGGCATTGCTCGCAGAAGAAGGCCTGAGGCACAGGACGGTCGCGTTGCGCCAGCCACAGGAACATACGGCGCGCACGGGGCCGACGCCGACGCCGAGCCTGCGCACCTACGAGACGACGGGCCGATCAGCGCGCGTACACAGTAGCCACCACCGCCGGCTCGGCGCCGCTCCGGAGACGTGGCCGCTGGCCATCTTGTGTATCAGCCGGCCGGCGCCGCTCCGGAGACGTGGCCGCTGGCCATCTTGTGTATCAGCCGGCCGGCGCCATACTCCCTCTACTCACTACTCTCCCTCTCTGACTTGTGCATGCATTTTTTTTTTATATTTTTGGTTTAGCATGAGAAGCAGCAGCATTACTACTATACTTTGTGAGAATGCAACTGATAAATTAAGACGCTGGATTATACTGACGAACAGAGAGATGTATAATGTGCATGAGAAAAATAAGGAGATCGAGTGTTTAAGCTGTGAAGTGATGGTTCAGTCTCACTCTGCCTTGACGTGCGATGGTGAGGCTTTTCACCCGCCCAGGTGTCGTGCGTGGAATGGGTAAGGAGAGGGAAAGGCACGGGCCAAGTTGGACTTTTGTGCCATTTAGTTTTTGAACTTTTTTTAAAGATACTTGCAGAAATAAATAGTTGGATAAAATAATTACACAACTAGGCTACTATCGTCATAGTAGGATGCCAACTAGAACAGCAGCTTAGAAAGGCAGAGAGAAAGAAAGAGAGAGATGCTTCGAGGCGTGTCCTCTCCTATGACGGATGTTGGCATCGGCGGCAACGGCGTCAGCGCCACCATTGGGTCAAGGCCCGGTCGTCCACCTACCACGAGTCGCTTGGAGGTTTCTCGAAGCGCAGGGGACGTGGCAAGGCGAGCTTCACAGGATCTTCCGACCAACAATGGATTGGCGACAACTGGAGTGGGTGGTCATGGAAAGCTCCACCAGGATGGGTCGGCCCATCGATATGGCACGCAGCTTCCGGACCTATTCGCTCACTCGTGGCGTCTGATACCCTCCGCATCGTGGCGTTGGATCCCCAAAATCGCATGTGTGGGCGAACTAGGGTTCGTTGCGAGAGCAAGTGAAGTTCGTCAATTGGGGTCACGGGCTTGGATTGTGCAGAGGGTTCGTCATCCGCCACCTTTGCACCGCTCGTTTGTTGAGGTAGTGAAGGAAGGGGCGATGGATCATGGGTGAGGAAGATATCCTCGTCGCTTTGGAGGCGGATCTCGTCATTGGGTGGGGGGGGGGGGTAAGAGAAGCGCCCCCAATGAGTGGATGGAAGAAGATGACCTGATGGGGGAAAATGACTTAAGAGAGAAATTGTCTCGAGACCAAGACCAGAAAATGAGAGTTCAACAAGATCATCTGGGAGGCAGCACGAATTCAGGTATGTTTCCAAAATCAGTAGCGGATAGATCTAGTTTTGGGATTCGTCCTCAGGGGGGATATGATCGCAATCTTGTCTCTCAATCTAAGGATTGGGGCTATCGTAAAGATGAGAACATCAGAAGAAATTTTAGAGGGGGTGTTGGACACAGAGGGGGTCATTCTTGGATAGAACAACACAATTCTGCTCCATGTTGGGAGGATTCTGTGAATACTGGTAAAGGGGAGGATCAGAAGAAGGTTTGGGGTGATATTGGGGCTAATACAGGAGTTCTTAGATCTAAGGATAAGGGGACTTGCTTTAGATGTTTGCAAACTGGGCATCATCAAGCCCGGTGTTCTAACCCTCCTGTCTGCTATAAGTGCAAGAAGACAGGACATTTAACCTTTGGATGTCCTGATGGGAAAAAGATTCATGGTCTTAAACTTTTTGGTTTTGGCATTCCAGGACAAGGTTTCTATAGCCTTCAAATTCCTAGTTTGAAATTAGAAGAACAACAATTTGCTTCTGGGGTGATTATCATCAAAGAGGGGGTGGCTACTGTTCAACGAATTGAGGCTGAATTGAAGCATCTTATACAGGCTAATTGGGATTGGAAGGTCAAAAAAATTTCAGAGAAAAAATATGTGGTGGTCTTCCCATCTAAAGAAACTTTGGAATCCTGGTCAAGAACAAGAGGGGTTGAATTGACGCTCCATTCTATAAAAGCTAAGATTAACAAATCTACTCTAGATCCTGAGGCCTCTTCAGTTTTGTCGACAGTTTGGGTTAAAGTGTCTGGGGTTCCTTTACCTGCTAGAACTACTGAGATAGTTAAAGAGATTACTAGCACTATAGGGGAACCAATTGAAGTCGATGAAATAAGTTTGATGAGGGTTGATCCAATTAGGGTTAAGGTGTATAGCCGAGACCCTTCTAGCATCAATTGCTTTGTGGAGATTTTCATCAATTCAGTGGGCTATGAAATAAAATTTGAAGCTGAGGGGAGATTGACAGCCAAAAAGGGAGAACAGTGTAGGATTAACATACACAAAGCCAAAGATGATAGACATGATGACGAAGAAGATGAGGAAGAAGAGGATTCTAGTGGAAGCAATCGCAAGACAGAATGGGAAAAACTTTCTGAGAAGTTTGGGGGTGATTTAAATCCTCTTGGTGAGCATAAAAGTGGGGGTGACACTACTAAGCATAAAAGTCAAAGTCAAAAAGGGGTGGATTCTGATGAGGAGACAGCTTGTGATGATATCATGCAAGATAATATAGGGGGGCTCTCTCAATTGTGCCTCTTGCCTACAACTTTCCTAAATCAGATATGAATTCTGCCTGTAATCAAAAGGGAGCCAGCACAAAATCTGAGGGAGATTTTGAGGACCCTGAACAACAATCTGAGTAGGAACCTAGTTCGATTCCTCTTGGGCCATGGTGGTTCACACTGGAAAAGGAATTACCCTAATGGATGCTACTTTATGGCCTTGTCTGAAGACACCTGATAAATCTAAAAATTCAGGGATGAGTGTCTCTTCTGACAAACATAATGAAGAGAGCGGTGAGTCTAGGGATCTGCAGTTGGAAACAGAACTTGTAGATTCTCCTAGGGGAATTTTGCATCAAGGGGAAGAGACTGATTTTGGTAGTTCTGAGGAAGCTAGTGAGTCTAGAGTGGATACTGTTGAGGACATAGAAGGGGTTGATGATATTTGCAAAACTCTTGAAATGGGGAGGTTAGCCGGTGACTGGACTGTCTCGAAAAGGAAAGGAGTAACTTATAAATTCAAAGAACATCAAGTTACTATTAGGAAGAGTAGCAGAATTCAGGATCAGGGCATCCCCATGCAACAGAAAGCTATTCTCCTCAAATCCATCCAGAATTTGGAGACTCAAGGTAAAACTCAATCTAATTCTTTTGCTATTCTTAATGATGCTTCTGATATTTATTTAGAAAATATTGCTTCTTCTTGTGATATTGTTCTTGGTTCTCAAAATCAAAGTGCAAAGGAAGTGATTTCAACTATGCAAGCTCAAGAGCTAGTTAGGGCTGCCTTGGCCCAATTAGAAAGTGATTCTAAAAAAACATCTGATGATAAGGGGGTGAATACAAATGTTGAGGACAACAAGGGTGTTGATGTGTGTTTGAATGTGTTAGACAATGCAGAAAGAGAGGCAGTGGGCTTCAAGCTGGATAAAAAGCTCAGAAATAGGGCCCAAGCTGGCAGAGGTACTAAAAACAGAAGTAAAACATGAAATGTCTTTTCTGGAATATTAGAGGCATGGGCAAATTTGCTAGGAGAAGACAACTGAAAGAGCTGATTTACAGAGAAATCTGGATGATGTGGGTATTCAAGAGACTATCAGGACTGATTTTTCTAAACATGAATTGGACACCTTGACAGGAGTTCAGAATTTTGGTTGGAATTGGATTCCTACTTCTGGCCATTCTAGAGGGATATTACTAGAGATGAATACAAGTGAACTGGAGATTGAAGGGGGTGATCAAGGAAATTTTTTTGTGAGTCTGATAGTAATAAATAAAAAGACTTCTTTTAGATGGGAGCTGCTGGTTGTGTATGGCCCTACTCAACATAATTTATCTCTAGAGTTTTTGGGAGAATTGAACAAGAAGTGTCATACTTCTGGTTTACCTGTGGTGATAGGGGGGATTTTAACTTGATTAGAAAGGCAGAAGACAAAAGTTCTAAACGGGTCAATTTCTCTTTGATTGATAAATTTAATGAGTTTAATGCTGATAATAAGTTGTTGGAGATTAAGAGAAAGGGACCAAAGTTTACCTGGACCAATAAGCAGATTTGTCCCATCATGGTGAATTTGGACAGAGTTTTGGTCTCCACTGATTGGGAATTTATGTACCCCTTATGTTCTGTTATTACTTTCCCTAGAGTGGGGTCTGATCATAATCCCATTTGTCTATCCTCAGGGGAGGAGGAGATCAAAAGAAATGGGAGATTCTACTTCAATAAGAATTGGTTGGATATTGAGAACTTTAGAGATATAGTGACTCAAAGATGGGGAGACATTTGTAATAAAATGCCTAATCTGATTTATTCTGTAAACAGTTGGAATTGGGGGTTGGCCTCTTTGAGAAAGTTTTTAAAAGGATGGGGTGCTAATGTCGTAGTGGATCAAGACAGAAAGACAAGAAAAACCTTTTAGACCAAACTTAGAGTGTATGAAAGAAAAGTCGATCTTTCAAATTTAAGCACCGAGGATTTGTTGGCTAGATATAAGGTTGAAGAGTATTTGGAGAGAATTTATGAGATTGAAGAAAAAGAGTGGCAACAAAAAGGTCAGGTAAAGTGGATTACTCAGGGTGATGCTAATACTAGATTCTTTCACTGTTGTGCCAATGGCAGAAGAAGGAAAAACTTTATATACTCTCTGGAGGATGAAGGGGTGATTTTATCTGATGAAGGGGATATTAAAGAACACATCTACAATTTATATAAGAATCTCTTTGGCTATGAAGTGATTCAGAATGTTTGCTTATCACCCAATTTTTGGGATCCAGAGAATAAGATTTCTGATGCAGAGAATGACATATTAGTTCAGATCTTTTCTGAAGTTGAAGTCTGGGATATTATTAAGAGCTTACCAGGTGACTCTGCACCTGGGCCAGATAGATTTCCCACTTGTTTCTACAAAACTTGTTGGGGTTCTCTGAGGCAACAGTTTATGAATTTGATTAAGGATTTTTTGGGGGAAAGTTGGATTTTAAAAAATTGAATTATGGGGTGATCACTTTGATTCCTAAAACCAAAGAATCTAACAACATTAAACAATTCAGACCCATTTGTCTAATGAATGTGAGTTTCAAGATCATAACAAAATTGTTAGTTGTTCGACTGGGGGGTATTGCTAATAATATTATCAATGTTTGCCAGACTGCTTTTATCAAGGGGAGAAATATTTTAGATGGGGTTTTATCTCTTCATGAGATTTTACATGATTTGAGAACAACCAAAAAATCTGGGATTGTGCTTAAATTAGATTTTGAAAAGGCTTATGATAAAGTGCAATGGAGTTTCTTGAAAGACATCATGGTTGGTAAAGGTTTTTCTCATAGATGGATAGATTGGATTATGAATTATGTTCACGGAGGCAAGGTTAGTATCAATGTGAATGGATCTGTAGGTCCATATTTTACTACTCATAGGGGTTTGAGACAGAGAGACCCTTTATCTCCTTTACTATTTAATCTGGTGGCAGATGCTCTGTCAGGGATAGTTGATAAAGCTCAAAAAAAAAGGGCTTGATTAAAGGGGTGGCGTCTCATTTAATTGCAGGAGGAGTTTCTATCTTGCAATATGCTGATGATACTGTACTGATGCTAGAGTGTGATGATTCTTACATTTTGAATCTTAAGTTCCTTTTGTATTGCTTTGAAAGGATGTCTGGTCTGAAAATCAATTATCATAAGAGTGAGGTCTTTGTGATTGGGATGAGAAATGAAGAAGCAAGGAGAATTGCTAATATGTTTAATGGCAAACTGGGGAACGTACCCCTTACTTACCTAGGTGTTGAAATTGATATGAGAAAAGTAAATAAGGGGGCTGGTGATAAGATTTTTAACAAAATGTCGAGTCCTGATTTGGATAATTGGAAATCCAAGTTACTCTCTTCAGGTGGGAGAATGATCTTGGTTAATAGTTGTTTGAGTAGTCAGCCTATGTACACAATGGGTTTCTATAGATTGAGTAAGGAGATTCATAGAAAGATGGATACTATTAGAGCCAGATTCTTTTGGAGTGGAACCCAGGATAAGCAAAGGTATCATATGATTAAATGGGAGGCTGTTTGCAGACCTAAAGAATATGGGGGTTTGGGGGTTCTAAATACCAATCTCATGAATGACTGTTTGCTAAGTAAATGGATGTGGAGGATTAGTGAAGCTAAAGAGGAGCTTTGGTTTCGGTTATTAAAAGCTAAATATTTTCCTCAAGGAGACTTTAGAGACTCTTTAGACTCAAGGGGGTCTTAGTTTTGGAAAACCCTTGGTAAGGTCAAGCATTTGTATAATTGGGGTGTTTCTTATCATGTAGGTAATGGTGCTAATACCTCCTTTTGGAAGGATGTATGGATAGGTGACTGCCCTCTCTCTATTAGGTTTAAGAGCTTATATAATATCTGTAGTGTTCCTGATATTAAGATTTCGGATTGTTTGATTAATAACACTTGGAACATTTTGTTTAAAAGAAACTTCGGTGCTGAAGAGGAGGTTATTTGGAGAGAGTTGAAAGACTTAATCAAAGGGGTGAGGCTTTCTGAGGAGAATGACAAGGCCGCTTGGTGTTTAGATAGGTCCAAAAAGTTCTCTGTTAAATCCCTATATAGACATATATTGTTTGGGGGGGGGGGGGTCATTGATAGGAGACTTCAAAAAATATGGACCAGCAGAATTCCTTTGAAGGTAAAAATTTTCTTGTGGCAGATTTATTTGAATAGGCTTCAAACTGCAGATCAATTGGTGAGAAGACAGTGGAATGGTAATAACAAGTGTTGGCTATGTGGGGTGCCAGAAGATGCAGATCACTTGCTCTTTAAGGGCTTAATGGCTAGATTTGTTTTGTCTTGCATCAAAGAGTCTTTTCAATGGAAGAGAACCCCGGATTCTCTTGATGATTTACATATTGGATGGTTGGATAACCGGGGTGCTAATGATTATCACCTTGGCTTACTCAGTTTTGTAGCCTTTCCTTGGACAATTTGGAAATGCAGGAACAAATGCGCAATCGACAAGACTTTTATTAAACAGCCAATTGAACTTGTTTTCAACGTTGTATCATGTTTGCAGCGATGGTGCATTCTTCTCCGAGAGGATGACCATAAAAAGCTTGGCGGTTTGTTGGAGGTGATGAGGGCCTGGGTGAGAAGCTTCAGAATGATGAAGGGCTGATTTTGCTTGTCTGTGGCTCTTTGGATGGAGACTGCCTTAGTTTCATAGTTCTTGCTTTGTAAGAGGTTGTAAACTGGTTAGTCTTTGTGGAAGCTTATGTTGCTTCCCTGTTTTGAGCTTTCTTTTGTTGCTGGTATCCCCATCCTAATTTCGGTTTGAACTGGTTGTATCATCCTTATATACTTTCTATAAAAGCAGGGTTTAACCTCTTTAAAAAAAATTACACAACTAGGCCATTGTCGTGGTGACAGGACCTTGTCGCCAGTGGGAGGTACCTATCGTCATTTGAAATGGCGACAGGAGAGTTCTGCCTTTTTAAAAAAATTCATCTGTAGCAGAATTTATCTGGCGACAGTTGTAAACCCTAAATCACAATGACATTACAAAACATTCAGCACAACGTCATAACATCTTTTGTCGATAAATCACAGATAATTACATAACATTCAGCGTAACGTCATAACATCTTCTGTCAATAAATCACAAAGATACAACATTCAGCGCAACATTGTCACGTACGACAAATCACACTAATATTACATAATATTCAGCATTGGGCATATTACAAACAAAGTGATATTGCAAAGCATTAGGCACCACATAGTTCAACCGGACGAACCTTAGTAGTGGCCGCGACCTCAACGTTCGCCATGTGGACCGCCTCTAGTGGGGCGGTCGGATGAGATCCCCGCGATGACGTCCGGACTACTGATGTCTTCTTCGTCCTGTGGATTTCTCGTAGGGCATTTCTTGAAGGTGTGCACAGACTTCTTGCAAATATAGCACTTTTTCGTAATATGCCCAGCTTCTGCATCGTCCATGTTGTTCCTAATGCGACGTACCTGTCACCGACCAACCTTTCCCTTAAGTCTATCAATGTCCACCGCCCAGATAAGTTGGTCCCAGGTTGGATGGCCAGTGAAATGGCCAACCATGGCGTAACCATACATCTCTGCACTCCAGATTTGCATCACTATCTCCTTGTCAGAGAGGTACTGACCGAGATGTTGTGCCACCGTTGAACAAGCGGCCATGACATCGGAGAAGGGCCTGTGCAGTAGAAGGGGCTTGCTGCAAGTGCATACACAACTAGCACGGCGTAGCTTGCACTCGTGGGTGATCCTCTCGCGGTTTGTCTTGCAGCATCCTTTATCCCTGCATATTATCTCGAAGCGAAGCTCCCGTGTGCCCATCTTGAATGTCTGGTGCATCTCACCCTTCTTACTCTTCTCCTCCATGTACTTGGTGATCATGGCGGAGTAAAGCACTCTGTCATTTGTCATGGCAAGCGACGCGTTGTTGCTTCTGTCAATAAAGTAGTTTATGGTACCGCAGAGAATTGCCTCCATAATACCAACCAAAGGGAGGCATCTTGCGCCGCGCATGACCCAGTTGTACACCTCGGCTAGATTGGTTGTCATGACACCATATCAAGCACCACCCCCGTCATGTAGCAGCGACCACTTATCCTTAGGCTCGTGCTCAATCCAGTCTGAGAAGCATTTCACCTGCGTCCCCTGTCCTCCTCATCAAACTGGGACCATCTGTGGGTAGCTGTGGCAATGCTTCAAGGGGTCTGGTCAGCCTTTGGGGCGGCCCTTCTCGCTGCCTCCCTTCTGTGCGTGTGGGACCACTCATCAAGAATCTTCCAAAGTGCTTCGAACTTTCGCTATTGGTTCTGGTTGCACAACCGCTTGAATAGGTTCATCAAGTCCTTGTTGTGGAACTGCTTGTAGAAGTTTGCACCCAAGTGCCTCATGCATCACCTGCTCTGCAGATTCACCCATGCAAGTCGTTCGTTATCTCCCTGTTGTAATTGAGTTATTGCACTCAGCAAGCCCGCATGCTGATCATGTATGATGCATACGTTTGGACGGCCCTGTACAACAGAAAGCCTTAAATTCTTTAGGAACCACAACCAGTTGTTTGTGTTCTCTCTTTCAACAAAAGCGAATACCACGGGAAGAACTTGATTGTGTCTGTCCATCGCTATTGCAGTCAGTATCTGGCCCTTATACTTTCCAGTCAGGAATGTGCCATACACGCACAAGATTAGACGGCAGTACCGGAATGCATTGATGCATGGACCAAAGGAGAAGAATGCTCGCTCCAGTACCCTCTTATCAGCCCACTTCGGATGCGTGGAATCTTTAATGGCAATATGAGTGACGGGATTCCTATCTTGTATGACTCGGAGTAGCCCAGGGAGGTTGTGGTATGAGTCCTCGAACGTACCGAACCTTTATTCCAATGCCTTCTGTTTTGCCCTCCACACCTTGGCATAGCTGATTGTGTATTAGAACCTTACCCCAATTGTCCGAATGATGGACCATGGCTCAAAATCTAGATTATCCACGATCTCACCATATATGAGGTTGGCGATGAAGCCTGATGACAGGTTCCTGTGGGACTGTACTGACTCAGCGACGACACATGTGTGTGGGACGACTATAGAGCACTTCTAGTAGGTGTCCCACTTAGGTTGAAATGTGTGCACTCATCAGGGGCATCCCTCTATATCGCACTTCACGTCATAGAATCTTGGGTTAGACTTGACGACCGTAAAAGTGTGTTGCACCGATAAGGCCCAGAATTTGACCACCTCCTACACGGCCTCCTTGCATTTGTACATAGCTCCTTACCTGACCTCGCTCTAGTCATACTCCCACGGCACACAAGAGCCTTCGTTGACGACGCGGTTGTCGAACTGGTATGTGTTCCACTTGGATGGAACCGCCTGCTGGTCCACATCATCCTCGTCGTTGGACCCTTCATCTTCTGACAATGCCATGTACTCCCGATCTTCGAGATCCATCCTTTCCACTAGGGCTTCCAGCTCCTCACCCTCGTCAGCAAGCTCAGTAGCTTGCCTAACTGAAGGAGCTACTTTTGCAGGGTCTTCAGCGACAACATCAGCTACTCCCGGTCCTTCGACCATTATGTGTGTGCCGCTGTGGCTGGAGTCCTCGACTTGTTCTTCGGCATCACCACCCCCTTCTTGTCCAGCCGCGGATGCAGGAGTGGGCTTGGATATGCCTGGGCCAAAAAGACCAAATCCCACCCTTCCTCCCTCGCCATGCGTATATATGACTACCATGACATTGTTCCCTTGAGCTAAACTAACTCCCAATATGTGCTCTGTGTTGGTCAGGGGGGCAAGGCAACTCAATATCAGATCATACACAGAACAGTCCAGATCGAATGTGTGGAACAACCCCCGCATCACAGCGCCCCATGTACACTACTCTGGTCTTAACAGGGGCACGTTCGTCGATTGAAAATAACACAAATCAATCCCAACGGGACCCTCAAGAATAGTCCTCTGATCGTAGTAAATTTTGAAATTAGTGACGTCCGATATATCTGACACACTGCACCGTAAACAAGATTTCTCCGATTAACCACACATCTAAAGCTACACTACCCACCAAAAAAATATTACGTACAACATACTGCACTACGTAACCGTACATCTAAAACTACATAATCCATTCGGTTAAAAAAATTACCTAAAAGGTGGGCAACCGAATAGGCAGCGCATCGCTAGCTTCTCTCCCCTCTTTCTCTTTTTTTCTGAATAAAAGTGAGTTATCCCCGAATTTTAGGGTTTCGAGGGTCTTTTATAGAACACAGCTCTCCTGTCGCCAGTTGAATTTGCGATAGGGTCCTGTCGCCAATTCAAATGGCGACTGGGTCCTTTCACTATTTCAAATGGCGGCAATACTCTACTAACAGCAGGTTCCTGGCCGCCGGTTGAAATAATGACGAGCTCTGTTGTCATTTCAATCTGGCATCGAGGCCTAGTTGTGTAATTGTTTTATCCAACTATTTATTTTTGTAATTATCTTTTTTTTTAAATATTATTTAAAAAATTCTTTAGTTTTGGGCCTAAATGGCACGGTTCTGGCCGGTATCTGCAAATGTGGCTCTCTTCGTGTGGTATTGCCAAAAATGGCAATCCGGACGTGCCGTTATGCGACATGTGTGCATTTCCGTGTTTTACGTGCCCGGCATCAATCTCGGTCGCACGCCCATAGTCCGAACAACGGGTGTGCCGACACGTGTTGCCTCCGCGTGCCCACCGCCCGAACCGCACGCGTGTCTCCTAGAGAAGCTGCGTCCCCCCCGCCCGACAAACCGCATCCGCACAAGTGTCGCCCGGACAGGCCTCCTCCGCACGGCTAGTGCCCGGACAAGCTGCATGTCTCCCACTCGATCGGCTTTGCGGTCCCTCCTCGCCCGGATGTGCCACGCCGGTCCTCCCTCCCCCGGATGCCTTCACCGCCCTCGCTTTTTTCCCCATCGCCATCCATCACTTTCGCCCTTTATTCCATGTCTTTGCATGCATTTGCATGCATGCATGCAAGCCTCGCGCGCAAGAGGGAATCCGATTACTCTCGTCGCTGCTATAAATTCCAAGGCGACGACGAGATGGTTCACAAACTCTCATCCTCAATCGCTCGCATTATTATTCTCTCTCGTTCTGTCGATTTTGTTTTCGCGGACGATTACACAATGTTTACAGTCGTTATTAGCAACCATATTAGCAGGTATTTTTTTCTCATACATATTTTGTTATTAATTGTGTAGTTAGTTAATTAGTCATAGTTAAATGTTCATAGTTAATTAGTTGCACTTATTTAGGAGTAATTAATTTAGTCATTTTCAATTTTTCATAATAAGATTTGTGTGAGTTTATTAGTCGTAATTAATTAGTCGTGGTTAAATTAATCTTGTGTAATTAATTAGTTG
Organism: Phyllostachys edulis; assembly: GCA_036346405.1. Classification (NCBI taxonomy): domain Eukaryota; kingdom Viridiplantae; phylum Streptophyta; class Magnoliopsida; order Poales; family Poaceae; genus Phyllostachys; species Phyllostachys edulis. The sequence continues at coordinate 6,580,149 of CM070561.1, read as the reverse complement.
TAATTATTTAGGCATAGTTAATTAGTTACTTAATTAATTAGTCGTAATTAGTTAGTGTTAGTTAATTAATTAGTTGATATTAATTAGTCATAGTTCATTAAGTCTTAATTAATTAGTCATCATTAATTAGTTGTAATTAGTCATTAAGTAGTTAATTTAGTGCCCTTATTAAGTTGTAATTAATTTAGCGTCCTTATTAAGTTGTAATTATTTTTATAATTAATTTGTGGTAATAAATTAGTCATAATTATTTTATTGCTATTTAATTCATTGTAATTAATTTAGTCCCTAATAATGTAGTTGTCATTATTAAGTAGTAATTGTTTATTTGTAATTCATTTATGGTAATGAATTAGTATTAATTAATTTAGTGGTATTCAATTACTCATATCAATTTAGTCACAACTAATTTAGTCGTCCTTAATTAGTCATAATTGTTAATTTCTAGTAATTTATCGATATTATCAATCTATTCACTAATAAGTTGTCTATTTGATCTCTTGCAAGTCGTGCCTCTATCGGAGCTTCTGGAACCCTTCTACGATGAGAATCACCGGTGTAAGTCGTGGATCACCGGGGACACGAATGGCACTCCACCCCTCATGCTTCAGTCTGGGAGGGATTACTGGCAGTTCGACGCTCGCTATGTCCCAATCCTTCAAGACATGGGCTTGTTACCCTTTGTGAGGTTGCTCTTAGTCGGACACTACTTCGCCTAACGGCAGTCTGATGTCGGCACTTGTCGACAGGTGGAGATCCGAGACGCATACCTTCCACTTTCGGTGGGGTGAGATGACGATCACTCTTCAAGACGTCTCAATATTGACCGGTCTCCCGATCATGGGTGAGCCACTTGTTCCAGGCTATCCACCGGCAGACTCAAAGGCCCTGTTGGGGCATCGGTTCGGCATACCTGTCCCGGACAATGCCTATGGTATCTCTCAGACCTGGTCGAGGAATTTCAGTCAATGCCCGGAGGATGCACCTAACGAGGTTGTTAGGACGCACCTCGTCGCTTACCTTCTTCATCTCTCTGGTTCGGTCCTGTTTCCCACTATAGATATCATGGGGATATGCCCATGATCTTAGGATGATGAGACAGTTGGCAATGGCGTTGAGGGTGTGCGAATCACCCGTTTTCGGCGAGGTTTAGCTGCTGTCAGGCCTCTGGCGGTCTGACCGGCCATGGGAGCGGTCAGACCGGCCATGCCTCGGGCCATTTTTCTGGAATGTGCACTGGCGGTCTGACCGGCCAGAGTGGCAGTCAAACCGGCCAGAGGAGCGGTCTGACCTGCTACTGCTGAGCGGTCGGACCGGCCCTTTTAGGATCTTTGGATTTTTGAACTGGGCCAAAAATAGAGGGTGTAGGCAAGAGAGGAGGTTCACTGCTCTTGGTCTCATAATTTTTGGAGCCTCTAGGCAAAAGTTCTATTCGATTGAAAATTCCAGAGAGCTCTTGGTTTTCCTGCATGGAAAATTGGCTAAGTCCCAAGTGGGGGGTCAGACCAGCCTCTCGTTGGCGGTCAGACCGGCCAATGGGCGGTCAGACCGGCCAAGGGTGGCGGTCTGACTGGTTTTGACTTGTTTTGCTCGTCAGTGTGGCGCGATGTGTGTTCATTAGGTCAAGTTCATGGATTTTATTACATATGTGTTGCATATTGCATGTTTTGGCTAACGTGGGTCAAGTTGTGAAGAACTTGTTCCTGGAAACGATTTATTGGTCTATTGATGTGCTGGTGGCTTGCAAGTCAATGACGGTCAACGGCGAGGATGATCGGGACTAAGCTAGGAGAGCTGAGGTCCAGAACGATCGAGGATGCCAGGTGAGGTCAGGAGACTCAAGCATGGCGCAGAATGGACAAGGATGATCGAAGCAGGCGATTCGGCGACGGTTGGATCAAGCGTGAGGTCAATGCAAGTGTCTTGGTGGTTCTCAAGGGAGTCGGACGGAGAGACTTGCCAACATGATGAGAAGTTGATCAACCTACACGTGGCGAAAGTAGTATTTCACCAAGATTGGACCTGGTCTTCGGAAAAAGAACAAGAAGGGGTATTTTGGTAATTTCATCAAATACCGCCTTTGTGACCTTGGGCTAAACCGCGGCGCAAGACGGTGCGTGGAGAAGCGGTTTAGGTCAAGAGAAGATGAAGACGGCGCTTTAAGATGCGTGCGTGTGTCCCGTTTGTATGTGGGCCTTAACGGGAGCCCATTAGGGTTAACTAATTTGGTGTTAGGGCTTAGAAGAGAAACGAGAGGCTTGGGGTTCTAGGGAGATGAGTTGAGTGTGTACTCATGGATTGAGCTCTTGTTCTCCTCGAGGGGGCTGTAACTAGCGACAATTGCGAATCAATCTATGGATGATTATTCAAAGATGAGTCTTCTTGTGCTCTTCCTTCTCATTTGGTGATTTTGGGTGTTTCTTTGATCCGATGGGTTTCTAGAGGTTTCTTGCCCCCATCTACCTTGCTGTGACATGTGGGAATACATCTAGGATCATCTTGATCATCAATCTCCCACGAGCAAGTTTTGGATCAAGTTTTTCGTTTTTGCTCAGTTTTGAACCCTCCTTCGGTAAAATGGAAAAAGGTCAAGACTTTGACGTGGATCTACTCGATCATCGCTTGGAATAGGTTCCAAATATCCTTGGTAAGGTGTGTTCCAAGTTTGGTCAAGTTTGGCCGTGCAAATCAAAAGTCTGATTGATTTTCATTTTGGAACCCGAGCTGTTTTTCCTGTTCATCGTCAAGTCCGGTTAAACCGCTCTTAAGCATTGGTCGACCGCCATGCCCGATGACAGAATAACCGCTTCGTCGATCGACCGGCCCGAGGGTTTGATCTTCACCTTTTGGGTCTTTTGCTTTGGGGGTTGATTAGATTCAGCACAAGGCTTTCACTATGCGTATATACTAATCTTCTTAGCTTTCGTATCTATTGGAGAAAAGTTCGTGTTGAATCTAATTAAAGTGAAATTTGAGAAAGCGTCTATTCACCCCCCCCTCTAGGCGCCTTTCCGGTCCTACAAGTGGTATCAGAACCCGGTTAGCTCTTCTCATAGATCTTAACCGGTCTGAGGAGCCATGGCGTCTAACAAGTATTCCACCAAACCTCCTGTGTTTGATGGAGTCAATTTTGCTTACTAGAAGGCTCGCATGCATGCCTACATCGAGACTCAAGAGCACGCAATTTGGCTTAAGGTCAAAAATCCCTATGTTGTGCCAGCCAATGATGATGTGATCACTCCAGATGTGGAGGCAAACAGCAAGACTCGAAACTTTTTGATTCAAGGGCTTAGTCGATCTGAGTTTGAGCGTGTCGCTCATATGAGGTCTGCTCATGAGATCTGGAAGACCCTCTGTGATTACCATGAGGGATCTACTGCGATCAAGGAAGTGAGACAAAACCAGCTTAAGAAAGAATACTCAAAGATCGAACAAAGGCCAGGTGAATCTTTGGATGAGTTGTGGGGAAGATTCTCAAAAATCCTTCATGACCTACGTGCTGCGGATCTTGTGTTCACTGAATCTGAAAATGCACGTCAGCTCTTGGGTGCTCTTGATGTGAAGGTCTGGGGGATGAAAATCACTTCCATCAATGACAACGCTATCATGAGTGAGCTTACCATGGATAATCTCTACTCGAGGTTGAAGACGCATGAGATTGACTTCATCTCGCGTCTCCCTAAGACAGAGTCGATGGATTTAGTGGCTGGCCCATCTAAGGGTAGTTCTTTTGATTCTTTGGATTTTGGCTCATCTGGATTTTCATTGTCCGCTTTACACTCTTTGAGCGATGAGCAGCTAGACAAACTACCTGAGGATGATTTAGCCCTCCTATCCATAAAATTCTCGAGAGTTTACAACAAGGTGAGGAACAGAAGGAAAGGTGGACCTGTCACTTGCTTTGAGTGTAGTGAGCCAAACCACATTCGGTCCAAGTGCCCCAAGCTGAAGGGCAAGGTGGAGAAGGACTCTCGAAGGCGTCCTCAAGTTAAGGATGCAAAAGCCAAGAAGCCCAACTATCGCAAGTTCATCAGCCGAGTCCTTGCTGCTCTTGAGAGTGTTCATATGAGCGATGTGGACTCGGGGACGGAGGATGACGACGATGATTCTCATGGCAAGAAGAAGGCCCAGGATTTCACTGGCATGTGCTTCATGGCCAAGGACTTGCACGACATCGACTCCTCCAACGACAACGACCCTTTCAGCGATCCCGATGAGGTATGCCCTTCACTCAATGAAATGAAACGTGCTTTGGTCGTTGCTGAACAAAAACTGAAAAAGCAAGCTAAATTGATTAAGAGACAGGACAGCATGATTGAAACTTGAACCTAGAAGTTGTTAGGCTTAAATCCATTAATCCTGTTGATGTTTGTGATTCTTGCTCTAGCTTGCATAATGAATTGATCAATCTGAAATCTGCTCATTCCTCTGTTGTGAATCAACTTAAAGATGCTCTTGATGAACTAGAATCTCTCAAGTCTAGTCATGTGTGCATGAATGCTATTGCTCTAGACGTGACTGATGTAGATGTTATTCCTTTTCCTTGCTCAAATTGTGCTTTGCTTGAATTAAAACTGGATAGCGCTACAAAAGAATTGCTGAAATTTGATCCTAGTCACACTTGCTCTCATTGTGAGGATAACAAGATTAAAATGAAGGAAATGTCTGAAATGATTCTTTATTCTAAGACTGCTTCATGTGAAAACTGTCTTAAACTCACAATTGAGAATGATGCTCTAAACAAGACTCTAAAGGAGAAATCTAAAATTGAGCAATCCATATCCATGAATGCTTTCAAGAAAGTTGTTGATTCTACTTCTTGTGCTTTTTGTATTGAAGTTGGGACAAATTTAGATGAGATACAAGAGGCATTTAGAATCAAATTCAAAGAGCAAGTGAGTAGGATTGAGAATACTTCTTGTGTGTCTTGTGAGGCTTTAAGGGTTGAGGTAGCTCTTGTTAAAGAAAAGCTTGCTAGGACAATCAAGTCAAATAGGTGTGTCACCTGTAAGGACCTAGCTAAAGAAAATGATTACCTCAAAAAGACCCTTGAGAGATTTTCTAGTGGGAAGAAGAATCTCAACATGATCCTCGACCAATCTAAGGTGAGTGTGAAGAAAAGTGGCCTAGGATTTAATTCCCTAGAGCATTCTAAGAACCATCCATCTAAGGTTGTGAGAGCTGTTGAGAGTGGTATGTTTGAGGTAGAACCTTCTAAGTCATCCAAGGTAGTTTTTAGATCTGCAGGTTTTGCCCAAACCCCTTCTAGCAAGACAGGTGCTTCTACTTCATCAGGTCAGACCCCTCAAAAGGTCAAGTACCATTGCACCTTCTGCAAGAAGGATGGCCACATCGTTGAGTTCTGCTTCTGTAGAGCCAAGTTTGAGAGGAAGGAGAGGATGAGTGCTCTGAGGTCCATTAGAGGAGTTCCTTCACCTGCTATAGTCTCTAGAGCCAGGCAGCCTGTCGTTCATGCTAGACATAAGCCTAGGTTTGTGGATGACTTCTTTGACTCCTTTGGTGGCTCTAGGCAGCATTTTGGTTTAGGGTATCGTGAGGAGAGACCACGGGTAGCACCTAGACAGGGGGAGTACCGATCTTTTGGTAGATCGATTTGGAGAGGTCTAGGTGTTTCACGTGTGCATTCTTATGATTTTTCTCCTAACCATTTTATTGCTGCTTCTACTGTTTTGCCTAAGCATCGTGTGACTCAGTACTGGATTCCCAAGTCCTTTATCACTAACCTTGAGATCGAGGCACGATGTTTCTTGTTCGTGCTCAGAGGTCCGTCGATGCGAGGAAGGAGGACATATGGCTTGTTGACTCCGGGTGTTCTCGACACATGAATGGAGATTCTAGATGGTTCTCCTCCCTCACACGTGCATCCGGCAATGAATTGATCACATTTGGGGATGCTTCTATTGGAACCGTGACAACCAAGGGCACAGTGCGCATCAACAACAAGTTCATGCTTAAGGACGTCGCTTTGGTAAGTAAGCTGAGGTATAATCTGCTATCTAATTCTCAGCTTCTTGATGAGGGTCTGGAAGTGAGGTTCAAGAGAGGTGAGTGTAGAGTTCTAGACTCCTCGGGTGAGCGTGTTTTTGGGATCTCCAGGTTTGAGAAGATCTTTTGTGTTGATTTCAATGTCTCTTCTGCTTCCAGTCCTAGATGTCTTGTGGCTTCTGATTCTCATAATTTAGTTTTGTGGCATCGTAGACTTGGACACATAGGTTTTGACCATTTGACTTGAGTCAGTAGCAAGGATTTGATTAGAGGGTTGCCTAGACTTAAGCCTGTTAGAGACCTTGTGTGCACTCCCTATAGACATGGTAACATGGTTTCTGCTTCTCATCCACTTCTTACTTTAGTGATGACTAATGGACCAGGTCAGCTCTTACACTTAGACACTATTGGCCCTTCTAGAGTTCAGTCTGCAGGTGGGAAATGTTATGTACTTGTAATTGTGGATGATTTCTCCAGGTATTCATGGGTTTATTTTCTGGTTTCTAAGGACGAGGCTTTTGGCTATTTTGGAGAATTGGTCCTTAGACTAGCTATTGATCTTCCTAGCGCTTTGAGAGCCATTAGGAGTGACAATGGGACAGAATTCAAGAACTCTTCCTTTGCCACTTTCTGCACCGATAGGAGACTTGAGCACCAGTTCTCTTCACCTAGAGTTTCCCAGCAAAATGGTGTTGTAGAGAGGAAGAACAGAACCCTTATAGAGATGGCCAGGACCATGCTAGATGAGCATAGCACTCCTAGGAGATTTTGGGCTGAGGCGATCTCTACTGCTTGTAATGTGTCAAATAGGGTTTTCTTGAGATCTGTGATTAGCAAGACTTCTTTTGAGCTTAGATTTGGTCATAGGCCTAAAGTCTCTCATTTCAAGATTTTTGGTTGCAAATGCTTCATTCTTAAACATGGCAACCTGGATAAATTTGAATCAAGATGTTCTGATGGCATATTTCTTGGATATCCTGCTCATTCTCGTGGCTATCGTGTATTTAATTTGGATACTAACAAAATTGTTGAGACTTGCGAAGTCACTTTTGATGAGACTAGTCCTGGTACTAGACCCGATGATGCAGGTTCACAGGTTTTTGAGAGTATCTTCGTCGATGTCGACTCTGAGGATGAGGACCCAATCCATCCTCCAGTCACTTCTGAGATGGTTAGAGAGCACCTTCTACTTCTCGATTTTAGTGAGCAAACCTCCTCCTACCTTCACCGGCGATGTGAGTGGCTCTGCTCCTACCTCCACAGCTCATGAGGTAAAGGCCACTTCTGCACCAGGACCTCCTCTTCACATTCAGCGACAGCATCCATTTGAGCAGATGATTGGGGATCTTCGTGAGCGAGTCACTCGCTCTAGGTTTATCTCTCCAGATTCTCATGCACATTCTGCTTTTGTCGCGTCTTTTGAACCCCGAGATGTCACCCATGCTTTATCTAATTCCTCTTGGGTCAATGCCATTCATGAAGAGCTTGAAATTTTTGAAAGAAACAAAGTTTGGACCTTAGTTGAACCTCCACCTAATCATAATGTAATTGGAATAAAATGGGTTTTCAAAAATAAGCAAAGTGAGGATGGGTTGGTAGTTCGCAATAAGGCTAGGCTTGTAGCTCAAGGTTATTCCTAGGTAGAAGGCTTAGACTTTGAGGAAACCTTTGCTCCTGTAGCTAGATTAGAAGCCATTCGCATTTTGCTAGCATTCGTGGCATCTAAGGGCTTTAAGCTTTTTCAAATGAATGTCAAGAGTGCTTTTCTTAATGATTTCATAGAAGAAGAGGTCTTTGTCAAGCAACCCCCTGGTTTTGAAAATCCCAAATTCCCAAACCATGTGTTTAAGCTCTCCAAAGCTTTGTATGGATTGAAGCAAGCCCCTAGAGCTTGGTATGATAGGCTTAAGAGTTTCTTGCTTAAAAATGATTTCAAAATGGGAATGGTTGATAAAACCTTGTTCACTCTCAGGCATAGCAGTGACTTTTTATTGGTTAAGATTTATGTGGATGACATTATATTTGGTGGTTCTTCTCATGTTTTGGTGTCTAGATTTTCAGATTCTATGAGCAGAGAGTTCGAGATGAGCATGATGGGCGAATTAACCTTCTTCCTTGGTCTTCAAGTTAAGCAACTGAAAGAAGGCACCTTCATTCATCAAAGCAAGTACACAAAGGACCTTCTTCGGCGCTTCGACATGGGAAGCAGTAGGCCAATGTCTACTCCCATTGCAACATCCACCGTGCTGGACCTTGATGAGGATGGAGAGCCCGTGGACCAGAAGGAGTACCGCAGTATGATTGGCTCTCTTCTCTACCTCACGGCGTCGACACCGGACATACAGTTTGCTGTGTGTCTGTGCGCTTGATTTCAGGCTTCTCCTCATGCCTCTCATCGTCAAGCAGTGCGTCGCATTTTCAGGTACCTCTAGGACACTCTTGACTTTGGGCTTTGGTATTCTTTTGATTCTGCTATCTCTATTCGGGCTTTTTCTGATGCTGATTTTATGGGGTGTAGAGTGGATAGGAAGAGTACTTCTGGTACTTATCACTTCTTAGGCACATCTCTTATCTCTTGGTCATCTAGAAAACAGTCCTCTGTTACCTGATCCTTCGCCAAGACCGAGTATGTAGTCTGCGACCCGATGAGTTGCTCTCAGGTTCTCTAGATCTTGTCTACTCTGCGGGACTATGGGTTATCTCTGGGTAGTGTTCCTCTTTTCTATGACAACACTTCTACTATTAACATTGCCAAAAACCCAGTGCAACACTCACGGACCAAGCACATTGACATTCGATATCATTTCCTTAGAGACCATGTAGAGAAGGGTGATGTTGTGCTTCATTTTGTAGAGTCTGAGCACTAGGTTGCGGATATTTTCACTAAAGCTCTTGATTCTTCTCGTTTTGCTTCTTTGTGGGGAGAGTTGAGGGTTATTAGTCCTCTAGGCCTGTTTTAAGGGGGAGTTTGCTCTTTTGCATTCATTGTACCATAATGCATTTTAAATTAAGCAACTTGCATTGTAATATAAACTTGTGGAGCCTTGATTATTATCCTTGTATAACATGATTTCATACTATATACCTTGCCATGTCTTGTGCTAGGTTGCTAGACTTCTTTTATAGCTTTTCATGTATAGCTTAGCTTTTGTCATGCTAGCTTTTTTTTTAATCTGTGAGAAAATTGAATCAAAACATGACTTGTTGTATCTTGTGACTAGTTTTTCCATAGTGATCCTCTCATGATTCATGCCATGTCATATAGGCTAAATTGAGTCTTGAACTTACTTTGAGTTTTAAATTGAGCTATGATAGTTCTTAAGTCAAGCAAATGAAATATGAGTTTTTCTGTGCGAAAAAACTGATCTCACCAATTCTTTCTCATAAGACAGCTTGCTATTGCACTAAGCATGAACTCAAGGGGAGTTTTGGATGACCTAGACCACTCTCTTAAGCTTCTTGCTTGAGATGGTCGCGGCAAGGCTTGAGATCTAGCACAATGCTAAGAAAACAAATTGTCAATTGGTTGAACCTTAGGAGGCAGTTGTGGATGGCTCCTAGTCCAGGACTTGCTTTACTTAGATAAAACCAAAAAAATTTAGCAAAGTGCTCAATGTGCTAAATTCCAAATGCTTAAACAAATTGATTCATAATTGAACTCATAGCGCTCAAAATTGACTCGTTTTTTATTTTCTAGGCTTCATTTTGCTTATAGACATGGTTTGACTCATTTTTGGAGACCTGTAGCTAAACTATGATCTTGAGCACCTTGTCATGCTAAAATTTCATTTGATCTCAGATTATTGCTCCTTTGGTCTTAGCTTTGCCATATATGTTTTGCCATGATGAAACATAGCTACTTCACATAATATGGCTTGGTGTAAGACTTGTACAGTCCTCATGGATAATTTTCATGGCTCCTTGTGTTAAAAATGAATTAATTGCAGCCATTTCATTTCATTTCTGCTCTATCTTCTTCCATGCACCTTGATGAATCCATTGTCAAAGGGGGAGAAAGATTGATAAAAATGTTGTTTTAGAGCTTTTTGGAGTCATAGGGAGAAAATGAAATTTTCTGCAAAATTGATGATCATAGTGAAGGGGAGCATCTCATTTGTATTTTTGTTATCTTATTGCCATTTCTGATCTTGAATTGCATTTCTTGGACCCTCACCATGATCAAAGGTCAAATTGAACAATTGTTCTTTCATATGGACCTTAAGTGAGATTTTTTGCTATTATCTGGAATTTGAAGCTTTTGTGCTTTGTTTTGCCTTATCTCACTTGCCTATACTATTCTGAAGCCAGCTTGGTCATTTCCATTGCTTTCTTATGCCTATGGACCAAGTTGTGCCTTTATGCGAAAACGTTGAATATTTTCATTTTCAAACTTCAAACTTACATTTTCTGAAAAATTGCCAATGTGTTCATCAATGGGAAGATCGTGGATATCATGGGGATATGCCCATGATCTTAGGATGATGAGACAATTGGCAATGGCGTTGAGGGTTTGCGGAATCACCCGTTTTCGGCGAGGTTCAGCTGCTGTTAGGCCTCTGGCGGTCTGACCGGCCATGGGAGCGGTCAGACTGCCATGCCTCGGCCATTTTTGGAATATGCCTTGGCGGTCCGACCGCCAGTGGCGGATCGAGCCAGAGGAGCGGTCTGACCGGCTACTACTGAACGGTCGGACCGGCCCTTTTAGCATCTTTGGATTTTTGAGCTGGGCCAAAAATAGAGGGTGTAGGCAAGAGAGGAGGTTCTACTGCTCTTGGTCTCATAATTTTTGGAGCCTCCAGGCAAAAGTTCTATTCGATTGAAAATTCTAGAGAGCTCTCGGCTTTCCTGCATGGAAAATTGGCTAAGTCCCAAGTGGGCGGTCAAACCGGCCTATCGTTGGCAGTCAGACCGGCCAATGGGCGGTCAGACCGACCAAGGGTGGCGGTCTGACCGGTTTTGACTTGTTTCGCTCGTCAGTGTGGCGCGATGTGTGTTCGTTAGGTCAAGTTCATGGATTTTATTGCATATGTGTTGCATATTGCATGTTTTGGCTAACGTAGGTCAAGTTGTGAAGAACTTGTTCCTGGAAACGATTTCTTGGTCTATTGTTGTGCTGGTGGCTTGTAGGTCAATGACGGTCAACGGCGAGGATGATTGGGACTAAGCTAGGAGAGCTAAGGTCCAGAACGATCAAGGATGTCGGGTGAGGTCAGGAGACTCAAGCATGGCGTAGAATGGACAAGGATGATCGAACGGGCAGTTCGGTGCGACGGGTTGGATCAAGCAGCGCGAGGGTCAGTGCAAGTGTCTTGGTGGTTGTGGCGGGAGCTGGACGGGAGAGACTTGCCAACATGATGAGAACCGTTGATCAACCTACACGTGGCGAAGCAGGCGAGTGTTTCACCAAGATTGGACTTGGTCTTTGGAAAAAGATCAAGAAGGGGTATTTTGGTAATTTTACCAAATACCACCTTTGTGAACTTGGGCTAAACCGCGGCGCAAGACGGTGCATGGAGAAGCGGTTTGGGTCAAGAGAAGATGAAGACGGCGCTTTAAGATGCGTGCATGTGTTCCATTTGTGTGTGGGCTTTAACGGGAGCCCATTAGGGTTAACTCTTCTAGAAGCTAAGCCTCACTATAAATAGGAGGGGGGTGCTGTCAAGCAGCCTTGAAGCACTTCATTTTTGTAAATCCTAGTTTGGTGTTAGGGCTTAGAAGAGAAATGAGAGGCTTAGGGTTCTAGGGAGATGAGTTGAGTGTGTACTCATGGATTGAGCTCTTGTCCTCCTCGAGGGAGTGGCTGTAACTAGCAACAATTGCAAATCAATCTATGGATGATTATTGAAAGATGAGTTTTCTTATGTTCTTCCTTCTCATTTGGCGATTTTGGGTGTTTCTTTGATCCGATGGGTTTCTAGAGGTTTCTTGCCCCCATCTACGTTGCTGTGACATGTGGGAATACATCTACGGTCATCTTGATCATCAATCTCCCACGAGCAAGTTTTGGATCAAGTTTTTCGTTTTTGCTCGGTTTTGAACCCTCCTTCAGTAAAATGGAAAAAGGTCAAGACTTTAACGTGGATCTACTCGATCGTCGCTTGGAATATGTTCCAGATATCCTTGGGAAGGTGTGTTCCAAGTTTGGTCAAGTTTGGCCGTGTAAATCAAAAGTCTGATTGATTTTCGTTTTGAAACCCGAGCTGTTTTTCCTGTTCATCATCAGTCGGTCAGACCGCTTAAGCCGCCTTGATCGCCCTTGCTTGACCGACGCAAGCAATAGCCGTCGACCGACCGGCCCGAGGGTTTGATCTTCACCTTTTGGGTCTTTTGCTTTGGGGGTTGATTAGATTTAGCACAAGGCTTTCACTATGCGTATATACCGATCTTCTTAGCTTTCGTAGCTTTTGGAGAAAAGTTTGTGTTGAATCTAATTAAGGTGAAATTTGAGAAAGCGTCTATTCACCCCCCCCCCTCTAGGCACCTTTCCGGTCCTACACCCACCACACAGGCGATGGGTGTACTCAAGATCATTCGTGATCGCCGAGCCTTTGGTCGACGCGAGGTCAGGCGATGCCTCATACTGATTAGATCACCGTCCTTTGCGCCACATACAGGGGGTTGTGTGACACTTCGCAGCGCGACACCGGTGTGAAACCGAACCTTGTCGTCTACCACGTGCTCCTGCAGCTGTGGAGTTAGGAGCACTTACCTGTTGGGCGGCCCTCCTTCGAGAAAGTAGTGCACCCGCATCCTGAGTTGCACCACCCGATAGACGGGCCCACTATAGGCTACCGGTGGACTGCTGCCTAGTTACGCTGGGCCAAGGATAGATCAGCAAGGTGCTACTCGTTGTTCCACAACGAGTTCGAGTCGTTGCACACGACATCATATGGGCAACATGGAGCCTGGATTTCGTGAACATGGTAGCGCCACTCGGGCTGTACGTGCAATGCATGTAGGATGCCAGATTATGGGTGAAGATACGCCACCTGGTGTTTACCTATATGGTGGAGCTTTGCACGCTGCAGCACATAATGTTACAGTTCGATTTGTTCCAGCTTGTGCCCTCTCCCAAAGGCAAGATCTTACAGTGAGTCGTCCACTTGTGAGTCCAACTCCATCCGAGTAATATTTACACTTCATACCTACATCTGCTGTTCTAACATCAATCATTCTGGAATGTAGGAAATCAAGGGTGGGCCGACATGCTGAGGACTGGCAAGGAGTCCAGCATGAGTGGATTACGGCTTGGTCGGAGACGGCGTACATCGAGATCCTGCAGGAGCTGTGACTGTACGACGTACGGACACACCATCAATACATCTAGTGGTACGTACCATGGTCATGCACCAGGCTCACATGTCCTCCACCAGAGCGTCCAGAGCAGGTGATGCACCAAGAGAGGCCCCGTCACTCGTTCGATGGACACAGCGCTTCGCGGCGTAACGACACCGTAAAACACTTACAACCTTTGCCCGTTTCATTGATGATATTTGTATTGTTTTTTACTGAACTAGTGTTGTCTATCACTTCAGTTGGAGTGGCTGCAGTGGATCGCAAGCGCGTCGGAGACCGCCATCTGTAGCCCAAAGCACACTGTACCGGGGCTTCTGAGCACTTTGAACTACAAATTCGCGGAGTCGAAGAATGTAATAAAGAACATGAGCTGCGGTCATTCAAGAGACGATGTCCTACACGCCACGCACCGAGTGGGGCAATCATGCTCACCTGCTAAGTCGGCACGTCCTAGTTAGACTGGTGGGCATCAAAGTGCTCCCCGTCGGTCATCCATGCTCCAGATCGGCGGGGAGGTAAGTTATGTACAAATTTATGTTCTGTTTTTTTATTAGGTCTTAGGTTGTGCTAACATCATGTTGTTCTCCAGCTGCACGTCCGTCGAGGTGCATCACTTCTGCCGTCTGCACCTCATACTTAGACTAGCGTTCCCCATCGGTCATCCGTACTACACATCGGGGGGTATGAGATGTTTAGTTTACGACTTGAATATTTATTTCGCCTAACATCATTCCATCTTGCAGCCTTCAATTGACCGTGGGGATGATGGTCATCCATCAACTGATAAGGATACAGCCCTCCCAGCTCCTGCCAGGGAGGCAGTACATGGCGTCAGGGTTTGGACCATGACACCCAGAGCACCCACCCCTGTCGTACGTTGACTAGTACGGAGTATCGTACGAAGGGCGGAGCTCCTCTGGGATCACTAGCACGTCGCACGCTCAAGGCAGAGCTCCTCCGCACCAAGGGACTTGCATACATCGTATCTGGGGGGCGGACAATCTGGGTGTGGATTTATTGATTCCTTCATTAATGACATGATTGCAGGCAACAACCAGTTTGGCATGACTTAGCTAGACGAGATTGATGTTGGACAGACTCATCTGAGCCAAAGCCATCTTGCTGATGCACCTCTGTCCACTCAATGGTCTCCGTACCCCCTCCGAATCGATACATGCTCTCGGACCAGCTAACGTATCCCACAGGACATGGTCAACATAAAACTAGGCCGCGCATGCAGACACAAACGTGATGAGCAGAGAGTGGCTCAGACGAGTGAGCCATATTGTATCACATGTGTAATTGTACTACATATATGTTATGCGCTTTTGTTGTGCTATATTTGTATGCATATTTTGTATGTTATGTGCATATTATCGGAGTAAATTGGTTCCAGACTAACATGAAATCATAAAACACTGAGGTTTATATGAAATCATGAGAGTTTGGACATTTCATGTGGAGTTGTAATCTAAAATTTCAAAAATAAATTTGAAAAAGTTTAGGAATACACTTTGTAATTTGCAAATTAAATGCGCCGTGTGGTTTGGTACACGCAAGATACAAGCATGTCGCTTTTGGGGGATCTCAATTAGTCTTCACGTCACATCAGTCCCTTCCCCTTGTCTCGTGACTACCCACGTCGGCGGTGAATGTCGAAGTCATCCATGTTTTGCGACACGGGCTGGACGATTGTATGATGTTAGCAGAACGTAAGGCTAAATGCATAATCAGGATGCAAATTATATACAACTCACCTCTTCGATATGGAGTACGGACGGGTGACTAGAAACGCTACGATGGCTGCCGGCATCAGTAACAGGAGACTTCTCCTTGTCTCAGGAGTGGCCATGTCGGCGGCGAGTGTCGAAGTCATGCATGTTCTACGAGACGGGCTAGATGATTGCATGATGTTAGCAGAATGAAAGGCCAAATACATAATCAGGATATAAATTGTACATAACTCACCTCTTCGATATAGAGTGTGCTCGAGCGACGGCAAAAAGCTTCTGACGATACTTTGTCTCGAAGAGCGTGAGCCTTCCCTTGTCGTACTCGACTTCTGCTTGGGGAGCCCTCCACCACCACCATGATGTATTGGGCTCCTCTGGTGCCTTCTCAATAGGGTCTGATATGTATGGTTTCCATTGCTGGAAGGTCTCAGCTCGCATCGCGTAGTTCAGCATGTACTTTTGCTAGATGAACACCTTATCATACATCTCTAGGTCGTCGATCCATTAGAAGAAGTTGCAACGCATCTCAGGCTGCCATTACGCGAGGGTGAAGTTAGAAATTTGTGCAATTCAATGTAGGGTGTGATAAATCGATGTGTGTGTAAGATTCTCTTACGAGCACGTTCTCGCACGTAGTACTCTTGGCGGCGGGGCGTGTGTGGATCAATGATCTTAAATCGGCTATTCGCACATACATTGCAGGCGTGGAAACTCTGGTGTACTGGTGCATCCTTCATAGAAAAATTTGGGTAGGGTTTAGCCCTCTTCGCAAGTCACTTGCGCTTCTGCAGTATCTTCATATAGACGATGAGTCCAACATATTCTAGGTCGATGTAATGTTTTGCTGTTGCACACAAAACAAGGACGAGTTAGTTCGGAATGAATATAATGTGTACATACGTACAGTTAACAAAGAATGATGTAAAGATATGCACAAATATGAGTGGACTACCCATTTACATGACATGACGGTCCCCGTGCAGGCAGACAACACAATAAATTGCAACACTGAATGATGACTAGACAAGCTCAGTCTGTTGGGGCAATCCTTCATGGAGTGCCCGAGGGTCTTGGATATCCTGCACTTCATCGTGCGGCTCAAGCCCCCACACTGGTTGTTACTCATGTCATTTTGGAAGCGTCACGTTTGCCGTCGTCCCTTCTCAGTTGACTTTAAGGCCTTGTTCGGGCCCTATTGCACCCTGCCTGACTAAAGATCCCTATAGTTCATGTCCACGCCATACGAGTGAAACTCTGCACTCTATGTATCGAAAAGATGCTACATGTCATAGTGCTCAGAGATATAAGGCATAGACACCTACCTCAATTGCGCACGCGCTTTGTACACATGCGAGTATGGCTTGTGCAGGAGCTTCGGCTTGTTGAAGGTGTATGTAGCAACATCACCAAGGGTGCATGCATGTTTCCTTCCCCCTTTCATGACTATTGACATATTTTTGTCTCAGCCTGATCTCGTACTTCCTCCTGAGACCATCGATCACCCGAATGTCGTGCATTCGGACCTTCTCCATCTTCTGATCTATGTACCTCTGCATATTCTCAGACCACTGCTTCCCTTCTTCTAGCTGTCACCTCACTACAGTGGCTCTATTGACAAAGTAATCGACTGCGTGAGTCCATGTCTCCTCAACTATCGCGGTGATAGGAAGGCACCGCACACCTTTCAGCACACTGTTGTACACCTCAGGCATATTGGTCATCATAATTCCGTGCCTCGCACCATATGTGTCATAGAGCAGAGATCATTTCTTCAACTTAGGAGCGTGGAGATTAATCCACTGCGTGAAACTTATGGTGCTCCTGGATTGCCTGCTCGTGGCCTCCTGTCCCTCCTGTGCATCCAGAGGGGACTCCCTTGTATGACTCGTAGTCCGATGTTCGAGGTTTGTCCAAATGGACTCAAACTTTTGCCTTTGGTTCTGCGTGCACAACACCTTAAATGTCTTCATTAGTTTCTGGCTGTGGAACCACATGAAGAAGTTTGATGCAAGATGTCTCATGCACCACCGGGTTTCCATGTCGTTCCACTGGTGAGGGGGTTTCGTCCCATTCTTCATGGTGTTCAGAGCCGCCAACAACCCAGCATTTCTATCCGTGATAAGGCATACATTGGGCAGGTCTCCTACAACCGCTCGCTTCATATTTGCTAGGAACCATAACTAATTGGATGTGTTCTCATTCTCTACGATGGCAAAAGTAACCAGGAGAAGCTGGTCATTTGTGTCGGCCGCCACCACTGTGAGAATAGTGCCCTTGTACCTTCCCGCCAGGAAAGTGCCATCCATCGTGAGCACAGGACGATAGAACTTGAAGCCCTCTATGGCTTGGGTGAAATCCCAGAACACCCAACCCAGTATGAAACAGTTGGGGCATCCATCAGCATCTTCACTTTCAACCTTGTTTATGTATGTATCGGGGTTTGCTTCAGCAATCTGGTGAAGCATTCTCGGCACAAGGTTGTACGTTTCTTCGTATGTCCCGTACATGAACTCGATAACCTTCTGCTTGGCTCTTCGGACCTTGCTGTAGCTAACTGGATAAACAACCAGATTGGGAACTTTCGACAGCAGCATCTTGCGGGAGACAGACATGTCCTCCGCAACTAGGTGGCTGTTGAGGCTTGCCACATATGCAAAAGTCATGTCCCGATGCTGCCGTAGGGGCTCGCTAAACTCTCAAGTGTGTTCGGTCACTGCCTTGACTGTGAAGACCGAGCCAAAGAACTTTGCTCGGTGAGCGCTGACCTTGCTAAGGCAGACTTTCACTACACACTTCACTGCGTAATATCCTGGGTTAGACCGGTGCACCTAGTATACATGCAGATGGACAAGACGTACCGTGCTATAGCTTGTTGCATGACTGCCTTGCTAGGGAAGTGTTGCCCAACTAAGAGGGTGTCAGCATCAAACCCCCGTCGGGACCCTTCTTCTTACGGTAGTACGAGCGAATGTATCGCGATATCATCAAGTTTCGATGCCACGTAAGGCACCTCCGATGACATAATTCCGCTGGATGGACCACCACTCTGGGGTGCATCCTTTTTGCTACCATCCGAGCCTGAGTCGGTGTCCTCATCGGACTCCAACCCGAGAGACTGGTCCTGTAGATACTCGTGGCAGTCAATGCGGGCCGACCACAACAGTTCCTCATTTTGCACAAAATTATGTGCAAGTCTTCTCTCGTGGACTTCCTCCAAAGCAACATATTCTGTACTACCGTCTTCAAGCTCCATCTGCGGTTGCCCGCTTCCCGAGGCACCAGCATCATCGAGGTTTCCCGGTGCCATGTGTACGACATTCACGTACACCATTGGCTTCCCGTATATCACTGCCTCAAGCTAGGAAGCAATCTGCATATACTGGCCCCATGCTATGCTTCCATTAACTTTGAGCAGCTCCCATACGCCCTACCCTCCCCTATTCGTGCAGGTGATCCCCTCGATGACAAGTTTCTTCATCGTTGGCTTCGTGTCGAACTTCCTCCGGATGCAGCTCCTAAGCTCGTGAATATTTATCACATCGAGCCCCTCCGGCCAAACCACCTTGTACTGACATCTCGACAGGTCCAACCCGTCGGGTCCAGCCCGTATGAGATTGATGCCATAAAACACTACCAAGTCTTGTATGTTCGAAATTACCTAAAGCCCCAACAACCCGATTTAAGGTACGCGATATAACAAACATGGTATATAGTTAGCACTAATTAAATATGAATAAATTAATTAATACTAATTAATTACGAGTAATTTATTCGCCAGTAATTACCCACACCACAAATAATTATGACATATTAAATGCAAGTAATCAATTAAATACTAATAATTAATTAATTAGAAACAAATTGATTACTTGTCAAAAAATTACTTACGAGTAATTCATTACATCTAAGTAATTCCCATTGAATTAATTACGATTAATTAATTAAGAATGATTAACTATGCACATACGTAATTAATTGTATTTAATTATGTTTATTTACTCACCACTAATTAACTACGAGCCGTTACTTACCAACAAAGTAGTTATGGCCACGTAAATTCAACCACCCCATTTGCACTAGTGTAATTACCACTAATAAACTACGACTGAAACGATTACGATTTATTAATTACCACTGATTCATTACAACTAAATTAATTATGACTAGTTAATTTCCACTAAATTAATTATGCCTAACTAATTACCGCTAAACTAATTACGACTTATTAATTACCACTAATTTTTAACCACTAACTAATTCATACTTAAATAATAAAGTATAATTAATTACCACTAATTATTAATCAATAATTAATTATCGATACATTAGTTACGACTAATTCATTACCTCTTAATAATAAACAGTAATAAACTACGCCTAAATTATTAATAGCTATTTAATTACGACTACAAACTACATTAATTAGGACTAGTTGAATAAGACTAATTAACTATGACTACAGTAATAATGACAAATGCAGTGGACAAAAAATTACCTGCCCTTCAGGGGGGCCGTTCAATACTGATACGGTCCTAAGAACTGCTCCAAACTTTAATCTCCACAAAAAAAATTATTCTATTCTCTGTGTTCTCAGCGACGAGCGCGAGAATGAGAACGAAATTGAGAATGAGTGAGAGCGAGAGCGAGCAACTCCGGTATTTATAGCCGCGCGAAAGCAATTCCCACAAACAACGCAGCGGGAAATCCGAAGGCACTGCCGGGTGCGGGGCATGCTAGAGTGGGCCACATGGCAGCGCTGGGCGAGGGGGGGCCAGACAGAACCTTGTCCGTGCACGACGTTTGCGACATGAAAGATGGACAGGCGACATGAATAAAGCAGGGTGTGTCAGGAAGTGGCGCGACCGGGCTAGGGAGGCCTGGACGAGGGACACGCAGCGCGACGGCGCGATTCGCCATGGGCGTCTTGGCGATGTTCGTCGCCTAGCCGACACGCGTTCGGCAAGCGTCCGGCGACACCGCATGGACGGCGCTTGTCCAGCGTTAGGTGTCTTTGCAATACCGCGTCCGAGGGGGGAGTGCGGACGAGACATGTGCCGGGCGGAGAAGCAACCGGGCGAGGGGCGCATGGATTTTTGCGCGTCTGCACGCGCACCATCCGGACAAACCTATCCGGGCTAGGGCAAGCGGAATTGTACACGTGGCGGTGTGAGGCACGTCTAGCCTGTTATTTTTGGCAATACCGTACAAAGAAAGCCATATTTGCAAATACCAATCGAAACAGTGCCATTTATTATATAAAAAAAACTCTGCCAAGTTGTGATGGTGGTCCGTTTGATTTGTGTCCCCTATTAATCAAACCAAAATTTTAGCAATAAAACTTTGGTTAAGTAGAGCCGTTTGCATTGCAATCATAATAATTGCTAAAATTTTTCAAATTGTGAGTATAACACGTGAGCTCCACATGGCATATAAATTTTTTGTACTAAAATATTGTCAGCATGGGTCTTGTTTTGTTGATTAAATCACAAAGAATACAACGATACAATTAAATTACAAATCGAATGTTTGGTTCAATAGATATATGACTGTTTAAAGCTAGATAATCAAAGAAATTATGCATTTAATGCATCCAATCATTTGTTGCCACATCATGCTTGCATGCTAGTTGTTGACTAATAATAATAATATTTTTTAAAAGATAATTACAAAAATAAATAGTCGCCCCAAAAAATTACTAAAATATGTCTCTATCGCCAGTTCAACTGACGACAGGAACCTATCGCCGGTTGAATCAACTGGCGATAGGGACCCTATCGCCCCCTGTCGCCGTGTGAACTGGCGACAGGTACCTGTTGCCATTTGAAATAGCGATAGCTACCTGTCACCAGTTGAACTGGCGACAAGTACCTCAGACCCTACACTGATTTGTCTACTTATAATTTTCATAGATTTTGAACGTTCGAAATCTGTTAGACTCGCAATATCATTTTGTGATCGTTGTATGTTGTTATAGTGCGGTAAATTTCTGAAAAATTTTGCGAGGACGATTGAGGTATCAATGATTCGTAAGTAGGAAGGTAAGTGATATTGCAATGCGTCCGGGAATTCATACACTTGCTCATGTACATTCACGGCATATTATTGCTACCTGTGGCCATTTCAACTGGCGACAGGGAGATGTAGCCAGTTGAACTAGCAACAGGACCTTATGCTAGTTGGTGTGCTTGTTATTTTCGTAGATTTGGAACGGTACGAAATATATTAGCGATGCGTCAGCTGGAAGGTAAGTTATATTGTGATGCTCTAGAGAATTTTGTGAGAACGATTGAGGTATTAATGATTCATAAGTAGGAAGATAAGTTATATTACGATGCGCTAGAGAATTCACACACGGTGCACAATATTGGAGAAATGGCGCAACGATAACAACACGACAGTTGATCCGACAAGAGGGGTTACATGGCACGCAGGCTAACGAACCAAGAACGGTACACGCATGCCTTTAGGGAATTAGAAATACATGGGACATATGGACGAAGAGGATCGAACTACTGCGTGGACCGGGGCCATTTGCCCTTCCTTGCGAGCTCAGCGTTATACTTCTCGTCGGCCGCCTTGGCCTTGGCCGCCATTTCCATCTTTTTCTCGTGCTCCCTCTCGCGAGCCTCGTGCTCCCAGCACCTGCACGCCTCGAGATGGGTCTACGTCTCCCGCCGGATACACCGGTTGTGCTCTTCGGTGTGACGCTCCTTCTCCCTCCTCTCACGGTCCCTGTTGGCATCCCACTCCTTGCAGTCGAGAGTCCACTGGTCGTGTGGGTAGATCTCTAGGTCGATTCACTTGCGATAGCCACATAGCAGATCTGGGGACTACGAGTAGACGGGAGAGGTTGTTAGAGCGGACTTCCAAAGAGAAATGGTAGGGGAACATACTGCTATCTGTCCTTACCGGCTGCCGATAGCGGCTCGTGTCCCAACGGCGGTCGGGGTAGTTGTAGGAGTAGTTCGTGCAACCCCAGTAACGCATGCTCAGGCTGAGTAGGTGCTTGGACTTGAAGAACTTGCATCTGTCCCTGCACGAACAGAGGGGCGGTGTCTCCCCCTCGAGTGGGTGTTGCGGCGTACGCTCAATTGGGATATTCTAGTAGGGGTTGCTTTTGTAGGGGCGATGTCATTGTGGGGAGGTGGCCTCCTGGCATGCTCCATTGTTCCTCTTGGGTCGCATACTCCCTTTGCATTTCGCGGATCTCCTCCTAGTGCTTGTCCATCTGAGCGAGTTTGTGTTGAAGTTTGGATGTAGGAGAACCCGGCGTGAAAGGGGTAGTACTTATATGCTAAGCCGGCGTTGCGTATGTGACTGAATTGTAATTTAGTTGAAGGTAATTCACGTTCGCAAGGCAGCGGTCTTGAAAAGCTGACTCGTCGGGTCACATCGTATTGAAAAGCTGGCTCGTCGGGTCACATCGTATTGAAAAGCTGGCTCGTCGGGTCACATCGCCCTAAAAAGCTGACTCGTCGGGTCACATCATCTTGAAAAGCTAACTCGTTGGATCACGTCGTCCTAAAAAGCTAACTCGTCGGGTCACGTCGTCTAAAAAAGTTGACTCGCCGTCACGCCGCCCGCAAAGTCGACTCGCCGTCACGCCGCTCGCAAAGTCGACTCATCCGTCACATCGCGACAAACCGACTCGCTTCGTCACGTCGAAAGAGGGTGGTGTGGGGTGTCCCGATGCAGAATCGTACACGTGGTCGCGGTTTTCAAGCAAAAAAGAGATATCGAATCACGAGACTAGTATAATAATAGTTGTACAGAAATTAATATTTACATGGCATGACTTATATTTGGATGAACAAATATCTACTAGCGGCCCCTCTTGGAGCGCACCCCGCGTGTCGCCCCTGGCCTCGCCCGGCGATGGTCCGAGTACGTCAGAGGATCAGGCTGCCTGACTACCTGACCAGTGCGAGTAACCTGAGGTGGTGTCGTAGGGGGGGTCCTGCGTCGATTGGGTCGATCCTGGCGCACCGTGCAGCTGAAAAGCCTCCAAGGAGAACGAGGTATCACGCGGGTCTATGAAGAAGTCCTCGAGGGGTGTCGATAGGTGTGCCTCGTCGTGTGACAATGAAGAGTCCTCCCAAGCTATTCCTGTGAAGCATTACGTTACAAACGTAATCATGGCGAAAACCACGAAAACAGACGTTACGCAAGCAAGCAAGGTGGTCATACCTGGTGGCCCGAAGACGTGCCCCGATGACTCTGCGTACGGGTGGAGCTGAGGACCTACAAGAGAAGATTATCGTTAGTAACTAGTGGGGTTCGAAATAAAGATGCATTATGTTACGTATGTAATCATGGCGAAAACCATGCAAAAGGACGTTACACAAGCAAGCAGAATGGTCATACCTGGTGGCACGAAGCTGTGCCCCGATGACTTCGCGTACTCCTGCCCTGCGTGCCGGTGGAGCAGAGGACCTGCAAGAGAAGATTGTCGTTAGTAACTTATGTGGTTCAAAATAAAGAAGCGGAAGTGAATGTCTCATGCTCACCTCCAAAATGTCCCGCGGTGCTCCCACCACAGTGCCACGACAACACGACCGTCACGTCCGGGGCAGGAGCCCGTGGCCGTGAACCACCTCGGTTGACCAATCGTCCTCGCACTGATCGGTCCACCGGGTCCCTCGGAGTGCAACAAGTTGCGATCTAGATGCCTCATCTCGCGGCCTCCATGATCCGCTGCAGGACCCCTCTGGTGTCCCCTGGCGTCATGTGCTGTACAAAGGCTGCCAACTCGAGGATCTCCCAGTGTAGATCCATCTGCACAAGTAATGAACAAGTTGGAAACATAAATCTGGCAAATTAAAAATGAATTAAGAACTGTTCAATACGTACGAAGTGGTGAAAAGCGAAGTCCTGCTGGGTGGGGTACGTGTCGAACGTCGCAGCCTCGTGACGTGGTGGGTCGACCACGACCCGGATGCAGCGAAGCCTTGTCCGACTAACGTACCACTCCATGTATTCCTCGTACGCCTTGGGGTCGTATGGATCATCCATACACTGGATAAGGTCATCACGCATCACTCCAAGCCTCAACCCAAGGGGATATCCTGTCCAACCAGGACATCGTGCCACGTACTCCCTTCGTAGTGTACCTGTGAACAAGACAATTATTTGGTCGGCACGTAACACACATTGTATGAAAGAAGTAAAGAGTAAACTTACGCGTGGATGTGCGCCAAGACACCACGCCCCCCCTGTGGGCCGGGACCTCTGTCGCAGATCGAATCGGGCGAGGATCCGCCGCGACCGTACTCTCCACGAAGACATCATGCACCAAGGCCCTCCATGTGTACCAGTACACGTAATCTCGTGTGCACAAGATCGACAGTCCTTCGAGCGCATGTTCGTTCACCCCGTCCTGAGTGTACAGTGTCCAGATGACGCGGTCATCGGTCAGTTGATCGAACATCGCAACGTACTCCGGGTAGGACCCCTACGAAGTAATCGGCGTGTAGGTGACCTGTGCAATAGAACACCACAAACTTAGCACACGAAATTGTGGTTACAATATAAAAAATAATAAATAATCATGAAACTAACCCGTCGGTGGCACCACACCGTGCCCATGGTCGGCCGATCCACGTCGTCGCACTAGGCGTACAAGCTGACTGTGTACGCTCCCAAGTCCAACTGTGGTCGTCCGATCCGAAGCGCCAAGGATCACAACCGCAGTAAGAAGCGGGCATCCGGAGAGGATAGAGTCAGATGGACACAAGGCACATGTCGCGACAAAGGCGCGATACGTCACAAGACAAGACAACCGGACCTCAGCGTAGGGAGGAGATCTCGTCCACCGGCAAGTCCGCCAGCCCACGTGTGTACCGAACGTAGTGTTTGTCGACGTTGTCGCCGGGACCCCGTGAACATGACCCACCCAACACCACAACAGTAGGCCTCGGCGCCTCCTAACAATGACGCCCCTCGCGTTTCGCGCCATACGCTTGGCTACAAGAAGGCATGTACACGCCAGCAAGGTTCACATATGAATTGATGCGAGATGACAATAGTTACAAATACTTACGAGAACCGGCAGATCCACCTCAATGTCGTCGGCCGCTGCCATCAACTCGTGGTACCGCTACCCGGTGGCAAAGACATCGTGGAACCTCGCTAGGAGGTCCGCGGCGCCACGAGCCGAGATATCGTATGATGCCGCGGGGAGCTCGTGCAGGCAACCCGGCCAGAAGCTCACGCCCCGATCGTCGGTGCCATCTCCCGTCTGGAAGGTGGAATGTGCGCTCTGTTCTCGCCGGTCAACCAATGCCAATTAGTAGCGCCGGTCAGATGAAAACGTTTAGACGCACGACCAAAGACCGCGTCCCGGTCGCGTTCTCCCACGCTGCCTCCACCATCCTCGCTAGTGGAAGGAGGCTCGCCGCTCAACTCGCGCCGAAACAATTAAGAACAAACATGATCGCACGCAAAGTAGTCGATCGCGATTGAGTGCATGAAGGTCGAATTACACGCACTCTAACCCAGCCGGGTGCAGCCTCCATGCCCCGATGGGTGTGCTTGCAATGCAACACGCCAAGCTCAATCGCGCCTTGATTCGGGGAGCACTCAGATCTTGAGGTGGCTACGGTGATGCGCCCAATCACGGTCAAGCAACTCAGAGTGGTTCTGCGTCGCCATGCCTACAAATTAAGTGCATGCATTATAAAGACTACTAAACATGTACAAAAATCAAAATTCCTACTTTAAAAATAATTTTTGCTAATGTAATAATTATCACACAAAAATGTAAACCTAATTTAGGCTACTCGCAATTTAAACAGATTTGTAATAGGATCTTCCAATTTAGATGATATTTTTAATATTTTTCAAGTACAAATATAAACAATAAACAAAGTTCTTCCTATTTTCCTAGTTTCGTAGTTTAAAATTAATATTCGACATTACCAATATAATTATAACGCACAAATGGGAAGCTAAATAAAGCTGAGATTATTTTTTACATATTTCTAATAATTATCTTCCTATTTCTGCTGATTTATCCTAAATCGTCCGACTGTTGTAACATTCACAACATGTGTACGACGAACTACACTATATACATATCAAATAATGTAGTACATAATTTGACTACAATTATCTAATCTATTTAATTCTAAGTCGCTATTTTACTTAATTCTAGTCGCTATTTTATTTAATTCTATGTCGCTATTCTACTTAATTCTACTTGTTATTCTACTTGCTACAGCTCAAATGATGTACTTAATTCTACATAATTTGATATAATGTACAAAGTTGAAAAAAAATATATACATACAAGATGGCCGACTCACCGGATCTGATGCTCTGTCAATCTCTCTCCTCCGCGACGAACTAGTAAAGCTTCGCTACCTTTCTTCTCTTCCTCTCCTCCTCTCTTTTGTTTTTTTTTTTGAATTAAAAAGAGTTTTGGAGGAATTTTTTGTGATTTTATAGATGGCATCATGTCGCCAGTTGAACTGGCGATAGGTACCTGTCGACAGGAAGATTGTTCCAGTTGGCGATAGGTACTGCCGCTGTGAAGACTATTCAGCCTCTGTCGTCAGTAGTCGGATCGACCTATCGCCGCTCAATTTGTTGAACTGATGACAGGGATCCATTTTTGTAATTTTTTGGTACGGCTATTTATTTTTGTAAATATCTTTTAAAAAATATTATTTTAAAAAAATTCGGGGCCAAACAAGTTTGCCATTCATGTGAGTGATGGAATATCCAGTGAAAAAGACACCGGCATTTCCCTGACACCTCAAGCTGAATGGAAAGTTGATCATCTCTGTATCAATGGAATTTGGAATAGCATTGGCAACAACAGAAAAATGCAGAATACAATGACATTCGCGTTCAGGTAATAATTCTAACGCTACAGGGACCAACAAACTAGAACGACTACATTCAATCTTGCACTCTGGGATTTCCCAGGTGTGTTGTTCACTGTGAGGATGCCCTTGTGAATTTCATACATGTGTCACTGGTAGACCTGCAGCTCCCAATAAATGGGACTTCCAGTGCTCATATGACAGGCTGAGAAGGTTTACGGTACTGAGGTTCTGGTTAAATAAAGAAATTTGAAGAATAGAAAAATATCGAGGGCTCCCTGCTTTTAGCTCCCTAAGACCAGAGAAGTTCAAGAATCATAGTGATTTCAACTTTTTCTTCTTTGATGTTTTATGGGACTTGGAATCTTTCGCAACCTGCATTAGGAATCGTTCATCAGATAATAGGACGGCCTATGTGTAAGAGTGCAGACAACAAGAGAATCCACAAGGCCTATGTGTAAGCGCCACATAATGAAGAAAAGCTCTGCTAACATAATTGTGCGGACAAGAAACCATTTCATATGGCACTGGCCAATGAGGAAACTCCATGCCAGGAGCCCTATGGGCTATATTAGGTCCATAGGGTGAACCAAGGTGACAGACTGACAGTACCTAGACCCTATATGATTCATGCCAATGACAATCGCGTAGTTGTTTAGTTTTTTTAATCCCCCTGATGGAATGCTGAGCTCATTTCAGTTCGTCATGCTGTCTACCGAATGATATCCTTTCATGAAAGAACTGACAAAATACCAAAGCATCTACTCTGTGATAGTATTACCTTTGTATTTTTCTTTTTCTTTTTCTTCTTTTTCTTGCTCTGTTCTCCATCATCTTGGTAAGCTTTACCCTTCTGGGTGATACAATATGATGTCAGAGACAGCTCAATGAACCTTGCAAGTAGTATTAACAAACTGGAAATACTTGACAAACATTTTAAGTCGATCTTCGAAATACTTGCCTTATTTTTCCATTTTCTTTTGATTCCCTTGACTTCTGCTTCATGTTTAGAATCTTCAGAATCCTAGTAAGTCTCGAAATGATAAGTGAGGAAATATAATAAGCAACTTATACACGAAGACTAAAGAAGGATACCTCAGAGGAACCCTCAAATGCTGCAACATGCCGTACTACTCTTCCAGAAGCGGAAGGCTCACCTACATTGGCAAGACAAAATGTAGGTCAGATTTGTTTTTGAGGAAATGTAGGTCAGATTTGTTAGCTCACTGAAATACAAAAGGTCAATTGGCAATCATTAACAATGAGAAAATCAGTGGCAGAGCTCAAACACAAAAAGATACATTAGCAGCCAGTCCAGAAATTAGGCAAAGCCTTAGCATTATTTGGATGGATAAACTCAATCTAGCATCAAGTCCCACAGTTGTCATCACTGTTTTAGGTGTACAGTGTTATGAAGTCTCACATGAGCTATAACTAGAGTTTGTGTGATCCTAAAACAAAAGGCAGCCCTCCTTTGAGTCATTTTCTATGTGAATCATCATATTTTAGAAAAAAAAAGAGTGACCAGTGTTATACTAACAAACACACTAAAGCAGGCAGGAAAGTGACAAGGGGATGGTGTACGATGAGATTTATTTCATCCTCCTATGTTGTATACTAAGAAGTACCAAATGGCAACTAAAAGAAAATGCATATCACTAGTGATTTGTCTTAAATTATTACATAATATACTCTAATGAGATAACTAATGTAATACATGCTTTTCAAAGGACTACACATATAGCAGTGAAATGATAAGAAACTTGTACCCTTGCTAGCCTTTATGGTTTCCTTCGCGTTTTTCACAGCCAGATTTACAAGGTCGGGATTTAGAGAGTCCAACCCATCAGGCTGCTGAAGTTTTCTTTCAAGGAATTTCGCTAAAGCAGCAGCCTTGTTTGTAGTTAGTGGTCCTCCAGGATGGGCCATCCTATTTGAAAGAGTAAAGCATTTCAGGATAATGTTATGCACAATACCAACAAAGATACTCATGAAGATTGTATGCCTTTCATAGAGTAAACCTGTAAAACATCCCAAGGAATTAAACTCTATTGATCATTTGTGCATGAGAAAAAACAATACAATGCTATTTTGCAAACACTAAGATCTACCATAGTAAAACCCTATTATATGTTCCATTTTATACCCACTTGAGCTTGAACTTTCTCCTTTTTGTGTAGAAAACTAATCATCATACTGACACAAGCAAGCGTAAATGCAAGAAGCCCTAATTATTCCGAACGCAGATATATCACAACTCAAGCCATGACAACCACCAAATCTATAGCATCCCAGTGATATGAATTTTGAATCACATACAGTTCATTCAGCCCATTTTTGGCTCATGTGCACGTGCCAAGCAGCAGAGGCACCGTGAACAAAAAGTGTGCTGAAACCACAATCTAAATCCAGGTGAAGTGCTCATTCAGAATTACAATCCTCCCAAGTCCCAATTTAATCAGCAGCACAGAAGTAAACAGCGAGAAATTACTCGAAAGCAACTTATAAGAACACTTAAATTACATAATTTGACTTCAATTGCACGCAATTTCCTTCCTTCCGATTAAGCAATCAAACAGCAAAACGGCGAAACCCTAATACACAGTCGCAAGGAAACACGTTTGAGGTCGATCAATTTGTCCACTAAAACTAAGAAAGCAATCACTCACACACAGAATCGAGTTGCCCCCCACAGGTGAAACTAGAGATACGGTTGAACCGTCAAATCGCAAGCTATTAGTAAAGCATCTGGAGGCAGGTAATAGAGAAGGGGCGATGCGATACCTGGGCTGGGGGCGGGAGGAGGGTGGAGGCGCCGGAAGGGGCGCGAACTTGCTGCCCCGAAGCGCCCGGCGCTCCTCATCGGTCAGGTCGCCGGCCGCCGCCATGTCGCCGCCGCACGGTAGGCGAAGGACCGGAGGAGGTAGAGGAAAGCGACTCGTTCGTTCGGTCAGTTGAGGGATTCGGTCGGACCAATCCTGCAGCCTGACCGAGCGGTGTGTTCGAGTCAAAACTCAAAACTCAAGTCTCTCTCTGACTCTCTCGCGCTCTCGCTCTAGGAGTACAACATATGGGCCCGTATGAACCGATTTGAGCTTTTTTAAGGCCCTGTTCGGCTCTGCTCTAAATTTTTTTTCAGTTCTAACTCTACCTTTCACTCTTGGATCTACTTCTATGAAAATTAGAGCAGTTTGAGAAAGTATTTAGTTAAAAAGTTAACTCCAACTCTAAGGATGAGAAAGATCTTTGTAAAAAGACTGCACTACCCTTGTCTTATGACTTATAATCTTTTTTCGTATTGCTTAACCTATAACAGTTTAATAAGTTGATATCAATCATGTTGTGCTTTTATTTATCTAATTTTTGTGTCATGTTGTGCCATATTTTCACCCAAATTCGAAAGTTTTACTCGAAAAAAATAAAAAAACATACATAAACATATGAAGTTCATAACAAAGGCTCTAATTCAACAAGTATCATAACAAAAGTCTACAACAAAGATAAACATAATACTGTATCAAATAACAATCAAAACAAATAGTATATCACCTCGCAAATATTCAGAACATTTCCAGTTGTGTCTTCCAAAAAAAGACCATTCAGGTGCATTCCAAACTCACTTGTTCATTCAAAAAACATTACAAAATTGTTTGTTCCAACTCAAGGCCAACAAAATCACGAGAAAGTAACGGATTAGTTAACTATTTTACAATACGTGGTGGAGGCCGGCGTGGCGGGGGAGGGCGAGCATATGGAAAACGTCCACCTCGAGGTGCACTATGCCTAATCCTAAAATTTCCTCTTAACCCATGCTTCATTTTAGGTCTCTGTAGTGGTTTTGACAATCTGGCTCTCACTTTTCCCTGAACCAGAAAGTAACAATCATTAGAAAGAATTGCATGATTATTGATCCATTGACCAACAGATCTAGCAGATAGTAAAAATCAGTTAAAAAGGTACAGCAAACAGAGTTTGGAAATAGTCCTTGTTATCACCTTCGTCAATCTTGCAATTGGTTATCCCATCAGCACATGCAATAGCATTATCATGCGTATCAAAAGTAACAAACCCAAAATCATTTATCTCGGCTGCTGGCATGTTTCGGACAAGTTCAATTTTCTCAATAGCTCTATACTTTTTAAGGTACTTTTTAACACAGTCTTCATCCCATGAGGGAGAAAGGCCATCAATAAATACAATTCTGACATGAACCATAAAACCAAAATGAGGATTCAACAACTTTAAACATATCTGTGGCATATCAACATAAACACAACACCAAAAAAAAATATAAACTAACTAGTACAAGAGTGAATGACTGAATTGCCAAACCATATAGAAAACTTTCCAGACAAAGCCACTTAGAATTTCTATAGAAAATAAATAATTGCCCGCGCCATTATTTCATCATCAACTTCAGGGTATGAATCTACATGACGTCCATGCTACGTAAAATAAAGGGGGGATTATTGCACCACCATACAAAATAGACCAATGCAACACTTCATCTAGATTCTCATAGGCCATAGCACAGATCACAGAAGAAGTCTACGCTCTATAAATGAAACAGGAGCAGCACACAAATACCTTCACAGTGGCTGGCACCGTTCGCTGCAGCGTCCACGAAGCCTTGTCCTCCGAGGCCGGCTGTTTGTGATGACCCAGCCAGGGGCTAACCTGAGAGGTCCTCCAAGACCTCTATAGGAGTCCACCAGGACCTCTCAGAAGGTCTAAAGGATCTCTCGGGCAGTCCTCCCAGGCTGAGATCCTTTGGACCTCCTGGGAGGCCCTAGTGGACTCCTATGGAGGTTTTGGAGGATCTCTCGTTAGCCTCGCCGGTCGTCACTGCTATGGCTTGAGCGACGACGGCTGCCGCTTCTACTCCTACCCCTTCGGAGCCTCCTCCGTGGCCTTCACTCCTCAACGGCGCCTCAAGGCTCGCAAGGCTTCGCCTCACTCGCCTCGTCTCAAATTTCTTCCTCCCATGCAGTGCCGTCCCTCCTAGCTAACTTCGGTGGCATCTCCTAGATCATAGCAAACCAAAAACACCACTTCGAAATCACTAGAAAAAACACAGATTTAGCGGAAACAGGTTTCAAATCGGGGATGACGAGGTTAGAATCCATGGGCATACGTACGTCGTGCCCTTGTGGAAGATCGAATCGGGGAGGCGAAACCCTAGAGCTGGAGCCAAAAGATGTCGAGGCCGAGGCTTGGGAGAGGACAAGGACGCTGCAGCCGCCCTGGTCGCCGCCCTCTAGGGTTTTCTTTGGGGAGAGGACGATTTGGGAATCGGGATGGGGATGGGGTGCGAATGACTGTGCGGCTATGCGAGGGGATAGGGTGCGAAAGCCGAAGGAGTAGTCTAGTGGCATATTGCGGGTAATTTTCCTCAACTTCTATGAGTATTTCGATTTGTTGGCCTGCAGCTCCTCACTTGGAGCAAGGTTCTACCCGCTCCCAAAAATTACACTACGGACTGTTCTACTCCCGGTTGCTCTAACTCCAAAAAATTTATGGAGCAACTCCATTTGACACAACTCCACTCACTCTGACTACAAAACTAAGAGTTGGAGTCATCCAGACAGGCAATAAGAGTACAGGCCTAAAAGGAGTACGCACACACTACAGACGTCTTCATGTCCACTACAGATATCAGGAATTTTTTAGGCTTGACCACGCGTAACGCGGAAACACGCTTTTTCACTGAATATACATGTGTACTCTAATAAATAAAAGCAAAGCCCACTGTGTTGATCCCAGATCGAACCGAGGTAGATGGGAATGAACCGTCATCGCTCCCACCACCAAGCCACCGATTTGAGTTATTCCGAGGAAACTTTGCAAGGTTTGGTCGAGCGAACAACAAAATTTATCCAAAACTCGGAAGTCGGAAATGAACCGTCGAATTCTTTTTTGATTTGGCCCCGTGGTGCCATGTAAATGCAAAAATAGTCCTCACCGTATCGTATTTGCAATTCTAGCCCTGTCTTGACCGCGGAAGAATGCGGCGGTGACACGTGCCTCGTTCCGCGGTCGGTGAGCGCGGAAAGTGTTCATCCCGCGCGGAACCCGAGCGGGCGCGGAACGTGGTGGGGCCGGGCAGCTTCCGCGCCGCACGAGCGCGGTAAGAAAATGGCAACATTCCGCTCTAGCTGAGCGCGAAAACTGCTGAATAAAAAACTAATAAAAAAGCATTTGCTTTCATGCGTCACTTTCAACCAACAGCAACGTGAATAAAAAAGTAACAAAACAGCATTGCTTTCAAGAGCCAATAGAAAACGTGAAATCACGCGGGCCTTCCGCCTCCCGCTTAGGCGATCATGGACGGCTAGCTCCTCGCGACTTGGCGCATCATGAAAGAGCCGCCCTAGCACTCTTCGCCTCTGTCGCCGGGCCTCAAGGCCGGCCTCCTCCGCACGGATTTAACGTTTCGTGCTCACCAACCGCGGGAGAAACTACTCTGGCCCTCCTAGAGATATCCGATCCCACACGCGAGAACTAGCTCCGTGGTCACATGAGTTAGAATCGTAATCAAAGCATCGTGTGTGAAGCTGTGACACCCCGTGTCATTACCCCAGGGGTAATCACACTTAGGCATACGAATTACTATTCGTTTGCTCAGTAAAACACTGCTCCAACGAATAGTAAGCCTTTACCAGGTTACGCAGCAGAACAATAAGATAGAAACGCACCTTTTATTCCAAAGAATAGCCACGCCAGTTATGGTTCTTAGTACCTAGATATATCTGACTACAAAAGGAGCTTCACCGCCTCTCTCGTAAGCACTGAAGTCTCGGCCGCCCATTCGTCCCACGCGTCAAACATAGCGCCCATTTTGCCTTGGTCCTCGTAGTCTGCGCCTCCTCCCGCAATTGCTTTTGATCAGATTATCCTTCGCCCCACTCGGGATAGTTCCCGGCCGGACTAGGATCTACAAAGGAGAATACTAACAAGGTTGAGTACACGAGTGTACTCAGCAAGCATTAATAGCAAAGAATGCATTGGATGACTATCTCTAGTTGTTATCACATTTTCTAAATCATCTCCTTCTGAAAATAAGTTATTAAAACATTATGTGGCAAATTTTTAATACTGAAAATACTACTTATTACTCGGAGAGAAGAAAGACCCCCGACGGTTCCCGTAGACTCCAATCCAGGAGACTGGCATGAATTCATGATTTGATATAGCATCGCTGCAGCTTTGTACCACTTTACCCATAGTCATTCTCGAGCTCTAAATGAGTCGGGTCCCCTGCATTTCCTTTGATGCGGGTTCGAGTTCAGAATACAGAACGTTTTCCAGGTTACGTGATTAAGTCTCCACCCATTACTTTCCATCGGTGCTGATTAAATCACGCCACGACCTCGCCATACACCGAAGTTCCAAGAATGTTGGTTGAGGCGCTTCTATCCTCGTGACTCAACACTCCACCTTAGCGCCAAATACTTGGATCTCCCACTTCGAACTTCTCCTACCGGTCCTGGGTTCCTCCATCACACTCACACATAATACTTACCCATTGTGGAGAGCATAGTCACGTAACAAGGTAGCATTTTCGCCTCACTAAACGAGAAAATTGTTGGTATCAATTTACGCTTGCATCGAGCAAGAGTTTTGTTTGTCCTTATATTATAACCATATGTAAAAAGGGGCCCACCTCTTACCTCATCATCGCCGCCGTTGCCGCCGTGCCGTAGTGGCGTTTCACGCCAGGCCCCTTTTACCCACATATTAATTCTCATTTCTTTCTTTCTTTCTCATTCTCATTTTCTTCATATTCATCTTAATCATTTTCATCTCAATCATTGATTTAAGTTTTGAGAAAACAATTTTGATGCAATAAACATATAGTGCAATATACGGTTTACATTTAAATTAACTATGTTTATGATCAAGAGGATTGCTTGCCTTTGGAGTTGTAGG
Source organism: Phyllostachys edulis (assembly GCA_036346405.1). NCBI lineage: Eukaryota > Viridiplantae > Streptophyta > Magnoliopsida > Poales > Poaceae > Phyllostachys > Phyllostachys edulis. Next base: position 6,545,360 of record CM070561.1, on the reverse strand, counting down.
AAAGATTGACGTCGACGAATCTCTGATCAATTTCTCCTGCCGGTGCTGGTTCGTCCTCTGTAGCAACACGGTAGCACGAATAATAATATAAGTAAATACGTAGTTGATTTTGAGTGATATAATAAATACCTAAGTTAGTGACTTCTAATTGTTAGCACAATTTAATTTAAATAAAACTTTTCGAGATCTCTACTAAGTTAGCACTTCCCAAAATGATTGTTCTACTATCTATGCGCACTAAGGTCGAGACCCGAGGTTCCCGCTTAACTAAATAAATTAACAAGATTAACAGCTCAAATGACCTGACTAAATATCAGCGGCGCGCAAGATTGCTACACAGGCTAACTAGTCTATTAACCACAGAAATAAATGCTACGCAACTTATCTAGCAACTTAATTCACAGAGTAATTTTAAGTTGGTTAATTCTACAAGATGCACGTTAAAAATAATTAGTCGCAAGAGCTAGACAGCTAACAACAATTAATTGACAAAAGCTACCGGAATAAACAATAATCACAACAGATAATTAACACTTACCCAAGTCCTAATAATACTTCTAAACCTGAAGTCCTAAATCTCTTTCTAATCCTACCCCTAATCTCACCCTAATCCCTCTCTCTCTCTCCCTCTCTCCCTCTCTCTCTCTACCCCTCTCGGCCGGCCCCAACTCACACACGCACGCACACGACCCACACAACACAGCACACACACAACACCTTCTTCCTCCAAACCTCACTCTCTCTCCCCCAAGATTCTCCACCCTCTCCCCCAAACCGACGCCACCGCCCTGGGTTCTCACGGCTCCGCATTGCCGCTTCGCCTCGGCGTCTGACGCCTCTCTCCCACGCCGCCGCCACCCTACTAGCCGCCGCCTGGCTCCTCTTCCGCTTGGTTCTCCTCGAGTGCCGGCCCGCCCGGCCCGCCTGCTCCGCCTTCCGCCACCTTAACCTTTGGTCCGCCGCCACTCCAAAGATCGTCGCGCCTGCCGCTTCCCATGAGCCCGACCCTCGCTGCTTCGGCCGCCGCTCACGCCATGGCCCGCTAAGAATTGATACTAGTTGATGATTCAGGCATGCAGGAGCATGATGGTTGATTGAGATGGTGCAGCCACGGGAGTAGGAGATGGATGCTGGATTCATCGCTACCGAGGTACAAAGCCACCTTAATCTCTCTCAACCCCTCCCCTACTGCTCTGTGATGACTGATGGCTAAACTACTACTGAGAAAACTCAATATGCAAATGTTGTACATGGCGGGTGGGGTTTGAGTTGGTTTTTGGGGTTGATGATTAACAAGGGTGGCCGGCTGTGTGCAGGGTGATGATGCCGGCGGTGGGGATGCGGTCTCCCTCCTGTGGTCCTGGCGTCGCCGCCGAGCTCCCCGGTTCGCCTTCCCGGCTCCTGGCTTCTCCGGCCTCCTTGCTCTTCCCGTGAATGCAAGCTGTAAGACTTTGGGTATGTGAATGAATGAGTTGTTGTGAAAGGGGGATGAATGGGGTGAAGAAGCCTCTGGATCTTCGGGCCTACTACTGGGGATGAATGTAGTGTCAGACCGAGATGGGGGATGATCTACTGGGGAAATGAATGGCTTGGGGGGATGAATGAGCAAACTGGGGTGAATGTGCTGCCATCTAGGGGAAGAATGGTGGCTGGGGCCTTTTTGAGGAGCTGGATGTTGCTGCTGTTGTGCTCGTGATGGGGAAGGGGGATGAATGGCATCCAAGCTATAGGGGCTGCGCGTAGGGGAGTGTCCTTGGTGCTGCTGCTGTGTACTAATGCTAAGGAATGGATAGGAGGGGAGAATGGATGAGTACTCTGGGCTTGCTGCTGCTACTGTGTGTTGATGCTATGAACGGTGGGAGAGAGGAGAGAGAAAACAAGGAATGCTGGAGGTCTGCCTACCGTCGAGTGCTACAATGCACCAAAAAGATTGATGTACAGACTACAATGCAAACAATGTACTTATTGATTTGCTTATCTAATGAGAATGAAAATGCAAATTAATTTACTGCCTTGATTCTACTGCTGCACTAATTGAATGCAAATGACTACTTGTGCTTGAATGATGAGACTGCATGAATGGTGGAATGATGAAATGATGCCATGGTGGTTCTATTGATAGAAATGCAATGCTCGCGAAACGAAACCCACTAAACCAACGAGTTGACAACAAACTAACTGCTTAACCACGGTCTTAACTCTATCGTTAGCTTACCGCTAAAACAGGATTTATTATCGCTAACTACCGGTTACTATTACGCGATTAAATCTAATTACGCGGGTTCTCACAGAAGCCATTCCCGTATTGTCATGCTGCATTCCAACGCTAGTAAGGAAAATCACAAGACATTCTTCATTGTTCGTTTCATGCTGAGATAGTGCTTGTTCGAAGAGGTGGTAAGGAAGGTACTGATACTAGCAAAGAATGTTCAAACTTGTAGCCACGCTGTTTGCTATCATGAACGAAATTTATTTACAATGCCACCGAGGCACCGGAATTCAGTCATTCAGACGGTGGCAGCTAATTCGGCTGCTATCTTTACATCGCTTGATTAACTCGGCGAAGCTACAGATATACAAGAACAGACAAAATTACACTGAGGTGCTTGTTCAGCACAAGGCTGAGTTCAAAACAGCCATATCCAAAGCTATCGAGACAGAACGACAAGCACATTCAACAGATGGACCAAGCAGCGCTCAACTTGGACCTGCTGCAGATTTGCAGACCTCTCTACACATAGTAGATCATACCGACCTCGATGAGGCTGATATGGGGTATGTGCAGCGTCACCGAGGGGCCCCTGCAGTTCTTCCGGAGGAAAGAGTAGGCGTAGTCGATGGCGAACGTCTTGAGGAAGTTGGAGTTCTTCCTCGCCTTGACGTAGGAGTGGCCGATGATGTACGCGACGCCGGCCTCCTTGGCTTCCAGGAGGTCGGAAAGCTCGTCCCTCACCTGCGGCTCGATCTGCTCCTCCTCGGAGATCTGGAAACGGACCCTGCGACGGCGGCTCATGCTGCCGGACTCCTGCTCGTAGATGGACTGCAGGCTCTGGAGTGTCTCTGATTTGCTGCTCCTGGTCAGGGAGGTGCCCGCCTCATCGTTGGAGGCCCTCACGACCAGCCCGGTTCCGGTCGTGTCAGCGGTGTGTATGACTGCCATTCTTCCCTCCGTTGATGACTCGTAGCTTCCGGAAGAGGCAGCTTCCTCGGCTTCCATTTGAATGAACTTGGCAATGCTCATCACCAGGTGGTTCTCAAAGTTCTCGTCGTCTTTCTGAACATCTTTGTAACCATACCTCACAATGCACCGGTACATCCGGTAGTCTCTGGGGCCAATCCGTCCGATAAGGTACCGTTCGTCTGTCGGAACATAGGGCACTGGAACGGACTTCACGCAGACGAAGACCAGAACCTGGTGAAATGCAGGTAGGTTGGTGACGAAATGAGAGAAGATGGAAGGCACCCCGGTCACCAGCTCTGTGTAAATGAGGCCAATTCCTGGGACACGCACGATTCCAAGGCTCGGGCCAAGTGCTAGGATCCATTTCATTGAAACCTTGTTTTGGAGGTCAAACAGGTACTTCCGCCGTGTACCGTAGTGCCACACGTGCATGACAAACATGAACACCAGAGCAAGCGCAATCGGAGCCCATCCTCCCTGAGGAACCTTCATGACTGCTGCCGACAGATAGATGGACTCGATTGACCCAAAGAATACGAGGAATAACAAGGCAAGCAGGACATTCTTTTGCCACACAAATATGATAACCAATGCCATCAGCCACGTGGTAACAAACATCACAGTGATGCACGCAAGACCTGAGACCATGCAGAGGAAATTATTTATAATTAGAAGAATAGTAGCACAAAGGCAGCAAAGGTTAATCATGGCCAAATCCAGCATGCAGAACTCATGAAAATAAAGGCACACAAGGTCATCACGGCAAATTAAGGCAAGGCGATGCATCACCAGTAACCTATCCAAGAAAACTAACAACTGGTGGGCGTTTTTTTTTTTTTGACCAAACTGGTGGGCCTACTTTTCCCAATGAGAGGGAGCCAGGAAGTTTTTCTTTTTCTTTTTTACAACTGCCAGGGAGCTATTCGAACTACATAACTATTGTCCACTGTGGCTGCACATTCAACCATTTATAGCTGCACATTTCTTTTAACCCTTTAGTCATTCAACCATGAATGATAAAGTCAAATTTACATGACAGCAATGAGCAGTCAGTAAATATAAGAGAGTGGACTAGAATTAGAGAGGTTAATGCCCAGAAACGTAGGTTTTGAACGCAGGGAAGTGTATGCACATTCTGTTAATAGTGGAGCCGTGTGGTTCTAGAACAAAATTCATGTATTCCATATGATTTGCTCAGTTCCTAGTTCCTACAGTATTGAAATGATAAAAACTTACCATAAGCATTTCCGATGACTGTTGTGTCACGGAAGCCAACTGTCACAGCTAGACAAAGAACCATCAGAATCCAATTAATCTCAGGTATGTAAATCTGACCATAGATCCACCTTGATGTATGCACAACCTTCACCCGCGGAAAGCATCCCAAAGCAAGACACTGCTTAACAATAGAAAAGGTTGCAGATATAATAGCTTGGCTGCCCACAACTGCAGCAAGAGTTGCTATGACAAACACAGGCCAAAAGACAGGTCCTGCAAACATGATGCGATATAACTTGACTATTCTTGCCAACATATGAAGAAAATATTCCAAAATATGCTTGGAGTTCGGAAGCTTACTTGGAATAGATTGGTAAAAACTATCTTCTACAGCTGACATGTTTCTGGAAAGAAACGCAGCCTGCCCCATGTATTGCAGCACAAGACAGGGATATATGACGCCGACAAAAGCCAACTACAAGCAGGAAAAGATCTGGAATCACTATGAATTTTTTTGACAAATATAGCTTTAATAACATAGGTGGCAACTCGCAACTCATATGTACAGTTCTGCATACCCTGATAGATGTGGCAGTGAAGTGGCCAAGATCAGCGAACATAGCTTCAGTACCTACATGTGTTACAAATATTCCTAAGACAAACTATTCATTCATAATAAATGGTTTCACCCAGATAAAAGTCCTATTCAAATTCACCTGTCATAGCAAGCAGTACTCCTCCAAGAGAGAGCCAGCCATCTTTCCCTGTTATCTTGAAAAACTTTACAACATAATGTGGAGAAAGAGCAAGACATATTCTGGGATTCCAGTGGATGATATTATATAGCCCAATTGCGCCGATGCTCAAGAGCCAGAGTACGACAACAGGGGCAAACATGAATGCCACCCTATGAGTTCCTCGGTGTTGCAGGGCAAACAGGCCCACAAGCACAACACATGCAATGAATATCACCCAACCTGTATAACAGCAAGTTAGTTAAGGCAGTGAATGCCATTCACTGAAAGAAACCACTAGTAATGGCCGCTAATATTGCACCAAAAAAACTTATATGCTCCTTCAAAATAAAATTGCACAGATTGAAAAACTAATCTAACAGGCTTAATCTACACTAAATTGTTGCAGCCCGAAAGTTTAGTTGGAATCAAGGTCTTACCAGATCAGACCAAGATGTTTCTACTATGTTTTCCAGACTAAATTTGCATCTTGATGCTTCTATTGAAAAATTGTGTATTTCAGTTCTTTCAAATTCCCATTACCAGTTTGATCTACCAACTTACTTGAACCATGGCAAATAAGCACATGACAAAAAAAATTATAGAAAATTCCTGATGCTAGAAACCAAAAGAAAGGCTACTTCTCAAGTTAGAAACCAAAAGATAAATTCCTGATGCTAGAAGGTTTACTCAAGTAAATGTTGAAAAATTGTGCAAATAGATATTAAACATGAGAGTGGCCCAATTGTTAGCCTATTAGGACATATTAAAAACCAAAAGGTTATCTTATTTCAGAATTCAGATAGCTTAATCTGGCAACAGATATCCATTTGACAAATCACGAGGCCATTAAATTAGAAATTGATTTCAGCACTGAACATACGACCCCAAAGCTAGAAGAGATCAATCAAGAGAAGTATGGAGATGTTTGATTGCTGAATTCCATCTCAACCTACAAAGCTTCAGCTAAACTCAGATCCTGAATATCTACAAGCATGACTAGATGGAGCACCTTCTTAAGATAGTTTGCTACAAATATGTCATGATTAGAACATATTGATGTTAGGGGAAATTATGATAACAAAAATTATTTAGCAACCCTTTTTTTAGATACTGGAGACAACCCATTACATCTCCGGCCTATGACAGTAGTCAGATAACCAGAGTTCGACAGAACGAAGGTAAAAGAAAAGGGACAAACTGCAGACAACTGAAGATTTAGCCAGATCCAGAGAAACTACATCTAGCAACACAGGCGAACTTAGGACTAGAGAGACAGAAAATAAGCTGCATCCACAAAAAACATAGAGCTTGTAATCCTAAGCAGTAGAAAATATGAACCAATGCATACCATCTGATAATCCTCCTGAGGTAGGGTCTTGTAGCCCAGAGATAGCTGACAAAACTGCAGCAGGCACAACAAAAGACTTGATAACAACGAAATCATCCACATGTAAAAGCATGTATTGATTGAATTACTAAAAAGAGGGAGATAGATAGACAAAGCTAAGAAACAGGGACATGTCATGCATACCGGACATGCTGGGCGTAAGGACACCATCACCTATCACCATGCATGCGCCAAATAGAACAAAGAGAAGTAAACAGGCCCGGAGCTTCTTGTGCTTCTCCAGAAACCTTTTGAATGGAGAGGAAATAGCTGTGCGACCAACTCCAGGCTGATAGTACGTTGATAGCTCTTCATCTGCCGCTTGCTGGTTTGGAAGCAGACTGAACTTTGCATGCCTGCAAAGAAGTGAGTACAAAGCAAATGTTCCACCTGTATAAAACATTTACAATCAGTAACAAAGCGGAGGAGCAACATATTTACAGAACTTGGTCTTTTCTGTACTCCTGATAGCCTACAGAAGTTATGCATGATCTAAGCTACGCTAGCACTTTCTGGAAATTCAACAGCCAAAATTGGGACACAACGTATGCATTTCCATTAGAATGTCCATAACAAAACGTACTGATATGAAGTTACTCACCCTCCCCGTTATCATCAGCACTCAAGACAATTATGACGTACTTCAGCAACGGAAGGAGTGTCAAGGTCCAAAATATCAGCGAGAACAATCCAAATATTGTCGCCTCATCACGGTAATTGTTCAGCCTCCCAGACAATGCGCTTTCGTAGACGTACAGAGGCGACGTACTCAAGTCTCCATACACCACACCAAAGCTCTGAAATGCTAGTAGGGAGAGAGTTTTGCAGTAACTTTTCCACTGGTCCTGCAAACGAACAACCACCAGCACGGCAAGCCTGTGAATAACAACTATCGGAAACTGTTTGCTGAGACACAGACTCGGTGAACATCACTGATCCAGTACCCAAAACAAACGGTAAATGCAATGCCAAGTCAAATTTCCAGTGATCTTGGCGAAAATTGGATAAACTAATAGCTGAAACTTTTGTTGTATTAGGGATTACCAACTGTAACCTATAAGAATTTCAAAATTCGAAATTAAAAAAAAAACTGTACACATCTCAATAAAAATTTGTGATAACGATGCGTCAGTGCTGTAAAAAGGTGAAAAAAATGGGCGGGTCATGGTCACCATGAGCATTGAGCAAGCACCAACCAAACAGTTGACCCGATTCAATCACATGATACGCATGGACTTAACAGATCAATGATGCAGCGAATCGACCAGCACAAGTGAACACCCGCACCGTCTCGCATTCGGTGGCCTTTTTTTTTTTTGCCTCCGCTCCAAATCGCGCAATCGAAATCGGACAAGGGCAACTCCTCCAAATATCTTGTAAAATCCAAACGACAACCGCATCATCTCGCGTTCCAAATCGCGCGACGACCATCGAATCACTAGAAAAAACTGCAACCCTTCTCGAAACCCAACAAAATCCGCGCGCTCGAGCCGAGAGTTTACAGCACGGAGATGGGGCGAGCCGTTACCTGCCGCGCGGCGGCGTTGATCTCCTCGTCCATTTGGACTCCCGGCCTCCACGCCAATGGAAGAAGCAGCAAGCGCGACGACAGCTACACGGAGCAGCAGCGAAAGCTAAATACAGCTGATCAAATCGAGACCAGTGGTGCTGCGCCCATGGGCTCGCGCGCCGAGCAGGAGAGCCTGAGAAAACGGCGGGGAGTTGTAGCAGGAAGAAGAGAGAAGCTTCCCCTCGTCTAGTTTTATAGAAGGCGCGGGCCCGGAGACGAGGGCGAGCAAGGGGGTGACTGGGAGAGCGCTTGGTGCTCACGTCGCCGTCTCGACGTCGCGTAGGAGCAGCGTGGTGAGGCGGCGGGCGGGCGGGCGGGCAGGCGGGCGGGCCCCCGGGCCGTGAGGTTTAGGGTGGGCATGTCTCTGGTGGGTGGGTCAAGGATGGTGGACGGGGGATTGGTGGGCCAGGGTGTCAGTGCTAGGTGGGCTTGCTTGCACGCGCTCGTGCACGGCGGGTCCAAAGGGTGGGGCCCCGCGCCCCCCACGGTGCATTTCATCACGAGCGCTGGGGATTTACTGCGCAGAGGCCGACTGTAGATCCACGTGTGGTGCGCGAACTTCTTACAGTCTGTGTGTCTTCAACTCCTGCCATCTTAATCGGAATGTGCGCGGCGATCGGTACGTAGACCTAACAGGCACATTCAATCCCACACCATATGAATACGATTCGTGTCTCGTTCGTGCACTAGAAAACTGGAATCATTAGCGACCTAATCATATTTTTTAATCTACACGTCTTCTTGTACGGGCTGTGTCGTGATCCTAACGTACCATTGGCTATTGTGGCAAGCTAACGACCGGTTAAGGTCAAGAATGTCGCCGTGTTCCGCGTGAGCTAGCTCTCTGCTTTGTTGCGAATCCCCCAGACTACCAGCTAAGACTCGCAGTCGCAGATAAGGCGTCTGTGGTGGTCAATCAAGGCGTGTTTTCTTGTCTGTATGATTTGATTTAAGAAAAAATCAGCTATATGTTTGATTGCTTGAATGAAGCATCACATTCTAGATGGTGTGATACAAATTTGTAAAATATTATTTCTAAATGCTGAACCATTTTATTCACTAAAACAATGGAACCTTCAAGCACCCTATTAAGAGTATGTACAATGATATGACGTCAGCTGTCTGTAAGCATTGATACGTAGGACACGGGATGGTGTGGAGGAGAGGGGATGGGTATAGAGAATTGGGTCGTCTCTCGTGCAGTAGTCGACTATAATACGAGAAACGAAATATATTGTACATAGAGGAGCTATCTATAGAGACATATAAAAAGACAATCAATTATAGAAACAATCTTTAGTGCTGTCTATAGATAATATAAAAAAAATTATAAACAACAGCTATCTATACTATTGTACATACTCTAGGTACTGCTAAGATGGATCTGAGCGATTTCCTGGTATCAATTTTCCTATTCGGGTTGAACGGTCAGATGACATCACAGGATAATCATAACCACCGTGCAAAGTAATCGTGGCCGCACAATGATCCAATGACGCCTAGGGTTCATCATTGCCATTTCGAAATGGAAGATAAAAAAGGACCTGTGAGATCATCAAAAATGAGACGCATGGAACCAAACCTTCCAGTTGATCGAATGGCGACACACGACCGTTTAGACCTTTTTGACGACGATCGGTATATATCGCCGCCCTCACTTCAAATACGTGCACCGGCACATCACATGCAGAGTACAGAACAACTTTTAGCAGATACGGTGTTTTTTTTTGTCGCATATTTACAGATCTGATCACAGCGGTGAAGTATTTGCAGATGTAGCACCGTACGTATCTGCGCTTTTTCATCGCATATTTACAGATCTGACCACGGCGATGAAGTATTTACAGATGTAGCACCGCCGGTGCACGACCACCACGCGTGCCCGCCACCTCAATCACTGGCACATGGTGGCCATGCGCCAGCCCTCCTTGGCGCATGCCCACCATACGCCACACAAACAGTAGGTTAATTAGTGCATATGTTAGTTAGATTAGTTAATTAGTTAGGTTAGTTAGTTTTAGGTTGAAATTTGGATGAATTTTAAAATATAGCAAATGATTTTAAAAAATTATGAAATTTTTTATGGAGCCTTCCGATACTGTGTACTTGTTTGTGTAAATTTTCTATAATTTTATTCATTCATAATTGTTCTCGCAACACCCTCCCGACTTCATGTACCCCGCCGCAACACACCTTGCGCCAGAACACCCGCCACCCACCCGAAGTGTTTTGCGGAGAATTAAAAAACATCGTAGTGGCCATCTTTCCCACCGTCCCTCTTCCGCACATCTGTCGCCTCGTCCAGAAATTCCGGCGCCAACGCTTACGGAATTCCTGGCGCCAACGCCGCGACTCCTCCTCCGCTCGGCTATAAATACCAAACTCTGGCACTCACTCTTCGCTCATCTCATTTGTGTTTCGATTCTCGTTCTTACGCTCGTCGCTGAGAACTCAGAGAATGTAACATAATTACTTTTATTGGGGGTTAACTGTTTTCTTGCTTCTCGTCGCTCGGCCTTGATTGATTACTTTCCTCGAAAGGTAGGTAAGTTGTCGGATGCTTTTGTCGTTATTACCGTAGTCGTAATTAGATAGTTTAGGGGCAATTAATTAGTCGTAATTAGTTAGTTCAGTAGTAATGTATTAGTTTAGTGGTAATTAATTAGTCGTAATTAGTTTAGTAGTCATCATTACGGTATATTAAGAGGAAATGAAGTATTGGTAATTTTTTAGTGGTAATTAATCAATTGTAATTAGTTAGTTTAGAGGTAATTAATTAGTCGTAATTAGTTAGTTCACTAGTAATGAATTAGTTTAGTGATAATTAATTAGTTGTAATTAGTTTAGTAGTCATCATTACGACATATTGAATAAGTGGAAATGAAGTACTGGTAATTTTTTTAGTGGTAATTAATCAATCGTAATTAGTTAGTTTAGAGGTAATTAATTAGTCGTAATTAGTTAGTTCACTAGTAATGAATTAGTTTAGTGGTAATTAATTAGTTGTAATTAGTTTAGTAGTCATCGTTACAGCATATTGAATAAGTGGAAATGAAGTATTGGTAATTTTTTTAGTGGTAATTAATAAGTCATAATCAGTTGTTTGCAGAAATGATTAGTGGAAATGAACTAACAGTAATTTATGTAGTGATAATTAATCAATCGTAATTAGTTAAGTAGGAATTAGTTAGGCATAACTCATTCGTAATTATTTAGTGGTTGTTGTGGCTTTAGGTATTTTCAAACATGCAAGACTTGTTTGTGTTTTACGGCGATGGTCTCGTACGGGCTGGACCCGATGGGTTGGACCTGTCGAGATGCCAGTACAAGGTTGTCCAGGCGGAGGGGCTCCACGCGATGAATATTCACGAGCTACGAAGCTGCATCCGGAGGGAGTTCGTCACGAAGCCAACGATGAAGAAAGTTATGATCGAGACGATCACCTGCACGAATTATGTGTGGGAGCTCGTCAAGGTGAATGGAAGCATAGCATGGAGGCAGTACATGGAGATTGTCTCCCAGCCCGAGACGGCCATCCATGAAAGCCTATGGTGTACGTGAATTTCGTACGTAGGGCACCGAGAAACCCTAATGATGCCGGGGCCTCTACAAGCGAGCAAGCGTAGCCTGATCCTGAAGGTGGCAACACAGAATGTGCTGCCTCGGAGGGAAATCCCGTGCCTAATTTTGTGCCAAATAAGGGGGTGGAAACATGGTGGTCGCCCTGCATCGACTGCCACAAGTATCTACCGAACGAGCCTCTCGGGTTGGAGTCCAACGAGGACACCGACCCAAGCTCAGATGGTACTAACGAGGTCGCACACCAAGATGGTGGTCCTTACGTGGCATCAAGACTTGATGATATCGCGGTGCGTTTGCTCGTATTGCCTCAAGAAGAAGGCTCCCAGTGGGGGTTTGAAACCAACACCCTCTTAGTTGGGCAGCGCTTCCCGGACAAGGTGGTCGTGTAACAAGGTATAGCACGGTACGCCTTGTCCATCAGCCGTGTGTACCGAGTGCACCGATCTAACCCAGAAAAGTACGTAGTGAAGTGCGTAGTAGAAGGCTACCCTAGCAAGGTCAGCGCTCACCGAGCAAAGATCTTCGGCTCGGTCTTCACTGTCAAGGAACTGATCAACCACACTTGAGAGCTCAGCGAGCCCTTGCGAACGTAACTTCCACATATGATGCAAACCTCATCACACACCTAGTTGAGACGGACGTGTCTGTCTCCCCCAGGATGATGTTGGAAGTCGTCAATCAGGTTGGCTATCCAGTTAGCTACAGCAAGGTCCGACGAGCCAAGCAGAAGGTCATCGAGACCATGTACGGGACATACGAAGAGGCGTACAACCTTTGTGCTGAGATTGCTTCACCAGATTGCCAGATCAAAACCCGGTATGTACATAAACAAGCTTGACCATGGAGATGCTGGGAAAGGGCCTAACCGCTTTATATTGGACCGGGTGTTCTGGAATTTCGCTCAGGCCATCAGGGGCTTCAAGTTCTGCCATCCTGTGCTAACGATGGATGGCACTTTCCTCACGGGGAGGTACAAGGGCACCATCCTCACCGCGGTGAATGAGCAGCTTCTCCCAATGGCATTTGCCATTGTTGAGAGCAAGAACACATCCAGCTAGCTGTGGTTCTTGGAGAACGTGAAGAGGGCAGTAGTGGGAGACCGGCCCAACGTCTGCCTAATCACAGACCGCAACGCTGGGTTGTTGGCGGCCATCAACACCATGCAGCGTGAGACGGATCCATCTCGCCAGTGGAACGACGTGCAATCCAGGTGGTGCATAAGGCATCTTGCATCTAACTTGTTCACACGGTTCCGCAGTCAGGAACTCATGAAGATGTTCAAGACATTGTATCTGCAGAACCAGAGGCGGAATTTTGAGTCCATTTGGAGAGACCTCGAACACCGAACTACGAGGCATACAAGGGAGTCCACTCTGGAGGGGGGGTAACCTAGTAGTGTCATAAGCTTCTCCAAGTGGATTAATAGCCATGCTCCTGAATTGGAGAAATGGTCCCTCCTCTATGACACAGATGGTGCGAGGTACGGGATTATGACAACCAACATGTCTGAGGTCTACAACAGCGTCCTCAAAGGTGTGCAGTGCCTCCCTATCACCATGATCGTCCAGGAGACATGGATTGGCACTGTTGGTTATTTTGTCAATATAGCCACCGCAGCCAAGCGACAGATGGACGAAGGCAAGCAGTGATCCGAGAACATGGAGAGGCACATAGACCGGAAGATGGAGAAAGGCCCGAATGCACGACATCCGGGTGATCGACGGCTTCAGACGGAAGTACAAGATCAGGCTTCGACAAAAATATGTCAACAGTCATGCCAGGGGGGAAAGGAAACATGCATGCATCCTGGGTGATGTGGCGACATGCACCTGCAACAAACCGAAGCTGCCATGCTCGCATGTGTATAAGGCATGTGCGCAAATGAGGCAAATGTCTACACCGTACATTTCTGAGTACTACGACATGCATCACCTATTTGGTACATGGAGTGGAGAGTTTCACTTGTACGTCTTGGAAATGAACTACAATGATCTTTGGCCGAACATGGTGCAATGGGGTCCCAACAGGGACTTGAAGAGAATAGGGAAGGGGTAACGGTAGACGTGGCGCTTTTGAAATGACATGGATACTAGTTAACGTACCAGTATTAGCTGCACAATCAAGTGCAGGATATGCAAGACCCCTGGGCACTCAATGAAGGATTATCCCAACAGACCCAGCTCGTCCAGTCGTCATTCAATGTCGTAATGTAATTTTTCCCCCTTGTTTGTTATGTACAGCACAAATTCTACAATACCCAGCTATGGACTCTTCGGTAAACTTCTACGTGAGGGTGTTGCAGAAGCGCAAGTGGCTTGCACAGAAGAGTAAACATCTACAATGCCTAGATTTTTCAATGAAAGATGCTCAAGTACCACCACGTTTTTCGATCCCGTAATGTGTGTGTGGCAAGCCGGTGGAGATTATTTAGTCCACACACTCGACACATCGCTGGGCGCACTACGCGGCGGCACCACCTCGAAGCGATATTTCGCGACGATCGATTTCTCTCCCACGTTGAATTCCTTAAATTTTTAACTTCATCCCCACGTAATGGCAGCCTGAGATGCGCTGTCACTTCTTTCAGTGGATCAACAGCCCGGAGATATACGACAAGGCATTCATCCAGTAGAAGTACATGCTGAACTACTCGATGTGGGCCGAGACCTTCGTGCGGTGGAAACCTTACGTACCGGACCCTGTTGAGGAGGCACCGAAGGAGCCCAGTACTCGCCCGTGTGTAATCCATATCGACGATGTGAGTTATGAAGAATTTACATTCTTGTTACGTTTTTCACTGTACGATGCACTTACATCATAGAATCGCAGGACATAGACGACTTCGACATACCAGTCCAACGTGGAGAGTCCCATGACAAGGGGAAGGGAAAGGCTCATGCGGCTAAGCCCGGTCGCCAAAGCGTATCTGGTCACCCGGGTGTAATCCATATTGACGATGTGAGTTATGAAGAATTTACATCCTTGTTACGTTTTTTTATTGTATTCGAACCTCTTTCGACCACGTCGTGCCTGTAGTCGAACCTCTTTCGACCACGTCCTGTAGTCGAACTTCTTTCGACCACGTCCTACAGTCGAACCTCCTTCCGACCATATTGTGCAGTCGAACCTCCTTCCGACCAGGTAGTCTGAACCCCCTTTCGTCCACTTGTAGTCGAACCTCCTTCCGACCATGTGATTTCAAAACTTTCGAGAGCCCGTTTTCCTTCGTTTGAGCTCCGATTCAAGTGACTCAAATTTCTAAATTCATCTTAAAGCAAGATCTAGCTATCTATACTAGAAGTACTCAATTTGGAGTCTATTTGAATTATATTTGAATTTGGCTTATTTTCACATGTAGATTTCGACGACTTCGGAGAACCAGATTCCGACGTCGTTTCTGAACAACAACTAATTGAGCAAGGCAAGTTACATCCTTTGATCATATTTGAGCCCAATATTTAAAATAATCTAAATTATGTTTTAAACTATTATTGCGTGCTTATTTATAATCAAGTGATTTAAATTCTTGTTTTAAATTACTAGTTAATTCCATTACCGTTGTACAACCAAGGTTGACATTGAAGTTGTCATTTCTTTGTGACCTTAGTGGAAAAATCTGGTCGATACACTAGTACGACTAGAACATGTTGGAAAACTATACTTAGTCAAAGCTTAGACCAAAAATCTTGATTTGGGGAACTCTAGCCAAAAGTTCAACTATGATTTGAAAATGATTCTATGGTATTGTCTTTACCATAGAAATTTTAAAAATGATTTGACTTGTTAAACAAAATTAAAATTGGTTTGGACTTAGGTGAAATGGATGTTGGATGGGTGCATGTTCATGCACGAGATCGATTCATTTCTATGATCGATGCCTAGGGTTTTATTGGAAGTCGTCCAAGTCAATTAAGGACCGGTCTTCAAGCCATATCTTGTTAAGCCCCACCGTACTACCATATGTTCTGAATGGGTAGGACCTGGCTAACTAATTTGTAACATTTCACCGTGGTCATGCCACCCGGTTGCGTGAGTGTCTTTTACGACCTACTTTTATGCATTCCCACATGGCGCAAGAGGGGGCTTAAATCCGGCGGGTTGAAGAATCTAGACCGCTATTATGAGTTAATGGATGTTGTAGGTGTAAAAACCAAACACAAGTGAGGGGGTGGACGTCGGCCATCTGACAGGCCATCGTCCACGAGAGTAAAAATGACACGAGGATTTATACAGGTTCGGGGGTCCGAGAGGACCGCCCTACTCCTGTCGGTGAGCCAACGGGGGGTTACCTCCCGAGAGGGAGCCCCCGAGGGCTCACCAGTTTTAATAGGTTGCTTTATTGCTCAAGAGAGCCCTCCTCTTGAAAGGAGGGATACATGGGGTATTTATAGGCTCCCAAGCCTGTACAAATGACCAAAATACCCCTTGAGGGATAGCTACACTATGAGTACAAGTGAGGGGTATTATAGTCTTTCATGAGTATAACTGCATTTCTGTGATCTGTATGCGAGTCTTCTTCAAGGCGGACCCTATCAGTATGATAGATGAATTATTCTTACAACACTAGCCCCCCTACCCCTTGGTGTTTCGGGAGGAACGCCAAAAGGGGTAGTCTTGGATCGTGCTTTTCATGCGAGAGTCCATACTCGGGTTTGTACGATGGTCGTGTCCTTCTCTCTGTCACCGTTCTGCCTGAGCGAGTCATTCTGGTGAAAGCTGTGTCTGAAGCTGTGTCTCGAAGACAATATATCTTCAGGCTTAACATACAAAGTCTAATTAACCTAGTTATGTCACGGCCATCGTTTGACACGATGGCAGGAGGCGTCGACTGCTAAGGAACAGATATGGCGTCCAGGTTCCTTGTCATATCAGATTGAACAGAGTCATATTCTGACCGCACCCCCTTCTTAGACTCATATAAAATAGATGATCACCTTTAGACCGGATTGACATCTATTTTAAACATATCCTCGTAAGCTTGTTCGGCTCTTTTAGGACCAACTAGAATAAAGTGGGCGTTGGATGCTCCGAAAAGGCCGAAGAAGTTCTGTTGAAATTGCGCTGTTGAGTCATTGGAGCTGCGCTTGTCTTCTTTCAGCATCTTCTCGATTCTTTTAACAGGCTTCTTCCCCACAGCTCCCTCTATCTCTCCCCAATCTCTCCACCTCTCTCAACCAAGCGCCCAAGCCTCGGGAGTCTCGCCCGCCACGGGGATCCGACCGCCCGGCCTCGCTTGGCCACACACGCAGCCTAACCGCCTCGGCCGCCGGTCGCGCCATAGGCTACACATGCCGCTAACCGCTTGCCCGGCGGGCGCCTCGACCCGACGCCTCGGCACGCGTCGCCCGACGCCGCCTCGAGCGCCTCGGGCATACGCTGGCCATGCCTCGGCATCAAGATCCGACACGCCCGCCACACGTCGCCGACCGCCTCGACTCCTCGGCCACCACGCACGCCGCCTCGCCGTCACGCCGCGCCACGCTTGCGCCGCCTCGGCTGAGCCGCCACACCGCCGACGCCTCGAGGGTGTCTTGGCTCGCCGCCGATTCGGGTGGCGAAGCGCTCGCTGATCCTCAAAAGCCGACGCTGTTCTGCCCGCCGCTTACCTCCACCCGGATCAGGTTGCCGTCGGGCTCCAGCCTCCTCCAGGCTGCGCTCGCCGCCGATTCGGCCGCCCTGTTGCCGCTCGCTTCCACGGCTTTCGCACCGCGGCACTGGTGGCGTGTTATGGGCGACCGCAGGCCACCGCTCCTTCGGCGAGGACGTCTTGCTCGGGGACGCCGGCTTCCGGCGTGGCGTGGCACGGCCTCGGCATGGTGACGGTGGTCGGTGTCGGGCCGGCTCCAGCCGCATCGAGCCGTCCCCTCTCGTTCGGCATTGCACACTGCTTGACTGAAATGCCTCTATCGTTGTTGTAGTAGATTTCTTTTTCGTGTGTATAAACAGTGCGGACGTGTTTTGCTTGTGTGTATACGTGCAGCTTGTTTGTTTATGGCGAACAATAACCCCTGGGAGCGAGGGCACGCGCGCGTGAGGGCACGCGAGGGTATCTGGCGCGAGGGTTTTGCGACGGCTTCGAGGGCGAGGGTTCACGAAAGCCTCAGGTTCGAGGGTTTCGCAAAGGCCTCGCGAGACGAGGGGTTCGCGAGGGCCTCGGGTACGAGGGTTTCGCGAAGGCCTCACGAGACGAGGGGTTCGCGAGGGCCTCGGGTACGAGGGTTTCGTGAAGGCCTCGCGAGACGAGGGGTTCGTGAGGGCCTCGGGCGCGAGGGTTTCGCAAAACCCTCGGGCGCGAGGGTTTTGCGAAGGTCTCGATCGCGAAGGCCTCGGGCGCAAGGGGCACGCGTGGTGCGAGTGCGAGGGCACGTGATGGTGCACGAGGCACGCGGCGCGCGCGGTCGTACACGGCGTTCCTGATGTCCTTCCTGTCGAATCTATTAGTAAGATGTTATACTCCATTTAATCTATGCGTCTACTAGTATTTCTTTGCCAAGCACTTATCCATTTTCGCATTGTTGTCATCGTAGGTTCTTCCCGCGGTACGCGCGAAGGCACACGAGGGATTCGGCCGTGAGGACACGCACGAAAGCACGTGAGGGCTTCGGGCGTGAGGGCACGCACGAAAGCACGCGAGGGCTTCGGGCGTGAGGGCGCGTGCGAAGGCACACGAGGGCCTTGGCCATGAAGGCACGCACGAAAGCACACGAGGGCTTCGGGCGTGAGAGAACGTGCGAAGGCACACGAGGGCTTCGGCCATG
Organism: Phyllostachys edulis; assembly: GCA_036346405.1. Taxonomy (NCBI): domain Eukaryota; kingdom Viridiplantae; phylum Streptophyta; class Magnoliopsida; order Poales; family Poaceae; genus Phyllostachys; species Phyllostachys edulis. The sequence continues at coordinate 6,526,927 of CM070561.1, read as the reverse complement.
AAGGCACGCACGAAAGCACGCGAGGGCTTCGGGCGTGAGAGGACGCGCGAAGGCACACGAGGGCTTCGGGCGTGAGGGCACGCGCGAAGGCACGCAAGGGCACGCGAGGGTGCGCGAGGACTTCGAGCATGAGGGCATGCGTGATGGCTCGATGTCGATGAAGGCGCGGCACCAGCCCTCGGCGGTTACACAAAGTCGTCGCGTAGGTGCCCCGAGGCCGGAGCTCGTGTGAAGGCGAGGTGGTAGGATTACTCAACACTATGGTGCCACTAGCCCCCTGCCCCTTGGGTGCTTGCAAGGACGCCCGAGGGGAAAAGAAGAGTGCTGAGATCTTGTATCTTATTGATGAATATGCTTGGCCAAAGACTTTGCCAAATTCCAGCTTGACGGGAATGCAGGCATTCGAGACTTTGCCAAATTCTAATTCGGTGCAGCGCGAGGCACGAGAGCTGAGGAATATGTGCAAGGGCACCCGTGACCTAGCCAATTTTGGCTTGGTGGGTACGTGGGTGCCCAAAGACTTATGCTTATTTTGTACTCCATATCGTGTGAGTGCTCCACGTGAGGGCAGGTACTAAATTGACGCTTCTCGTTGGCCCTTCGTGTGTGGTGGTTTTTGTTGCTCTATCCTTGAAGATGAGGTACTGAATGCTGAGGCTCCCCACCGAGGCACAACCCTCAGGGCAGGGGGTGCATCCGAACGAAGCATGTGCAGGCAAAGTCATGGACGCAAGACCGGCCCACCGAAGCACAGCCTTCTAGCCGGGCGGCGCATTGCGCGGCCTGTAGACGGGTCATGGACGCAGAGCCGTCGAGTCGAGGCGTTGCCTTCGAGGAGGAAGGCATGTTGGAGCGAAGCCCATGTAGACAAAGTCTTGGACACGAGGCCGCCGAGCCGAGGCATAGCCTTCTAGGCTGGCGGTGCGTCAAAGCGAAGCCTATGTAGGCGAAGTCTTAGACGCGAGGCCGTCGAGCCGAGGCATAGCCTTCGAGGCCGGGCGCGCAAGGCCGGGCCTAAGCAGGCGAAGTCTTAGACGCGAGGTCGCCGAGCCGAGGCATAGCCTTCGAGGCCGGCGGGCAAGGTCGGGTTAAGCCGGTAGGCGAAGTCTTGGACGCGAGGCCGCTGAGCCGAGGCATAGCCTTCGAGGCCGGCGGTGCGTCGAAGCGGAGCCTATGTAGGCGAAGTCTTGGACGCGAGGCCGCTGAGCCGAGGCATAGCCTTCGAGGCGGCGGCCGTCAGCAAGCCTATGTAGGCGAAGTCTTGACGCGAGGCCGCCGAGCCGAGGCATAGCCTTCGAGGGCGGCAAGGCCGTCAGCCGGCAGTAAGCGGTCTTGGACGCGAGGCCGCCGAGCCGAGGCATAGTCTTCGAGGCCGGCGGTGCGTCGAAGTGAAACCTATGTAGGCAAAGTCTTCGACGCGAGGTCACGAGCCGAGGCATAGCCTTTGAGGCCGGCGGGCGTCCAAGTGAAGCCTAAGTAGGCGGTTGTCCTCCTCTTACTCCGTGGCTTGATGAGAGTTGTCAAAGTAGAACTCCTCGTAATGGTCGCGGTTCGAGCTAAACGCGTTAAAGGATGTAGATAACACGAGCGCCTCATGAAAAGAGAATGATCAACACTTATTTCTTGTAGCAAGATAACATTCGTTTGACATGAGCATTGATCAAAGTGTTGCCGAGGGACTGGTAGAGTCCCATCACTTTCGATACTAAGATCCCCGAGGTGATAGCCTTATGCGAGCATGATGGTCATTGATCAATATTCAAGCCAAGTCGACGGTACATGATTCGAGCTGCCAACGAGACTGAGTCATAGACATATCAAAGGGGTGGCCACGAGACTAAGTCGTGGGGCACCGAATGGCCCATAGGGGTGGTAGCCCCCAGTGGACTTTGGAGGCACCCATGTGGCTAACTCATGTGTATCTTGAAGGTGTGCCCACAACACTAAATCATAGGCGCAACGGAGGGGCGTCCACGAGACTAAGTCGTGGGGTACCGAATGGCCACTAGGGATGGTAGCCCCCCAGTGGACTTGGAGGTGCCCATGAGGCTAACTCATGAGCACATTTGACGTGTGCCTCGACAAGAAGTCACGCACACCGGGTGGCGCCACGAGGCTAAGCCGTGGGGCACCGTATGGCCACTAGGGATGGTAGCCCCCCAGTGGACTTGGAGGTGCCCATAAGGCTAACTCATGGGCACCTTGGACGTGTGCCCTTGACAGTAAGTCACGGGCACATCTGTGCCGTCCACGAGGCTAAGTCATGGGGCATTGAATGGCCACTAGGGGTGGTAGCCCCCAGTGGACTTGGAGGTGCCCATGAGGCTAACTCATGGGCACCTTGGACGTGTGCCCTTGACAGTAAATCATGGGCATACCGGTGGCGCCCACGAGGCTAAGTCGTGGGGCACCGAACTATGAGGGCAATGAAGCCCTTTTACCCTGTATGTGGGTTTTTTGTTATGATCGGGAATGCATGAGAGCGGTTAACCCTTGCGAAGCAATGAAGCTAGGTGTGCGGGGACCCAGAGGTCGTTCGGCGTGTGGCCTGGAGTCTAAGGAGGACGAGTCCTCAGCACATCCATCAACTTGGTACTAGACCAAAGTTGTCGCTCATGCCCTAGGTCTAGTAAGACACGAGCTGCCATGGTGGAAGCGACGGACGCCCAAGCCACCATGGACTTTTGCTAGGGGAGACCGTAGAGGTCGTACGCCCTACGCACCACGAGGGTGGTCGCTCATGCCCTAGGGCCAGTAGGACACGAACCGCCATGGTGGAGGCGACGGACGCCCAAGCCACTATGGACTTTTGTTAGGGGAGACCGCAGAGGTCGTACGCCCTACTCACCACGAGGGTGGTCGCTCATGCCCTAGGACCAGTAGGACACGAACCGCCATGGTGGAGGCGACGGACGCCCAAGCCACTAAGGACTTTTGTTAGGGGAGACCACGGAGGTCGTACGCCCTATGCACCACAGGGGTGAAATCCCTTGGAGGGAAAGTGTCTTGAGAGCCCATACGAGATTTATATGTCGGGATTGTCCCCTAACAGTAGCGCATTAAGGGGCAGGCCTCGTAGCGAGCCTTCATCGCTCGTGCCGCATGGACGTCATGCATCCCGGGGGTGATGGTTGGCCCCAGAATCCTTAGCCTTCTGGCTGCGAGGATGCCTTGAACTGCTCGCCCTTGGCTGGGCCTCGCATCGACCCGCACAAGGGAGGAGGACGCGCATGGGAACCCCAGGGCATGTAGGATGTTGCCATCCCGAGGTGGATGGCCCTGATCTCTGACAAGAGTGCTCGGCTGGGGCTCCTTCAAAGAGCGGATGGGTCATCCATGAGATCACCGCCCTCCGGAGCCGGAGGAGGTTTCGTGGACTTAGAGTATTTGGTAGGGGACATAGCCTTTCGTCGATTAGCTACGTCCCCACGGTCGGCGCCAATGTTGTAGGTGTAAAAACCAAACACAAGTGAGGGGGTGGATGTCGGCCATCTGACAGGCCATCGTCCACGAGAGTAAAAATGACACGAGGATTTATACAGGTTCGGGGGTCCGAGAGGACCGCCCTACTCCTGTCGGTGAGCCAACGGGGGGTTACCTCCCGAGAGGGAGCCCCCGAGGGCTCACCAGTTTTAATAGGTTGCTTTATTGCTCAAGAGAGCCCTCCTCTTGAAAGGAGGGATACATGGGGTATTTATAGGCTCCCAAGCCTGTACAAATGACCAAAATACCCCTTGAGGGATAGCTACACTATGAGTACAAGTGAGGGGTATTATAGTCTTTCATGAGTATAACTGCATTTCTGTGATCTGTATGCGAGTCTTCTTCAAGGCGGACCCTATCAGTATGATAGATGAATTATTCTTACAACAATGGAGTATTTTGGTAATTAATGATAATCGTCATATGAAACTAACATTTTCCGTGAGTTTGATGAATATGTTATGTTCCATGATGATGAAGACTTTGGATGACATTATGAGTTGATCGTCATTAAGTCAAGACTCAGGATGAAGAAAATCATCATGTGTTGATGGTGTTCAAGTCAAGATCCCGAAGTGAAGAAGATCATCATGTGTTGATGATATTGAAGTCAAGAGCTTGGAGTAAAGGATGCATCATGTGTTGATACGTATCAAGATCTAGAAGAGGAGATGATCATGAGTTGATCATCAAGTCAAGAGAAGACCCAATCATGTGTTGATAAAGGTCAAGTGAAATAGTGCATCATGGGTTGATGCATATTCAAATCAAGAACTTGAAGTAAAGAAAATCATCATGTGTTGATGATTATCAAGTCAATGATCCGGTCTTGAAGAGAAGATGTGCGTCATCAAGCTTCAAGTAAATGTGCAAGGCAAAGGTATAACTAGCTAGGACTAAGGATGTGTTTCTAGTCTTTTACCGGTTTTGGTGTTTGGTTGAAAGATCGGATTGCTAGTATAGGTGTCGTACTTGTAAGATCCGGGATTAACACTCCCGAATCCTCTGTGCATTTCTGAACTAGTCCCATGATCAGTAGCTAGTTCACACAGTAAACAAATATGGTAACAAAATCATATCACAACTTTATTAATAAATAACAACAGAGTTGATTACAAAGGAGGCTTACATGGGCCAACAATAAAATAAACACAATGAAGACTAAGAAGTAGTAGGGTCTGTTAACCGCCACAGCAATCAATCTGGGAAGCGGCCTAGTCGTCGAGATCCACACCGTAGCAAAGTCCTTCTCCTCTCAAATTATTTGCATTAAGCAAGAATGAGCACAACTAGAGTGCTCGCAAGTTACACCCACAAATAATGTAATGACATGCATATATGGATATCTCAAAGGAAAGCTTAATATGGTTGAATTTACATAAAGCAGCATTTTCTTTAAATACTTGTACTAAGTTTTCCAAAGCAGTTATTTCATAACTAAAATTCATTTTCTAAATCAATTTTATAGTCAGATAACATTCACACATGAATGGTGAAGGATACCCTCCTATCACCTGGCTTCCCGCCCAATTCCCATTTGGATAGAAATCCAAAATCATTTATGTCAAATCATTTTGAAACCAAAAACCAAAGTATAACTTTGAGAGGCTTTGCTAGCATGTCCTTGACCGTGGACACGGCTATTCGAATAGTTTTACACTCGCAGAGGTTGTACACTTTACCCACATGACATGATTCCTCTAGTTTATTTAGGCATCCGCCAATGCCACCTCTCACCGCCTAAGGTAAGAGATCTAGAGTTCATGACAAGGCCTTTATAATGCATCATTCCACCGCAGCCTAGCCTCGCTAAGGTTTCGCCTTTGACTAACCATCCGCAGTTCAGTGGCCCCTCTTGCGCCTGTGGGAATAAAATAGTCATGAAAGATGCCCATGAAAGACCACCCATGTACGAGACAGATAAATCTGCGATGAAACTCCACAAATTAATCACCAGATCCCACGCCCATTCTCGAGACATGTGGTTGTGCGGTGCGGCATAGCCCATTATAGGCATAGCAAAGGATCGCCGAGACCGGTCTCTAATCGACTTGGGCGACTTTCCAAGTAACCCTCGCCTCAATCCTTCCCGGATTGATCCTGCATAAACCTCGCACCCACCAAGCATCCATTTCGCCGAGTCCAAACCAACTTTTGATTTTATTTTGTTTTCAAAATCATTTCCAAGAGTCCATGGTAAAACAATACCATAGATTAATTTTAAACAAGATTTGAATCATTGGCTAAATTTCCCAAATCAAATACTTTTTGGGTCTAAGCATTGCTAAGCATAAAGTTTTTCAATCAACGATCTTGTTAACACTATCGTATTAACAAGAGTTTTATCTAGGGTGACAAGGTATGAGGGATTCAATGTTCAAGATTTGTCAAGTCTGAGACCAAGAAGCAAACCATCCGCATCTCGGTTCATAATCCAATAATCCAAACTCCAGCAATTATGTAATCCTATACTCCAATATTAAATAGTTCAATACCCACCATATCAGTCTATTTCTATGATCTGACCTCCATTGATCCAACATTCAGTAATGCTCTAATTCTATGATCTGATATCCGTCAATCCATCATTCTTTAATGAGTTATTTCTAATAATTCAACACCCAACAATCCGATGATTATGTAATCTTATAATATAATCTTCGACATTTCGATATCCAATGATTATCTATTTCTATAATCTATTCTTTGATAATCCATTATTAACAATTATCTACTCCTAAAATCTAATCAAGTTTTATTTCCATAATCCCACCAAGATTTAGTCCTACAATCCAACATCCAAGCAAATCAATATTCTACAATGACCATTTCTATAATTCAATCTCAATAATCCAATATCAACAATTAACTATCTCTGCAATTCAATATCCATCGTTCACTTATTTCTTCATCTGTTAACAATGCATTCCTATGATCCAATCTCCAACCATTATTTTTCCCTATAATTCACCAATCAACAATTGTATAATCGTATAATCAATATCTAAGAATCATGTATTCATATAATCTAATATCCAATAATCACGTGATTCTATAATTCAATATCTCTCCATAATGTATATCTACAATCCCATGTCCATCAATTGTGTAATCCTATACTTCCATCTCCAATATTCTGATGCCCAATAGTATATTTCTATAATTTAATCTCAACAACAAATCAAATTCTTTAATCTAATATCCAACGATCATGTAATCTTATAATCCAATATTTTCGATTTCTGACTCCAAGATATAACACACTCGGAATGGTTCTCCAAATGGTCTATACCGACAATAAATGGCTATACAATGGAATAGGGAATAACTATAAAGCTTAAAACAGGTATTTAAATTACTGGAATATAAATACGCATGCAATAATAATTTAAAACATAATTTAAATAATTTAAAATAATGGGTGCAAATATGGTCAAGAATGTAACTTGCCTTCGCTGAAGTCTTGAAATTCTAAATCTTCGGAAGAATCAAATTCCCCGGAATCGTCGAAGTCTAAACGCGAAAATACGACAAATCAATCGAAATTCAAATAAAATAAAAAAGACAGTTCAAACTAACTCTAATTCATATAATTATATTTTATTTAGCTATAAAATAATTTTATAAGATTTTAGAAATTTGAAACACTCAATTTGGAGTTAGGAATCAAAAGATATGAATTTTTCAAATTTAAATACTAAATTTGTAGTTTAAATCATTTCAAATTCAAACAGATAGTTTAAACTTACTCAACATCAAATAATTATATTTTATTTAGCTAGATATTAATTTTCTAAGATTTTAGCAATTTGAATCACCCAATTTGGAGTTGGGATGAAAAAGATATGAATTTTAAAAGTTTTAAACCTAAATCAATTTAAACAACTGCTTTTATTTTTCTAAAGGAAAAATCTAATTATTGCGCAAGATGACGTCAGCCCTGATATTTTCGGGAATTAAGGATTTAAAATATTTTTTGATGTGTGGGCCCCACGTGTCATAGACATGGCGCATGTGGACTAAGCCCACGCGGCTTGGGCGCAGGAGGGGGTGTGAGGTGGTACGGCTTGGTGCCACGCCGATCCACGCTGCGGGATTGAGGACGTGGCGCCACGTGGCGGCGACATGGCGCATCGTGGCGCGGCCATGTCATCTCGCAAGACGGCGGCTGCTCTGAGCTCGCGCGGCGTTGACGCCGGGCGAGCCGCAAGGAGCGCGAACGGAGAGAGGGAGCGAGAGGAGCCTAACGCGCTACCTTGCGGCGGACGGAGGCGACGAGGTGGCGGCGGTGACGATTTTGGCGGCGGCGATGATCGACTCCGATGCATGGCGGCGGGGCTCCCGGGGCAAAAGGTTGCGCGCACGGGATGGCCCGAGTGACGGCGATGCCGGCGGAGGGGTCAGGGTGGCCGGGGAAGGCTCGACGGCACCGGAGAAGACGAGGATTTGCGGTTCGTCGACTTGGAGAAAAACTCAAAATTACGGCGATTGAGAGAGAGAGGAGAGGAGAGACTTGGGCGTCTTGTTGCGGTGGAGAAGGAGCTCATCGTGCTCCCCTTTATAGGCCATGGGGAGGCCAAGGCATGGAGATCGTGTGCGCGGGCCCTTCGGCGGCCGTGGCTCGATCCGGCGTACGTGCGCACGATGGGGAGGGGAGAGACCGGGTTTGGGGGAGGTGGGGAGCGACGGTTTGACCGCCAAGACGTTCCGCGAGGAATGGGGGAGGAGAAGGCGGTTATGAGCTCTCGCCATGAAATGGCGGTGGCGCTTGGGGCTTGAGGTGGAAGGAGGTGGGGAGGAAGATGGGTGGGGGTCGTGCGACGGCGCGTCGGGCGGCCAGATCGTCGAGCGTGTCTTGTGGCGTGGACCGTTGGATTGTAATCCAACGGTCGAGGGGTGCTTGGCCGGGTGAGGCATTGAGTCGTGGGCCGAGATGGGCCGGAAGTGGCCGGTGCGAGCGGAATAGAATCGGGCCGAAGATGGTTTCGGCCCAAAAGGTATTTTGTAATTTTAATTGCTTTGTTGAATTAAATAAACCGATTAATTCAAAAAGGCTTTAGAAAATAGCAACATAAATCGAAAAATTCTAGAAAAATTCACAGAAATTCCTAGACTTATTTTGGACTTAATAAAATTATTTCCAACTTTAAGTTGGCTTTTAATTTTGCAAATAAATTATTTTGGCTTTAAAACATTTATAAAAAGCTTTTAAAATTTCGTAAAATTCTCAAAATTGATTAAATTTTTATTTTTCAACTTTAACTCAATTAAAACTTTAATAAATTTTATTTTTGACTTTAAATCTTTAGAAATTTAAATAAATCAAACAAACTCTTTCAAATTTCGTAAAGTCCAACAATATAATAACTTTAATTAATTTTAAATTGGTAATGTAACTTTGAAATTACATAAAGATTATTAAGAGGGGTCTTGACTAGTAGCTTGAGAGTGTCATGTGTTGATAGCTCGTTGTGCTTACTCTAGCTCTCGTTAGCATGTTGCCAATATTTGTGAATGTGTTTTGCAAATAGTTGAGGCTCACGCATAATCCTTGTAGCATGTGACTTTAGTTTGCGAATGTGTTTTGCAAATAGTTTAAGTTCATGTACCTTATTCCTTGTGGTGTGATTCTAAAAGTTGGCAAATGTGTTTTGCAACTTGTTGAGAATCTTGTCTTTAACCCTTGTTTGCATCGCGCATCAATTGGTAAATGTGTTTTGCAAATTGAGTTGAAGCAAAGTGCAAAATCCTTGTTTCTCAGCTCTGGCGGTCTGACCGTAGGTCTTTGGGTGGTCTAACTGGCCTTTGAGAGTTTGATCGGGCTATGTGCTAGGTTCCTTGTCCTGGCGGTCTGACCGCCATGATTGACCGGTCTGACCAATAGGATCCTAGTCTAACCGCCATGTGTTGGCCGGTCTGACTGGACCTCTAGGTCATGTGACCCGGTCAGCTTTTTCCAGGGAATACGTTTTTCTGGGTTTTGGGTGCCGAACTGACCGCCATGTGCTGGCTGTTCTGACCAGACCTCCGGGTCTTATGACCCAATCAGGTTTTTTTAGAGAGTGTGTTTCTCTGGTTTTGGTTTGCTCCTTTGTGGAGCGGTCTGACTGCCCATTTGGCGGTCTGACCGATTTGGTCCGGTCTGACCAACCATTGGTTGGCGGTCAGTCTGGACATGTGTCCAACGTCTACTTTTATAGTCATTGGAGCATGGGCGATCTGACCAGCCATTGGTTGACGGTCAGATCGGGTTTCACTTTTTTTTCAGTAGATTCCTTTCAAACGGCTAGTTTTTATGTGTGGGTTATAAATACCCACCTTGGTCGGTTGTGGGGTGTTGTTGCTGGTGCTATTCATTCCCTTGAGCAAAGAGCAAGCCCTCTCATCTCTTATGTGCCTGTGTTGCACTTAGTGAGCTTAGAGAGCAAACCATAAGTGCATGTGTTGTATTAGATAGTGGATTATGTATCCATTGAGCTTAGACACTTGATTCGTTCAAGTGAGTGTCTCCGACTTGTTACTCTTGGTGTTTGTCGATACCTAGGCAGCTTGGAGGAGTTGCGCCGGTGATCTTTTCAAAGAAGGTTGTGAGGAGACCCGGGTGGTTGTGAGTGGCTTGGTGCTCACCATCTCTGGAGTGGAGGAAGAGCAACCTCGAGTGGATCGAAGTGTTGGTTCGTGTTGGAGCCAGTCCAAGTGGTTGGACCTACCCGGAGGTTAGCTTCCACATTAGAAATCGGTTTTAGCCAAAAGTTTTTTTTAAAACCGCCTATTCACCCCCTCTAGTTCGTCTCCTCGATCTTACACGAGTTTCTATCAAAAGGAAGCGAAACCTTAGCGAGGCGAGACTACAGTGGGATGGCGCTTTGTAAAGGCCTTAACGCGTGCTCTAGACTGCTTACCTAAGGTAGTGAGCAGTGGTATCAACGGATGCCAAACAAACTAGAGAAGTCGTGTCATGTGGGTAAAGTTGTACAACCTCTACAGAGTGTAAAACTATTCGAATAGCTATGTCCACGGTCATGGACATGCTAGCAAAGCCACTCAAAGTTAGACTTTGTTTTTTTTTTAATTTCAAAAATGTTTTATGAAATGGTTTTGGATGGTTTATCCAAATGGGAATCGGGCATGTAGCCATGTGATAGGAGGGTATCCTTCACCACTCTTGTGTGAGTGTTATCTGACTATAAAACTTGAGATTTAGAAAATGAATTTTAGTTATAGAGTAAACTGCTTTAGAACTTACTACGCATATTTAACTGGAAAATGTTGCTTTATACAAAACAACCATATAAGCCTTCCTTTGATATATCTCTGCATGCATTACAATTCTGTTATTGGGTGTACCTTGCGGGGTACGGTTGTTTGTGCTCACTCTTGCTTAATAAAATATTGTTCAGAGAAGTACTTTACAACTGCTGGAGATCTTGACGACTAGGCCGCTACCACAGACGATTGCCTTTGGCAGATTAGCTGGGCTCTACTACTTGCTCTTCGTCTTTCACTGTGTTCTTATTTGTTGGCTTGTGTTTTTCCGTAATTAAACTCGTATTTATTAATAAAGCTTTATGCTTATGGATGTTACCATATTTGTTTACTGTGTGAGCTAGCCACTTGACGAGGATATAACAATCCTCATTTAATCATTTATCTATAATTCATATTATGGATAATAATGACGTCATATAACTCTTGAGTATACCCCTTGATATTCATAAGGGAGAAGTTGGAGGTCGTAAGTTTTCCCACGACCACCCTATAGTCGTGGATCTTCCTACGACTACCTCATAGTCCCCTTCTACGACTATCCCGTGATCGTAAGCTCTACTATGATCGATCTGTGGTCGTAGGCTCTCCTACGACCACCGCCTGGTTGCAAGTCCTTCTACGACCAGTCCTTAGTCGACAAGACTCACAGACATGTGGGCCTAGTCGATCAAGGAATCTTATGTACCGTATCCAACGATATGAGCAATCAATTATGATGTTATTCCCTAGAATAACAGTACGATTTAACTACCTATTATGATGATAATTGTCTAGCGACGTGGGGACGTTGCAACCCCCGTAATAACCTCCGGTAACAGCTCCACGATCTGGCGAGTTAATGCAACCTTTATTTCGAAGATCCAACGGTGCATCCCGGAGACGATATAAAAGGCAAGGATCATCAGGACAAAGGGAGAGGCGACCCGAAAAAGATTAGAAGAACAATATTCTAGTCTTTGATTCCATTCTGTAATCCAGCATACTCAATATATACACACAGGAGTAGGGTTGTTATTCTCCCAAGAGAAGGCCCGAACCTATATAAAAATCCCCGTGTCTCCATCTCTGTGTGATTTTGAGCCTAGAGGAACCCCCGAATCAAACAATCTTTACGTAAGTTCGGTCCTAAAACATCGACAGTTGGCGCCGACCGTGAGGAACTTCGAGTCATCAGATTTCCTTCGTCTGTCCAATTCTCATGCTCTCATGGCAGGAGAGTGGAACGAGGAGAACTGGTTCGACTTGGCCGATTATGCAGATATTGACATGGATGCCGGTTTCGACTACGAGCCGAGTGATGCATCCTCAGATGGTGATGTCGCCCCCGGAGATCTTTCTCCAGGAGACTTTACCACTGATGGAGTTGAGGAGGGATCCTTATCCCCCACAACTATACGTCCAGATGGGGAACCAACTTCCTCAGAGGGTAAGGGTCAATCCGACCACAATGAGGGCTATCCCAAGGCAGACTCGGGGCACGGTGAGGGTTCCCTCTCCAAATGTCTAAGTCCACCTGAGACAGTCCGACCTGGCGCGACAACTCTTGAAAGTCGTAATTCCAGATCTTCATCAGCATCTGGTGATTCTCTCTCTCTGGTTAGCCCAGCCAAGGATGTGATCGAACGTGCTCTTCCTGTGAGTTCGACCATCCCAACGCAGACTCGCTTGTCGACAGAGACTAAGATAACCCAAATTTCTTCTTGGAGGGTTTGCTCCAAGTCGCCAGATGGTGTCATTCGATGACTCTCAGCGAGGAGGCCTCTAGCGCAAGTGGAGATCATCAACGGAGGTCTTCGCCCTTCCTCGTAGCAATAACTCTCATAGAGACAGGCCGAGGACGCCCTCAAGATCACACCCTACGACCGCCGTGGCAATGACAAAGACACCTCCAACAATGACCGAGTCAATACTCGATGAGCGCTGCGGAAATTCTCGAGATCATCGCGACTTCACTAAGGCAAGCTCAAGGATCGTATGGATGATTTCAAGCAAACCGACGTAAAAGAGTCGTAGCTCAGAGAAAATTGCCTGGGCGCACTCAATACCAGTCAGAAGAAGCTCAGGAACTTCAGCATATCAACAACCTGCTCGAGAACCCATCTCGAGAACTTGCCCGAGCACCCGGCTATGACCTCTTTGCTGAAGAGATCGCACGAAGGTTGCGGAGTACGATGAGCAAGCTCGAATGACCCCACCGACATCATTCTGGAAGTCGTAGCAGTACGACTCCATCAACTTCCAGTCGTTCGAATAACTCACCGCATGGGGATCGCCGCAAGGTGCATCGCTCCCCAAACCGAAAAAGAGTTCCTCGAACGCCTGACGATCACAAAGCTCTTAGGAGAGGTGATCATTCACCGCTCCGACCCAGAGGTCTGCAATAGCAGACAAAATACGAGGAGTATTACCCTCGTAGGATCGAGACTTACCATAAGTCAGATTCACCCCTCGCTGGGTATCGTCGAGTACGATCACCGACGACGCCAACCCTCTTTTCTACAAAGAAGGCGCACTGACGTAATTACGGATGTCCGCATTCTCGCCGACCTCCCAGCTATTCTTCGCCGCTAGCTTTCGATCAGAGGAACATGGAGAAATTTGATGGGTCTCAAAATCCCATCGAATTCTTCAGATCTACACGCATCACTGCTCGAGTAGCAGAGGAGGAGAGCACGTCATGGCTAATTACCTTCCGATCAGACTTGAAGGGTCTGCTCGATCATGGTTATTAAACCAACCAGTCGAGTCAATCTACTCGTGGCAGCATCTCTGCGATCTATTGCTGGCCAATTTTCAGGGCACCTACCACCACCTTGGAAAGTAGGACGACCTACACAAGATACGACAAAATGACCACAAAACACTACGCCAATTCATCAGGCATTTCAGTCAGGTTCGCAACTCTATTCCTGAGGTTTCTGACTCATCTGTTATTAGAGCCTTCAAGCAGGGAGTCCGCAACAGAAGGATCACGGAGGACATCGCTTTGAACCTTCCTGCTACTGTACCCGAACTCTTCGAGATGGCTGATCAGTACGCTACTATTGATGAAGCAGTCGAGTTGACCAAAATCATCGATCGAGATGACCAGCATCCTCAGGAGACTGACGAAGGTAGCAAAAAGAAGGATAAGAAGGCCCAGAAATCCAAGAACAAGGCAAATGGCCAAAAGCCTCAAGTCAATGCTTCTAAGGAGGTCCTGGCTGTAAGCGATAAGGAGCCACGAACTGCTAAACAATACCCTGATCGAGGCAAAGGTAAGAGCACCGAACGAAAGAACGATAAGCCGAGGTGGTGCCCTTTCCATAAAAAGGAAGGACATGACCTTCGCAACTGCCAAGTTTTCCAACGAAAACTCGAAGACTACTACAATGGCAAGGGGTCACTTCCTGCCTTCAAAGAAGTAGGGCAAGCGAGTGGTCGTACACAGTCGGACGATAACGAGGACATATCGTTTCAAGATCCCGAGCACACCATCGAACACATCTTTGGGGGATCATCAGCGTACGAGTCAAGACGACAGCTTAAAGCAGTCGAACGCGAGGTAAACTCCATTGACTCCCCTCTTGTCAATAAAGTACCGGTGGTGGAAGTCACCATCTCTTTCGAGAAGGTTGTTGCCGCCGATCCTTCGACTCAACCAGTCGTTATCCGATCAGAAGTCGAACTCCACCATCAACAACCGCCGAGTAAATCGAGTGTTGATTGATGGTGGGAGCTCGTTAAACATTTTGCTGACAAATACCCTGGACGAGATGCAAGTACCTAGGACCAAGGTAAGATCGGTAAGATATTCATTTCATGATATTATACTAGGGTCTTCGGCCAAACCTATTGGTCAAGTTTCTCTTCCTTTAACATTTGGAACACCAAGTAATTTTAGGACGGAGAAGATCTCCTTTGATGTGGTCGATTTCGATACGGCATATAACACCATACTCGGACGATCAGCTTTGGCAAAATTCTTAATGGCAACTCATTATGGGCATCAATGTCTTAAGATGCCAGGTCCCAAAGGAGTAATCACAATTCATTGTGATAAGAAGATGGCGCAAACGTGTGACTGTCGATCTCTCGCGATGGTGGGTTAGATGCCAGCTCGAGAAGAAAAAGGGCAGCCTTCGACCAAGAGCTCGAAGCCTAAAGCTGGGCCCAAGCCGAACGACCAAGTCAAAGAGGTTCCCCTGGATCAGGAGGAACCTTCGAAAACTGTTCGCATCGGGGATACTTCCGATCCCAAATAGGAAGACGCCCTCATCACTTTCCTCTGAGAAAACGCAGATGTCTTCGCGTGGCAAGCATTCGACATGCCCGGAGTCCCCAGAGAAGTGATCGAGCATAGGCTAGCTCTACGGCCTGACAAGGTACCCGTAAAACAAAAATTACGAAGATTTACCCGTGATCGACCAGAAGCTATAAGGTCAGAATTGGACAAGCTACTTAAAGCAGGCTTTATAAGAGAAGTCGACCACCCGAGTGGTTGGCCAACCCCAGTAATGGTTAGGAAGTCTAACTGCAAGTGGCGAATGTGCGAGACTTCACCGATCTTAATAAAGCTTGCCCAAAAGATGATTTCCTTTACCTCATATCGATCGCTTGGTTGACTCTCTATTTGGTTACTTAAACATTAAGTTTTCTAGATGCATATTCTAGCTACCATCAGATTAATATGTGTCTAGAAGATGAAGAAAAGACCATACTTATTACTCCATTTGGTATATTTTGCTATGTCAAAATATCATTTGGTCTAAAAAATGCTGGCGCTTCTTTTCAACGCTTGATGCAATCGACTTTTTTACCTCAGTTAGGCCGAAATTTGGAAGCCTATGTTGACGATCTAGTCGTAAAAAGCATCAAACCGCTTGATCATGTTTCGGACTTGCAGGAGACGTTCGACAACCTCAGAAAACACCGCTTGAAACTCAATCCTAAGAAGTGTGTGTTTGGAGTCTCTTCAGGAAAATTACTTGGATTCTTGGTCTCTGTACGAGGGATCGAAGCAAATACCGAAAAGATAAAAGCCATTGTTCAAATGCGCTCTCCAACCACGAAGAAAGAAGTCCAAAAGCTCACAGGGTGTATGGCGGCTTTAAGTCGTTTTATAGCACGACAGGGGGAAAGGACTACCTTTATTCAAACTTCTAAGGAAGCATGAAGGTTTCGAGTGGTTGGAAGAGACAAACGCTGCCTTCGAGGATGTCAAGAGATATCTTACGAGGGTTCTGCTCGTTTCCCAAACCGTAAGAGACGCCTAAATTTATCTAGTCGCCACGCCACGTAGTGAACACAAGATTAGTCGAGAACGTGAAAACTTATCGGAGGTTCAAAGCTTGAAAAATATTTTTTTCGCCGAGGTACAATTCATCCTCGAAGGATAATTTCCTCAGCATCACTTGCTCGGATAGCTTCTTCCCGATCACAAGTACCAAAAGGGGTCTTCTTGGAGCAACTCCAGAAGCCGTCTCTGGTGGACACACCAGAGACATCTCCTATTGAGACAACCTCTCTAGAATACGAGAATACTTGGATGGATCCCATCTACAAGTATCTTCAGACGGGTTCCGTACCCGATGACGATCTCGAAGAAGATCATTTATCCCGAAAGGCCAAAATATATACTTTGGTTGAAGGAGTCCTCTATAAACGAGGTACTCAAGGGGTACTCATGCGATGCATACCATAGAGAGAAGGACTAAACCTCCTTCACGACATACACGGGGACATCTGTGGAACTCATGCTTCCTACAGAATGTTGGTCGGAAAAGCCTTTCGACAAGGATTTTACTAGCCAACAGCCCTCTACGATGCCAAAGAGTTGGTTAAGAAATGTGTACAATGCCGCATTCATAGCGGGCAAATACACTAACCACTGCATTACAAACAATCCTCTATCTTGGCCTTTTATGCACTGTGGTCTCGATATCCTAGGACCGTTCCCAAGGGCTCCAGGAGGCTTCGAGTTCCTTTTTGTGGCTATTGATACATTCACAAAATGGATCGAAGCCGAACCTGTGACTGGGATAACAACGGAAACCGCAAAATAGTTCATGATGAGAAGCGTGATTACTCGGTTTGGAGTA
The DNA here is from genome assembly GCA_036346405.1 of Phyllostachys edulis. Classification (NCBI taxonomy): domain Eukaryota; kingdom Viridiplantae; phylum Streptophyta; class Magnoliopsida; order Poales; family Poaceae; genus Phyllostachys; species Phyllostachys edulis. The sequence goes on along the minus strand of CM070561.1, from coordinate 6,510,095 downwards.
CTAAGTCGAATAATCACAGATAATGGTAAACAATTTTCGAGCGCAAAATTTCAGGAATTTTGCGACGAGTTGGGTACCAAGCTCTGTTACGCCTCTGTCACCCATCCCAAAGCAATGGGGCAGTCGAACGAGCGAATGGCCAAATAATGCAGGGAATTAAAACTCGAGTCTTCGACCAGCTTGTTAAGCGCTCGGGGCTTGGGTATAAGAATTACCTCAAGATATATGGGCGATTCGACGACCGCTAGCTCCGCAACAGCAAAACACATTTTTTCCTAATCTTTGGTGCCGAAGCCATGCTTCCGCGAGAACTAAAGATCAGGTCTACAAGGGTCGAGAGTTTCAATGACTCAACCCAAGAACAACTTCGAGCAGATGACATTAACCTGCTTGAAGAGAAGAGAAATCATGCCTTAACTGCTCAAATAGCCTACCAAAGAAGCCTCGCGCAAATACTACGATCGAAGGTCTAACCTCGCAGCCTTTGTCAGAGGTGACTTGGCTCGAGGAAAATTCAATCCCGCCTAATCGTAACAAACTTTCCCCAAGTGGGAAGGTTCTTACACTGGTCGGGTTATGCATCCGTGCTCGGTGACGGTGGCAATGGACTAGTACGAAGTTCTCTAATTCTTGAACATAGACCGATTAAGAAATTCTATGTGCAAGCAACCAACCATTCAATAAAGCACCATGTTCTTTCTATCTTTATTATTTTACTTTGAGTATCGCTTTGACAATTCTTTCAACCATACCCTGGTCGAAGGTCCACCCTCGACCAGTTCCTAGTCGTGAACTCTTCCACGACAATACACTGGTCGTAAGACATTCTACGACCAGTACCTAGTTCATCTTTACACTGGTCGAAAGGATGGTAACATCACCTAGTCGAAGCATTTCCTATCTGCACGTGGTCCCGCCCACTAGAAGGAACTTCTTAGAGTCGATTCGTTCCTCCCTTTTTACTACCAACACAAAGAGCTTGGGTTCAAAACATGGTCGAAATAATGTCAAGCCAACTCTTAGTACCTTAATTTATTTCTTCATTCATGTTTTTGAAAAATAAATTAAGCTGAGTACACTTTCCAAATTTACTCGACTACTTTCAATAAACTCAGTTTGTTTTAATTGGTCGGAGGAAGTTGCAACACCTAGTTGAAAACTTTCCTCTCTGCACGTGGTCCTACCCACTAGAAGGAACTTCCTAGTGTTGTTCTATTTCTAACTCTTGCTACCAGAGCAAAACTACTGGGTGCATTGAAATAAGTTGAACAAATTTTTTAAGGAACTCCAGACGTTTATCTAACTCAAGTTAACCGTTCTTGAATTGATTAATCTGGTTGGAGATGGTAACATCACCTAGTCGAAGCCTTTCCTCTCTGCACGTGGTCCTGCCCACTAGAAGGAACTTCCTAGTGTTGACTCATTCCTACTCTTTTGACCAGTGCAAGATTATCGTGATCGAAAAACTACAAGTTAGCTAAACCGCTCTCTTTTTTAGAAAACCCATTTAACACTATTTACTCGATTTATCTAAATAAACTAAGCAAATAGTCAGGGGTTAGGATAAAGTTATTAATTTAACTTCAATTCTTAGTCTTGCTATTTTTTTCATTCATTATCTTATGAGTTACTAACTACTCGATAAGATGATTTTCAGGAAAAAGGAAGGATTATATATCAACATCAACAAAAAAATTGTCTTTACAGGACTCTGGTACAGACTACTCTAGCGGAGGAGAACTAATTTGCATACCCTCCGTGACCAACTCGGCGATCAGCTGCATTATCGCTATTAATTGCTCTGCCTCTGGTTCAGGGCAGGCGAAGTTGTTTACGACAGGCTACAGATTAAGGTTGGGATCATGAGATTTAAGTTTTGCTAAGACCAATCTTATTCCCTCTTGAACCGCATCCTTTATCAAGTCGAATTGGTTAGCCCTCAGAGTAGTCACCAACTCTTGCAAAGTTCTGACTTGTTCACCAATGGCACTCGATTGGGTAGACAACGTGTCGTCACGAGGAGTAATCTCCTCAGCATGAAGCCCACCAAGTACATTGTTCAGGAGTGAAATATTGTCCTGGAGATTGATCTTCAAAGCCTTCATTTCCTCCTGATTGCGAGTCGAAGCCTCGCAAAGTCGTTTTACTTGTACGACTTGTTCTGAAAAGAATAAGACCAGTCGGATAAAATGACCTCGAAAGAAAAACACAATCAATCACAGGTAAAGATTTGCTTAACAACGAGTTGAGAATCTAACTTCTTGACTTCTTCAGCGTGGGAGGTAGTGTCCTTAAGGTAACGTTGTTCCCACGTCTGAACCTCTTGGTCTTTGTCTGAAAGAGAATGAGATTCAGAAAAAGAAAAGGAGGTCGAAGGCGGTCTTAAGTTCAGCACTTACAGCTTAGTCATCCCTGTAACTTTTGGTTTGCAGAGTTTGCCTCCTGGAGCTTTTTGTAGAGGTCTTCAATCTCCTCTCTTAGCTTCTTCATCTCAGCTTTTTCATAGTCGAGAGAATCAGCTAAGGTCTTCTCGTCACTCTTAAACCTGCAAAGGGAAAGGGTAGACGTCAGCATAGTTCCTGGTCGTAAGTTCTTCTATGACCGCTTGTTGTAAGTTTTTCACGATAATACCTTGGTCAGAATCCTCCTACGACCAATTACCTAGTCGTAAGATCTTCACGACAAACCCCGCAAGTGCCGTAAGTGGTCAAAACATAAAAGGCTACTTAAAAGCAAGCATTTACCACCTCTCCGCCTACTCGCAGAGTAGCGCTTTGTCTTGTCATAGCTGGACAAGTTGCCTGTTATATTCGGCAACAGTGACAATTTGCTCCAATGTATTCTGCGCAAAGAAAGGCAATGAGAAGCATGAAAAGGCATAGATGTAAATACCAAATTTCAGGTACTTACATTCATGGCTGTCCGAGCAAACGAAGACACTACCCTCGTGGGGTCCCTTAGTTCATCAACTCGGTTCCACCATACCCTTTCGAGACGTTCATCATCGAAAACATCCCATCTATTGGGAATATCCTTAGGGTGAGGAATGCGATCACGAGATCTGAACGCACGGGAGCCCACAACGGTGGCAGGAGCGAAGAACCCGAAGGTGTGGTCAAAGAGCTCGAACTCTTCTTCTCCTTCGGGGGTAGCGGCACTAGTAGCTTGGGCTTGGAAGCTGGGAGGATCATCCGCAGCAACTTCCTCCCCAGCGCGATGAATAGATGTTTCACCCCCATGGCCAGATGTCTCCACCGCTACCGTCTTTACCCCTGTTTCTACGACCGCCCCAGTCGTCGTAGCCGCTTCTGTTTCTACGACCGCCCCAATGGTCGTAGCCGCTTCTGTTTCTACGAGCAGTCCTGTGATCGTAGCCGCTTCTAGCCCTACGATCGCTCCAATAGTCGTAGCCAAGCCAGTTGCAACGGCATCTTCAGTCACTCGGACGGTGGAAGATCCTTCAACCACTGCCACTACTGTTCCCTCGCTTGTCGAAGAAACTACAGTGGGTTCCTTGGCAGGAACATCCTTGATGATGAGAGGAGCCAAGCTGAGATCATAAAAAGGAAAGCACTATCAGGTAGTAAAAAGCAAAAAGTAAATGATGTTCCTACGCTTTTGTCTCTTTCACGTACCTTCTGATGTCGGACTTGATCTTAAGTTTGGGAAAAACCCTCCCTAAGGAAAGTTTCTTCAACTTTTTCTCAACCACGTCTGGTCGAGACTTAAGTTAAGGAACAGTCACGACCACGTCTGGTCATGGGTCTTTATTGAGCGCCATCGCTCTTTGAGCCTCTTGGCTCTCCGGATGGCCGAGACCTGTCTCGACCACCTCAACAGCGGCACTGTCCTCGACCATGGGCACTGTTGGCGCAGCAGTCTCCTTCACAAAAGACATGAAACTCTTTCAGTTCTCCTTTTCTAATCACTTGATAAAGCCACGAGAGGCAGAAACTGCAAAGGTTTTACTGTCATAATAGAAGGGTAACTTGGTCTTGGGGGCCCTGGATTTGAATACTTCAGCTATTCCTGCCGCGATTGCTTCCTTTGCAAAGAATTATTTCGCCGCAGATTAGCGTAAGGTGCAGAGTAGCGGAGCTCGAGCTTGCACCCTCCTTGTCAACAGCTTGAGCAAGCCTCCTCCCCCTGGTCTGAGGAGCATCTGCCTGCCTAACAGCAGAGCTCGAGCCTCCCTTGTCGGCGACTTTAACGAGCCGGTGTCTCTTGGCCAGGGGAGAAACAAACTGTTCTACGGCCGCACTGACAACCATCAGTTCGACTTCTTCGTCGTTCTGACGGTTCTCCATGCCTACTTTCTGCAGAAATCAAGAAGAGAGACATTATGAAGTGGTCGTAAGTTCTTCTGCGACTATTTACCATGTCGTAAGCTTTTTCTATGACAACCCCCTGGTTGTAAGTTCTTCTACGACCAGAACCTGATCGTAAGTCTTCCTACGATCAGTACCCAGTCATAAGTTCTTCTATGACTACAAAGTCCTAAAGACGAAATCAACTCTAGATTACCTTTAGGCGCTCCACTTTGTCCTCTGAAGACAAGCCAGCTAAGATTAGAGGCGCCACAACATGGGTTGGGGGCTTCTCACAGATAATCTTGACCTGAGCGTCAATCTCCTCTTGTGAGAGGTCTGCCAGGATAAGGAAACTTTCAGTAAAGCCTAAGTCAAAATTAACAGAAAGAAGGCTAAAGCTCAAGGTTTACTTACCCTCTGCGTAGTCCCTCGTCGGGTCCGTTGGGCCCGAGTACCTCCACATCTGACGAGCCCTCTTCTTCAAAGGGCTAATGCGGCGCGTAATGAAATCCTTCACTACGTGCCATCCGGTAAGCCCCTCTTCTTTCAAGTCTGCAATAGCTCGAATGAAAGGGGCGATCCGGCCGAGATCCTTGGGAATCGAATCCCAAGCGGGAACCTTCTTAGCAGGCTTCCCGGTGAAGGAGAGGCTGTCCTCGTTGGTGATTTCCCAATAGAACCACCTCTTCTTCCACTCCGGCCACGACGACCGGGTAAACATCTGAATGTACTCCCTCGACTTTCCATCGTGGAGCTTCAGACTACAACCACCGGCGATTCCGCCTAATCGAGTCATTCCGTAGTAGTACCGGAATAACTCCAGATCAGTCGGAATCCCCAGGTAGGCCTCGCACAGGTACACAAACACCCCCAACATTGTGATAGAATTGGAGACGAGGTTCACTAACTCCACTTAGAAGTATTCGAGTACCAATGTGAGAAAATGATGAGCGGGTAATCGAAAACCACACTCACAGAATGCTTGGAAGATGGAGATTTGCCCCCCATCTCCCCCGACGGCCAATGCTACCCGGCGGCCTCAATCCACCGCACGAATTCTGTCTTCAGAATCTTCTCGAAGTCGACCAAAGCTCTGATTTTAGTCGCATCCATCTACGATTCAGCCCACTGAGAAGTGGCTTCGACCATTTCTCCTAAAAGTCAAAGATTTGGATGTGGAGAGATTGGAAAAGAAGGCTTGATTTAGTCGGCGGCGGAGAACTCGAAAGCTTGAACAACGAGAGCAATTTGGGGGAAGGTAAAAGACTTTATCCTTACCCACGGTGAAAATTTATAACCCCACGCCTGAAGTTGAAAAGACGTGGCTACCCAACGGTTGCCAACGTTTCAAGAACTGCTCCAATAGACAAAAGTAAGGGAGTCGATTGAGATTCTTAAATTTGTCTGCTCGAGGAATTCAGGTCTGTTTTTTTCACCTCAAGCGAAATTACCTTCTTGACCAAGTCTTTTTCTGGTCAAACGCAACAGCGATTGGAAAGAATCTACTTCCAACCATAGTACTGCGACCACTCGGTGATCATTAGATCTCCTACGATCACCTTGAAAGTCACAAGGTTATTCCACAACTTTATTGACCAAGTAAATTTCTGGTCAAATGAAACACTAGTCGAAGAGTCTTTCCTTCGACCACCTCTCTACGACCATCTACTGGTCGTAAGACCATCTACTGCTCCTTCTTTAAGTAAGTTATTTTTGCTTAAGCTGGGGGGCTAGATGACGAGGATATAACAATCCTCATTTAATCATTTATCTATAATTCATATTATGGATAATAATGATGTCATATAACTCTTGAGTATACCCCCTTGATATTCATAAGGGAGAAGCTGGAGGTCATAAGTTCTCCTACGACCACCCTGTAGTCGTGGGTCTTCCTACGACCACCCCATAGTCGTAAGCCCTTCTACGACTATCCCGTGATCGTAAGCTCTACTATGATCGATCTGTGGTCGTAGGCTCTCCTACGACCACCGCCTGGTCGTAAGTCCTTCTACGACCAGTCCTTAGTCGACAAGACTCACAGACATGTGGGTCTAGTCGATCAGGGAATCTTATGTACCATATCCAAGGATATGACCAATCAATTATGCTGTTATTCCCTAGAATAATAGCATGATTTAACTCCCTATTATGATGATAATTGCCTGGCGACGTGGGGATGTTGCAATCCCCGTAATAACCTCCGATAACAGCTCCACGATCTAGCGAGTTAATGCAACCTTTATTTCGAAGATCCAACGGTGCATCCCGGAGACGATATAAAAGGCAAGGATCATCAGGACAAAGGGAGAGGCGACCCGAAGAAGATTAGAATCACAATATTCTAGTCTTTGATTCCGTTCTGTAATCCAGCATACTCAATACATACACACAGGAGTAGGGTTGTTATTCTCCTAGGAGAAGGCCCGAACTTATATAAAAATCTCCGTGTCTCCATCTCTGTGTGACTTTGAGCCTAGAGGAACCCCCAAATCAAACAATATTTACGTAAGTTCGGTCCTAAAACACCGACACTACTGATCATAGAACTAGTTCAGAAATGCACAGAGGATTTGGGGTGTTAATCCTAGGTCCTGACATGCTAAATCGAGCTCCAATTTGTAGTTGTAAACCTTGTTACATAGTTGCCCCCACCTACAGTAGCGTTGTCGTCAACCTTGTCATAGCGTCGCCACCTCAGTCCATCTCTCGTCGTGTCACCATAGCTAGTAGGGTCATTGTGGACCCTGCAACCCATTTTGGGGGTCACGGGTGGTCACCGGAGCCCTCTCCACCGGCGCCGAGCTCGCCCAAGAGCCGGTCATGCTTGCCTGTGCATTTCCTCTGTTCCGAGAGGAAGAAGACAAAGTGAAGTCATTGACGTGTGCCCCCAGGTAATTAAGTTAACCAATAATTAGCTACAGTTAGTTAATAGTAATGTCTGTATGATATGTGGGCTCTCAGTTATTAGGAAATCTAATTAAACCATATGTTAAAGTATGTGTCGGCCTCCTGGCCCTATGCACCGTTGGGCGGACCGCAATCCCACCTGTCAGTCTCTCGGGTTTATTCCAAATAAAAATAATTAGTAAAGAAAATTAAAAAAACAGCTGGACCCCACCTGTCAGCCACAAAGCCATTTTACTTAAGAAAAATATTTCGAGCAGAAATTAAAACGCCGACTAGAGCCCACATGTCAGTCACATAGGATTTTCTTAACAAAAAATAAAATAAAAATGAAAATCCACCTGGACCCACCTGTCAGAAATTCCAGAATTTCTTTCAGGCCAAACTTTAAAGAGCTCATTCTCCCCGTTTTAATTCCAAATGATTTGATTTTTTTTTCTAAATTCAATATCTTTCCATTAGTACCAAAATCATAATTTTTGGAGTTCATTTGAATTTATTTGAGTTCATGCACATTTATTCGAAGTCGTCGTTTTGCGCTTAAATAGATTCCAACGTCGCCAAAGACTTCGCCACTACTTTATGACAAGACCAAGACCCTCTAATATCCATTGTTGAGTAAGGAATGTCCTTAAAATTGATCATGTTGAGCCTACTTTTCAAATACAAATTATTTTGTTTCAAAGTATTGCTTGTATGCTTAATATTATTTATGAAATGTTATGTTAAAGATTGATACATAGCTATGTCAAATGTTGTTAATACTATTCCCCTCCTTGATTGTTGATAACCCCTTACACTTTGTCACCCTAGGTTAATTATTACATTAATAAATTGCCCCTGGTTAATCCCTAATGACTAATGGTTGTGCTTAGACACGGTTTAGTGGTCGAATTGAATATGGCACAAACATTGCCATTACAAGACTTGCGATATAACGTGAATCAAATTGTCATAGCGTGGGTTACCACTGGAAACAGGAAAAATAATAATTATAGCATGGTAGAGATTTGGGTGAGTGGATCGTATGTGGTGGGTGCATTAATTGCACATGATATGGTTTGTCTCGCTTGTGTCAATTGGGATCGAATCATGTGCCACATCTTCTGAACTGATAATCGTGCAACCACAAGTCTAGTATGAGATAGACCTGGCTGAATAATTTACCAAGTCATTATGCTATTTCCATATTGTGGGCAATTTGGTTTGGTTTGTTTGACCTGGCCTATAGGAGGGTGTATATCTGTGTATGCACCCCTTGAGTATTGTGGTGGTACTAAGTTGGGATACGTCTACTCCCCAACGTTGGTTTCTTCGGAGTTAATGTGTTCAAACACCCGAAGATCAACCCCATTGGATGATGTAGTATTATGACGAGTTATTGTAAAGACCTTGTTATGATCGTCTCCGTTGCACGCTTACGGTAGCGTGTCATGGCCGATATTATGAGTTGATCATATCTTGTGGGTAAGGTTGTACAATATCTGCAAAGTGTATGATCTATTCGAATAGTCATGCCTTGGTCATAGACGTGGTCCAGAAAGCCACACTTGTATAGTATATTAAAAATCATGGGACGGGAACATGTTAACATAAATGTAGGTGGATGGAACCTAATGAGTGAATGAAGGTGGATGAGATCTAACAAGTAGTTGTAGGCGTATGGAACCTCACGAATAGTAACAAGCGGATATAACCCTTTTACAAGATAAGAATTCCTTACACAAATGAATTTTTTTTGAAGAAACAGGTAGGAGGGTTACCTATTATATTAATAAAGAAGTAGCCAGTTCATTACTGGAAAGGAGTTGAAACACGATAAGAGTTTTAGTTACACAGTATAAATTGCTCCAATCCCTTGGCCACAGCTAGGTGCCAGGCTCTATACTCTTCTTTTATCTCTGCCACCAGGTCCGAGGGGTTTGTCAGCCTGCTCAGGAAGACTCTAGCGTTGCATTCCTTCCAGACCTCCCATGTGGTTAAGATGACGACCGAAGTCGTCGCTCTCCTTGGGATACCTCCCAAACTGTTCATTTTAGCCCACCAATCCTCCATGTTGAATCTATCGGGCCAGTTGGATGATAAGAGTGGAGCACATCCGAGCCATTATGCTATCTCATTCCACACTCGTCTAGTATATCTGCATTGAGAGAAGAGGTGTAGTGCCGCCTCTGGTGATTGTCTGCAGAGAGAACATGTGTTGTGGATTGGCCATCCTCTCGCTTGTAGTCTTTCAGATGTCCAAAGACTGGTTTGGATAGCGACCCAGGCGAAGAATTTACTTTGGGGCGGGGGTCTAGATTAATTGTTTGTACTCGGTTGTTACTAAGCCGAGGAATTGCATCCTGTAAGCTTATTTTGTTGTGTAATTGCCCTATGGGGATAGCTTCCATGTGATCACAAATGAAACTTTGGTTTTGAGTTAAAAAAAAAGCTAAGTCGTAGGTTTGAAAAATAATTATTGTATTTGAGCTAAACTTGCTTTGTGCTAAAATAACCATAAAACCCCTCCTTTGACAAGCTATGCATTTATATACTTGCATTGGCTGTGATGGTTTGATGAATACTTTTGTACTCATTGTTGCTCAAATATGTGAATTTAGACTACGAAGTTGAAGACCCGGTGTACGGATACTTCTATGCGCTCGGCTATAGAAATGAAGATAACGATGATAACTTGGTCGTAGCCCTAGTCGATTGCCTGTAATAACTCACGGATGTCCTTTTGGTTTATTTATCTTCCGCCTGTTATGTAAGAACTTAACCCTAAGGCCTATTTGCAACTTTCTCTGTAACAATAAGTATTCTTTTACTTATACGTATGTATGGATATGATATTCGACGATAATTGTACTATATAAGTTAACTACTGATCATAAAGCTGGATCAAAATAAACCGAGAGTCTAAATGCAAATTGGGGCTCCACAACTACTTGCTAATACCATTTCTGGTCACATTATTCACGAGCTAGCACGCATGGAAAAGGAAAGTACTCCTCTAATTAATCAATTTATCACAAGACGTACTGCTCCAGAATTCGTGTGATGGGCGACGTTTATCCGTGTAGACTAGAGAGAGCCCTTGCGTACGCTGGTCTAGCTATAGCCCATACGCGGATGCGGTGCGGTCCATGTTGGCCTGGTCCACCCTACGGGCGTGCGGCCGCCACTGCTCACTGCTGTAGGAATTCCCCAACGACGTCCATCCATCCATGGGAAGGACGATGATGCCTAGGCCCACCATCAACCGCGCTTTTGTTACCGATAACGGTGTTTCGAGTTAATCCACAGCAATACTTACCAAAACATTGCGGTTATTTTACTGTTCATTTGGTACTGTATCACCCCGTTTTGGAGTTCGTCTTGGATCGGACGGTGGAGATAATGCTCTAATGCTAATCATAATAGATACTATGTAATTTGCTCTTCAATACAGATGATCCGTTTCCTGACCTCCCTGTCTCTCCCCCGTAAGCTCCAAAACGGGGCTCGAGCTGTTTCTGATTGTTCTTTTAGTCTGCTGCTTCTGTTTGTCTGTAACTTATGAGTGCAAATTCTTTTTTGCGAGAAGTTCGTACCATGCTAGATTGTGCTTGCTTGCCATGCCAACCAATGGCTGATTCAATCTGAAGTGGCATCGCGTTGTCTAGCTAAATGTGTGCTTTGAATCTCCTCGGCTTCATGTTGGTAGGTTATCTGCATTTTTTTAAAGATTTGATGCGGAGACCGCGTTTAAGATTAACTAAACAAATTTAGGTTTATTCCAAAACAAAATTAGTTTAATATATTTTGTTTATTTAAGACTCCAATTTTTTTTACCAAAGATCTATTTCAGTTTATTGGTGGGTTATACTTTTTTTTTAAGAATCGAGCCGGGTGCAAGCGCTTAAGGGTTTTTTAATAACATTAGTTTAAAAGATAATTACAAAAATAAATAGCCGATTTTTTTTTAAAAAAAAACATGTTTTTCACCATTTGAAATGACGATGACAAGACGCCATTTACTGCCTATCGTCATTTAAACTGGTGATTTGCTTTGAAAAGTGTGCAAAATGGCGATAGAAACCGGCGATAGGGTACGGCTATATAAACCACAAATATCGGATGAAAAGTCATTTTAATTCTGGAAAAAAAAGAGAAGAGAGAGAGAGAGAGAGAAGAGAGGAGGAGAGGAGAGAAGTGAAATAGCGAAGTCCTGCCGGCTCGTAGCGGAGGAGAGAGAGAGAAGGGGGGAGAAGTGGATCTGGTCATCTATTTTATAGGTAAATGTTCTTACAATTTTCTATATAAATTCGAAACCAGGTAGGTTAGCAAATAAAAATAGCGACATAGAATTCAATGGATTAGATAATTTTAGTTGTTTTGTCGTTTGATGTAGTATATCATTTTAGCTGTGTATATTTTAGTTTATCGTATACATATTATTTATGGTGCAGTACTTGAATGATTTAGAATAAATCCGCAAAAATACTAAAAAAACTTTGTTGGTTTTCATTTTTTTTCACGGTAAATATTTTGTTAATGTCAAAAAAACTCTTTAAACTAGGAAAATATCAAAGCACCTCTAAATATTCAGTTAAAAATCCAGATTTGCTACATAGGGTATGTAGAGCTGAACTAAAATATTGTTAACTTAATTTTTGTTGTTATTTGTACACTGTAAATGTTTTGTAAATGCCAAAGACATTTTTTAAATAAGGAAAATAGCAAGATACCTATAAAAATAGCAGAGTATATAAATAGGGTATCTAGAGCTTAATAAAAACAATCCAAACTTAATTTTGGTTTTCATTTGTACACGATAAATATTCTATTAGTGCCAAAAATTCTTTTAAACTAGGAAAATAGCAAGACACCTCTAAAAATATATTTTAAAAATTAGAGTTTCTACATAGGGTATGTAGAGCTAAACTAAAATATTGTCAACTTAATTTTTATTTTTATTTGTACACAATAAATATTTTGTAAATCACGAGACACTTTTTACACAAGGAAAATAGCAAGAAGCCTATAAAAAATCTATAAAAATTGCAGAGTAGCTAAATAGGGTATATAGAGCTTAATGAAAATAATCCCAACTTAATTTTAGTTTCGATTTGTACACGGCAAATAATTTGTAAACAAGGAAAATAGTAAGGTACTTATAAAAATTCTATGAAAGAGTAGCTAAATAGGATATGTAGACCTTAATTAAAATATTATAAACTTAATTTCAGTTTTCATTTGTACACGGTAAATATTTCATTAATGCCAAAAATACATTTCAAACTAGGAAAACAACAAGACACATATAAAAATTCTCTAAAAAATCTAGGGTAGCTAAATAGGGTATGTAGATGTTAATAAAAATATTGTGAATTTAATTTTAGTTTCCATTTGTACACGGCAAGATACCTCTAAAAATTTGTACGTCGATACGGTTGTGTGCATATCAGTTTCATATGTGTCGCTGATCGTGCAATAATTGAATTAATTAGATATGTCGTTTCTTATTACTTTTTTGTATATGTTTCGTAATATTTACAATGTATGCACTAAATTTTTAGGTATGAAGGACCCAAGAGATGTTGCGTAGTGGTCGTACGAGTTGCTTGACCCGACTGTTGACGTGAGTCACCGCAGCCGCCTCAGTACCATCCTCTCCTAGGAGGGCGAGGCATCAATTGAGCTTGGCGCATTGCGGCTGCGCACGCCCATGAGGGCATAGAGGGTGGACCCACGTTGGGTTCCGAGGTACGTGTAGTTATGACCTTCTGTACTCAATTGCAGTCTGAATAGTGTGGATGGACTCACATATATTCTTAATCCTTTTGACGTAGGTTGAGAGTGGTAGGCCTCCTTCCACTAGTGATGATGGTGGAGGCGATGTGGGAGGTCGACTAGGACCGCGCGGGCAGTGGTCTTATGTCGAGGCGGTTTTCGTACCACTGGTGGCTCTTGACGGCATTGGTTGACGCACATGTTTCACCTTCTGTGCGAGGAGATGGCGCTAACGCTTCAAGACATGACCTTCCTGACCGGTTTGCCTTGCGCGGGCTTCCCGGTCACGTGGTGCACGAAGATCCTAGTGAGGTTCCATGGGGTGCTACCGCCCAACACCGGCTACAGGGAGTTCAGCACTACCCACGGGCTGTCGCTGAGGAGGATCTGCCAGTTCTACGAAAGTTTTTATAACTCTTGTCTCTCCGCTTCAATTGCTTTGTGCAACTTAGTGATGTGTCTCTGTCATCTTGCAGCCAGAGTGTATGGCACAAGACGCACCCGAATACACGATGAGGAGGCACTTCGAGGCCTACTTGTTGTGGCTGTTTAGGTGGGTGATGTTCCTAGGGTCCCACGGTGACAACGTCGATAAGCACATGATCCGCTACACACACGAGCTGGCGGACTTGGAGGTGGAGGGGATCTAGCTGTATGCCTGGGGCCGATGGTGATGTGTGTGATGTACTGCGCCCTGTGCGACGCATCCCGCCAGGTTCAGGATAGCTCCATCCTCTCCGGATGCACGTTGCTTCTTCAGTTGTGGTCCTTCGAGCATTTCCAGATTGAATGACGACAGCTAGACCTGGGAGCTTGCACCGCCGCCATGTATGTCGCCGCCGCCAACGTGGACTGACCAACCATGGGTATGGTGTGGTGTCACTGACGGGTAAGTTTTTTGAATATTTATTCTTTTTCGTAATATATTTTTATTTCTTGTGCTAAGTTTCTGTTATTATATTCCATAGGTCACCGTCACTCCAATCACTACGCACACGTCCTATCTGGACAACGTTGCGATATTCGATCAGTTGATGGATGATCGCACCATCTAGACACCATACACTCCCGACAGGGTGTACGTGTGTGCACCCCGAGGCCTGTCGAGCTTGTGCACGTGAGACAGCGCGTGCTGGTACACGAGGAGGAACTTGGTGCACAATGTCTTCATGGAGGAGTATCATGTGCACCGGGTGATGCACCAGTTCGGTCTACGACAGGAGGTCCCAATCCCCTGGGGGCAGCGGTTGCCGCCGAACGTCTATGGGTAAGTTCACGTTTGATTTTTGTCATACTATTTGCCTTACATACCTACAAAATAATCATTTCGTCTTCTACAGGTACACTAGGAATGGGGTACCTGCTACGAATTCCTGGGCTAACAGGATGCTCCCTTGGGTTGAGGATTGGCTCCACGCCTTGGAAGACGTCGCTGTAGGATCAAGGATGACTGACTAGAGGGGGTGAATAGGAGGTTTCTAAAAATTTGGGTTCTAATTAACAATTTTAATAAGTATGATCTAATTAAAGATTTCTACCACAAGACAAGAGGTAATCCTAAGTTTTCACTAAGTCACCCCAAGGCTATGTCAATACTAAATACAATTTTAGCTAAGCAATTCTGCACAAATAAAAAGCTAGAAATGTAAATGTGGAAATAGTAAAGACAAAAGAGAAAACCGCAATGAAGACAATCAATGTTTTTCCCGTGGTATCGAAGACTTGCCGGTCTTCACTATTCCACGTTAAGGTAAGCCCAAACAAATTAGACCGGCTCCACGAGTTGAGCCTAATGAACCTCAATTCTACTAAGGCTGCTCTTCCTCCACTCCGGAGATGGTGAGCACCGAATGTAAGATCGAGGAGGCCGACTAGAGGGGAGGGGTGAATAGGCGTTTTAAAAACTTCTTTGGCTAAAACCGATTTCTAAAGCGGAAGCTAATACAAATACGGTTTTGCACAATTAAAGCCTAAATCAACTATGGTTCAACTAAGTGCACCAACAATACAAGTCTATTGATAAGAGTAACAATTAAGCATATGACTTGTAATCAATTCAATTATAGCAATATGAATAGCACTAAGTAAATCAAGCATTCATACACAATGAATATAAATGCAATAATGAAGCACAAGAGATCAAACCACAAGATGACACGGTGATGTTTTACCGTGGTGTTCGGAGACTTGCCGGTCTCCCCTAATCCATGTTGAGGCAAGCCCAAACCAATTGGACCGGCTCCACGAATTGAGCACCCGCCTCCGAGGTAAGTCCAAACCAATTGGACCGGTTCCAAACCGAACCAACACCTCGCTCCACTACGGTTACTCCTTCCTCCACTCCAGAGATAGTGAGCACCACACTAATCACAACTCGCTCGGGTCTTCTCACAAGCTTCTTTGAGAAGATCACCGACGCACGACGCCTCCACGCCGTCTAGGTGTTGGCAAACACCAAGAGTAACAAGTTTCCAACTTTCACTTGAACCAATAAAGTGTCTAAGCTCAAGTGGATACACAATCCACTACCTAATGCAACACATGCAATAGGATTTGCCTCTCAAAGCTCAACAAGTGCAACACATGCACAAATAAGAGTAGAGAGTTTGCTCTTTGCTCAAGGAACTGTCTAGGGGCACCAGCAACTTTCCCACACACGGCCAAGGTGGGTATTTATAGCCCACACACAAAAACTAGCTGTTAGGAAAAGTCTATTGAAAAATCAAGACATATCTGATGCGATCGCCAACTAGGGTGCAGATGACCGCACTTCCTCCAACGGTTATAAAACTAGCCATTGGGCATCGTGCGTACTATCATCAACCAACATGCAAGATTACCGCTTGGTCGGTCGCATCAGCTCAAGGAGCACGTTACTACCGATTCTCAAGGGAGTCGTCGAACCAAAATACACTGGTACTATTTTAATTGAACCGCCAACTGGAAATCGGAACAACCGATGCGCGGTCATACCGCACCAAAATCCAGTCGAACCACCCATAACATGTCGGTACAATCGATTTTCCTGAGAAAAATAGCAGTTTGCGTCCAAAACAAATTCAATTGCAAAACACATTTGACAATTGACAAGTGATGCAAACAATGGTTCAAAGGCAAGATTCTCAACAAGTTGCAAAACACATTTGCCAACTTTTAGAATCACACCACAAATTGCACTCCGCTTCAACTCAGTTTGCAAAACACATTTGCCACCAAATTGACGCACGATGCAAACAAGGATTCACGTGAGATTCTCAACAAGTTGCAAAACACATTTGCCAACTTATAGAATCACACTACAAGGAATAAGGTACATGGACTTACACCGTTTGCAAAACACATTCGCAAACCAAAGTCACATGCTACAACGATTATCCATGAGCCACAACTATTTGCAAAACACATTCGCAAATATTAGCAACATGTTAAGGTGAGCTAGAGCAAACACAATGAGCTATCAACATATGACTAACTCAAGCTACTAGTCAAAGACCCCTCTTAATAGTACGACAACCTATACTAGCAATCCGGTCTCTCAACCAAACACCAAGACTGGTAAAAGACTAGAAACACATCCTTAGCCCTAGCTAGTCACACCTTTGCCTTGTGCAACCACTTGAAACTTGATGACGCACATCCTCACTTCAAGTCCGGGTTCTTGACTTGAATGCTCATCAACACATGATGAGTTCTTCACTTGACCTTCATCAATACATGATGAAGCTTTGCTTCGGGATCTTGACTTGATGCTCATCAACACATAATGACATTCTCCACTTGACCTTCATCAACACATGATGAAGCTTTGCTTCGGGATCTTTACTTGATGCTCATCAACACATGATGACATTCTCCATCCCGAGTCTTGATATGCATCAACACATGATGCACTCTTCACTTGGCCTCCATCAACATATGATGGACCTTCACTTGACTTGATGATCAACTCATGATCATCTCTTCTTCTTGAACATCATCGATACACGATGATTTCTTTCACTTGACTTCCACCAACACATGATGGAACTCCTCTTGACTTGATGATCATCAACACATGATGTCATCCCAAGTCTTCATTACCATGGAACCTAACCTGCTTATCCAACTTATGGAAAAAGTTAGTTCCACAATATGATTATAATTAATTACCACATTATACCATTAACTCATAATGGTGGGACAAAACCATTAACTCATAATGGTAGGACAAGATATCACAATCTTTCCCTCTTTGGTAATTGATGATAATCACTTCAATAACAAATAATTGAATATAGATTGGTATGAGTATATAAGCACTACACAAGTTGTATATACTCATATGAATATATATAACTACACAAGTTATATATACTCAAAGGATATATGAGCACACATGTCTCATATACACACATGAATATATTAACTACACAAGTTATATATATTCAAGGATATGTGAACTACACAAATCTCATATACTCATATGAATATATTAACTATGCAAGTTAAATATATTCAAAGGATATGTGAGTACACATGAACTACACAAGTTATATTATACTCACATATAAGTATATTTAGACTACATAGGTCGTATATACTCACATGAATATATTAACTATGCAAGTTAAATATATTCAAAGGATATGTGAGTACACATGAACTACATAAGTTATGTTATACTCACATATAAGTATATTTAGACTACACAAGTCTTATATACTCACATGAATATATTAACTACACAAGTTAAATATATTCAAGGATATATGAACTACACAAGTCTCATATACTCATATGAATATATTAACTATGCAAGTTAAATATATTCAAAGGATATGTGAGTACACATGAACTACACAAGTTATGTTATACTCATATATAAGTATATTTAGACTACACAAGTCTTATATACTCACATGAATATATTAACTACACAAGTTAAATATATTTAAGGATATATGAACTACACAAGTCTCATATACTCATATGAATATATTAACTATGCAAGTTAAATATATTCAAAGGATATGTTTCAAAGTAAAGATCCCAAATATGTATGGAAACAGGAATATGGATCAATACTAATGAAACCTCAAAATATAGAATGAACAGAGAAGGTGATCCGAAATTAACAGTAAGTT
Source organism: Phyllostachys edulis (assembly GCA_036346405.1). Lineage (NCBI taxonomy): Eukaryota > Viridiplantae > Streptophyta > Magnoliopsida > Poales > Poaceae > Phyllostachys > Phyllostachys edulis. The sequence continues at coordinate 6,491,995 of CM070561.1, read as the reverse complement.
GAGGATTTAGCTAATGCAAGCAGTTAGAAAGTTTTCAATTCACCATTGAGCATTTATCCAACAGAGGTAACCCCATATGAAAACAAGTATTGAGATGGATATTCAAAGCTAGCAGAGAACCATTGAATGGTCAAAGGAAAGAATGTGCAGTAAATTAACTAATCAAAGAGAGCTTGGACTAAGCAAATAATTAATAGGATAAGAAAAATCTAAGAAACAACAAGTAACCTACTGATGGAAGCTTCAAAATTTCCGACCACATGATGATAGCTAAAGCCCAATAGTTAAGTAGGTTTGACAAGTGCTTAGTAGCTAGTTAACAACCAAATGAGCAGCAGACCCTGATTTTGATAGAAGAATTGGTTAGTAAGCTAAATAATCTAGAGAATATTTTAAATAGGCAAATGCTTAATGAGATGGATAAACAGTGGGAAAGATTTTGATCTAGTAAGTGATACATTGTCATGACAAATTGCCAAAATAATTGTTTATAAAATATAAAGATGTCAATTAACTTGAAAGAGAAAAAACTAATTAGGAAATTGAGATTTGACTTGTGGTTAGTTAAAACAACAACAGGCTTCATACTCTAGCATTGATAATGTCAATAGTAGCAATAGGTCAATGAGATAGTTAATAAAAGATTGTAAGGCAATTAGAGATTAAAAATCATTAGTATGTACTTAGCCAATATCACTAATGTCTAGGTTAAAATGGATGTCAACTAAAAATAATCTTGGTACATATTCTAGTTAAAGATTAACATAACATACTAGATGTACCTTAGTATAAACTTAGTCATGATAATGACTATGAAAAGGACACACTTAAAACATGGATTTCCCTCAATAAATAGGAAATAATAACAAAGAGAATCATTACCATGAGCTGGACCTTCTATGCAAGTCATGGTAAGGTGCTCTCAATAAACCGATATCAAGTCAGCAACAAATCAAAAACGCTAATAGCTTCTACATACGAACTCGAAATCCAATGAATATTTTTGCTAAATTCATAAAAAATCACTCTTTGTAATAATATACAAAAATATTTGGATTTGCTTAATGTTGGATTTATTTCTCCGTTTGTGTTTTGATTTCGGCTCTTTCGAATAGACATCGGATTTCGCGAGCAAGATTATCGACGATCAAGCGACGACGTCACTCTCTGAACAATATAAGCAAGAGCAAGGCAAGCACCCCCTTTGATCATATTAATCCCAGTATTTTACTCATTGTACTTTGTTTTGCAAATTCTATTATTGCATGCGCGTATGTTCAATATTAAACTGCTATGTTTGGGATGTTGGTAGCTGCACGTCCTATTTGGTGCATGAATTCCTTTGATATGTTGATGTCCTTGTTGTTGTAACCAATAGGATACGGGTTAGACAATATATAATGTCATTTGGGAATTTTGAGTGCGAGCTATCACACAAATGCTTATTAAAACGATAGATTTTCCGGAAAAAAAGGTGTAAAAGGACATATGATAAATGTGAATTTGGGAGATTTATGAAAATATCCAGAGGGGTGTGCCTCTGTTATTTTGAATAAAAACAAAATGCAAAACCTAGTTTTGGACGCGGGCGAGTTATATTATATTCTAAAAAAGTGGGAGAGGAGTCTCACTAGTAGATAGGGGGAGATTCTCGTCCAGGTCAATTAAGGACCGAACACTGGTATTTACAACCTAAGCGTAAGCGTACAACCATAGTGCTATTGTGGGATGGCCTTAGCTGATTAAGTTGTCCAAATCTAGCCTTGCATGAGGGGTAGGCAAGAGACGTGCAAGCAATCGAGTTAGGATTGCCGACATAACGGCGAATGCCTTACTGAGACGGGTGTACCGAGAAGGGTACATTCAGATTCAGTAAGGAATCCTCACTAAGACGGGTGTATCGAGAAGGGTTTCCTATATACCGAGAAGGGTGCATTCAGATTCACTAAGGAATCCTCACTGAGACGGGTGTACCGAGAAGGGTTTCCTATATACCGAGAAGGGTGCATTCGGATTCAGTGAGGAAAAACATTCGACGGGCTAAGTGCAAGGTTAGGGCTAGATAATTGAAAGGCTTCAACATGTGCTCTAGACTGCTTACTTAAGGTAGTGAGCGGTGGCACCGACAGGTGCCGAACAAACTAGAGAAGTCATGTACTGTGGGTAAAGTTGTACCCCTCTGCAGAGTGTAAATCTATTATAATAGCCGTGCTCATGGTGATGAGCGTGCTAAGTGTAGTATTGCTGGGTATAGTCTTGGTTTTCATAAAAACTATCTTATTAGGAAAATATGGGAAATGGTTTGTGTTTTATTTGAATTAACTGTCATGTTAATTATGGCTGAACATGAAATGTTGCTCGCGGCCGAGGAGGGTGGCTAGTTGTAGTTATTATTATTGGTGATTCATTCAATTACTTACTTACTGTCCTGTTATTTATTTAAATGATCTTTCAAATTCCGTTGCAAAATTATTACTTATGAGTATTGCAAATAAAAGTGGCTTTGATCAAAAGAACTTGTAGGGTAGCGCCATTCATTTGTTTAACCTTGCATCTAAGATAACTTTTCGATACACTACAAGTCTTGCTGAGTACACAAGTACTCAATCTTGCTATTATTGTTGGTTTAGAGTTTGTAGAGGAGCCGCCGCCAGACGATGAGTTCTTTGCTTCCGGCACTGAGGGATTTGGTGACAGGTCTACCTAGGCCTTGTTCCTTGTCAGTTGCCTGCGGGATTGGATGGGCTTGCCGCTGGATTTTGCTACTTCATTAAGTCTTCCGCTATTATTTATTTTACTCTGACGACTATTTTCTTTGGTCGGTCGGCCGCTGTTATAATAATCAGGTAATAACTTAAGTAGAGTACCCTTTTCTTACTTTAGCATGTGAATGTATGGATGTGAATACCAAATGTTATGAATGTGTGTGCTAGCTACTGATCCAGGGACTAGCACATAATACACATAAGATCTTCGGGTATTCCACGCCCGGGGGTCTGACAGAGATATTTTACCATTTAGAAAAGCACTTTTAACATCTATTTGAAATAATTTAATATCGAAACATGATGCAAAAACAAGTAATATTCAAATAGACTCAAGTCTAGCTACGGGAGTGAAAGTTTCACCAAAATCTAAACCTTCGACTTGTGTGAATCTTTGAGCGACCAATCTTGCTGTGTTTCTTACCACCACTCTACTTTCGTCTTGTTTGTTCCTAAAGACCTATTTTGTGCTGATAACGTTATATTCCTTAGGTCTTTCCTCCAATGTCCAAATATCATTTTGGGCAAAGTTATTTAGTTCTTCATGCATTGCATTCACCAAATCCTAATCATTGAGTGCTTCATCTACATGTTTTGGCTCAAAAGAAGAAAGAATAATGCTCACAATAAGAAGCGATATAAGATCGAGTTTGAACACTCTTACTCACATCACCCAATATTTGGTCCATTGGATGATCTTTTGCAATTGTATTGTGAATCTTTGGGGGTAGGTTTGGTAGTTATTCTTCCCTTTTCCCTTACTTTATCCACTTGAGTTTGATTTGTTGTGGAAACGGTAGGAGGTTCAACTTGAGTGGAGGATAGCAAGTCATTCAAATTTTCTTTCAGCTTGATGTCGCCTATTTGCATGTTCTTCATAGTTTTCCTCATTCCTTCGTCACCTACATCATCCAAATTTTCATGCTCTTCTTGAGAGCTATTAGTTTCATCAAATTGTATATCACAAGTTTCATCAACTAAACCAGAGTTTTTGTTGAAGATACGATAAGAATTACTATTTGATTAATAGCCAAGTAAACATCTAACACCACAACGACTTTGAAAATTTGAAAGACGAACACCCTTACATAAAATATAACATTTGCAACTAAAAACACAAAAATAGGAGATGTTCGGTTTTCTTCTAATGAGAAGCTCATAGGAAGCCTTTTTCAAAAGACGATGCAAATAAAGACGATTTATGGCATGGCAAGCGGTGTTGATTACTTCCGCCAAAAAACTATCAGAAGTCTTGTACTTATCAAGCATTGTCCTAGCTATTTCAATTAATGTTCGATTTTTTCTTTCTACAACTCTATTTTGTTCTGGAGTGTAGGTTATGGAAAGTTCATGTTTTATTCCAAGTTGATCACAAAAATCTTCAATTTTAGTGTTCTTGAACTCAGAAACATTATCACTATGGATTTTATTAATTTTGAAATCAAATTCATTTTGAGCCTTTTTTACAAAACTTTTGAAAATACAGGAGGCTTCGGTTTTGTCATGTAAAAGTAAAACCCAAGTGTACCTTGAGTAATCATCCACAATGACTAAACAATAACTATTGCCCTCGATGCTCTTATAGGTTGTTGGCCCAAACAAATCCATATGTAAGAGCTCTAATGACTAAGTGGTTGACATGATACTCTTGGAAGGATGAGAGTTTGCAACTTACTTTCTGGCTTGGCGAGCGCTACATAATCTATTTTTCTCAAACTTCATATCTTTCAAGCCAACCACTAAGTCATGTTTGAAAAGCTTTTTGAGTTGAACTATCCCGACATGACCTAGTCTCCTATGCTAAAGCCAATCCAAAGAGGTTTTTGTAATTAAACAAGTTTTTAAGCATGAATCATTTGAAGAAAAATCCTCCAAATAAAGATATACAAATCTAAAGCCTTGGAAAACTAACTCATTTTCCTTTTCTTTAGAAATGATGGCATCATCTCTAGAGAATGAGCAAGTAAGTTCAAGATCACAAATTTGAGCAACGGATAGTAAATTAAAGTTTAATGTTTCTACAAGGGACACATTAGAAATTGAAAGGTCGTTTGAGATAGCAATTTTACCCAAACTAATTACCTTTCCTTTGTTATTGTCTCCAAAAGTGATTTTGTCATTACTTCCATTTCCAACTCAAATGAGGTGAACATTTTCCGGTCTTTGGTCATGTGTTGAGTGCACCCGCTATCAAGCACCCAGTGCCTTCCACCGGTTTTGTAGTTTACCTACAAAAGAAAATCAAGTTTTTTTATGTACCCAAATTTGTTTGGGTCCCTAGAGGTTAGTAACTAAGGCTTTGAGCACCCAAATAGCATTCTTTTTTGCGCCTAAAATTGAAGTGCCAACAAATTTAGCTACAACCTTGCCATTCGTAGATTTTTTATGCATGTAGCATGAATCATAAATACCATAGGATTTAGTTTTAGCAATGGAACATGAATTTTGTAAATGTCCTACATTTAAAGCAATATTTTCCATTCTCTTTTACGAACCTGGTGGGCTTGTAAACGAGTTTCTTACCTTTCTTGGGAATAAACCCAAGACCTTCTTTATTGAATGAGTACCTTTGCTCACTTAAATGCTTGTCAATTATAGTTTTTCCCTTAAAGCATCTTTCTAAGCTTTTGCTTAGCTTGGTGATTTGCTCTTTTAATTCGTTGTTTTTAACAATGAGAAAAGGATCGCAAGATTTAGCCATACAATAATTAGAATCAATTTTAGAGTAACATGACATAGCTAACAAATCATCACTAGAAGTAGAAGTACTAGTTCTAGAAATGTCATTACAAGCGATTTCTACATTAGACATCTCATTTAAGATATCACAAGTAATTCCTACATTTGAGTGAGATTTGTTAAGATCCTTTAGAAGGAGTGAGCCATGAGCTTACTTTAGCTCCTCATAAGAATCTTTTAGAGATAGATATTCTTTCTTTAAGACCTTAAATTTTAACTTCTCCTTTCTAAGAAATTCATTTAATTCTTCAAACATGTCCATCAATTCATCATATGTAGTCTCACTATCGTCAATGAATTTTACCTTGTCTCTTTTTGCCATAAGACATATAGGAGAAGAAAAGAGTGATGGAACCTCTTTTATTGCGATGCTGACAAGTCCCCTTTTGTTGGAAGATTTTTCATCGTCGGAGTACTCCTCATCGGAGTTCCACTCCCAAATATGAGCCTCGCCTTTGACATCTTTGTGAAGCTTATTGAAAAGCTTCTTCTTCCCATTGAATTCCTTCTTCTTGGATGACTTAGCCTTATCATCCTTCTTTGTTGTGCAATGAGAGACAATATGCCCCTTCTTATCGCACTCATAGTAACGGATATTGCTATAGCGCTTATTGTCGTTTGAGGAGTGCCCCTTTTTGCTTTTGTCGAATTTTGCACTCCGGTTTGAGCGCCACCTTATGAATTTCTTCAATATCCTCACAAGGAGAGCGAACTCCTCTTCGGAGTCATCTTCTTCATCTTTTGACCCATCACTTGATACCGCTTTGGCTTTGAAAGCAGTAATCTTCTTTTTGGAAGAGGATTGCTCCACAAGCTCTTCTTGTCCTTCTTGTACAATTCATTGGCGATGGGGTTGCCCAAGAGGTCGGTTGGTGTCATTCTTGACAACTCGGGTGAGTTGAGAAATAGAGTTACCAATGTCTTATACTTCTCCAGTAGAGCCCTAAGTATTTTGCGCACAACATCAATATCGGTTAGATTAATGCCTAGGCCCTTGAGCTCATTTACAATGTTGTTAAGTTTAGAATACATCTCGGTGATATTTTCATGAGGCAAAATTGTAAATATCTCATATTTGATCTAAAGCCTATGCAATTTGGCTTCTTTGACCGTGGATGTGCCCTCATGGATTTCCGAGAGCGTTGTCCATATCTCACGAGTGATTTCTAAGTTGCTCACTCGATTGAACTCATCCGCGATCAAAGCGCCAAAGAGAGCGTTCATTGCTTGAGCATTGAGGTGAGAGTTTCACGCTTCAAGATCTGTGAGGTGTGAAGGATCAAGTAGCATAACGAAACCCTCACTTACAATCCTCCATATGCTTGAGCTCAAGGATTTTAAATAAACAGACATCCTAATTTTCCAATAAGCATAATTTGATCTATCAAATAAAGGTGTCTTGCCTATGGATAAACTCTCACTAGCCATCCTTTCTCACTTAGACGATTAAGCCTATAAAACTGGTCTTTCCACCAATCACCAGGACCGGTAAAAAGTATAACAGGGTCCTTGGGCTACATAATACCTTTGTATTAAGCTATGTCGATCTTTTGTCTTCTTTGCATGCTATTTTCATGTCGTCATCCAAAATCCAGGAGTAAACCTTTAAAACATCTTAGCACACATGTTAGTCCCATAACATATTGTTGTCATTAATTACCAAAATCAATTTTAGGGGTCTAAATGCTTTCAGTCGTCCAAGAGGATGCTCCCTACGACCCCAAGACGTACAAGGAGTACATCGAGTGGAACTCTAGTCGGACAAAGGTTCGTTTGGACGACCCACCACGACACGAGGCCGCGACGACCGACATGTACCCCACTCAACAAGACTCTACATTCCATCGCGTGGTACATATTGAATGGTCTATACTTCTTATTTGCTTCACAAGTTTTTGATTTATAACTTGTTAATTATGTGTGCAGGTCAATCTACAATGGGAGATGCATGACTTGGCGACCTTCGTGCGTCGTATGACACTCGAGGAGCACTTCAGCATGACGACGCAAGAGATCAGAGAGGTCATGGTCCAGTTCGTAGAGAAGACGAGGCGAGACATTCAGCTTGCATCTTGCCGTAGGCCGAGGGAGGTGGCGGACCCACCTGTGCCTGGACGGGGGGTGAGCCACAACGCGTCACGCCCCACGACTCCTCACCCGGGCATGGCGGGTGGGTACTCATGGTACCGTGCTGGGAGTACTCCATCACAGTTCGCAGGTCAACATGAAACACTCACGTCTGATTGTTTATTTTGAACTCCACTAGTTATTAACGATAATTTTCTCTGACAAGTCCTAAGTTCCACCCGTACAAGGGGCAGGAGTACGCGGAGCCGTTTGCTGCCTTTGTGCGATGAGGTATGTCTATCTTGTTTGCATGCATAACATATTATTTAATTATTTTCGCCATGTTTACATGCATAACGTACTATTTCACAGTTCGTACACCCCTTTAGGACGAGGAGGTGGTGTCGCATGAGGATTCACGCTCCAGGGACTTCGAGTTCGAGCAGGCGTGGACACTACGATGACAGGGTGGTGGGCCTTCACACGACAAGAGCAGCCAGGTCTCCATTGGCGCTTCACAGCTACACGGTGTGCCCAGAGTGAGCCAGCCGACGCAGCACCCTCTCGTGACACCCCCTTAGGCTACTCACGTCGGTAGGGTACCTTGGCCTCCTAAGCCTTTGACGTACTCGTACCAGCGCCCACAATCGCCCTGGACGACCCAGGGGCCACATGTGGGGTACGCCCTAAGAGGGCCCGCGAGTAGATATTTGTTCTTGTAAATATCAATCATGCCATGTAAATATTAATTTTTGTATAACTTATATTATGCTAGTCTCGTGTTTCGATACTATTTGTTCTTGTGTGTACAGGTAACCATGTGAGGGAGTCAGCATCGCGACACCCCACACCACCCCTGCTTCTAGCCTTTACACTCCACTTTTGCAGAGTGAGATGACCGCACACTATGACGCTACCGTTTTAGAATGAAAAGACCGTACTCTGACACGCCACCTTTTTAGACCTTAAAGATCGCACTGGTCACGCCACACACTACCACTTTTGTAGATCGAGATGACAACACACTACAACGCTACCTTTTTAGACCGAAAAGACCACACTCCGCCACGCTACCTTTTCAGACCGAAAAGACCGCACCCTGTCACGCCACATGCTGCCACTTTTGCAGATCGAGATGCTAATACACTATGACGCTACATTTTCAAACTGAAAAGAACACACTCCGCCACGCCACCTTTTCAAACCGAAAAGACCGCACCCTGTCATGCCACACGCTGCCACTTTTGTAGACTAAGATGACAATACACTGCGACGCTACCTTTTCAGACTAAAAAGACCACACTCTGCCACGCCACCCCTTTCAGACCGAAAAGAACGCACCATGACACACCACATACTGCCACTTTTGTAGACCGAGATGATAACACACTGTAATGCTACCTTTTCAGACCAGAACGACCCCATACAAAAGGACAGAGAAGAAAATTGGAGGAGAAGAGAGCTAGAGAACACTACACCACCACACCCAACACTTTGCCAAAACTTAGTTCACACAACAGGGAGGAAGGAGATGTCGGACTCGTCGGCAAACTTCTACGTGAAGATGCTACGGAAGCGCAAATGGCTTGCCGAGAGGGCTAAACCCTATCCGGATTGTTCTATGAAGGATGTGCCGGTACCACTGGAGTTCCCACGTCCATAATATGTGTATGAAGAACTGACTAAGATCATCCAGTCCACACACCCGGCGACCGCTGCCTGGGCGTACTACGCGTGCGGGAACATCCTCGTAAGCGAATCTTGCACAGACATAGATTTTTCACATCTTACATTTCAATCCACATATCCCTAACTATATCTCCTCATAATGGTAGTCGGAGATGCTATGCAACTTCTTCCAATGGATCGACGATCCAGACATGTACGATAGGACGTTCATCGAGTAGAAGTACATGTTAAACTATGCGATGCGAGCGAGACCTTCAAATGCTAGAAACCTTACGTACCCAACCCTATTGAAAAGGCACTGGAGGAGCCCAGGAAAGCAAGGTGATGGTGGAGGACCCCCGAACAGAAAGCGGAGTACAACTAGACTGAGCACACGACGGACAAAGGGAAGACTCCTGCTAGTGAGATCGGCAGCCGTCCTAGCGCTCCCCGTTGCCGGGGCGCAGTCCAGATCGAAGAGAGAAGTTATGTTCAATTTGCATCATGATTATTAATTTGGCCCTACGTTGTGCTATCCTAACATAATTCAATCGTCCAACCTGTCTCGCAAAACATAGCTGACTTCGAGACTGGCCGCCATCGCGGGCAGTCCAAAGACAAGGCGAATGGACCGATGGGCCGCCAGGACTAATCGATTATTGTGAGGACCCCGGCTTATTTGGCTTGTAATGCTTAGTCATCCATTAACCCTAGCATCACAAACAAAATAACCCGTGTCTTCGAGATATGTATACTTCCCAGAAATGCAGTATACACACCCCTATACAAATGAGTACATCAATTCCATACAAGACATAGAATCAAAGCACGAACTAGATTAAACAAAAGACATACATGATAGAGTTATTACAAAAGAGGCCGACCGACCAAATAACAACTAAGAGAGTTAAATAAACAGCGGAAGCAAAGCCATAAGATGGCGATAAAATAAAGCCATACGGTTAGCCTATAGCCCATAAGGCAACCAACCGGGCCGCCAACCTAGTCGTCAAATCGACCGCACATCTCACAAAAGTGGATCCCATGGGGATCAACTTCCTCTGCAACAATTAATTAAGCAAAGCAAATGAGTACAAAAATGTACTCGCGAGACTTACATGTAGTGTAACAGACCTATACATATGCTACATGCAAGCTTATTTAAGTGGAGGTTGTAGGTTGTTTTCAGCATAAAGCAATTTTCATTTTCAATAATGTAATAGATTTAAAGCAGTTTTGCAATCTGTTTTAATTTGCAAATAACAGCGAGACAACAACATAATAATAATAGATAGATGACAACAACAATCCTGGAAGTGACTAACCCAATAGTCACCACAATAATAGCATGAATTACCCATTCATACCACCCACATCAAATTTTAATTAAAAGGTTATAGTCTAACTCTCGAAAGACCTCCCCAAGTATGTCCACAACCTAGGACAAGGCTATTCGAATAGTTTATACCCTACAGGGGTGTACCAATGTACCCACACGTCAGACCGCCTTTTTGCCAAGCTATTTAGCACACTTCCTTTGGTATGCCGGCACTACTAAGTTCTACGAGACATTTCCAATGGGTGATGCTAATTAAGAGTCGCGACAACCCAAAGGGTAGGAGGCACCGGCCCAACCTAAGCAACTGCGGGTGCTCCCATCCTTATAAAAACATTTTAACCACCATCGACTCATAATTAACACCCCCAAGGTACTTAGTCAAGAGGGGTTCCCAATACCCTCGTGTGGTCAGCACGCAAAATTGCTTGGTTTAGTGTAACAAGATGTTCGGTCCTTGTTGACTTAGGCACCATTCCACACACCAACAGATCACACCATCATTCATTGTGCTCAAGTCCAAACAGTTTTCATTTTCAGTTTTTGACTTTACAAATTAACCAAGCACAAGTGCTGGACATAATGGAATAATAATTAGATTTGTGTGATCAAAGCTATCGACTAAGTCGATAACCGCCCAATTCTACCGTAAGCTAAGCATTTTTAAGCAATATCAACACGTAATCTACTAAGTGACAAGAGCTCATCCAACGAACTCTAAATCACAGCAAGATATTCCTAGGCTTAGTAGTAGATATTGAATATTTACCTACAGAGTATGCATCTATAGGATCAACTAATCGACAATAGTTTAACAACAAAATAAAGCATGCATATATACACTTTGCAAACAATATATTAGACTTTGAAAGTAATGGGATTAAATATGATCAAACTGCTTGCCTTACTGGATATGCTCACTATGCTGCAGAGGAATGGTCTCGAGATCAACGCACTCGTCGGCACCTAACGAAAAAGCGAAAAAGAACCGATAAAAACGAAGAATACCGAAAAGACTCTACAGCCAACTTTCTCCACATGCACTAAAATTTTTACAACAGCAAGAGCATAATTTTTAAAGAATTTAGCAACAAGAACCAATTGATTTGGATTCTCAATGCAAAAGTTATGGCCAAAACAAATATGCTCAGCTGGGAAAAATGCTGAAAAATTCAAACTGGTTACTGTTCATCCGAATTAAATTCTTTAGCACAATTTTCCAAAGAAGTGTTGCACCTGGGATTTTTATGGTAAGCAAAACACCTCATGATATGAACAACACAATTTGATTCACCTTATTTGGAGCTAGGATGCATTTTCTATGATTTTTCAAAGACATGCACAAGAGCACAAAACAAAATGCACCCACAAAGATTTTAAAAATAGTGGCATGCCTAAATCCTATTCTACAATTAAGCACACTAACAGAGGAAGCTAACAAAATTGGATTCACTCAAAAATGATCTACAGAGAATTACTTATGCAATTTACAAGTTAAATGCAATTTTTAGAACAACAATTAAAGCCTATTTCTAAACCAATTTACCAAACCATTTTCTAGAGCCGAACCAAGCTTCCAACTATTTTTAGATTAAAGCTTAGTTCAAACCAGAGCTAGCAAAATTTGAATCAACTCAAATGGAGCTAAAATGCATTAGTTGTGCAATTTTAAAGTTTATTACCTTTTCCAGTTCACAAATAAATCTCTCGGGATATTCTTAAAATCAAATCGATGTGGAAAAACCTAGGCCGCTGATCTTGCATCGCACGGCCCAAGCCAACTGGACAACGCGCACCCGCGCCCTCGCAGATCCCACGAATGCGGACCGTTGATATTGAATCCCACGGTCCAGATTGAATCGTGCGCGCCGCGTTTGAACTCACACGCGCAAAGGGTTCCGTGAATATGGACCGTTGATCGCGAGATGGACGGCTCACAATCAACGTGACACACCGCGTATGCACAGACCCCACGAAATCTCAGCCACTGATCCAAAAACGGACGGCCCGCACTAAGAACACACGGTCTGGCGTTTAAGCACGCAGACCCATCGTCGGCGACTCATTAGCTTGCTTAAGATGACCATTTATCGCGCTAACTAATCATTAGACTTAATGACGATGCTACAGTGTTGGTCGCGTCCGACAACGAACTCGACGGCATTCCACGGCGAATCGCCGGCGATTCAGGCCACGGCGGCGCAAACCAAGAGTGGTCTGAGGTCGGCAATAGCCTTGCGCACACAATGGTACCACTCACTGCGGCTGAGCCGGCCTAGAACGACGGCGAGCCGGCGAGGAGCGGCGGTGCCATGCACGGTCACAAGACAAGCAGCAAAGGAGCTCCGCAGCGGTTCAAGTAAGCGGTGCCTGAGCATCTAGGGACTACGGCGAAGCTACCTGAAGGACGCGGAGGGACCGGGAAGGTTGGAGCAGCTCCGGCGACGTTGAGCCGCACCGGCGTTGGAGACGACAACGAGGAGACGACGACCTAAGCAAAATGAGCAAGACCGGGTCATCACATTAGCTTCAATAGGGCTCAAGGATGGTCCATGAGCAAAGAATTGAAGAGAGGAGGAGCTTCTCTGGCGACGCCATGAGTGAAAAGAGCAAACTTCGGCCGAAAAGGGGAATCTCCAAAATTAGTTGCTCCCTGTTGAGGCAAACCAAAATTGGATTAGGGGAAAGGTTCAAGGTGGAGAGGGGCGCGAAGTGACGCGAGTGGTTTTGCAATCGAACCCCTGGAGCGCCGGCGACGACGAGGGAGCTCCACGGCCGAAAATGGTGATTTAGGGATTTAGTGAATTGAGCTCAACCAAGCAACAAGGGTGCTTGGCAAAGCTCAAGGGCGTTGAAAGGAAGGCAAGGGAGAGCTGGAGGGGCTTAAATAGCAGAGAGAGCGAAAGAGGGAGCTGGCGCATGCTCATGAGTGCTCCACGGTCCACCGCGGCGCACGGTCGCTCTGAGCGACGGGAGCAGGTGAGCATGGCGACTTTGAGGGCGGGGCTCTAACCTACATTTAATGCTCCCACCCATTGGCGAGGACGCGGAGGGGACGCGACGCTGCGCTGCCCACGCCAGCTCTAGCCATGGCGACCGCGCGTGCGCGAGCGAGAGGAAGGGGACGACAGGGCCAGCGTTCGATTTTGATCCAACGGCCCACACGCATGCGGGCGAACGCGGCTCCGTGCCAACGTGGGCGTTGCGATGGAGATCCAACGGCTGATGAGGCGCGCGCCAAAGTGACCCGGTCAGTACAGCTAGGTGGTTCGACCAAGTCATGTGGCTCGAGCCCAACAGTCGCGAACGGGCGTGCCCGAGGAACAGTGAACCAGGTTTGAGTTTGAATTTGAAAGCTGAATTTGGAAGAATTTTTAGAGGTAGCAAACTAATTCTAAAAATTCTGAAATTTTGACTGGAGGTTCCTCACTCCAGGATTAACTTTACATAAAATTTCCAAGGATTTTCGTGCACTGTATTTTTCTCAAGAAATTCCTCAAGATTTGTTCTAGGGTTTGACCAAGTGTTAAACTGATTTGACTTGCCTCCAAAACTTGCCAAATACTTTCTAAAAATTATAAAATTTTTCAGAGGGGTCACACAGCATCCCTAGAACCAAGGAAAAATATTTCCAAAGGTTGAACACCGGATTCTTGACAAAGTTGAAAAATGGTTTGACTTTAGTCAACTAGAGGTTTAGGTTTTTGAATTCCACAATTCCTATACAAGAATTATAGAAAAGTTCAAAGACTACAAGATGTAAGAAAAGTTTTTATTTCTTCTCATTTTCTTACATTTGAAACACACACCCATATTAGGTTACATTTGAAACACAAATCTAGATTTGGTTACATTTGAAACACAAACCCTGGTTTGGTTACATTTGAAACACAACCTATATTTGGGATGTTACAATTATGTTCTAATCAACCTTTTTTTTATTCCAAAAAGGCGTACATGTATCATATGTGTATTTCGGTCTGTTGATTCATGCATGTTGGCGTTTCTAATGTACGTCACCAAACCTATCACGCCATGTAATTCACAATTAAATTATGAAGTCTTTTAAACTTACATATCTTTTCTCAAATATTTTGACTATTAAATATTACGTAATCTTTTCCTGAAGAATCGGTTCTACGAACAATATAATCGGGACAATAGGGCGCATGGCAACCCTAAACCCAAGTATTTTTTTCATTTCGCTCCGAAGAGGGCTATTTGTGTTATTGCATCGCTGAACTCGCGTTCCAAATTGCGCCGCCAATCTCGCATTCTCTACTTCATATTTCGTTATCTTCTCCAATTTCATATTTCGAACTACGCGGACACTTCAAGTATTACCAAAAAACTTCGTGAAATACACTAAATCTTTAGGCTTTACATATAAAAAAAAAAGGCCATTTCGCCATTCCAAATAGCGATGCGATATGTTCCTGTCGCCAATTGAATTGGCGACAGAACCCTCTCGGCACTGTTGTAATTGACGACACGGTAAATTCGCCATTTCAAATGACGACAGTGACCTATTTTGTAAATTTTTTCGGCTATTTATTTTTGTAATTATCTTTTAAATTAATATTATTAAAAAAAATAACCGCTTAAGAAGGTAAATATGCAAAAATATGCTCCATAGTCCATATACTACAACCTTGAAAACTTCGGAGCGAAAACTTGTTCCAAATAATTGATTAAAAGCTAATGATAAATATCAATTAAAAATAATAGCACACGTGGCCTATCGTGGAAAACATACCACAGGGAGATGTTTGTAAAAGTTGATAGCTCCCAATGTTTATCCACCCAACATAGAAGCCGTGAGTAGCAACCATCACCTGATTGGGCGATGATTTGTGGATGTGAACAATTGAAAGGCTATTGGGCAACTTTGTGATGGCGACTCACAAATTCGCTAATTCAAGGGAAAATAAATTGTAGTACAGGGTGTGATGTGGACTGATGTTTTTCTTTGCCTCTACTCTTTATCTGGTAGGGATGAATGGAGGAGAAAAATGAAAGTTTGTTTGGAACATGGCAGCTTATGTCACTTTGCCTAACTTTGAAAGTGTTTCAAAACCTGAATGCTTAAGATACCAGTCCATTAATTCATAGCATTCAAATGAATCTGGACATTACTTAAATTTGAATGTAGTACAAAAAAACGTTTTAGTTGCTGTCTCAAATGTCCACTCCATGTGGATGTAAATCAAACTTCACTCATTCAAAATTGCTTAAACATTTCCACACAAAAACTATACCCATCTCTGATACAAACTATTTCGAGTAAGTATTATATTCACGGACCAAATTTGTATCACTATAGGTTATTTGAATCCTAAAAAGAGATTTTAGTTGGACGAAAAGGACCAATCAAACCAGTGTAACTACGAGACTTAATGACCTAACAAAATTAAAGGATGTAACCGAATTCGCCGTGACACTTAACCACCTCCGCAAACGAATTTCATCCTGAAGATCGGAAGGAAGGAAGGAAGGAACATTCCGAGTATTCGCACGTGAACAGCTGGGGGAGGAAAACCGGGCCGGGGAACGGAAAAGAAAACCATCAACGAAAACACCACCGCCGCCCACCAGGTCTACCAAACGGGAGGGCAGCCGCAAAAAGGTTTTGCGGAAAAACAATAAAAAAAAAAGTTCTCGCGTGCGAGGAGACCTCGAGACGCCGAGGCGAGGCGAGGAAGCGAAGGGGGGAGAGAGAGAGAGAGAGAGGTCACACGGGCGGCCCCGTCCGAATCTCGCGATCCCCAATCCGGAGGCATCCGATTCGTCCGTCGATTGGGGCGACGCCCACGGCGGCGGAGGCGGCGAGAGACCCCGCCGATCGGGGAGCTCGGGTCGGATTCGAGCTGCGATTTGGGGCTCCGGAGCTCGGCGGAGGCGGGTTGGTAGGTGGGGCCGGGGCCGGGCGGTTGGCTGGGTGGATGCTGTCGGTGAGGAGGCGGCAGGAGGATGCGCGCGGCGTAGGGCCCCGGGGCGCTGCCGCGGGCGGCATGGAGGACGACGGCGAGCTCGAGGAGGGGGAGGCCTGCGGCGACGATACCGCCTTCGTCGACCCCGACGTCGCGCTCTCTTACATTGTGAGTGGCCTCGCGCAATGTTCGCGGCGTTACGCCGTTGTCTGGTTCGGTGTGATTTCGATGCTTATTTGCTAGATGTAGCATACCAATTTAGTGTCGTGACTGGTTTGATCGGTCAAATTTGTGTAAGGAACGAACGGGCATGCCTTATTTTTATCCGCATGCTTCGTAGGAGTGATGCTACTGGAAGCGATTGCATTGGTGGATCATTTAAAGTTTACTCAATTTTTTTACTTTGGTTGATGGGGGTACTGGAAGCAATTGCATTGCTGGATCATGTAAAGTTTGCTCAACTTGTCACTTGGTTGATGGTGGTGACGCTATATTTGTCAAGTAAATGCTGTGATAACGCTGGCTGTTATGGAAGAAAAAGCGAATCTCTTAGTTGGCTGTGGTGATAATTGGTATACCAGTAGTAGTTTGGCCAGTTCCTATTTGAGATCACTGTACCTTTTTATTGGAAAACACAAACATCTTCTGTGATTGGGGATCAATCCCCCTTCCCCCCTTTTTTAACTACTAGGATAAATTCATGGTAATGGTACTTGGATACGTTTCTACAGGTACAGTAGGATTGTGTGCTTCCTTGAGTGTCTTTTGGTATATATGGATCCAATAATGCTCTTATGCCTACATGTCTTTGTTCTGATCTTAAGGTCAACAGTTGCTTCATAGTTAATTAGTTCATATACTCAAAATTTTGAACTTCAAACTTTCAATTTATGTTGTATTCCTGCATGGTTGTATATCTGAAAAGGGTAAGGAAAACAGAGGCAGAAATATTGAAGCCTTTCGTTGACAAAATTTTGTTTGAAGGCAGTGTGCCTTTTAATTTACTTCAAAAATGGCTTATTTGGAATGATGAAAGGGATCACTATAGCTCTAGTATTCTCTCATGTCCTTGATCGTTTTTAGGGCAACTAGCAATGTGAATGAAATGGCCACCAGCAACTTTAGTTTGAACTTTGAAGATGATATACTGTATACTGTACCAACAATCAAATTTGTTGTGATCATTCTTTTTGGTGCTTTTGGTGTTCATTTTGTTTTAGGACGAAAAACTCCAAGATGTACTGGGCCATTTTCAGAAGGACTTTGAAGGAGGTGTGTCTGCAGAGAATCTAGGTGAGGAGATGTTGAGCTAATGAGCTGTTGCTGCAGTCAGCTTGATTTGGGTTCATTCTAAAGAAACATTTAACAGGACACTAATCTTTTACAGGATCAAAATTTGGTGGATATGGTTCATTTTTGCCTACATACCAGCGTTCTCCTCTGCCCCCAACTAGAAGTCCACCTAAGGCGGCAAACCTTAGCTCAAGATCTCCTTATCACCAGTCTACTGAGGTGCTTAAGTCAGTTTTGGCTGTAAACATGTACTGTTTTAGAGCAGCGTTCTGATGAACATGCAGTCGCATGGCATTGATGATGTAATGCTTTATAATGTAGGGCATGTCTCAGAACCCTTCGGCTGTGGCAGTTCCATCTGTTTCCCAGAATAATGGTTCCGTGGTGCCTTTTTCGGGCAATTCAAGTAAAAAGGAGAATTGTCAAAGCACAAAGGCTGAAAAGGGCTCTAGCACTCATGATTCTTTGTATGGACCATCTAAATGTAGTGACCAGAATAGATTTAAAGTCCGGATTAAAGTTGGTTCTGAAAATGTCTTGGCAGGAAATAACACAGCTATTTACAGTGATTTGGGCCTCAACATTTCTTCATCTTCATCCATGGAGGATAGCCCTGATGGCTGTGGGAGCCTCTCCCCGGAAGTTAACAATGTGCGACGGGAATCTCCCCGGACCATTCTTCAGGTAAATTACATCATGGTCACTGTGTTAGCTCTTTGTACTTATATTTCATTATGCATGGTGCAAAGGGTGAATAACTGCTTTCATTCTCTAAACATGATTGAACAGATCATGACATGCTTTTCAGTTCCTGGAGGGTTCTTGTTATCCCCTCTGCATGGTGATGTTCTGCAACTGACAAAAAAGGTTGTGCCTTCATCAAAGAAATGGGAAACAGTTGTGGACATAGAAAATGTACAAGAAACATATGAAGGCCATGTGGCTAAGAAAATGAAACCTGATGGTAAGAAAAAGAAATCCATAGATACAAAGAGGTCAAAAAACAAAAATGATATTAGTGCAGTTATGAAAACGGAGATTGATATAGAAACACCTGCTGGTCAAAAGATCGTATCGGAAGCTCTCAACATACCATTGCTGTCTAATTCCAGAACTATGGAGGCAAAGGATGAGAGTCAATTTGAAGAGGAGCCAACAGGAAACACCTTGGAAGGAAATAAAGATGCCCGATTGAAAGAAATCAACAGTGGCTTCATGACAATCAAAGCTGAAACTGTCAAAGCAGAGGCGACAGAATGTTTAGAAAACGGTGGTTCTGGCAGTTCAGAAATGGATTTTTCAGCAGCAAAGGGGGAACTGAAACCCAAGACAGAAAAGACAGAGGCAACTTTAGAAGAAAGGAATACAACTAATGACAAAAACTTTCTGCTGGATAGGAAGCAAGAAAGAAAAATAAAACCTGAGAGTAAATGCTATGCCGCTGGAGTTAATTTTGAAGGTAACAAGGTTGCAAATGAAAGAGCTTCTGCTGTTTGCAGGAGCATGGGAAAGGTTTCTAGTAAAGAAACTTCACTTTATGATACGAATGGAGAAAATAAATCAAAGAGTGAGGTCAAAAGAATGCAGAGGGAACAAAAGATGAATGCTTCAACATATTCTGATTTCCTGGAGGATGACAATGGTGTTCGTTCTTCTGCTGCAGTTAAAGAGAGGAAAAATGATTCTCAATCCAGATCTAGCCATTCTGGGAAGAAACCCAAAGCAAAATCACATAGAGATGTTAGGGACAACTTTCCTGAAGGATCTTATGGCGGCAAGGAGCAGGATATATTGGAGAATGGAAGTGGCTTGGGAGAGTTGCGGCCAAAGGAAAAATCTTGGAAGAATGACAATGAAAGGGATTCTGATATGCCTGGGACATCAAAGATGGAGATTTCATCTAGTGTAAAGCATGATAGACATACAGGTTCTGAGGATCAGAAGATGCATATACCTCCATCAGCCAGTGTATCAACTACAAATGCAGCTCCTGCCCCAGTCGTGATAGAGGAACACTGGGTATGCTGTGACATATGCCAGAGATGGCGTCTCCTACCATATGAGATGAATCCTTCTAATCTTCCAAAGAAGTGGAAATGTAGCATGCAACTGTGGCTGTAAGTTCAAGTTCATACATACAATGTGTTTTTTTTTGTGTGTTCTTGTTTATTTATCTTCAGCCCTGTTTGTCTTGCTGCCTCTTTTCTTACTTCTTTCTCTCAACGTGTGTATCAGTAGCTGTTTGGTTTGACTGCTTTTAAACAACTACACTTGTATTAGATGCCAAATTTTGTTTCCGTTCAACCTAAACACAAACAATATTTTTTTTTATGGAGCAGCTGCATTCTGATAAATTTTAGGATTGGAATTTATATGGATCTTATTGGATGGGTTTTTTGTGCCTTACTATATTACACTTACACTGTTTAGGTTGCAGTTTAAATTAAATTGTTCAGGTTGTAGTTTATGCTATTTTGTGCTATCTTGAACTTGTCAATCAGGTGATATCTTACAATACATGAACAATATTATATTTCTCCATGTTCATAAGCTGATGAATACTGTTTGTTCCTTGCTGAAAAGCTATAATTTGAAACTTTTGCAGACCTGGGATGAATAGGTGCGACGTTAGTGAGGACGAGACTGTAAATGCTCTGAATGCACTATATGTCATTCCAGCCCCTGCAAATGGTATTCCTTCAGTTGGTCATCCTCATGTTGCTTCTGCGGGGCTAGCAACAGCCAGCGCTTTCAATGTAAATGGACATGTTGAACAGAGTAGGAAAAGGAAAAATGCTCTGAGTGATGGAAATGGTTTGGTTGATGGTTCTCACCCAACACTAGCTTCAGTTTATCCAATGAGCAACCAACATGCGCCTACTAGAAGTAAAAGTACTGCTGATGGTAACCAGTATCCAATCGAGAGAGGTTCTGTGAGCAAATCAGTTGACCTTTTCACTGAAAAGAAAAGGTCCAAGAGCAAGAATCATGGTAGCTATTCTGATGGAGATTCTGTTATCATTCTTCCTTCTATTATTTCAGTTCTATATGATGCACTATCTTCGTGTATTTTTTCACTATATGTTGTATCAATTATTTACATTCTTTGCTGACATACTTCCTTATTCAAACACAGGAAATCTTGTGGAAAGATCCAAGAAGCATTCAAAAATAAAAAGCAAGAGAGAGATGGATCATGATGAATACAAAACTTCTAAGAAAATTAAAAAGGAGGAGCGGCATCATTCTGGCAGAGATCGGAACCCTGGATGTGATTTAGCTAGTGGAGACATTCTGCCTGCAAAGGCAACGACCTTAAAGAGTTCTGGTGAAAGGAATGATGTTTCTTCATCAAAGCAAAAACACATTTTGAGGTATAATCCTTTGGAGAAATCCAAGAGAGCTAAGGATGAGGATATAGTTCTTCCTGAAGACGAGAACAAGGAACATTTTTACCCCTCAGATGTACAAAGATCAGATTTGTCTAGTAAGAAGAGGATAGTGAAGGAATGGGAGGCGAGTCAGCACAATTCAACAGCTCAGGTGAGCAAAGGAACTACATTGAACCACAGCTCCGCTCCCAAGGAAACTTATAAGGATCAGAACTTAAAGGAAACAAAGTCAAAGTTAACGAAGACTGAAGAACTGTTTTCATCGGCGGATTCCAAATCAGTAAAAGTTGTGCATTCCAATCAGATTTTGTCTCATAATGGGGGGCATCTAAACAATGAGCTAGTTGAGGATAGCACACCTTTTGCTGGTAAAAGAGGTCCGCCTGAACTATTAGAAAATCGACCTTCTGAACAGGCTTTGGACTTGGCTGAACCTGCTTTTAGTGATGTGGCCTACTTTCAGACTACAGCTATAACTTCAAGTTCTTCAAAGGCTTCAGACCCACAGAAAAAGAAACAAAACTCTCAAGTTGCAAAGACTTCGCCAATCGAGTCTGTTTCTTCATCACCACCGAGAAACTCTAACATCGACAAGTTCTCCCATAACAGAATATTGGGAAAGGATGGATCTCTGAATGCCAATTCAAGCACCACGCTGAGCTTGGTAAAGTATCTAAATACTGAAGTTGCCATAGTAGACAATGTTCGGCATGCTAGGAAGTCCCAGGAGAATCTGCTTGCTAGTGAACCTGTCTTGCATGGTTCTTCGCAAGGAAATTCTGATAAAGATGATGAACTTGTTCAGTTAACTCAAGGCCATGCCTCTGATGGGATTTCTTTGGAAAGGGGATTGGATGATGATCTGCAGCATGCATCTGGGAGAAAGGATTCCTCTGTGAAAGGCTCCAGTGTTGCTAGAGGCTATGACCGCATACATTCTGGTGATAAAAATAGCTTGCATACTGATGGCTCGTCAATGCAACCTAGGACGGTAGTCCTGGATACTAAAGGCGATTCGATTGTGCATGAAAATAAGAAAAATGCATCTTCCCTCCAAGGCAGAAATGGATCAATTCATTACCCTCCAGATGTAAATCCTCAACCAGAGGTGCCATCTGGAAAAGAGAAATCATATCCCAAGAGCAACAAGCAAGATACGCAGAAACTCAAGCCCCAAATGGACCCCTCACCTCTGAAAGAAAGCAAACTGGAATCCCACTCCACTCCAGTCAAATCTAATGCATCAAAATTGACACCACCGTTAAGGCGGTGCAATGTTGAAAATGGAGGGCAACATGGTCTTGCAAAACAAGCAATTTCTAATCCTGCAGACACTTCCAGCCCAGTTAGGAAGGATGGTAATTCAACTGCATATGCTCTCAAAGAAGCCCGAGATTTAAAGCACAAGGCTAATCGTTTGAAGGTTGTTCACCTTAGTTTCTCTCGTGGATGTTCATGTCATGCTCATATCTATATGCTAACTTTTGTTGTGTAAGGTTCTCACCAACTTTCTCTGCAGGAAGAAGGAAAAGAACTTGAAAGTATAAGACTTTACTTTGAGGCAGCCTTAAAATATTTGCATGTAGCGTCACTTTTGGAACCTATTGATGGTTTGAAACAAGGGGATGCAGCTCAGAACCTGTATTCTGATACCGCAAAACTCTGCAAGTAAGCTACACTAATATATATGATACATTGTTCCATGTGCCAGACTATTTCATTTATGTGGAAAAAGGAAGCTTTATCCTTTAGGTTAAAATGCGCTCTTTGTTCTTGACCTCATGCAAATGTAAATGTTTGTTTAGCAAATAGCATCATGACTGGTTGATGGCACCGTTTGTGACACTGTACATTCTGCCATATATTTAGATCTTCTTTTGAGTTGCAGTCCTCTCCTGGACTATGTTTTTGTCATCCTTACAAATACAGTGCATGAAGAACCAGCATGCATTATGAATAAACACTGGGGAGCATGTCTCCCCAGGTTGTAAATTGGATGGTAGTGCCTTCTGCATGGCCTGACTTGGATTGGGTAGTATGATCACTAGGTTAGCCTGACGGTATTCACAGCACTCTTTATGTAACAGCTATATTTGTACTACAAAATTGATTAGTATACTATAGCCAATTGGATTGCTCAAATTATGATCAGTAGTTGTGGACTTGTGATTTTGTGTAACAGTGCTCTTTTTTTAGGAGAACAGTGCTCAAATTTGGTCACCACAATTAATTGTATTCATTTGATTGCCAGCTTTGTTGGTCATGCATATGAAAAGTGCCAGAAGATGGCTGCTGCTGCTTTAGCATATAAATGTGTTGAAGTAGCTTATCTCAAGGCTGCATACTACAAATACCCTACTGCAAGCAAGGATCGACAGGTGTTGCAGGCAGTTGTACAGACTACACCAGGTACTTGATATCTAAATGATGAAATTTAAATTACTTGTATTATCAAATCTACCATGCGATGTAGAATTTTAAATAGTTTAAATGGTCTTGATAAAATTATTTAATTTTCTTGAAAGTTTGAACCCAATATCTTAGTCATATGCAAACATTAGAATATCATCAGTTCATTTGCCAATTAAGCATGGTTGAAATGATGAAACCGTGCATACAAGATTCAACTGCTGTGGTTATGCAGTAGTGGCGGACCCAGGATTTCCAGAATGTGTGTTCAAAGTTACAAAAATATTGTTCAATGTAAAACATAAATATGCATAATAGTAAAAATCACACTAGAAATTATTCGTACTAATGACATCTCAAATAATTTAGTAAAATTACAAAATAATCAAGAAAAATTACATTTTAACTCGATTTTCCTTCGTGCCTTTCAAATCGATAAACTTCTTCATTTTTTTTTTGAAGCTCTGAGATCTACATTTCACAAAAAAGACAAGATTTACCAATCACAATTCAAACTAACACAAATAAAATTGCTGATTTGGGCTTTTGGGTTTGCTCTTTGCTGGTTTGGGAGTTGAGGATATGGTAATTCGGATTGAACCCACATCTACGCTGTTGAGAATTTAGGTACTGCAACCTTCTTGCCGGGAGCTGCCGGGTCGTCGCCGTTGGCCGCAAACCCACATGGCTCCTGTCGACTTTATCGACTCCATTGCTCGGCGGCCTAACTATAACGGCTTGCTTGCCGTGGCCGACTGCTCCTCCGGCCAGAAGATGACATCTGCAGCAAAGATGTCCGCCGCGCTTTGGCATCGTGGTAGCCTGCCGTGTCAAGAAAGAGGGAGAGATGTGAGAGTCGGTTGTTGTTTGTTGATTGTTAGGGTTAGAGAGAGAGAGAGATGAGGGGAAATGACCTTGTTGTGGTTGGGTCGAATGGTCCAATGCCCAAAGGGTGTGACCATGGGCCGGGCATCACATGGGTCAGTTTGAGGTTGTGGGGTATCGGAGGGAGATGTGGTTTGATGTGCTGAGGGGAAGTTGTGGTCTGGTTGGCCTAATTAAGAGTATATTTTATTATATATGTAATACACATACTATACTGTGGATTTTTTTGCAAAAATTAATGGGTGTTCAGCTGAACACCCATGAACCTAAGAGGGACCACCCCTGCTATGCAGGTACTAGAAAAGTAGATATTATTTATTCATGATTATGAGTCATCTTGTATCTAAATTGAGATACACGTATTGGCCAGCATACACTATTAATGGATTTATTGTCTGAGATGGCACTGCTATCATTTAAACACAAGATTTCGAACACATGTATTGTATTCGAATTAGCATTGTATTTCTGCTAATTTTGTTCTGTGTGATTCTTCAGAAGCTCATTCTTCTATAAGCATCATGCAATTATTTGATTGTTATACTCAAAATTTAACTTGAAATATGTTATATCTAGTTATAGAGAGTGAGAAACAGAGCTGAAGTTAACCTGGTGGTGCTCTACCATTAAGTCATATCCAATACCCTCACATTGCTGGTTTTTGATATAACTGCATCTTTCCTAGGTGCTAACATATCGTGCCTCTTTCTTCCCTGGAGCTTATTTGCTTACTCCTAATTGTTACTTTTGTAGGTGAATCACCATCATCTTCTGCCTCAGACATTGATAATTTAAATAACAATGGATTATCTAAGGCCCCTTCAAGCAAGGATGCTAATTCACCCCAAGTTGCTGGGAACCATTTGTTACTAGCTGTTCGGAATCAACCACACTTGATGAGGTTACTAGCCTATGTAAGTTCTTGAATATCCCGATTGGCAGTTCAAAAAAGTTCTCATTTATGAAGTCCCTTTTTTATGGTTGAATTATAGGATGAGTTCATAATCTGTTGACTATGTAATAAGAAAAAAAATCATTAGTATGGTATTCCCAATCAGCTGTTCATTCTATATTCATTGTGTTTCTAGGCCTTGATGGCTTTTTCTCAAGGGTCTGAGACTTAAATAGGATAGTGCTTTCTACAGTGGAACATATCTGGTGTATCATTAATGGACTCGAACTTATACTGCATAACCATGTTCATTGGTTGGAAATGAATTGTCAACTGATTTTGTAGCATTCCTGCTAATTATGATTTGTTAGTTTTTTTGGTTTAGATATTGGTGGCCAATAATATGTTATGCTGGATTCTTAGCAAACCGAAATCGACGCATTTGAATCAGAAATGGCCTTAAATTTTTATTATTTTCTTTGTTGACCAGGAAGTAGAACAATTGGTTAGAGATTTTT
Organism: Phyllostachys edulis; assembly: GCA_036346405.1. Lineage (NCBI taxonomy): Eukaryota > Viridiplantae > Streptophyta > Magnoliopsida > Poales > Poaceae > Phyllostachys > Phyllostachys edulis. The sequence continues at coordinate 6,466,101 of CM070561.1, read as the reverse complement.
AATGGTGACTTTTTTGAGGGAAATTGGTGACGTTTTGTGTGACAGTACCTGTTGCAGCATGGCAGTTGTGATGGCAGTTGGACCTTGTGGTTGGTCTCAATTGGATCATAACCAATTTAAACTTCCAGTCTTAACTTTGTTAGTCAGATATACTTCCAGTTGAGTTGTATCAAGCAGGTTTCTTAGAATATTTTGTGCTGTAGGCTGCTAATCTTGCAACCTACAGCTTTGGGAAAAGTTAATAAATTAGCAAATTGGATAGATTTTGGCAATCATAAGCAACTGGCTCTGCTTTAAGGTGAACTGTCAGCTGTGTCCTGGGAAGAGTTAGTGTCTTGTTTGGCTTGAGGAAGGAGTTGCTCCATCATTGCATGGGGCATCCAATGATTTTTGTGTCATGACATTATTCCTCATATTCAGTTGGTATTGGTGGAATGGTATGGTGATGAACCAACTTAATACATTCCTCAAACCAAACAGAAAGGTTAACCAAACAAGAAGGTTAGGTTTAGAATTAGGATCGGAGGATCCCATGATTAATCCATTCCTAAAATCAAACACCTCATAAATTAGAGTAAATATCACTAAACCACAGGTTTTGGGGCAGTTGTATCTCAAAACCCTGTGTTTTGTAAATTGTATCGATTAACCCTGTGTTTTGTAGATTTAGATCAGGTTTAGGATTGAATTGTAGTTACAATGCATCTACTACCGGGTTATGGTTTACCACCGTCGTCAGAATAATCCTAATCCTCGGATATTGCTGCTTGTGATTCCTAAGCCCGATCTAAATCTACAAAATCTGGGGTTAACTGATACAATTTACAAAACCTGGGGTTTTGAGATACAACTGCCCCAAAACCTGTGGTTTAGTGATATTTACTCCATAAATTAACACAATGCTACTTTCCGTGCATTATGGTTCATCAATGAGATTTTGGATCTGACGTTCCGTTGTTGGTTTTTCTCAGACAAACGATGTCAATTGTGCCTTCGATGCAACTCGGAAATCACAGATGGCAATTTCTTCTGCTGCTGGTGACCACGAAAAGGGAATAGATGGCCTTTCTTCAGTAAGAGCAGTTCTGGATTTTAACTTCCGAAGAGTGAATGATCTACTCAGACTTGTGCGGCTTTCAATGGAGTCTATCAGCTGCTGACATGTTCAGAATCCCAGAAAATGACATCCCTTAAATAGGTGCTGTTGGATGAGCATTCCAAGTTCAAACTCACTCTGTCGCCAACATGCTGGTAGCATTTAGTTTATAAGTTCAACAGTGCAAAATGCATTGGTCTTCTCATTTAGGTGTGCTGGTTAATTTGTACAGGAAGTCATTTTGAGATTCTTCTCTCTCTCTCTCTCTTTAATTATTTTGGCAGCGTTCCATTCTTATGCATAGTTGATAGCATCTAGTTGGATGAGGGAGGCAGCTGAAGATGAGCTTTGCACTGCTCAACATTGTGATAGTTTGGACAATGAAAGCTGCTCTTCACAGACTGCACTTGATAGCGTAATGCACAATGTTACCTGGAAAACGGCTCCTTATCAAACATTCTCTTTTCTACATGCTGTAAATTATGTTGTTCGCCACGGAGCTGACTTATGGGCGAAGAGTCTTACCATATTTTCCTTTGAGCAGTACAAGATGATGTGTTGCCACTTAACAATTTTGATGGTATGTTTCAGTTAAGCACAGATTAAAGTTAAATACATTCTTGCTACTCCCTAATGTTTATGTAATCTTGATTCTTGAGCAGAGGAGAGGACAGCAATGTCAATTAATTGTGCTAACCAAGAAATCAGCTAGTGGTGTTTCTTTTTGGTCTTGCCGTAATGCCATGTCTTCTGGATAAAGTTCAAGCAGGTACCTACCTTTACTAAAATTTTGTTCATTAATTGTGCTGCACATATCCATGTTTGCTAGTGCTTTAAAATAGTGTGAAATGAAATGACTTCTTGAATGAATAGGTCTCTTGGTATTTTAGAGATGTGAAAAATGACCAGTAAGAGCATTCACTGATACTAACTCATGATGACATATTCACAGATAGGGTCCCTTGTGGCCTTGTCCAATATATAAACAATTTGTTACGTCACTGTCACTGAAAATCAGAATAGAACAAAACCCTGCTTCTACTTTCTGAAATGCTTGCTACTCGTTTACAGTGACATGTTTTCTTTAGAAGCATACTATATATGCATGCAGCCAATTGACTTATGGTGTGTTTGGTTACTTGTACCAAGTGGTACAGGTATGAGGTTGGTTCAAGAAAAAAGTCATCTATGTGTTTGGTTGATTGAATGAAACCATCCAATCCTAGATGGTGGGATATAAATTTATGAAATATTCTCTCTAGACGTTGAACCATCTCATTCACCCAAAACAATGAAACCACATGGTATAAGACCATTCCATCCCATTCAACTCCATCCCACCAACCAAACACATCCTTAATTCTATCAAGAGTGGTACTAGCTATGTTTAATATTATAGCTAACTTCATTGTTGATTTTTGTTTTGCATTTTTTTTACTTCAAGGACATGCTAAACTTAAATTCGTAATTACATATTCTGAAGTATCTACCTTTGTTTTAAAACATTTGTAATTTTTTCGCTTCTGTTGTGTAATTCATAATTCTGAAACAAGCTCAAATTTGTTCTGTTTGCCTATTTGAAAAGATCTATAGTGTAGTTAGTACGACTTTAAAATGTAGTAGTATACTAGACATTGCCACTGGTCCCGTATGAGTTACATGGCATTAATCACCTTCACTTACCAGGAACTGCCACGGTACAGATGGCAGCTTCTGAAATGCGATGAAAATAAAGAGATAATAATTTTGTAGTTCTACTAGAAGTACTTTCACTGATGCAGTGATGGTGCCTTTTCCTTTTCAGGTTTCAAAGAAGAAATTACTTGGACCATCACCTGTGTATGAACATTGTACAAAGATTTTCATGTACATTAGGCTAATCCGTTTCTTGATTATCAATACCACGACTGTCACCGGCACATGTACATGTATATACCCTAAAGGTTGAAACATTTCTTCTTACGTGCTGGTACACGTGCGACACCATTGATTCTGCCAAGTTCCACGTTTTTAGTCATTATTCTTCTTGCAAATTTTTGCCAGTTTCACAGTTGTGTAAGATATGATAGAACTAATCTGGACCGAAAATGTGTTGCAGAATGCAAAATAAGTCTTGTGTGTTCTGTACTGGTTGTAGCACGACTTTCATTTCAGTTGAGTAAAGTGATACTAATTGCTGTTTTTTTTTAAAAAAATTATGTATCCTCTTATGCTAGTTATGCTGATGCTCATTCAGCACAGGAAGACCTTTGTGCGGCAAACTCCTATGAACAAACCCAAACAATTTTGAAATTGAGACATCAGATAATGCTTTCCATTTCCACGTGCAAAGAGTTCTTCAAAAATTTCATCTCCCAGCCCAGCCCCTCAGCCACTCTGTATATCTCTTCCGTGAGCGGATGCGTCGTGTCATCGGACGAAAACTTGTGCAAATGCTGGGACTCGCCAGCGCCGGCGTCCACCCAACTGAACCCGATCTCCTTCTTGACGCCCCTGTCCCGCATCTGCCTCCTCACCTTGGCGACGCCTCTCCAGTCCCCCTTCTCGGCGTAGATGTTCGACAGCAGCACGTACGCGCCGGACTCCGTCGGTTCCGTCTCCGTCAGGACGACGGCGACCCTCTCGCCGATATCCGCATTGCCGTGGATCCTGCAGGCTCCCAGCAGGCTCTGCAGAGCTGAGATGCTCGGTCCGGACGGCATCTGCAGCATGAGTTCCTCGGCCTCCTCCAGCCTCCCTGCCCGGCCTAACATGTCGACGACGCACGCGTAGTGCTCCGGCCACAGCTCGAAGCGGTGCTCGGCGGCCATTGAGTCGAAGATGCCCCTGCCAGCGTGGACCATCCCTTTGTAGCGGCAGGCCGTCAGGACGGAGAGGAGCACGACACCGTCTGGAGCAACGCCGGAGCGTACCATGTGGTTGAAGAGGCTCATAACGGCGTCGTAGTTCCCGTGCTTCGCGTTCGCGGAGATTGTCGCCGTCCAGGCGATGAGGCTCCGGTGGACTGTCTCGTCGAACGCCTTTCGGGACTCCTCCAAGCTGCCTCGCTTCGCGTACATGTCGATGAGAGCACCGGAGACGTACTCACTGGCGCTGAGCCCCAGCTTCAGAGTCTGGCAGTGATACGTCTGGCCGTAAGCCATCGACACTGTCTCGACTGCAGTCACCGCACTGAGGACGCTTGCAAACGTGGTCTCGTTCGGTTTCAAGCACTTAACCATCGACGAGAAGACCTCGAGAGCCTCATTGCACTGCTTATTCTGCGCGTAACCTGAGACCAGAGCGTTCCAAGCGATGATCTCCCGGTGTGGCGTGAGATCAAAGACCATCCTCGCATCGCCCATGCGCCGCACCTTGGCGTACATGGTGATGAGGCTGTTCGACACGGCCACTTCGTCAGACAAGCCGGTCTTGAGGCACACCGTGTGAATCATCTGCCCTTCCCTCGCCGGGCAGTCTGCCGGCAGCGCCGACATCAACGCCACGAAGGTGACCTCGTTCGGTGACACCCCCTCCCGCCTCATGCCATTGAACAGTGGAATGGCGTCCTCCCTGTCCATTGAAATGACCGTGGTCCATGAGATGACGTCGCGCTCGCTCATGGTCTCGAAGAGCTTCCGGCCGCAGTTGGCTGTGCCGCACTTGTAGTACATTGCGACGAGCACATTGCCGATGGAGACGTGCCCCTCGACGCCCAGCTTCACCGCAAAGCCGTGGACTTGCCGGCCAAGCTCGAGCTTCCCCTCGCCGCCACATGCCGGGATCACGCTGCACACAGATATCCGGTCAGGCCGGACGGCGCCGTCCTTGAGCATCCCAAGGAACACCCGGATCACCTCCGCCGAGCAGTCGCCGTCTTGCGCGAGCCCGCAGATCAACGCGTTCCAGGAAACGAGGTCCCGCGCCGGCATCTCCTCGAACACCCTCCTGGCCGCATCGAGGAACCCTCCTCGGGAGTACGCCGTGACGAGCGCGTTGCCGACGAACACGTCGGCGGTGAGCCCGGCCCGCGACGACAGCGCGTGCAGCTGCCGCACGAGGCCGTCCTCCCTCCGGCCGGCGGCGAGCGAGAGCGCGACGGTGAATGTGACGGCGTCGGGCCGAGCGGCGCCGGAGCGGAGCATCCACGACGCGAACGCGAGCCCCTCGGCGACGTCGGGGAATGCGGAGAGCATGGTGTTGTAGGAGCTGACATCCCGGGCCCGGGCGGTGGCGAATACCCTAGCGGCCGAGGGGAAGGAGCCGGTCTTGGCGTAGCGGCCGGCGAGGGAGTTGGACACGGCGGCGAAGGCGTCGAGGCCGGAGGCGATGGCGAGGGCGTGGAGCGCGGGGAGGGAGGCGGGCGAGGACGACGCGACGGCGGCCGAAAACGCGATGGGGGAGATGGGGTGGCGGGCCAGGAGGGAGGCGAGAGGCGTGGCGCGTGGGTGGGGGATTCTGCCGAACGGGTGGTGGGCGGCAACGGAGGAGAGAGTGGTAAACTTCAACCGCGGCGCCGTGGGGCGCGCGGGGCAGGGGATCTGCAGCCGCCGCAGTGGCATCTCCTCTTCATGCGCGTCGCGTGCGTGTTGTTGGTATAGTACTAGTCGGATAAAGTCGCGCTTAGTGGTAGCTTGTAGGCGGGCGCACGCACGCACGCACGCACAGCTCAACGGCGCAATCTAAAAAACTTCCCCAGAGCCCTTCCTCCCGCCTCCCGCTCTTGTTGACACAACCTTATCTACTTCCTTATTATTGCTTTCTATTCTTGGCTGCTCTCTACTGTGATGCATATGAGCTAAAATGATGATGCTGTGGGCAATATGGTTACCTCTGTTGGCTTTCCGCTTGATCGGAACTAAATACTATGGGCGTTGGATTCAATGGCCCAATGATGTTTTAAACGGAGGGCGCATATGAATGGAAATGCATTGTTTGGCTTTATTGCGGCTGAGGTAATTGAAACAAGGTGGGTGCTGGCTTCCCTGACGCCGAATGATGACAACCCCAAAAGTTACGGGTGCCTATTAGCTTAGGTTGGCTTGGATATCTTGGTTACCACAGATGCCGACTACTTTGATGGGTCAGGCTATCTTGGCGATCGAGGGACCAGCTAACCTAGGTTAGTACGGAAGACCTACTGAACGTAGGGTATACTGACGGCAATCCTTCTCCTCTATCCTAGCTAGCACTACTGCTTTCGGTTCTACTAACTACTCCTTGAGCTATTGGTTGAAAAACAGGAAAGACGAAGGATGGCTAGATGAGATGACAAGGGATCTTCGGTAAAATGAATGCAAGCACCTTCAGCTGCAATTTACTTAATTCTTGTAATTGATGTTTGTAAAAGAGTAGAAATATTAATTTCAAATTAAGCATTGGATTGAAATATTTTAATTCGGTTTTGTAATTGGACTGTTGTAAACTGTGATGTGGAATGATAAATGCACAATTTATATTGTCCATTGTTTGATTGTGTGATTTAAAATTAACTGAGATTATGCTTGACATTGTTTTAATGAAAATTTTTACTTAAACTAATTACCAATTACTGTTGATTAACTTAGATTAATTATGCGGGTTCTCACAACGTCCGTTTCGTACTCCTGGGAGTATGTACTCCTATTTTCAATATACCACTTAAACGAATATATTATACTTCTTTATCACTTTCAGTATACTTAAATACCAATTATAAGATACTCCAATGTGACTTCGTTGAAAAATTTCCATTGAAGCCTTTTATTTTTGTTATATACCCTTTTTCATATGTAAAAGAAGTATATATACAAATTTTGCTATAAAAAGTGGACTTTCAAGAAATTTTTCATAGAACTCACTTTGGAGTATTTTATAATCATTATTGAAGTATGCTCAAATAGATAAAAAGGTATCATCATACGATTTAAGTGGTATATGAGAGATGGGAGTATGTACTCCTAGAGTACTATATATATATATATATATATATATATATATATATATATATATATATATATATATATATATATATATATATATATATATATATATATATATATATATATATATGGGGACACCTGTTGTACTCTTGGAAGTATGTACTCTCACTTCCAATATACCACTTAAACGAATACATTATACTTCTTTATCACTTTCAAAGATAGTTAATACCAATTATAAGATACTCCAATGTGACTTAATTGAAAAAATTTCATTGGAGCCCTTTATTTTTGTTATATACCCTTTTTCATATATAAAAGAAGTATATACACGGATTTTGGTACAAAAGTGGATTTTCATGAAATTTTTCCTGAAACTCACTTTGAGGTATCTTATAATTATTATTGGAGTACTCCAAAGCGACTTGATTGAAAAAAATTCATTGGAGTCCTTTATTTTTGCTATATACCCTTTTTCACATATAAAAAAGTATATACACAAATTTTGCTATAAAAAGCGGACTTTAAGGAATTTTTCATAGAACTCACTTTGGAGTATCTTATAATCATTATATATATATATATATATATATATATATATATATATATATATATATATATATAGGGGACACCCGTTTCGTACTCTTGGAAGTATGTACTCTCACTTCCAATATACCACTTAAACGAATACATTATACTTCTTTATCACTTTCAGTATAGTTAATACCAATTATAAGATACTCCAATGTGACTTAATTGAAAAAATTTCATTGGAGCCCTTTATTTTTGTTATATACCCTTTTTCATATATAAAAGAAGTATATACACGGATTTTGGTACAAAAGTGGATTTTCATGAAATTTTTCCTGAAACTCACTTTGAGGTATCTTATAATTATTATTGGAGTACTCCAAAGCGACTTGATTGAAAAAAATTCATTGGAGTCCTTTATTTTTGCTATATACCCTTTTTCATATATAAAAGAAGTATATACACAAATTTTGCTATAAAAAGCGGACTTTAACGAATTTTTTCATAGAACTCACTTTGGAGTATCTTATAATCATTATTGGAGTATACTCAAATAGATAAAGATGTATCATCATACGATTTAAGTGGTATATAAGAAGTGGGAGTACGTACTCCCAAGAGTACCATACCATTTTCCTCTATATATATATATATATATATATATATATATATATATATGATTATGTTTCCATTTTTAATATCTATATGGTTTTATTTTGTAGTTTTTAAATTTTATATAGTTCATTTTATAAGTATATATAAATTTATTTTGGTTTTAAAAATTATATATATTTTCTAGGATTGTTTTGCATGTTTTTCAATTTTTCATGTCTTATGAGCTAAATGACAAATGTTTTAACGAGTCACCATTTAAACATTAATAATGACGAGGATATAACAATCCTCATTTTATTATATATCTATAATTCATATTATAGATAATAATGAGGTCGTGTAAACCCTTGAGTATACCCCTTAATAGCCATAAGGGAGAAGCTGGAGGTTGTAAGTTCTTCTACAACTACCTAGTAGTCGTAAATCCTCTTATGACTACCCTATAGTCGTAAGATCTTCTACGACTACCACATGATCGTAAGTTCTTCTACGATCAGTATGAGGTCATAAGATCTTCTACGACCACCACCTGGTTGTAAGCTCTTCTACGACCAGTCCCTTATCGACAGGGCTTACAGATATGTGGGCCTAGTCAATTAGGGGATCTTCTGCACCATATTCAAAATATGGGCAGTAAATTGTGTGGTTATTCTCTGGAATAATGGCACGATTTTAACCCCTTTGTTATGGTGATAACTGCCTGATGGCATGGGAACGTTACTACTCCCATAATAATCTCTAGTAATGGCTCAATAATCTGGGACATTAAGGCAGTCTTTAAACTGGAGGTGCAGTGGTACACCTTGAGGACTGTATAAAAGGCAGAATCATTAGGACAATCGGGGCGACCCAGAGATCATTAGAAGAACAATTCTTTAGTCTTTGGATCCATATTGTAATCCAGCATACTCAATACATACACACAGGAGTAGGGTTGTTATTCTTCCAGGAGAAGACCCGAACCTATATAAAAATCCCTGTGTCTCCATCTTTGTGTGATTTTGAGCCTAGAGGAACCCCCAAATCAAACAATCTTTACGTAAGTTCGGTCCTAAAACACCGACAGTTGGCGCCGACCGTGGGGATCTTCGAGTCATCAGCTTTCCTTTGTCTTTCTAATTCTCATGCTCTCATGGCAGGAGAGTGGAACGAGGAGAACTGGTTCGACTTGGCCGATTACGCGGATATTGACATGAATGCCGGTTTCGACTACGAGCCGAGTGATGCATCATTCGATGGTGATGTCGCCCCTAGAGATCTTTCTCCAGGAGACTTTACCACCGACGGAGTTGAGGATGGATCCTTATCCTCCACAACGATACGTCCAGATGGGGAATCAGCTTCCTCAGAGGGCAAGGGTCAATCCGACCACAATGAGGGCTATCCCAAGGCAGACTCGGAACATGGCGAGGGTTCCCTCTCCAAATGTCCAGGTCCACCTAAGATAGTCCGACCTGGCGCGACAACTCTTGGAAGTCGTAATTCCGGATCTTCATCAGCATCTGGTGATTCTCTCTCTCCGGTTAGCCTAACCAAGGATGTGATCGAACATGCTCCTCCTGCGAGTTCGACCATCCCAACGCAGGACTCACTTGCCGATGGAGACGGTTATAACCCGGAATTCCCCTTCTTGGAGGGGTTTGCTCCAAGTCGCCAGATGGTGTCATTCGACGACTCCTCAAGCGAGGAGACCTCTAGCGCAAGTGGAGATCATCAACAGGAGGTCTTCGTCCTGCCCTCAGGTAGCAATAACTCTCCTAGAGACAGGGATGAGGACGCTCCCCGAAGATCACACCCTACGATCGCTCGTAGCAATGACAAGGACACCTCCAAAGAATGAAGCAGAGTCAATACTCGATGAGCGCAAGGGAAATTCTCGAGATCATCGCGACTTCACTAAGGCAAACTCAAGGATCGGTATGGATGATTCTGAAACAATCCGACGGAAACGAGTTGCGGTTCAGAGAAAATTGCCTGGGCGCACCCAATACCGGTCGGAAGAAGCTCAGGAATTTCAGCATATCAACGATCTGCTCGAGAACCCCTCTCGAGAACTTGTCGAGCACCTGGCTACGGCCTCTTCGCTGAAGAGAACGCACGAAGGCTGCGGAGCACAATGAGTAAGCTCGAACGACCCGCCGACATCATGCTGGAAGTCATGGCAGTACGACTCCATCAGCTTACAGTCGTTCGAATAACTCACCGCATGGGGGTCGCCGCAAGGTGCATCATTCTCCAAACCAGAAAAGAGTTCCTCGAACACCTGATGATCATAAAGCTCCTAGGAGAGGTGATCATTCACCACTTCGACCGAGAGGTCTGCAATAGCGGACAGAGTACGAGGAGTATTACCCTCGTAGGATCGAGACTTACCATAAGACAGATTCACCTATTGCTGGGCATCGTCGAGTACAATCACCTGGCGACGTCAACCACTCTTTTCTACAAAGGAGGCGTTACGACGTAATTACCGGATGTCGGGCATTCTCGCTTGACCTCCGAGCAGTTCACTGGCCGCCGCGGTTTAGACCAGGGAACTTGGAGAAATTTGATGTGTCTCAAAATCCCATCGAATTCCTTCAGATCTATACGACCGCTGTCCGAGCGGTAGGAGGGGGAGAGCGCGTCATGGCGAATTACCTTCCGACTGTACTCGAATGATCTACTCGATCGTGGTTATTAAACCAACCAGTTGAGTCGATATACTCGTGGCAACATCTCTGCGATCTATTGCTGGCCAATTTCCAAGGCACCTACCATCGCCCCGGAGAGGAGGACGACCTACACAGGATGCGACAAAATAACCATGAAACACTACGTCAATTCATCAAGCGTTTCAGTCAGGTTCGTAATTCGATTCTTGAGGTTTCTGACTCATCTGTTATCAGAGCCTTCAAGCAGGGAGTCTGCAGCAGAAGGATCACGGAGGACATCGCTTTGAACCCTCCTGCTACTGTCGCCGAACTCTTTGAGATGGCTGATCGGTACACTACTGCTGATGAAGCAGTCGAGTGGACCAAAATCATCGATTGAGATGACTAGCACCCTCAGGAGAATGGCGAAGGTGGCAAGAAGAAAGATAAGAAGGCCAAGAAATCCAAGAACAAGGCAAATGGCCAAAAGCCTCAAGCCAATGCTTCTAAGGAGGTCCTGGCCATAAGCAATAAAGAGCCACGAACTGCCAAACAACACCCCGATCGAGACAAAGGTAAGCGCCCTGAACGGAAGACCGATAAGCCTAGGTGGTGTCATTTCCATAAAAAGGAAGGACATGACCTTCGCAATTGCCGAGTTTTCCAACGAAAGCTCGAGGACTACAACAACGGCAAAGGACCACTTTCTACTCTCGAGGAGGTAGGACAAGCTAGTGGTCGTATATAGTCGGACGACAAAGAGGACATGCCGTTTCAAGATCCCGAGCACACCATCGAGCACATCTTTGGAGGATCATCGGCATACGAGTCAAAACGATAGCTTAAGGCTGTTGAACGCGAGGTAAACTCTATTGACCCTCCTATTGTCAATAAGTTGCGAAGTGGTTGGAAGTCACCATCTCCTTCGAGAAGATTAACTTCCCAATCCCTTCGACTCGACCATGTCGATTTTCGATCGTGGTCGAACCCACCATCAACAACTGTCGAGTAAATCGAGTGTTGATCGATGCTGGTAGTTCGTTGAACATTTTGTTTACGAACACCTTGGACGAAATGCAAGTCCCCAGGACCAAGGTAAGACCGGTAAGATATTCATTTCATGGTATTATACCGGGTCTTCGGCCAAACCCATTGGTCAAGTTTCTCTTTCTTTAACATTTGGTTCACCAAGTAATTTCAAGACGGAGAAGATCTCCTTTGATGTGGTCGATTTTGATACGGCATATAACGCCATACTCAGACGGCCAGCTTTGGCAAAATTCTTAATGGCAACTCATTATGGGTATCAATGTCTTAAGATGCCAGGTCCCAAAGGAGTAATCATAATTTATTGTGATAAGAAGATGGCGCATACGTGTGACCGTCGATCCCTCGAGATGGTAGGGCAAATACCAGCTCGGGAAGAAAAGGGGCAGCCTTCGACCAAGCACTCGAAGCCTAAAGCTGCGCCCTCGAAGAGGTTTCCCTGGATCAGGAGGAACCCTCGAAGACTGTTCGCATCAGGGATACTTCCGACCCTAAGTAGGAAGATGCCCTCATCACTTTCCTCCGAGCAAACGCAGATGTCTTCGTGTGGCAAGCATCTGACATGCCCGGAGTCCCCAGGGAAGTGATCGAGCACAGGCTAGCTCTACGGCCTGACAAAGTACCCGTAAAATAAAAATTACGGAGATTTTCCCCTGATCGACGAGATGCTATAAGGTCAGAATTTGACAAGCTACTTAAAGCAGACTTTATAAGAGAAGTCAACCACCCAGAGTGGTTGGCCAACCCTGTAATGGTTAGGAAGTCTAACGGCAAGTGGCGAATGTGCGTAGACTTCACTGATCTTAATAAATCTTGTCCAAAAGATGATTTCCCTTTACTTCGTATCGATCAGTTGGTTAACTCTACTGCTGGTTGTAAAACATTAAGTTTTCTAGATGCATATTCTGGCTACCATCAGATTAATATGTGTCTAGAAGATGAAGAGAAGACTGCATTTATTACTCCATTTGGTATATTTTGCTGTGTCAAAATGCCATTTGGTTTAAAAAATACCGGTGCTTCTTTTCAACGTTTGATGCAATTAACTTTCTCACCTCAGCTAGGCCAAAATTTGGAAGCCTATGTTGACGACCTAGTCATAAAAAGGATCAAATGGTTTGATCATGTTTCAGACTTGCAGGAGACATTCGGCAACCTCAGAAAACACTGTTTGAAACTCAATCCTGAGAAGTGTATGTTTAGAGTCTCTTCGGGAAAATTGCTTGTATTCCTGGTCTCTGCACGAGAGATCGAAGCAAATCCCGAAAAGATAAAAGCCATTGTTCAAATGTGCCCTCCAACCATGAAGAAAGAAGTCCAAAAGCTCACAGGGTGTATGGCGGTTTTAAGTCGTTTCATAGCACGTCTAGGAGAAAAAGGACTACCTTTCTTCAAACTTCTAAGGAATCACGAGGGTTTCGAGTGGTCGAAAGAGGCAAACGCTGCCTTCGAGAATGTTAAGAGATATCTTACGAGTGCTCCTGTTTTGGTTTCCCCGAAACCAGAAGAGACACTCTTAATTTATCTAGCTGCTATGCCACAGGCAGTGAGCACAGTACTAGTTGTAGAACGTGAAAACATTCAACGACCAGTGTACTACGTTAGTGAAGTTTTGCACGGACCTAAGGAGCGTTACCCTCAGGTCCAAAAACTTCTCTATGCCCTCCTCATGTCTTCGAGGAAACTGCGGCATTATTTCTAGGTGCACAAGATAATTGTGCCGTATGAGTTTCCCTTAGGAGTGATCCTCTAGAATAGGGAAGCAACGGGACGCATGTCTAAATGGTCAGTAGAACTTGGGGAGTTCGACCTCCATTTTGTGTCTCGAACGGCCATTAAATCCCAGATCTTGGCAGACTTTGTCGCTGAATGGACAAATCCTGAACCTGTTCAGGATCTCTAGTACGATACCCACGACCAGTGGATAATGTACTTTGACGGGTCACTTACTTTAAGTGGCTCGGGGGCTGGGGTGGTCCTGGAATCTCCTAACGGAGAGATCTTTGTGGATATCATGGGGATATACTCATGATCTTAGGTGATGAGACAATTGGCAATAGCATTTGAGTTTTGTTGAATTTGAGTTTTGACAAATGTCGATTTTCGGTGAGAACCGGCGTTTAAAAGCGATGCAGACGACCGCAAGTTGTAATGGCTGTAGTCTGGGATCACGGTTATACCGATTGGTAGATGGCGGTAGCTTAATTCCAGAGAAGATATTTTTTTTGGAGTTTTGGACTTCATTGAGAAGCGGTACGACTGACGTTTTTGGAGCGGTACGACCGCAATGCGGTAGTACCGCTGGTAACACGGCGGTTGTACCGATTGTGTTGTGATTGTCAGCCATTTTGGAGTTTTGGCTTTGGGATAGGTCAAGTTTATGAGCTTCAGTGCATATCTGTTGCATGATGCATGTTTTGGCTAACGTGGGTCAAGTTGCGAAGAACTTATTCCCGGAATCGATTTCTTTGTCTATTGTTGTGGAGGACACTTAGAGGTTAACGACGGTCAACGGTGAGGATGATCGGGACTAAGCTTGGAGAGCTGAGGTTCAGAACGATCAAGGATGCCGGGTGAGGTCTATGGACTCAAGCATGGCGCAAAATGGACAAAGGTGACCGAACGGGCAGTTCGGTGCGAAGGGTTGGATCAAGCGGCGCGGGGATCGGTGTAAGTGCCATGGTGGCTTCGGCGGGAGCCGGACGGGAGAGACTTGTCGACATGATGAGAGCCGTTGATCAACCTACACATAACGAGGCAGGCGATTGCTTCACCAAGATTGGATTCGGTCTTCGGAGAAGGATTGAGAAGGGGTATTTTGGTAATTTCACCAATACCGCCTTGGTAACCTTTTGGCTAAACCACGGCGCGAGACGACGCATGGAGAAGTGGTTTAGGTCAAGAGAAAATGAAGACGACGCTTTAAAACGCGTGCGTGAGTTAACCCGTTTGTTAGTGGGCTTAACGGGTGCCCAATGGGTATAGTCTTCTAGAAGTTAGGGCTCACTATAAATAGAGAGGGTGTGTTGTCCAGCAGCCCTCAAGCCTTCATTTGCAAACCCTAGTTGGTGTCTTAGGGTTTTGGAGAGAAAAGTGAGGTTCTAGGGTTCTCGAGAGATGATGTGATTGTGTGCTCTTGAGTGAGCTCTTGTCCTCCAGGTTGGAGTGGCTGTAAACATCCATCAAACACGAATCAATCCAAACAAGATTCTCAAAGATGAGTTTATCCTTTGTTCTTGCTTTCTTTCTTTGATGATTTTGCGTTTTTGATATCTTGTTGGTTTTACCTTGAGTACTTGCTGTGATCTAGCTTGCTGTGACATGTGGGAGTGCATCTAAGATCATCTTGATCATTCTTTACCCACGAGCAAGGTTTAGATCATGTTTAGGTTTGAAACTCGGTTTTGAAACCTTCTTCGTTCAATTCAAGAAAGGTAGGAACTTTGACGTGGATCTAGTCAATCTTTGCTTGGAATACGTTTCTAACCTCCATAGGAAGGTGTGTTTCAAATCTCGTAGAATTTGGCCAAGCGGTTCAAAACTTATGCCAATTTTAGTTTTAAATCGTCGAACGTTTCGGTGAATTAGCACAACCGCCTGCTTGCTTACTGGTTGTCGAACATTGGTACAACCGCTTGCTTGCTAGCGGTTGTACCGATTTCCGATTTCTTGACACTTTCTCGATTTTGTTTCTTTGAGCTTTGGGGGTTAGGAGTGGATTCAACATAAGACTTCCTCTGTGCTTAATCATTGATCTTCATAGCTCTCATAGCTATTGAAGGGATTTACAAGTTGAATCCATTCAAAGTGAAAAAGAATTTGAGCTTCTATTCACCCCCCTCTAGTCGCCTTTCCGGTCCTACAAGTGGTATTAGAGCACGATTAGCTCTTTTCATAGATCTTAACCGATCTTTGAAGCCATGGCGACTGACAAGTATTCCACCAAACCACCTGTGTTTGATGGAGTCGATTTTGCTTACTAGAAGGCATGCATGCATGCCTACATCGAGGCTCAAGGGCACACAATTTGGCTTAAGGTAAAAAATCCTTATATTGTGCTAGCCAATGATGATGTAATCACTTCAGCTGTAGAGGCAAACAGTAAGGCTCGAAACTTCTTGATTCAAGAACTTAGTTGATCTGAGTTTGAGCGTGTCGCTCATTTTAGGTCTGCTCATGAGATCTGGAAGACTCTTTGTGATTACCACGAGGGCTCTACTGCGATCAAGGTGCTGTGGATCTTGTGTTCACTGAATCTAAAAATGCACGTCAACTTTTGGGTGCTCTTGATGTGAAAGTCTGAAGGATGAAAATCACTTCCATCAATGACAACACTGTCATGAGTGAGCTTACCATGGATAACCTTTACTTGAGGTTGAAGACGCATGAGATTGACTTCATCTCACGTCTCCTTAAGACAGAGTCGATGGCTTTAGTGGTTGACCCATCTAAGGGTAGTTCTTCTGATTCTTTGGATTTTAGCTCATCTGGATTTTCATTGTCCGCTTTACACTCCCTGAGTGATGAGCAGCTAGAGAAGCTACCTGAGGATGACTTAGCCCTCCTAACCACTAAATTCTCGAGTCTACAACAAGGTAAGGAGTAGAAGGAGAGGTGGCCCTGTTATCTGCTTTGAGTGTGGTGAGCCAAACCACATTCGGGCTAAATGCCACAAACTGAAGGGCAAGGAGGAGAAGGACTTCTGGAGGCGTCCTCAAGCTCGGGATGCGAAAGCCAAGAAGCCCAACTACAGGAAGTTCGTCAATCGGGTCCTTGCCGCTCTTGAGAGTGTTGATATGAGTGATGTGGACTCGGGGACGGAGGAGGACGATGATGATTCTCATGGCAAGAAGAAGGCCCAGGACTTTACCAGCATATGCTTCATGGCCAAGAACAGTCACGACTTCGACTCCCCCAATGACGATGAGCTTTTCAGCGATCCTGATGAGGTCCGTCGTGCGAGGAAGGAGGACATATGGTTTGTTGACTCTGGGTGCTCTCGACACATGACTGGAGATTCTAGATGGTTCTCCTCCCTCACACGTGCATCCGACAATGAGTTGATCACTTTTGGGGATGCTTCTACCGGGACCATAATGACTAAGGGCACATTAGCATCAACAACAAGTTCATGCTTAGGGCGTCGCTTTGGTAAGTAATGGTGAGGTATAATTTGCTATCTGTTTCTCAGCTTCTTGATGAGGGTCTGGAAGTGAGGTTCAAGAGTGGTGAGTGTAGAGTTCTAAACTCCTCGGGTGAGTATGTCTTTGGGATCTCTAGATTTGAGAAGATATTTTGTGCTGATTTCAGTATCTCTTCTTCTTCCAGCCCTAGGTGTCTTGTGGCTTCTGTTTCTCATGATCTTGTGTT
Organism: Phyllostachys edulis; assembly: GCA_036346405.1. Lineage (NCBI taxonomy): Eukaryota > Viridiplantae > Streptophyta > Magnoliopsida > Poales > Poaceae > Phyllostachys > Phyllostachys edulis. The sequence goes on along the minus strand of CM070561.1, from coordinate 6,448,909 downwards.
GTGGCACCGTAGGCTTGGACACATAGGCTTTGATCATTTGACCAGGATCAGTTGTAAGGACTTGATTAGAGGTGTGCCTAGACTTAAGTCTGTTAGAGACCTTGTGTGCACTCCCTGTAGACATGGTAAGATGGTTTCTGCTTCTTATCCACCTCTTACTCTAGTGATGACTGATGGATCTGGTCAGCTCTTGCACTTAGACACAGTTGGTCCCTCTAGAGTTCAGTCTGCAGGAGGGAAGTGGTATGTGCTTGTGATCGTGAATGATTTCTCCAGGTATTCATGGGTATATTTTCTGGTTTCTAAGGATGAGGCTTTTGGCTATTTTAGAGAATTGGTCCATAGATTAGCTGTTGATCTTCCTGGAGCTTTGAGAGCCATTAGGAGTGACAATAGGATAGAATTCAAGAACTCTTCTTTTGCCACTTTCTGCACTGATAGGGGAATTGAGCACCAGTTCTCTTCACCTAGAGTTCCCTAGCAGAATGGTGTTGTAGAGAGGAAGAACAGGACCCTTGTAGAGATGGCCAAGACCATGCTAGATGAGCATAGTACACCTAGGAGGTTTTCGACTGAGGCGATCTCTACTGCTTGTTATGTATCAAATAGGGTTTTCTTGAGATCTGTGATTGGCAAGACTTCTTTTGAACTTAGATTTGGTCATAGGCCTAAAGTTTCTCCTTTCAAGATTTTTGGTTGCAAATGCTTCATTCTTAAACATAGCAACCTGGATAAATTTGAATCAAGATGTTCTGATGGCATATTTCTTGGATATCTTGCTCTTTCTCGTGGCTATCATGTATTTAATTTGGATACTAACAAAATTGTTGAGACTTGCGAAGTCACTTTTGATGAGGCTAGTCCTGATACTAGACTTAGATGATGCGGTACACGAGGTTTCGAGAGCATCTTAAATCGATGGCGACTCGAGGATGAGGACCCAATTCATCCTCCGATCACTTCGAGATGGTTGGAGAGCTCGCTTCTACTTCTCCGATTTTAGCTAGCGACCTCCTCCTACCTTCACCGACGATGTGAGTGGCTCTGCTCCTACCTCCACAGCTCATGAGGTAGAGGCCAATTCTGCATCAGGACCTCCTCTTCACATTCAGCGACAGCATCCATCTGAGCAGATGATTGGGGATCTTCATGAGCGAGTCACTCGCTCTAGGTTTAGTTCTCCAGATTCTCATGCACATTTTGCTTTTGTCGCGTCTTTTGAACCCCGAGATGTCACCCATGCTTTATCTGATTCCTCTTGGGTCAGTGCCATGCTTGAAGAGCTTGAAAATTTTGAAAGAAACAAAGTCTGGATCTTAGTTGAACCTCCACCTAATCATAATGTAATTGGAACAAAATGGGTTTTCAAAAACAAGCAAAGTGAGGATGGGTTGGTAGTTCGCAATAAGGCTAGGCTTGTAGCTCAAGGTTATTCCCAGGTAGAAGGCTTAGACTTTGAGGAGACCTTTGCTCCTATAGCTAGATTAGAAGCCATTCGCATTTTGTTAGCATTCGCGGCATCTAAGGGCTTTAAGTTTTATCAAATGGATGTCAAGAGTGCTTTCCTTAATGGCTTCATAGAAGAAGAGGTCTTTGTCAAGCAACCCCCTGGTTTTGAAAATCCCAAATTTCCAAACCATATGTTTAAGCTCTCCAAAGCCTTGTATGGATTGAAGCAAACTCCTAGAGCTTGGTATGATAGGCTTAAGAGCTTCTTACTTAATAATGAATTCAAAATAGGAATGGTAGATAAAACCTTGTTCACCCTCAAGCATGGCAGTGACTTTTTATTGGTTCAGATTTATGTGGATGATATCATATTCGGTGGTTCTTCTCATGCTTTGGTGTCCAGATTTTCATATTCTATGAGCAAGGAATTCGAGATGAGTATGATGGGCGAGCTGACTTTCTTCCTTGGTCTTCAAGTCAAGCAACTGAAAGAAGGCACCTTCATTCATCAAAGTAAGTACACAAAGGACCTTCTTGGTAACCCGACATGGGAAGCGATGAGGCCAATGTCTACTCCCATTGCCACATCCACCGTCTTTGGACCACGATGAGGATGGAGAGCACTGTGGACGGAAGAATACCATGACATGATTGGCTCTCTCTCCCCCCGGCGTCGGAGGACATCTGATTATTTGTGTGTTTGTGTGCTCGATTCGAGCTTCCCTCGTGCCTCATATCGTCAAGCGGTCGTCGCATCTTGAGTACCTCCAGGACACTCTTGACTTTGGACTCTGGTTTTCTTGATTACGCTCTCTCCATTCGGGCTTTTTCTGATGCTGATTTTGCGGGGTGTAGAGTGGATAGGAAGAGTACTTCTAGCACTTGTCATTTCTTAGGCACATCTCTTATCTTTTGGTCTTCTAGGAAGTAGTCCTCATTGCATGATCCACCACCGAAATTTGAATATGTAGGCTATGACCGATGGTTGCTCTCAGGTTCTCTCGATCTTATCTACTCTGTAGGACTATGGGTTGTTTTTGGATAGTGTTCCTCTTTTCTGTGACAACACTTCTGCTATTAAGATTGCCAAAAACCCAGTGCAACACCCACGGACCAAGCACATTGATATTCAATATCATTTCCTTAGAGACCATGTAGAGAAGGGTGATGTTGTGCTTCATTTTGTAGAGTCTGAGTAGCAGGTCGCAGATATTTTCACTAAGGCTCTTGATTCTTCTCATTTTGCTTCTTTGCGGGGAGAATTGAGGGTTATTAGTTCTCTTAGCCTGTTTTGAGGGGGAGTTTGCTCTTTCGCATTCATTGTACCATAATGTATTTTAAATTTAGCAACTTGCATTGTAATATAATTACATGGAGCTTTGATTATTATCCTTGTATGACTTGATTTCATACTTTATACCCTGCCATGTCTTGTGCTAGTTTGCTAGATTTCGTTTATGGCTTTTCATGTATAGCTTAGCTTTTGCCATGCTAGCTTTATTATCTGTGAGAAAATTAAATCAAAACATGACTTGTTGATCTTGTGACTAGTTTTGCCATAGTGATCCTCTCATGATTCATGCCATATCATATAGCTAAATTGAGTCTTGAACCTACTTTGAGCTATGATAGTTCTTAAGTCAAGCAAATGAAAAATGAGTTTTTCTGTGCGAAAAAACTGATATCACCAATTCTTTCTCATGAGACGGCTTGCCATTGCACTAGGCATGAACTCAGAGGATGTTGTGGATGACCTAGACCACTCTCTTAAGCTTCTTACTTGAGATGGTCGCGGCAAGGCTTGAGATCTAGCACAATGCTAAGAAAACAAATTGTCATTTGGTTGAAGCTTAGGAGGCAGTTGTGGATGGCTCCTAGTCCAGGACTTGCTTTACTAAGATAAAACCAAAAAATTTCAGCAAAATGCTCAATGTGCTAAATTCCAAATGCTTGAACAAATTGATTCATAACTGAACTCATAGTGCTCAAAATTGACTCATTTTCTAGTTTAAGGCTCCATTTTGCTTATAGACATGGCTTGACTCATTTTGGATACAGTAGCTAAACTATGATCTTGAGCAACTTGCCATGCTTACAATTCATTTAATTTCAGATTATTGCTATTTTGGCCTTAGCTTTGCTGTACATGTTTTGCCATGATAAAACATAGTTTCTTCACATAATATGGCTTGGTGTAATACTTGTTCAGTCCTCTTGGATAATTTTCATGGCTCTCTTTGCTAAAAATTGAATGAATTGCAGCCATTCCATGTCATTCATGCTCTATCTTTCTTTATGCACCTTGATGAATCCATTGTCAAAGGGGGAGAAATAGTAAAAATGGACAAATAGGAATAGGGAGAAAATGAAATTTTCAGGGTAATCATAGTGAGGGGGAGCATCTCATATGCATTTTTGGAGCATCTCATATGAATTTTTGTGATCTTATTGAATTTCTGAACTTAAATTGCAATTCTTGTAGTCTCACAATGATCAAAGGTCATATTGAACAATTGTTCTTTCATATGGACCTTAAGTGAGATTTTTGTCTCTTCTCTGGATTTTGAAGCTTTCTTGCTATCCTCTGTTTTAGCTCACTTGCCGTTACTATTCTGAAGCTCGCTTGGTCATTTCCTTTGCTTTCTCTTGCATTTGGACCAAGTTGTGCCTTTGCGCGAAAACGTTGAGTTTTTCTTTCTCAAACATCAAAACTTACATTTTTGGGAAATTGCCAATGTGTTCTTCAAGGGGGAGATTGTGGATATCATGGGGATATACTTATGATCTTAGGTGATGAGACAATTGGCAATAGCATTTGAGTTTTGTTGAATTTCGAGTTTTCAGCAAATGTCAGGATTTTTGGTAGAACCGGCGTTTAAAAAGCGATACGACCCATGAGCAATCTGACGCAAGTTGTGTGGCTGTAGTACCAGATCACGGTTATACCGATTGGTAGATGGCGGTAGCTTAATTCCAGAGAAGATGTTTTTTGGAGTTCTGGACTTCATTGAGAAGCAGTACGACCGCAGTGCGGTAGTACCACTGGTAACACGGCAGTTGTACCGATTGTGTTGCAATTGTCGGCCATTTTGGAGTTTTGGCTTTGGGATAGGTCAAGTTTACGAGCTTCAGTGCATATGTGTTGCATGATGCATGTTTTGGCTAACGTGGGTCAAGCTGTGAAGAACTTGTTTCCGGAATCGATTTCTTTGTCTATTGTTGTGCAAGACGCTTGGAGGTCAACGACGGTCAACGGTGAGGATGATCGGGACTACGCTTGGAAAGCTGAGGTTCAGAACGATCAAGGATGTCGGGTGAGGTCTATGGACTCAAGCATGGCGCAAAATGGACAAAGGTGACCGAACGGGCAGTTCGGTGCGACGGGTTGGATCAAGCGGCGCGGGGGTCGGTGCAAGTGCCATAGTGGCTTCGGCGGGAGCCGGACGGGAGAGACTTGCCGACATGATGAGAGCCGTTGATCAACCTACACATAGCGAAGCAGGCGATTGCTTCACCAAGATTGGACTCAGTCTTCAGAGAAGGATCGAGAAGGGGTATTTTGGTAATTTCACCAATACCGCCTTGGTAACCTTTTGGCTAAACCACGGCGCGAGACGACGCATGGAGAAGTGGTTTAGGTCAAGAGAAAGTGAAGACGACACTTTAAAACGCGTGCGTGAGTTAACCCATTTGTTAGTGGGCTTAACGGGTGCCCAATGGGTATAGTCTTCTAGAAGCTAGGGCTCACTAGAAATAGAGAGGGTGTGTTGTCCAGCAGCCCTCAAGCCTTCATTTGCAAACCCTAGTTGTTGTCTTAGGGTTTTGGAGAGAAAAGTGAGGTTCCAGGGTTCTAGAGAGATGATGTGATTGTGTGCTCTTGAGTGAGCTCTTGTCCTCCAGGTTGGAGTGGCTGTAAACATCCATCAAACACGAATCAATCCAAACAAGATTCTCAAAGATGAGTTTATCCTTTGTTCTTGCTTTTCTTTCCTTGATGATTTTGTGTTTTTGATGTCTTGTTGGTTTTACCTCGAGTACTTGCTGTGATCTAGCTTGCTGTGACATGTGGGAGTGCATCTAAGATCATCTTGATCATTTTTTACCCACGAGCAAGGTTTAGATCATGTTTAGGTTTGAAACTCGGTTTTGAAACCTTCTTCGTTCAATTCGAGAAAGGTAGGAACTTTGACGTGGATCTAGTCAATCTTTGCTTGGAATAGGTTCCTAACCTCCATAGGAAGGTGTGTTTCAAATCTCGTAGAGATTGGCCAAGCGGTTCAAAAGTTGTGCCAATTTTAGTTTTCGTCGTCGGCCTGTTCCAAGGAAATTGGTACAACCGCCCGTTTGCCTACGGTTGTACCGAACATTGGTACAACCGCTCATTTGCCTGCAGTTGTACCGATTTTCCTGATTTCTTCAGCACTTTCTCGATTTTGTTTGCTGAGCTTTGGGGGTTAAGAGTGGATTCAACACAAGACTTCCTCTGTGCTTAATCATTGATCTTCATAGCTCTCATAGCTATTGAAATGATTTACAAGTTGAATCCATTCAAAGTGAAAAAGAATTTGAGCTTTTATTCACCCCCTCTAGTCGCCTTTCCGGTCCTACAATCTTAAAGTATGCGATGCAGTTAAACTTTCAGGCCACTAACAACGTGGTAGAATACGAAGGTTTACTAGCTGGCATACGAGCTGCGAAAGCACTCGCGATTCGACGACTACTCGTGAGAGGAGACTCTCAACTAGTCGTGAATCAGGTCAGAAAAGAGTACTAGTGCTCTAACCCGACCATGTCTTGGTACTTATCGGAGGTTCGAAAGCTTGAAAAGCATTTTTTCGGTTTCGAGGTACAATTCATCCTTTGAAAGAATAATTTCCTCGCAGACCAGCTTGCTCGGGTAGCTTCTTCCCGATCACAAGTACCAAAGGGAGTCTTCTTGGAGCAACTCCAGAAGCCATCTCTAGTGGACACACCAGAGATATCTCCTGTTGAGACAGCCTCTCTAGAATACGATGATACTTGGATGGATCTCATCTACAAGTATCTTCAGACGGGTTCCATACCCGATGACAGTCTCGAAGCAGATCATTTATCCCGAAAGGCCAAAATGTATACTTTGATCGAAAGAGTCCTCTATAAACGAGGCACTCAAGGGATACTCATGCGATGCATACCGCAGAGAGAAGGACTAAACCTCCTTCACAACATTCACAGAGGCATCTATGGAACTCATGCTTCCTACAGAACGTTGGTAGGAAAAGCCTTTCGACAAGGATTTTATTGGCCGACAGCCCTCTACGATGCCAAATAGTTGGTTAAGAAATGTGTACAATGCCAGTTTCATAGCAGGCAAATACACCAACTGGGTCAAGCATTACAAACAATTCCTCTATCTTGGCCTTTTGCGACCTGGGGTCTCGATATCCTAGGACTGTTCCCACGGGCACTAGGGGGCTTTGAGTTCCTTTTTGTGGCTATTGCCACGTTCACAAAATGGATCAAAGCCGAACCTGTGACTGGGATAACAACGGAAGCCGCAAAACAGTTCATGATGAGAAGCGTGATTACTCGATTTGGAGTCCCAAGTAGAATAATCACAGATAATGGTAAACAATTTTTGAGCGCAAAATTTCAGGAATTTTGCGACGAGTTGGGTACCAAGCTCTGTTACGTCTCTGTCGCCCATTCCCAAAGCAATGGGGTAGTCGAACGAGCGAATGGCCAAATAATGCAGGGAATCAAAACTCAAGTCTTCGATCAGCTTGTTAAGCGCTCGGGGGCTTGGGTACAAGAGTTACCCTCGGTATTATAGACAGTTCGCATGACCGCTAGTCGGGCAACAGGCGAAACTCCTTTTTTCTTTCTAGTTTTCGGTGCCGAAGTCATGCTTCCGCCCGAACTAAAGATCAAGTCAACAAGGGTCGAGAGTTTCAATGACTCAGCCCAAGAACAACTTCGAGCGGATGACATTAACCTGCTCGAAGAAAAGAGAAATCAAGCCTTAATTCATTCAGCGGTCTACCAGTAAGCCCTACGCAATTACTACGATTGTAAGGTCCAACCTCACACCTTTGCTGTAGGTGACTTGGTATTGAGGAAAATTCAATCACAGTCCAATCGGAACAAACGTTCCCCCAAGTGGGAAGGTCCTTACACAGTGGTCGAAGTTATGCGTCCAGGTTCGGTACGACTGGCAATGGAAGACGGCCGGGTTCTCTCTAATTCTTGGAATATCGACCAGTTACGCAAGTTCTACGTGTAAATGACCAACCATTCAACAAAGCATCAGGTTCTTTCTATCTTTATTGTTTTACTTTGAGTAGTGCTTTGACAATTCTTTCCATTATACCCTGGTCGAAGGTCCGTCTTCGACCAGTTCCTAGTTGTGAGCTTTTCCACGACAATACACTGGTCGTAAGACATCCTACGACTAGTACCCAGTTCATCTTTACACTGGTCGAAAGGATGGTAACATCACCTAGTCGAAGCCTTTCCTCTCTGCACGTGGTCCCACCCACTAGAAGGAACTTCCTAGAGTCGACTCGTTCCTCCATTTTTGCTACCAACACAAAGAGCTTGGGTTCAAAACATGGTCGAAACAATGTCAAGCTAACTCTTAGTACCTTAGTTTATTTCTTCATTCATCTTTTTGAAACATAAATTAAGACGAGTATACTTTTTAAATTTGCTCGACTACTTTCGGTAACCTTGGTTTGTTTTAACTAGTCAGAGGAAGTTGCAACACCTAGTTGAAGACTTTCCTCTCTGCACGTGGTCCTGCCCACTAGAAGGGACTTCCTAGCGTCGTCCTGTTTCTAACTCTTGCTACTAGGTTGAACCTACTGAGTGCATTGAAATAAGTAGAATAATTTTTTTAAGGAACTCTAGATGTTTATCTAACTCACGTTGACCATTCTTGATTTGATTATTCTGGTCAGAGATGGTAACATCCCCTAATCGAAGTCTTTCCTCTCTACACGTGGTCCTGTCCACTAGAAGGAACTTCCTAGTGTCGACTTGTTCCTACTCTTTCGACCAGTGCATGATAATCGTGATCGAAAAACTACAAGTTAGCTAAACCTCTCTCTTTTACAAAACCCATTTAAACACTATTTACTCGGTTTATCTAAATAAACCAAGCAAATAGTCGGGGGCTAGGATAAAGTTATTAACTTGACTTCAATTTTTAGTCTTGCTCTTTTTTCCATTCATTATCTTATGAGTTACTAACTACTCGACAAGATGATTTTCAGGAAAAAGGAAGGGATATATATATCAACATCAACAAAAAATTGTCTTTACAGGACTCAGGACTCTGGTACAGACTGCTCTGGCGAAGGGGATCTTATTTGCATACCCTCCGTGACTGCCTTAGCGATCGGTTGCAATGTTATCATTAACTACTCCGCCTCTGCTTCAGGGCAGACGAAGTTGTCTATGACAAGTTGCAGATTAAAGTTAGGATCACGGGCTTTAGGTTTTGCCAGGATAAATCTTATTCCCTCTTCGATCGCATCCTTTATCGAGTCGAATTGGTTAGCCTTCAGGGTAGTCACCAACTCTTGTAAAGTTTCGATTTATTCGCCAATGGCACTTAAGTGGGCAGACAGTGTGTCATTTTGAGAAGTAATCCCGTTAGCATGAATCCCACTGAGTACATTGTTCAGAAGTGAAACATTGTCTTGAAGATTGATCTTCAAAGCCTTCATTTCCTCCTGATTGCGAGTCGAAGCCTCGTAGAGTCGTTTTATTTGTACTACTTGTTCTGAAAAGAATGAGACCAGTCAGATAAAATAACATCGAGAGGAAAACACAATTAATCGCAGATAAAGATTTGCTTACCAACTAGTTGAGAATCTAACTTCTTGACTTCATTGGCGTGAGCGGCAATGTCCTTGAGGTAGCGCTGCTCCCACGTCTGGACCTCTTGGTCTTTCTCTGAAAAGAAATAAGATTTAGAAAAAGAAAAGAAGGTTGAAGGCGGTCTTAAGTTCAGCACTTATTGCTTAGTCGTCCCTGCAACTTTTGGTTTGCAAAGTTTGCCTCCTGAAGCTTCTTTTGGAGGTCTTCAATCTCCTCCTTTAGCTTTTTTTGTCTCAGCTTTCTCATAGTCGAGAGAATCAGCTAAGGTCTTCTCGTCACTCTTAAACCTGCAAAGAGAAAGAGTAGACGTTAGCACCAAACAAGCGGTTGTAAGTTCTTATATGACCAAAATCTAGTCGTAAGTCATTCTACGACAAAACCCTGGTTATAAGCTCTTCTACGACCAGTACCTAGTCGTAAGATCTTCTACGACAAGCTCCAAAAGTACTGTGTGAGTGGTCGAAACATAAAAGACTACGAAAAACAGTTACTTACCACCTCTTTGCCTGCTCGTAGAGTTCCGCTTTTTCCTGTCGCAATTGGACAAGTTACCTGTTGTATTCAACAACAGTAATAATTTGCTCCAACGCTCTCTGCATAGAGAAAGACAGTTAGAAGCGAGAGAAGATATGATTGCAAGTACCGAACAACAGGTACTTACATTCATTGCCTTTCGTGCAGACGAAGATACTACCCTTGTAGGATTCCTCAGTTCATCAATCTCTCGCACTCGGTCCCACCACACTTCTTCAAGACGCGCGTCATAAAAAACATTCCCTCCATCAGGAATGTTTTTGGGATGAGGGACACGAGCACGAGGTCTGAGAGCAGATCTCATATTGGAAGACGGCCCGAAGAACTCAGAGGCGAAGTTAATATATTCCTCCTCCTCTGATTCGGTAACTCCAGCTCCTTCTTGAGGACCTAGGGGAAAGTCTGCAATGACTTCCTTCCCGGGGCGATAGCCTGATGCCTTCGCAGTATCATGCATTGTCTCTACCTCAGTCTCTACGACACTCCAGTGGTCGTAGCCACTTTCGGCCCCACGACCGCCCCGACGGTCGTAGCCACTTCAGCACTAATGGTACCCTCCACCATTCGGATGGTGGACGACTCTTCGACCACTGCCACTGCTGTTCCTTCGCCTGCCGAGGAAATAACAGTGGGTTCCTTGACAGGAACGTCCTCGAGGATGACAGGTGCTGAGCTAAGACCATAAAAAGGAAAGCACAATTAGGTAGTAAAAAGGAAAAGGTAAATACTGTCCTTACACTTTTGTCTCTTTTACATATCTCCTAGTGCCATACTTGATCCTGAGTTTGGGAAAAACCCTCCCTAAGGAAGGTTTCTTCGACTTTTTCTCAACCACGTCTGGTCGAGACTCAAGTTGAGGAACAGCCACGACCACGTCTAGTCGTGGGTCTTGATCGAGCGCCATCGCTCCTTGAGACTCTTGGCACTCCGGATGGTCGAGACCTGTCTCGACCACCTCAAGGACATCGCTACTCTCAACCACAAGTACTGCTGGCGCAGCAGTTTCCTTCACAAAATACATCAAACTCTTCCAGTTCTCCTTTTCTAGTCACTTGACAAAGCCACAGGAAGCAGAAACTACGAAAGTTTTGTTGTCGTGATAGAAGGGTACCTTAGTCTTGGGGGCTTTGCACTTGAGAGGTTCAACCGCTCCAGTCGTAGCCTCTGCTGTAGCAGCCAGATCCGCAACAAATTTTGCGAAGGGTCTAGTTGGATAAAAAAAACTCGAGCTTGGGCCTCCCTTGTCGGCGGCTTTAACGAGCTGACGCCTCTTGGTGGGGGGAGAAATAAGCTGCTCTACTGTAGCTGCACCAACGACCATCAGTTCGACCTCTTCGTCATCCTGATGGTTCTCCATGCCTACTTTCTGCAGAAATCAGAAAGATAGATATGATAAAGTAGTCGTAAGTTCTTCTACGACCATCATTATGTCGTAAGCTTTTCTACAACAACCCCCTGGTCATAAGTTTTTCGACGACTAGAACCTGATCATAAGCCTTACTATGATCAGTACCCAGTCATATGTTCTTCTATGACTACAAAGTCCTAAAGATAAAATCAACTCTTGATTACCTTTAGACGCTCCACCTTGTCCTCTAGGGACAGGTCAGCCAAGATTGGAGGCACCACCACATGGGCTGGGGGCTTCTCACAGATGAGTTTGACCCGAGTGTCAATCTCCTCTTGTGAGAGGTCTGCAGGGATAAGAGAACCTTCAATAAGTCAATTTCGAAAATAACAGAAAGAAAGCTAAGCTTGAAGTTTACTACCCTCTTCGTAGTCCTTGGTCGGGTCTTTCGATCCAGAGTACCTCCACATTGGATAAGCCAGTTTCGACCACAATGAATGGGAGATTGTAAAGGAAGATCCTCCACAACCCCAAGAAGCCCGCCTAGTTGAGGTCATGCGACCTATGGTCGTCCCAACTAGTGAAGCTGAAAACCATTCAGAGGCTGACAACTTGAAGTTGGTGAGATTGGCCGAAGAAGAGAGGAAGAAGGAGAAGAAGACCAAGCCTTCTTTAGGCAAGATGTCTTCTTGTTTCAGGATTGTATCCAAGAAGCCGAGATATGTAAAATTCGAAGACAAGTAACAATACTTACTTCTTTATTTTACAATTTGGTTTTCTAATCCTATTTCTCCTCATGTAGTCCTACTCCTTTAGCCCCTGAGGAGGTTTCCAAAGAGAAGTATGGCGTTGTTGAAGCTACGACTATTGGGATGATAGTCCCCCCAATGGTCGTGGAGGCAGAAAGAGAAGCAGTCAAGGATCCAACCACCTTTCCTATGGTGGCAAGAAAGGAAATCGCCACCATCGAGCAAGCCGCGACTGCTGAGGTGGTTGTCCCACCTGGAGATGGAGGCGAAGTTGAACAAGCAAAGTTTTATATGGCTTATATATGCTCGTTGGAAAGCTAACGATGCGGCGCATACTCTCCACCTAAGCCACTAGGCGCCCTCCAGGGGCCCCAAAGACATGGAGGTCTTGATTTGGCCCGATCTTTTGATGAGAAGATAAATTCGGTAGAAGTCGCTCAACTCTTACGATCCTGGCTACGAACTCGCAAGGCTCGAAACCACGCAATCGCTGATCTGCTCGATAAGTCGTTATCAACCGTGCATGAATACCTGAAAGACCTGTGGACTGTAGGTAAAAAAAATTTCACCGATGAACTGTAGCTCTGATACCACCTGAAGCAACAATGGGTGTCCTGATATTTCGATGAGAAGGATAATTCGATTTGGTGGAGATGACTCTCATGATTCGACTACCAATCGTACACGACCAATATGCCCAGCAATCACCGAACCAACTCCGAGTTCGTTATCGACCTTGCTAAAAGCACGATCGACCTGACCACAAAGGTCTGTTCCTGCATGCAATCGAAGAACAAGCAAGAACAAGATAAATAGCAATATGAAATTACAAACAGGATTGAATACAAAAGGTGGGATCCCGAAGGCTGTCGTGATAGGTGGTCGTCCGACACAACTGAAGAACAGAAGTTTGCACAATGGCTAAATCTAAACTCAACGAAATATAAGGAAACTAGAGGGCGGCGGCCACTATGTATAGAAGCAAGAGGGAGGGGCAAAGGTACTGTTCACGTGTGAACAGTATAGGCCTAGGGTTTCTATTCGAATTACAAGGTCTACAACCCAAATAGGTGATGTAGCATCTTCTTTTGACGATTACGAAGTGCTCCGAATGAATTTGGAGGTGAGGCTAGATCTGTTGGAAAGGGGATGAGATAAGCTTTCCATCAAGTACTCGTGGACCTCAAATGGACTCCGTATGTGAAAGTTATGCACGTTTGAAGTCAGTGCTGTCTTCGGAGGCCGAATTGGATTCCAAAACGTGTCCAGCTCGAACTCTTACTTGGCTTGGACAAAAAGTGACGTGGTGCTGCACAAATATATATTTTCATCATTAGGTAGCATCATATAGTTCATATAATATAAATGCACTCCTAAAAATGAGCTCACCTGATAATTTAAGTGAAGTGTACGAGCTCTTGTAATTGGGACAGCAAGTATATCAAATATGGTTGTATCCGTAGGGGTCATGTCGTCATCATCCTCCCCTTCTTGAAAACAAGGCCGTCCTCGGCTTTTGATAAGCTGAAAATAGGGTAACAAAGAAGCCGAGGTGTATGCATGGTATATGTATATATCATCTGTTTTAACGGTTCTTCGTTGTTGCACAATTAATGTTATAAAACAACAGCGATCTTAAAAGCTCATTGCATTATTACCCCAAGAATAATCATATATGTTAATGATCAAAACAAAATTTCTCACACAACAATTATTGTAATTAGTTTTGCAAATGTAAGTGAAGCGTTTATGCAATTCAAATATCTGAAGTTGTAAACTTGCAGTGGTAGCACATATGGGAAAATCTACAACTTTTGGAATCAAACAAAGTTCATCCATATAATTAGATTTCAATTAAGCAATAGCAAATTCATCTAGCAAGGGTGAAAACATTTGTAAGTTCTTCCATACTTCAACATGATGATGCAGATTGTCAATACTAGATAATGCAATAAGAGATGAACATATATGCATTGGATGATCACTAAATTTTATTTTCCTCTCATAATGAACAAGATTCAGCATGTAAGAATTGTTGTTTAAAACAGTAAGCTTCAATTCATCCATATGATCACAAGTTATGCATATTCGATAAACAAGAAATTGATTGTCTACACCATAATCTCCGATCAAATTAAACTTATACCCAGGGGTGTAGGCACTAGACAAGGATTTCAAACATGCAATTTCAAAAACTTTCTCCATAACATGTGACAATTTCATAGGTGAATTCAACATAATATAACAAAAAGAATCAGCAGGAGAAATTCTAGTCAAAACTTCTTTATGTCTAACCAATTCCACATGATCATTAGATGTGATTAACTCATCACAAGAAACACTCAAAATAGCAGGCACTTTAATTATTTTATCATATGATGCACTCAAGTTAATACAGTCTGAATTCTCTACTTGAAACATGTGCATATCAGAATTGTTTTCCACTATTTTTTGCTCTGAAATAGAATGAACAGTGGACAATTGTAGTTCTTTACAAGCATACTCACCTTGAGTGATGATAGCACCATGATCTTTACCTTTTTGACTCTCCTCAGATGATGTAGGTGCATCCATCTCCTCATCTTCCTTCTCAACCAATGGAGTCGGTGGCTCAATCAGCCCATTCTCCTCTTCGGTATGGTTCTCAACTTCCTGCAAGTTGTTAGTCACAGAAAAAGACACAAACACATGTTTGTTATCAAGTTTCCTTTCATCAAGCATTCTCAATTTCTCCTCAATCTGACTTTCAACCTTACAAGCAAGTATAAACAAATGAGGGAGAGAACCATATTCTATGTGAATAAGAAGGTCCTGAATTGGTTGATTAAGCCCACTTAAGAATCTATTATCTGTAGCTTCAGCATGTTCCTCTAAGCCACAACGCAACAAACGAGTTTTCAATTCATGATAATATTCCCTTACAGTTCTATGACCTTGTTTGAAATGTTGTAATCTAGCTAACAAATAATCAACATGATATTTAGGAATAAATTCATCTCTCAAACGTTTCTTTAATATATGCCATGTTTGAGGCACTCTTCTATGTCTACGTAAATACTTCCACCAACGTATTACATCCTCAACAAAAACACTAGTGGTAGCTCTAATCTTTACCTATCAGACCATTCATAATATTCAAATTCTTTGTCTAAAGCTATCTCCCAGTCAACATAGGCATCAGGATCAAATTTACCGACAAAGGATGGTAAAGTGATTTTAGTTTTACTGGACGTACTATCACGATCATATACCTTCTGTGGTGGAAAAACTTGGATCAAGCTTGCATCTTTCTCGCGGACTTTCTTGCGCTCCCGTTCAATGGCTCGAAGAAGACATGGATCTATCTCGTAATCATTCCGTGAATCTGCCATAGTTAGTAGAAAAAAAGGAAACAAATTACAAGTATATGTTCCTATCAACTAGTAGCATCTGGAGGCTCAAAGTCGCTCACACTCAAGCTAATACCACATTCTTACCAATTCTTTCCAAGCAAACGAGCGGTGACCGGTAACTAGTGTCGGTGCTAGACGATCTCCGAAGATTGACTTAGCGATTGCAAGTAACTGGTACCTGTACAATGGTAGTAGGTGGAGCTAGGATAGGCTTCAATATGGTAGCAAGGATTAGCAACTATCAAATCAGTAATGCAAGTTGAAAAATTATTCAAAGTACTAGTCAATGTCGTTGATCCTAGCCTAGAAAGAACTGGCTAATCAAAGTCTACTAAGAGAAGTGTATGTATGCACTCGTAAAGATCAATGTGACTTGATGTAAGCAAAGGAAATTCTCACACCAAGTTCTAGGAGAGACGCTAGCCAACTACTCAAACTTCTTTGTAGCGACACAAGATTGTTCACGCGATGTAGAGCACAGAAATCAGAATGACGTGCAATGTAAACAACCCTATAGTTTAAGCAGTAAACAACAGCTAGTCTCAAAAGATGAAGAAGCAAAGTTTTATACGGCTTATATATACTCGTTGGAATGCTAACGATGAGGCACATACTCTCCACCTAAGCCACTAGGCGCCCTCCAGGGGCCCCAAAGACATGGAGGTCCTGATTTGGCTCGATCTTTCGATGAGAAGATAAATTCAGTAGAAGTCGCTCAACTCTTACGATCCTGGCTACGAACTTGCAAAGCTCGAAACCACACAATCGCTGAACTGTTCGACAAGTCGTTATCAACCGTGCATGAATACCTGAAAGACCTATGGAGTGTAGGTAAAAAAAATTCTCACCGATGAACTGTAGCTCTGATACCACCTGAAGCAACAATGGGTGTCCCGATCTTTCGACGAGAAGGATAATTCAATTTGGTAGAGACGACTCTCATGATTCGGCTACCATTCGTACACAACCAATATGCCCGGTAATTGCTGAACCAACTCCGAGTTCGTTATCGACCTTGCTAGAAACACGATCGACCTGATCACGAAGGTCTGTTCCTGCATGCAATCGAAGAACAAGCAAGAACATGATAAATAGCAATATGAAATTACAAATAGGATTGAATACAAAAGGTGGGATCCCAAAAGCTGTCTTGACAAGTGGTCGTTCGACACAACTGGAGAACAGAAGTTTGCACAATGGCTAAACCTAAACTCAATGAAATCCAAGGAAACTAGAGGGCAACAACCACTATGTATAGGAGCAAGAGGGAGGAGCGGCGGTACTGTTCATGTGTGAACAGTAAATGCGTGAACAATATGGGCCTAGGGTTTCTATCCGAATTACAAGGCCCACGGCCCAAATAGGTGATGCAGCATTGTCGGACCCAAAAATACAATTTTGGACCCTCTGTGTATAATGCACTAGTCCAGGATCACGCTAGTGCACACAGTGTCAAGATGAATATTGATCCACACAAGATGATTAATAACATAAACGAGTAATTTGATTAACAAATAATGGTTTTGACCTTACGGTCGAGTTTACACTTATTAAGCCACGTAGGGCTGACAGAGAATTAAATAGCAGCGAAACAAAAACTTCACAGAATCCCATAAATTCACCACAGGCAACCGACTAGGATTAAGACCCTACGATCAAGCACCTTCGTTGAACTCTACCTCGAAAGCAGGCGATGACTCCTCCACTTCTGTTGATTTGATTTAGCAAGCATGAGTACACAACCGTACTCGCAAGTCATACCACAGAATGCAATTATACATGATGGCTTATTCCAAAGGATTGGCTTCTGTGGTTCTTTTGCAGAAATGCAACATTTGCAATTTGAATATGAATAATAGATTGAAAGCATAAAGTAAAACAAATAGCAATATTAATTTAGCAGTTTTATTTCATAAAGACACATAGCCTAAACAAGTTATTCACATAGCCATATGACTTAGATCACATAGCTCCCTTCCCAGAGTTTTTATGAAAATCTACCCCTCGTGTGAAATCGCCGAGCATGTCCATGACAGCGGCCGCGGCTATTCGAATAGATTAATTAACACTCTACAAAGGTTGTACACTTTACCCACGCGATACAACTAGTGTAGCTAGCACTATTCATAACAAAACGTTTCAGAAACTTCATCTCAAGTATTGATACTCCCAGTGTGCTTAACCGTCATACAAAACTATACACAGTGATTGGTTCAACACACACCATTGGACAGAGACACGACGAACCGCCTCTGATGTGACTACTTGGTAGCACACCTCGACCCATGCAACATAGCCTAACCTACTACCTGAGTAACAATGTCAAGAATCCATAACTTACTAAGTTAGGCCCGTCCCATCAGGCATACGGTCGTACAGTAAGGCTCAGTTCAATGGCACACAAAGTTAAGTCCTTAATTGACCAAGGCAAGACTTCCAGTTTAACTACAAAACCCTATGTGCACAGTTTATTAATCCCGTGCACACAGCTCCGCCCAAAGTAGCACACAGTACCACTTGCCTCAGTCTAAATCCTTTCCCACCCTGTTGGTTAAGTGCAACACATGTCATCAACGAGTAATAGCATATAGTACACATAGTTTTATCACTTAGTTCCATAATCACTTAGTCAAGTTTATAATTGCAACTCACATGAAATGATGACTTGTGGCATGGCTAAGCAGACTAATCGTATCTAACCAACCCACGTTGGTGCTATGATAATACCAACTAAATAAACCAATCTAGGGTAACAAAAGATTATGACATAACAATAGACAAGTGTGGATATAACAAATGGGATTAACAACTAAACCCAAAAGCATTTAAATAAATACTTAAAGTAAATACAATAATTTGAATCAACATAACTTTTGAAAACTGGTTTCAATATAATCAAAGGTATAACTTGCCTTGAAATAGGTCTAGATACTAATCTTGCTCTTGAGATGCTTCTTCTTCTTCAAATCTTCTCGAAGTATTGACGTCTACTCGCAAACGAAGCAAACAAACAAAATAAATAAACAACAGAGGCAAAACAAACTCCAAAAATTAAATAAAATTTTTATATAAATATATCTTGAATTTAGATGAATTTATAAATTTGAATGGGCTTAATCGGAGTTCGGATGCAAAAGATATAGGCTTTGGCAGTTTGAATCTAAAATAAAAGCCTAATTTTGGATTATTCCGAATTATTTATTAATAGAAAAATCGGATTATTGTGCAAGGATGACGTCAGCAATGGATTTTTCAGAATAAAAGAAAATAAAAAGAAAACCCTGACATGTGGGACCCACATGTCAGCGGCTTGGCTCACGTGGACCAAGTCCACGCCAGATCGGATCTTGAGGTTTGGCGGGGCTGCCACGCACGTGCACACGTTGCTGTTGAACTGGCGCCACGTGGACGACACATAGATGCATGCGCTGATGTGGACGCTGACGCGAACTGCCTTGTCAAATCGACGACTACGCCGCTCGGGAACCCAGGTTCCAGCGAATGGCGGCGATCTACTAGTGGTGGGTGGTACTGGGATGAAGCCTAGGTTTTTGTGAACCTGGTGAACCTACTTCGGGTGGTCGAGGTGCACTGTGTTAGCCGGCGGCGAGCTTGAAGCGACAGAGGCGATACGGCTGTTGTCAGACAAGGGCTCCGGTGAGGTTCCGGGGGAGGGGGGGGGGGGCAATGAAGAGGCTCTGGAGGTGGCTTTGGTGACGGCGATCACAGCGGTGCAGTCGACGAGGACGCGACGACAAGGAAGGTGGCACAATCGAAGAAAAACAGCGGCGGTGGTGGAAAACCCTAAAGCTCAAATTGCGGCGGCATAGGAGCTCTCGGGACAGAAGGGTTGAGGTTCTGAGGTACGGGCGTGCTGGCGAACCTCGAGGACCAATTTATTGGGCCGGGCGAGAGCAGATAAGGAATCCCCAAATTTGGGATTTCTCGGGTTTGTTTGACCTACGAGATAAAGTTCGAATTGGCGCCGATTGAAAACAGATACAGGTGTAGATAGCTAGGGGATAGAATTTGGTAACGAAATCAAGAAGGTTTTGGTTGGGATATCTCCGTTGTCGGACGGAGCTTGGAGCTCATCCATGGCGGACGGACGTGGGCGCACGCGAGGAAGAGACCGACTCGGAGACGATGACGCCTCGTGGGTCCACAAGCCAGAGAGACAAGGGAAGCGAGCCCACGCATCAGCGGGACAGAGCGAATGCGCGCACGATGAGTTGGGCTGAGGCAAACGCGCGAAATGGGCTGCGGAGCGGGTCGCGCGCGTGGAAAAGGGATTTGGGCTGAAGAGATTCGGCCCAAGCACTATTTCGAGACTTTTAATTAGTTTTCTAATTTATAAAATACCAAAAATTCCAAAAGGCAAAAGAAAATAGCAAACGAACTTGGAAAAATTCTAGAAAAATCTAGAAAAGATATCCAAGCACATAGAACCCAAATAAAATAGTTTTGACAATTGTTCATGTTGACTTTACTCATATTAAATTGTTTTGATATCCAATGTCCAATATTAAGCTTTTAAATTAAATCAAATAAATCCAAATGGTGAATTTTCTCCCTACTAACTATTCAAAGGATTTTTAAAGCTCAGAAACTTGGGATGTTACAAGCATCTTCTTTCAACGATTTCGAAGTGCACTAAACGAATTTGGAGGTCAAGCTAGATCCGTTGGAAAGAGGATGAGATAAGATTTTCATCAAGTACTCGTGGATCTCAAACAGACTCCGTATGTGAAAGTTATGCGCGTTTGAAATCGTCTTCGGAGGGCGAATTGGATTACAAAACATGTACAACTCGAACTCTTGCTTGGCTTAGACAAAAAATGACGTGGTGCTGTACAAATATACATTTTCATCATTAGGTGACATCATATAGTTCATATAATATAAATGCACTTCTAAAAACGAGCTCACCTAATAATTCAAGTGAAGTGTACAAGCTCTTGTAATTGGGACAACAATCATATTAAATATGGTTGTATCCATAGGAGTCATATCCTCATCAGTGTTGTACCACATGAGGACCACAGAAGGGCTGTGCTGCTCCTTCACGTGAAGAGAAACCAAAGGCCGAGGCACTGCTTCAAGTCAAGCGAACAGGAACGAGCGGGAAGGTGCTGCAACCAGGAATCACGCATCGTGCAAGTCATGTCGCGACAAGGACTAGTGGGTCCCACGGCCAAAGCTAGGTGCAAGCGTTTCTTTGTTTCTTTCTCTGGTCAGAAGATAGAGAAAGGACTGAGCGACGTTCTTTTTCTGGACGAAGCAGCAACGAAGCACGGAAGGAAATTCCAACTTCAGATGCTTGCACATCCATAGCCTGCCAAACTCAGGACCGAGTCATCACTGACAGTGGGCCCGTCCACCTCCTACACATATCCCTGCGCGCCATTGCCACCTTGAGCACGTACGGCAAGCTTGCAGCTAAGCCATCTTCGCCTGAGGCTTAGGGCGTGCCGAAGCCTTGCCAAACACCTGGTTTTTCTCCCCCATTTTTCTTCGAAGCCTCTTCGCATTATAATGTGTGGAAGCCGGAAGTCAAGAGCCTCCCACGAGGAACTTCTGAGGCTTCCCGCAGTTTCCATTCCACATTTACCCCCGAAGTTGGGGGTAATTACTCGCCGTTTACCATTCAACAAAACTCCTCTCCTCCCTGCGTCACCCACATTTCTTAACCAACTCTTTGGCATCGTAGAGGGCTGTCGGCCAGTAAAATCCTTATCGAAAGGCTTTTCCGACCAACGTTCTGTAGGAAGCATGAGTTCCACAGATGCCTCCGTGAATGTCGTGAAGGAGGTTTAGTCCTTCTCTCTGCGGTATGCATCACATGAGTACCCCTTGAGTGTCTCGTTTATAGAGGACTCCTTCGACCAAAGTATACATTTTGGCCTTTCGGGATAACGATCTGCTTCGAGATCGTCATCGGGTACAGAATCCGTCTGAAGATACTTGTAGATAGGATCCATCCAAGTATCCTCGTATTCTAGAGAGGCTGTCTCAATAGGAGATATCTTTGGTGTGTCCACTAGAGATGGCTTCTAGAGTTGCTCCAAGAAGACTCCCTTTGGTACTTGTGATCGGGAAGAAGCTATCCGAGCAAGCTGGTCTGCGAGGAAATTATCCTTTCGAGGGATGAATTGTATCTCGAAATCGAAAAAAATGCTTTTCAAGTTTTCGAACCTCCGATAAGTACCGAGACATGGTCGGGTTAGAGCACTGGTACTCTTTTCCAACCTGATTCACGACTAGTTGAGAGTCTCCTCTCACGAGTAGTCGCTTAATCGCGAAAGTGCTTCGTAGCTCATATGCCGCTAGTAAACCTTCAGATTCTCGCCACGTTGTTAGTGGCCCGAAAGTTTAATCAGATGGCATACTTTAAGGCCTCTCCGTTAGGAGATTCCAGACCACTGACCCTCGAGCCACTTAAAGTAAGTGACCCGTCAGTACATCATCCATCGGTCGTGGGTATTGTATGGGGATCCCGAATGAGTTCAGATTTGTCCATTCGCCACAAAGTCCGCCAAGATCTGGGATTTAATGGCCGTCGGGACACGAAATGGAGGTTAAACTCCTAAGTTCTCATCGTCCAATTAGGCATGCGCCCCACCGCTTCCTATTCGGAGGATCACCCTAAGGAAACTCGAGCGGCACAATTATCTTGTGCGCTTGAAAATAATGCCGCAATTTCCTCGAAGACATGAGGATGGCATAGAGAAGTTTTTGGACCTAAGGGTAACGCTCCTTAGGTCTGTGCAAAACTTCACTTACGTAGTACACTGGTCGTGAATGTTTTCACGTTCTACGACTAGTACTGCGCTCACTGCCTGTGGCGTGGCAGCTAGATAAATTAAGAGCGTCTCTTCTGGTTTCGGGGAAACTAGAATAGGAGCACTCGTAAGATATCTCTTGACATCCTCGAAGGCAGTGTTTGCCTCTTCCGACCACTCGAAACCCTTGTGCTTTCTTAGAAGTTTGAAGAAAGGTAGTCCTTTTTCTCCTAGATGTGCTATGAAACGATTTAAAGCCACCATACACCCTGTGAGCTTTTGGACTTCTTTCTTCGTGGTTGGAGGGCGTATTTGAACAATAGCTTTTATCTTTTCGGGATTTGCTTCGATCCCTCGTACAGAGATCAGGAATCCAAGCAATTTTCCCGAAGAGACTCCAAATACACACTTCTCAGGATTGAATTTCAAACGGTGTTTTCTGAGATTGTCGAATGTCTCCTGCAAGTCTGAAATATGATCAAGTCGTTTGATGCTTTTTAAGACTAGGTCGTCAACATAGGCTTCCAAATTTCGGCCGAGCTGAGGTGAAAAAGTCGATTGCATCAAACGTTGAAAAGAAGTGCCAGCATTTTTTTAGACCAAATGGCATTTTGACATAGCAAAATATACCAAATGGAGTAATAAATGCGGTCTTCTCTTCATCTTCTAGACACATATTAATCTGATGGTAGCCAGAATATGCATCTAGAAAACTTAATGTTTCACAACTAGCACTAGAGTCAACCAACTGATCGATACGAGGTAAAGGGAAATCATCTTTTTGACAAGCTTTATTAAGATCAGTGAAGTCTACACACATTCGCCACTTGCCGTTAGACTTCCTAACTATTACAGGGTTGGCCAACCACTTTAGGTGGTCGACTTCTCTTATAAAGCCTGCTTTAAGTAGCTTATCCAATTCTGACCTTATAGCATCTCGTCGATCAAGGGTAAATCTCCGTAATTTTTGTTTTACGGGTACTTTGTCAGGCCGTAGAGCTAGCCTATACTCGATCACTTCCCTGGGAACTCCGGGCATGTCAGATGCTTGCCACACGAAGACATATGCGTTTGCTCGGAGGAAAGTGATGATGGCGTCTTCCTACTTGGGGTCGGAAGTATCCCGGATGCGAACAGTCTTCGAGGGCTCCTCCTGATCCAGGAGAACCTCTTTGACTTGGTCGTTCGGCTTGGGCACCTGACTTTTAGGCTTCAACGCTTGGTGAAGGTCGCCTTTTTCTTCCCGAGCTGGTATTTGCCCTACTATCTCGAGGGATCGGCGGTCCTGCGTATGCGCCATCTTCTTATCACAATAAATTGTGATTACTCCTTTGGGACCTGGCATCTTAAGAAATTGATACCCATAATGAGTTACCATTAAGAATTTTGCCAAAGCTGGTCGTCCGAGTATGGCGTTATATGCTGTATCGAAATCGACCACATCAAAGGAGATCTTCTCCATCCTGAAATTACTTGGTGAACCAAATGTTAAAGGAAGAGAAACTTGACCAATGGGTTTGGCCGAAGACCCCGGTATAATACCATGAAATGAATATCTTACTGGTCATACCTTGGTCCTAGGGACTTGCATTTCGTCCAGGGTGTTCGTAAACAAAATGTTCAACGAACTACCACCATCGATCAACACTCGATTTACTCGACAGTTGTTGATGGTGGGTTCAACCACGATCGAAAATCGACCTGGTCGAGTCAAAGGGATCGGGCAGTCAACCTTCTCGATGGAGATGGTGACTTCCGACCACTTCGGCAACTTATTGACAAGAGAAGGGTCAATGGAGTTTACCTCGCATTCGACGGCCTTAAGTTGTTGTTTTGACTCGTATGCCAATGATCCTCCAAAGATGTGCTCGATGGTGTGCTCGGGATCTTGAAACGACATGTCCTCATTGTCGTCCGACTGTGTACGACCACTAGCTTGCCCTACCTCCTCGAGAGTAGGAAGTGGTCCTTTGCCGTTGTAGTAGTCCTCGAGTTTTCGTTGGAAAACTCGGCAATTGCGAAGGTCATGTCCTTCCTTTTTATGGAAAGGACATCCACTACTAGAAATCCCTATTTTCCCTAGTGAGTAATATACTAGGGAACATGCAAAAAACTGTAGGAAATTAGTTTCCCTAGAGGCATTCGTAGGGAACAACTACTAGGGAAAAGAATGTGGGGAAAGAAAATGTTCCCTAGGGTTTTTTTTGGGAAAACCTAGGGAAAGAATCGTTCCCTAGGATTTTAAACGGTAGGGAAATCTCGTCCACATGGCATTGCCATCTGACGTGGAAAGATTATTTTCCTACGTTACCTTTCTGCCAGCCTAGGGAAAGAATCCAATAAATTCCCTACGTTATTTCTTGTATGCCCTAGGAAACATTTTTATATAAACATTATTTTTCTATTGCTAATTCGAATTCATCCCCTACAGTTTCGCAAGAACACTAGGGGTACTAAAATTATTGTTTTTTCTTCTTCTAAATATACATACATTATTCAAATACTTATTTATATGCCCGGTTACAATCAAAAGGCTTAGCTAAATACACATTATCACTCAAAACAAAGTTTATGCAGAGATAAACATAACAATATCTTGTATTTCCAATAGACCATCAAGTACTATTTGAGACACATTTCCACCAACATATCCAAGTGTAAACATCACATTATCAGAAAATAAAAAAAAACAACACCCACGCTTGCACCACAAGTGCACAACACACATGCAAACTGAAGTACAAATGACCACTATCCATTTTGTTATGAATATCCTATTGCCTTACGCAGGGACCGGGTTCATACGGTGTTGTACAACCATAACCAGCTAGCGGTGCAGCAGCTACCCCTCTTTGGCTCAGCAAACACCTGAAGCATGCCAATCTTGATGTGGCCAATCTTGCATCTTTTTCGAGCTTCTCAATTGGAGTCCACGGTCGCTCTTCAAGCCATGCTCCTGATGGATACAAACTCAATCAAGAATTAACAAAGATGCATAGCATAAATTATCGGTACAACCCACTAAGTTTACCCATATAAACTCGACCCACTAATTAACAGGATGCAATGACGCATAGTATAAATTTAGTGCGATCAAATTAATTTTATCCTGGTGGATATAAACTCAATCACATATTGATAGCATGCATAAGCATGACATAAATTAGGATAATATGTCCTAGAAAACTCAAATTATATGCAACTGATATAATTTATGCCTGTTATGGGCTTATGGCTCTTTCTTTCATTCGATATATATATTTCATCGAGGACACATCAGTCCACAGGATCAACGCGAGTTATTTTTGCCTCAAACATCTCTGCAAGCTTTCTGTATGCATCTTAACATTGATTAGAGACATTATAATGTTTCATGTACATTGTTTATGCATATCTATCATCTAAATAGGTTCTGGCAAAAATATTACTATTTTACTATGGCAGAAATCTGGAAGTTTGGAGATATTCTCTATGTTTTAACATTACTTTCTGCTGTTATCATAAAATTGTCAAGGCTTGTTATTCAGTTTACATTTTTTTTACCTTTCTGAATAGGGTTGTCCATCCACCCTTGGAGCAAATTGGTGAGTCAAAATATATCCATACAGATGGTAGTGCACTCATGCATTTCTTGGTATATTAGATGAATATTAGCAGTTGAAGCGACATGCACGGAAAACAATATCTACCTGTGAATCATGCCCTTAAATAATATATTGATGTATACCAATTAGCAAGTCAATTACTCAGTCCGAATTTTTTTTGCTGTGAGCATTCATGAGGAATCAGGATGTCAGCCCTCCTAATGGAAAAGTGTGAGAACACAGTTATTCCTTTGTGATCTGAGTCTTTTCTCCTCCAGCTATTCCTCAAAGGATGACCAAAACCATGTCGGGTGCTGGTGTGTTGCTGGTGATGATGTTTATCTACTGCATGTTTGCTAGGGAAAGGGCATACTATTGTCAGACAGAGTCAACAGAAAAGCAATGATAAAAAACTAACCCGATGTGTACCTAATGAAATCAGGACGCTCCTCTGTAGCGCAATCTTGTCTTGGTTTTTTTTTTGTAGTTTTCGAGTAAAAAGGCCTCGTATCTTGTGTTCACATTAGCATTTCCACCTGAATCGGCTAAACAATTGACTTCTTCATCCGTCCACTCATCTAGATTCACTGAAATCACCTATGCTCAACTCAGCAATGAATAGTTGATTAGTTCAGTATGAGATTTGTTAGCTCATTTCACATAACAAGTGCATGCTTTTGATAAGGAATATACTGAGTGACTGCAGTGTAAATTTATTGGTCTTATGGAGACTAATTGCTCAATAAATCCATATCTTGGCAAGCCTAGCTTTCTAAGAACACCTCAAAACATTGAATTGGACTAAGTAGAGCTGACATAAAATTGGAGATGGGCAGATGGTACAACAAAGGGAATTAAAATTCAATTGGGCACCTTTGATGTGTACTCCAAGACTTCTATGAGTTCCAGAGCATTTGATGCAAATGAATGCACCAAAAGGCAAGGCCCTGCAAGTGCTACACTAGTTAATGGCAGGGGGAAAATCTGGAGCACTATCTTAAATATAATCACAAGTGGTAAATATTTCAACGAAAAGTATTGTCATGCAACGGCCAAATTGGTATCTTACTAATGTATCACTCACCAAGATTTATGATAAAAAGCTTAAGTAACCGCTGTGGAAAAGCCAGCAAAGATATCGCAGAGCAAAGAGATTTACATCTTGTTGGAAAATCCTACAAGGGTTAGGGTAACAACCAACGATATTAAACTCGAGGCAAGGTCCAGAGAAAAGCATGGTCGACAACTTAATGATTCATTCACCATGATAATTTCATCATGAAACTTGTGATGACCCCATGACATACTCTCATACTTCAGAAGTTCAACATCTCATTAATAAAGTAAGGGCTATCATGTGCACCTACCATGACTACCATCATCAGTACATCACCGTTCTCATGGTTTCTCACCTATTACCCCATTCCTTACTCTAATTTGCAACTGGATGGATACATGTAACATGATTCACTTGGATGGAAGATTGATGTACTAATAGTTACTTTTACTCTCATAACCATAATATGAAAACTAGAAATAAACAGAAACAAACTTTGACATGTGTGCCACCTTAGCTTTAACTATTAATATTCAATAATATTTCCATTTGTCAGCTGGATCAATCAAGTAACATATATTTGCTCGACCTACAGATCATCAGTTAACTGTCTCAAATAAGGAAATCGCAGGATGAGCTAAGGCAATTTCCACACCATTATTTACCCACATTTTAGACCATTTTTTTGTTGTCTTGAATAGTAGAATTTACAAATTATCAAGTCTGATTATCTAGTTTTATAATGTTTGCCAATACCTCTCCATCACAATTGGTTCAAACACATGGGAATCCAAAACAATTAAGAACAGAAAACAGAACAACACAGTAAATGCCAGAAATATAAATTCATCAACAACGAAGCTAAGAAGAGTTACTACATACTTAAACTCAACAAAATATCGACTTCTAAAAGGATATTTTGAGGTACCTTCACAAATTCAAAAGGGACACTGGAAAGAGTCCACGATGCAACATTTGAAAATTGCATGATTCTCATAGTAAGAACCTACAAAGTGCAAATCAAGAGCTTAAACCCATAACAAAATGTACAACCACCCACCAGTGGGGGAAAACAACAACAAGAACACCCTTAGGAAAAGAGGGAATTAAATGCACCAGATGTAGAAGTTCTAATCTGCCTCCTTTCATGAGTGCTAAATATTTGTTCTGAGACTTCATGGAAAGAAAGAGAGCAGGACCATGAACCTAAACTGGACGCTAATGATAATCAACATAACTAAATGTAATTCAGAAGTATTGACAGGAATGTGCCATCCTTACATCCATGACGAATACAACAGATGCATCTTCAATCCCATCCTAAGTTATTGTCTCATTTAACTTGTTTGATCGCATCAAATTATCAAAGGCAAGCATACACAAACATGATAAAACAAAGATCGATCTAACATGCATCATAAGCTTTGGTTATGTTACCTCGATTTTCAGATTTTCAGATGGGCCATTTAGCTATAAAGCAATGTTCGATCACTTAAGAGTTATGAGTACCCAAAATTGGCTTAAAACAGTTCACGCAACATCATTTGATAAATGCAAGGCATCGGGATAAAATCTGAGACAAAACTAAGTATGATAGCTCTTTTAGCACGAAGAGAGTATGACAACCCTAGATGTTGAAAGCATAAACCACACGGAAAATTCAGGAAGAATGTTGCTTATATGGAAAACAGCTTGATACTTACGCCCATTTTGGATCCAGGGTGCCACGATCGCATAGAACACGTTGTTAGCGAGTTGGTTCAACAAATGTTCCAATCTTTCTCTTGCATTAACTAGATCTATATCTGTTAAGCATGGAAGTGATCATTTGCATGCTGTAGCACTATGGCCATGTGCAATGGAAAAACGGGAGAACCTTGCATTGCAAGGTAAACCAACAAAGCAATTGTACTCACAGCTATATCTGATTAACATGTATCATAGAAGGCCATTTAATTAATAACATCTGTCTCACAAAACGCTTGGTTTTAGGTTCAAGTATGCAGTGCATATTGAAATGGTAGTGGCAGTGTGGCATGAAATTATACAATGAGAGAAACAGTGCTCACGAAGTATACAAATAAGAAATTAAATTGAATGGGGGAAATGAATTCTGCAGACTACAAGGCTCAACAAATTTTGACATCCTCCAAGAAATTGACATTCTTAAAACAAATTCAAGATGTATGATTTTCAATACAGGTACAGATCATTTATTCGTTATTGGTCATTTTAATCAAAGTATGTACAAGCAGAATCACGAAAGGCAAAAGGAATACAAGGAGGGACAAACCTGATGTATCAGAGTGATAATCACCATCATGCTGGGATGCAAATCCATCGCATTTCCTTACAGAGAAAAAGGGAAAACGTCAAATTGCAAATTCGTACCAAATTTTTAGAGAAAGCAGATTCCTGCTAGGGGGCGGCGTCGGGGGAAGAGCGGTGGCTCGGGGCGGCGGCAATGGCGTCGGGGAGCATTTGCAGCGTCGGGGCAGCGTCATCGGCTCGGGGAGGAAGAGAAGAAGGGGAGCATGGCGGCAAGGCAAGAATTTGGGAGCAATTGCTGTTGTCGAGGCCGGGCAGCATCGGCTCGGGGAGGAGGAGAAGAAGGGGAGCATGGCGGATGGCAAGGCTCGGCTCGGGGAGGAGAAGAAGAAGGGGAGCGGGGCGGCGGCGATTTGAAGGAGGACAAACAGGAGGAGGGGAGGGGGCGGCACCGCTCGGGGGAGGACGGCGGTGCATGGGCGGCGGCGGCGGCTAGGGCACTGAGCGCCTGGATAATTTGGGTAGGGAGATGGTTTGGGGAATTTTTGGGTTGAGTGTACTGTGTGAACGGTAAGTAGAGGGCAGGGCGGTAGGCTACGTAGCCAAAAAAAATCTAGCGCGACGCCTTAAAAAATAGGCGCGCAGAAAAAAAACTGTCGGGTGCTAAAAATAAACTGGAGGCAAAAATGAAAAATGCATTCCCTACGGTCTTGACTATCTAAGCAGGGAAAGTTACCACCGTGGCACTGACATGGCATAGTCTATTTCTCTCTCCATAGTCTTTCCCTAGTAATTTATGTAAACAGTAGGGAACGATTTCGTTCCCTAGGTTTTTTTTACCTCACCCTAGGGATAGATACTTTCCTTTGGATTACAATTTCACTACTAGGGAATGTTTTAAACTGTAGGAAAAACGGGGATTTCTAGTAGTGACCATCTAGGCTTATTGGTCTTCCATTCGGGGCGCTTACCTTTGCCTCGATCTGGGTGTTGTTTGGCAGTTCGTGGCTCTTTATCGCTTACAGCCAGGATATCCTTAGAAGCATTAGCTTGAGGCTTTTGGCCCTTTGCCTTGTTCTTGGATTTCTTGGCCTTCTTATCTTTCTTCTTGCCACCTTCGCCATTCTCCTGAGGGTGCTGGTCATCACGATCAATGATTTTGGTCCACTTGATTGCTTCATCAGCAGTAGCGTACCGATCAGCCATCTCAAAGAGTTCGACGACAGTATCGGGAGGGTTCAAAGCGATGTCCTCCGTGATCCTTCTACTGCGGACTCTCTGCTTGAAGGCTCTGATAACAGATGAGTCAGAAACCTCAGGAATCGAATTGCGAACCTAACTGAAACGCCTAATGAATTGGCGTAGTGTTTCGTGGTCGTTTTATCTCATCCTGTGTAGGTCGTCCTCCTTTCCGGGGCGATGGTAGGTGCCCTGGAAATTGGCCAGAAATAGATCACAGAGATGTTGCCACGAGTAGATCGACTCGACTGGTTGGTTTAACAACCATGATCGAGCAGATCCTTCGAGCACAGTCGGAAGGTAATTCGCCATGACGCGCTCTCCTCCTCCTCCTGCCGCTCGGACAGTGGTCGTATAGATCTGAAGGAATTCGATGGGATTTTAAGACCCATGAAATTTCTCCATGTTCCCTGGTCTAAACCACAGCGGCCAGTGAACTGCTGGAGGTCAGGCGAGAATGCCCAACATCCGGTAATTACGTCGTAACACCTCTTTTGTAGAAAAGAGGGGTTGACGTCGCCAGGTGATCGTACTCGATGATACCCAGCAACAGGTGAATTTGACTTATGGTAAGTCTTGATCCTACGAGGGTAATACTCCTCGTACTGTGTCCGCTGTTGCAGACCTCTCGGTCGGAGTGGTGAATGATCACCTCTCTTAGGAGCTTTATGATCGTCAGGCATTTGAGGAACTCTTTTCCGGTTTGGGGAACGATGCACCTTGCGGCGATCCTCATGCGGTGAGTTATTCGAACAACTGGAAGCTGATGGAGTCGTACTGCCACGACTTCCAGCACGATGTTGCCGGGGTCGTTCGAGCTTGCTCATCATGCTCCGCAGCCTTCGTGCGATCTCTTCAGCGAAGAGGTTGTAGCCAGGTGCTCGGGCAAGTTTTCGAGAGGGGTTCTCGAGTAGATCGTTGATATGCTGAAGTTCCTAAGCTTCTTCCGACTGGTATTGGGTGCGCCTGGGCAATTTTATCTGAACTACAACTTGTTTCCGTTGGATTGTTTCAGAATCATCTATACCTGATCCTCGAGCTTGCCTTAGTGAAGTGCGATGATCTTGAGAATTTCCCGCACGCTCATCAGAGTATTGACTCTGTTCATTGCCGGAGGTGTCCTTGTCATTGCTACGAGCGATCGTAGGGTGTGATCTTCGGGGAGCGTCCTCAGCCTTATCTCTAGGAGAGTTATTGCTACCTGAGGGTAGGACGAAGCCTCTCGTTGATGATCTCCACTTGCGCTAGAGGCCTCCTTGCTTGAGGAGTCATCGAATGACACCATCTGGCGACTTGGAGCAAACCCCTCCAGGATGGGGAATTCAGGGTTATAACCGTCTCTGTCGGCAAGTGAGTCCTGCGTTGGGATGGTCGAACTAGCAGGAGGAGCATGTTCGATCGCATCCTTGGCTGGGCTAACCGGAGAGAGAGAATCACCAGATGCTGATGAAGATCCGGAATTACGACTTCCAAGAGTTGTTGCGCCAGGTCGGACTGTCTTAGGTGGACTTGGGCATTTGGAGAGGGAACCCTCGCCATGTTCCGAGTGTGCCTTGGGACAACCCTCATTGTGGTTGGATTGACCCTTGCCCTCTAAGGAAGCTTGTCGACGATCGAGTCACCGATCTTACTAAATAAAAGAGGAAAATGACGTGATATTTCCTGGGAGAGAATGGGGCCGGTCTTTATTGATATGAACTGGATTTACAGGGGTGTGCTTACGACCCGACTCGGGACTAATCCTAATTACACTATGTGGAGATTGCTATGATCTAATATGATGATTCTATCTTGCTTGTCTCATATCAGAATGCGATTGTCGATATGCTTCTTGGTATCGATCTCAATCTTCCTGCTTGCCTATGTGCCTCCTCCCCTTTTTTCTTTTGGTCTTTTGTGCTCCACTCTTAAATAACTTCCGAAGAGGTGGCAGTTACTCCTGGAGAAGGCGTCCCTGGTGAAGCGTTGCGACTGGTTGGGGCGAGGTGTCATTTAATAATGTCTTAACTGCTCTGCGGTTAAGTGTCTTAGAGAAATTCAACCGTATGGTGGTTGTTGTCTGTGTCTTTAGGACTATGAAACCGTGTGATATGAAGTATACAACACATGCTATATTCATCACATGGTAAGAATATACTTGGGATCAGTTATAAATACCAGTTCATAGCTTTTCCGAGCAGCTACATGGTTGGAGACTAGGTATAGTACCTTGTCTGACCAGGGTACCCTTATGTAACCTCTGGAATCCTTACGACTAGTGAGGTCGTTAGCCTTAGGGGTTACGACCATGAAGACGTATGGCCTTTTATTATGTATTAAGATAATACATAGAGATTTTAATCCTCGTCAGCTAGCCCCCGAACTTTAAATGAACAGGTCGTGTAAACACTTTTCTTCCGATGAAGTCATATCGGGCAGACCCCATTTAATGTCGTGATATACGAAGTGGTCTGTGTTCACTTTAAAGTTGAGAACTTGCCTTAGGAACCTAAAAGTTTTTCTTTTCGTTGGACAAAAAAGAGGCCTTTTGTCCATTGGACTTTTGGGTAAATCCCCATTGCAGTTAAGGATCTGAAGCTATAAAATCTCCATTGCTGGGCTTTAGAGTTTTATTTGTCCAGATCTTCCTCAAATCTTCTTCAGTTCCTTGCTAAGAAAATCTTTCCGACCTTTATTTGTCTTTTCGACCTCAAAGCCTCCTCCGACCACTACACATCCCTTTGAAAAATTTCACCATGTCGGAGCAAATCACAAAGTGGATGGCTTTAGATCTGAGTGAGAAGAAGCTTGAAGCGCTGGAGAAGATGAGAATGCTCCCAAACAGGAATCTGATTGGATGGAGATCAGCGGCCGAGGAACACTATCCGAGCCGCGAAGATGGGGAAATTCCAGTCTTCCTTGCTCACATCGAGTGCGGGCTGAGAGTACCGGTGCACAAATTCCTTCCTCGCGTTTTAGAGTATTACGGGGTGGAATTGGTGAATTTGGCCCCTAATTCCATCGCCAATATCAGTATTTTTATCTACCTATGTGAGGCGTACCTGGGAGTGCGTCCAAACTTGAGGCTCTTCAGGTATTTCTATCGGATGGTGATATCGGGGAGATCCACGAGGGCTCTGGAGAATGCATGATGCGCCTTCATGACGGAAAGACCGAGGAGTACATCCAAATGTACTCGAAATCTTTGTGGTCGTCATGGAAAAAGAACTGGTTCTACATAACAGTTACGAGAGATGATGGCCTTTACTTCACCGGAATTAGGGCGAACGAGAATCCCAAGGGGAGGAAGACCGTGGAGAAGGCAGGTGTGGTCGGAAGAAGGGTGGTTGCCATCCATGACCTAAGGATCAAGGGCTTGACTTCTTGGCATGTGGTGAGAGATTTCACCAAGTGCCAGATTAGTCCTCTGAGGCTCCGGACTCATTCCCTACTCTGGTCTATTGGTCGTGATGAAGCTATCTCAGGAGGTGGTAAGTCTTCAAAAGAAGCTCCGACCAGTATGATTTAGTATTTGATTATCGTAATATCTTAAAATCTGCCCTTGTCTCCTTCCCCTTTTTTTAAAGGACTTTCTCCTAAGGAAATCGAGAGCTTAATCAGATGATCTGCTATTTGGGAGCCCGTGAAAAGGTCAGATTCCCGATATCTTGGCAATAGTCTCTGTTGAAGAGAGATTGGCAAGACTTAAGGTAGATAATCAAATCTCTTTTATCATATATACATATTCTCCGATCAGTTTATTGATCTTGCTCTATTTTTGTAGGCAGTCGGATTGCGAATCATGCAATCCGGTGAGGATCAAAATTCCACTATGGTTTCGACCGATTCGTGCCCAGATGCACTGGAAGAAGATGAATCTCCCGAGGTAATAGAGCATTTTAAAAGAAGAATATATATATTTTAGATAAAGAATTTCATCACCTAACCAAAATTCATTTTTTTATTTAGGTGGAGAAAACTGAAGGCCCGCAGAGCGAGTCATGAGGTCAGAGACTCTGATTGGTCGTTCACGACCTTACAGTTGTTACTGAAACAATTGACCTGGAGGTTGATGAAACCACTCCTTCCGACCCGATGGTCCAGAATGCTACCCCCGACCAGTTGGTCGAGGATATAGCTTATGACCTCATGTTGGAAGATGTGAAGGGTTTGACCAACCCTGTCGGTTCGGAGCCGACGAATTTGGTTGAGAAGAAAAGGAAGGCTAGTGGTACAGAGTTTACTCTACCACGTTTCAAAGTCAAATCCAAGAAATTAACTAGGTATGTACAAATAAAATAGGTTGTATAAGTGCATACCTTTAATAGTTTCTTGATGATATGATGTTTTAAACTTCCCTTCTTTGTTTTGTATAGGTCTTCTGGTGTTCTGATCATTTTCGATCAGAATCTTCCTGAGGACTAGGCACCTGTGGAAGTCCTCGACCAAGATACTTCCTAGGACAAAGTTCCTGAGGACAAAGCAGTCGAAGAAGCCCCCGAGTAGGTGTCAAGGCCAACGGTTGAGCTGGATCCATTGGTGGTTCTAACTCCTCCTGCGAAGGTAGATGCCCCTAAAGGCCCTCAACAGGTTCCGACCAATGTTGGTAACCCCTCTCAACCTAATAAGTTCCCTTTTCATCCTCAATTCATCAACGATAAGGATCTTGATGAGGCATGGGGAAAAATATCGGATCATCAAATCAAGACAAGTCCTGATTTGATATTTGTCGGTTATAATGACTTGGCAATCCAGGTAAGTTTCTACGACCAGTTTCATAGTCTTTCTTAAAAGTTTACAAGAAACTTAAAGAGAAAATGCTATTTGTGTAGCATATGGTCAAGAACTTTGCTGTGGTCAGAGGACTGACCAAACGAATTAAAGACTTGGAGCAGAAACACTCCGAACTGGAAAGTAAGAATTTTCCTCTTAACCTTTTTCCTTCTTCAATACTTTGTCCTTCTCTAATTATTCTCCCTTATCGTATTCGATAGGTTTGGAGAAAATAAAAGAAGAAGTCGTGGCTGATAAAGCCAGAATAACTCTGATTGAGGAAGAGAATAAAGCTAAGGATGTGTCGATTGCAGAGGCGATTTACCGTGAATGAGACACTAAACAAGAAAATTGAAGGTAATAGGTCGTAGACTTGACTTATTATCCTCCTCTAATCATGTTGTGCTTACTACTCATTTTACTCTTGTAGAGCAAACGCAAGCGTTGAATAGAACAGAGAAGACTCTGAAACTCGAGCAGGATAAGGAGGCAGCTTTTGTGCAGAATTTTGATGAGAAGATTCATGCTTTAAATAAGATGATCTTTGATATGGGATCAGGATCAAGTATACCTGACTTAAGAGATCCAATAGAGAAAATGAACTACTTGGGCCTACTTCTAGAAGATCTCAGTGGTCTGCTCAAGACTACTCGAGAGAATTATGCCCAGACTATAAAAGAAGGCGTTGCCAATGGAGTTAGTTTTGCGTTGGCAAAACCGAAGGCTTCCGACCCCTCTATTGATCTCTAAGCCGTTGAAGATGACTTCAACTGCCTGCCTGATGAGGTGACCAAGTTTATCAAACAACTAAGGCCACTTGGAGACAAAGTTGTAGAGGAGATGGAGGTCGGATCTCCATCAAGCAGTAATTAGTCTAGAGACATTCAAGAGTAGGACCTTGTAATATAAGAATTATATATAAAACTTACCTTTATGTTATCAACAATTCTTTCTTTTTTATCCCATTGACTTTTTGAAATTCTCGTATACACCCTAGCCCTAGATTGCTTTGTAGTAGAAGAGCTTTACTAGACAAGCAGTTAGCCAGGAAAAGAGACTAAAAGTCGAAACCATCGTTGTGAAGGTATATACTGATCATAAGACAAAACTGATCGTAATAATACTAGGAAATCATTTTGGTCGGAAACAGCATATGATTTCGGCTAGTTATAGATCTTTGCTTGTCATAATCGAAATACCAAACAAAACTGTATATGGTCAGAAAAAGATTTGTTGTATTGACAAAAGTACAAATGCAAGAATGTATACAACAAACGATAAGTGATCGTATTTATATATACTACCCAAAACTGGTTGAAAATATTGCTAAGAATAGAAGATATAGAAAAACATTTCGCAAAGCGTGCTCAAACTCAAGTCCGACTGGCAGCGAAGATCGTAAGAAAAGAACCGTCGCTAGGAAGCTCCTTCCAGTGGGCAGGACCACGTGTGAAAAAGGAGAGACTTCAACTAGGAGGCTTTCTGTGTCCCGACCAGTAGCCAAATGAGAGTAGAACAGATTTTTGAAATGAAGAAATATAGTCTTCATGATCTTAATAGTATAAGGCACTACATGAAGTTATTTGTATGATGCTTTTTTTACTCATATGGTCGCGCGTGGAATCATTCTTGGAATGATCATGACTAGGACCTATACAACGTATGACACAGATGTCGTTGCCAAAGAGTAACAGAGATCGTGATGAAGGATATCGGAGAGAAAAATTGTCTTCTCCGACCATCTTAAACAACAATAATATGTGACCAGAATATAGGCATAGATATATAAACCATATCACTTGTCGAAAAGAAATGAATGAATGTACTAATGAAAATAAAAAGAATTGAAATAATGTACAAAAGAATTAGACATAGAACTTACGCAATTGATCAATGTTCCAAGAATTTGACAAAACTTGCCTGTCCGACATGGCTAGTCGTACAGAACCTGGTCGGGTGACTTCGACCACAGTGTAAGGACCTTTCCACTTGGGAGAAAGTTTGTTGCGATTTGCTTGATTCTGAATTTTTCTGAGAACCAGATCACCTACAAAGAAGGCTACGAGGTTGCATCTTACGACTATGGTACCTTCGCATGGCTTGTTGATATATCACGATCGTATTTAGGGCTTGGTTTCGCTGCTCTTCAAGGAAATTGATGTCGCAAGTCGTTGCTCATTCGATCGTTTTCGTTGAAACAATCAGTCCGAGTAGAGCTAATTTTTAGTTCTGGAGGAAGCATAGCTTCAGCACCATAAACCAAGATGAATGGTGTTTCACCGGTCGACGATCGGTCGTGGTTCAATGACCCATAATCTGAGCGGAGTTCTTGAACCCAAGCCCCGACCATTTGATTAACTAGTCGAACACTCGGCGCTTGATCCTCGCATAATGATACCATTAGCTCGCTTAATCGCCTCCGTTGCTCTGCGGATGAGCAATGTATAAAATAAACTTTGATACCAAGTTCGTCGTAGAATTCTTGGAATTTCTCGCTGGAGAACTGGGCACCATTGTCTGTGATTATACGACTAGGTACACCGAATCGTGTGACCACATTTTTGTGAGAAATCTCTTAGCGGCCGCAGTTGTTGTTTTAACAACAGGCTCGGCTTCGATCCATTTTGTAAACGTGTCAATCATGACGAAAAGGAATTTGAAGCCCCCGGGTGCTCTTGGGAAAGGTCCCAGAATGTCTAGTCCCTAGGTTGCAAAAGGCCAAGAAAGAGGAATTATCTGCAAGGCTTGTGCCGGCTGATGTACTTGTTGGCTATGAAACTGACATTGTACGCACTTCGTCACGAGCTCTTTTGCATCATGAAGGGCAGTTGGCCAATAGTATCCTTGCCTGAAGGCTTTATCGATCAGTATTCTGTAGGAATGATGTGCTCCACAGACTCCTTCATGGATTTCGGTTAGCAACTTAATTCCATCCGTTTGAGATATGCATCTCATCAACACTCTATGAGATCCGCGTTTATACAAGATACGTTCGATCAGAGTGTATGATTTGGCTTTTCGTGCTAGACGATTAGCCTCTACATCATCTTCTGGAATTATGTCATGCTGAAGATAATTGTAGATCGATGTTATCCAATCTCTACCTTGATCATGACAGTGCCAACCATCAACGACCTGTGGAACATCCATGTTCTCACGATCGGTTTGTATGACCTGTAGAGAATCATGTATGTTCTCGGAAGGCTCGACCACCAAGGGTGAATCGAGTTGCTCCAGAAAAATTCCGGGTGGGACGGTCGACCTCGTGGAGGCCATCCGTGCCAACTGGTCTGCTAGAAAGTTTTTCTTCCTAGGAATATGTTGGATCTGGAAACCGAAGAAGTGCTTTTTAAGTTTCCGTACTTCCGCTAGATAAAATGACATCTTGGTACTCGAGCATTGATACTCTTTCCCTACTTGATTTGCTACTAGTTGAGAATCGCCTTTCACTAGTAATCTGCGAATCCCGAGCTTAACGAGCTCGTCAAGTCCCGCCAAGAACCTTCATATTCTGCCACGTTGTTTGTGACAGAAAAATTTAGCTGGATGGCGTACTTGATGTGTTCGCCAGTAGGGGATATCAAGAAAACTCCAGCCCCTGATCCTTTTAGCATCAAGGAACCGTCAAAATACATTGTCCACTCTTCGTGGTGTTCGTACTTGGGCCCTTGGGTGGGTTCAGGATTTGTCCAATCGGCAATGAATTCTGCTATTGCCTGGGACATGATTGCTGTTCGTGAGATAAAATGGAGGTCAAACGCCCCTAGCTCAACCGCCCATTTTGCTATTCGTCCTAATGATTCCCTATTTCCAAGGACTTGACCAAGGGGATATCTGGTTGGTACGACCACTTTGTGGGCCTGAAAGTAATGCCTTAGTTTCTTTGAAGACATAAGGAGACCATAGAACAACTTTTGTACTTGTTGGTAGCTTTCTTTTGGTCCATGTAAGACTTCGCTTATGTAATATACTGGTCGTTAGATGTTATCATGTTCTACGACCAGTACACCGCTAACTGTCTGTGGCGTTGCAGCCACATAAATTAGCAATGTTTCTCCCGATCTTGGAGAAACTAAGATTGGGGGGCTCACAAGGTACTTCTTAAGTTCTTCAAAGGCATCGTTTGCCTCTTTAGTCCACTCAAAACTTCTATGTTTCCGAAGAAGCTTAAATAAAGGTAATCCTTTTTCTCCTAACCTTGCTATGAAACGACTTAGCGCTGCCATACAGCCGGTTAGTTTCTGGACCTCTTTCTTCTTGGTCGGAGGGCGCATCTGGTCGATGGCCGATATTTTTACTGGATTTGCTTCAATGCCTGTAGCCGAGACTAGGAAATCGAGAAGTTTTCCAGCAGAAACTCCGAACACACATTTCTCTGGATTCAACTTGAGGTTATGCCTTCTCAAGTTGTTGAAAGTCTCTTGTAGGTCGAGAATATGATCGCTAGCGTTGGTGGTCTTTACGACCAGATCATCAACGTAGGCTTCTAGATTCCGACCTATCTGTGAACTAAAGGTTTTCTGCATCAACCTTTGAAAAGTTGCACCAGCGTTTTTGAGACCAAATGGCATCTTAATATAGCAATAAGTGCCATATGGAGTGATGAAGGAAGTTTTCTCTTCATCTTCTTTACACATATTAATCTGGTGGTACCCTGAATATGCATCTAAAAAACTTAGTAACTCACACCCGGAAGTAGAGTCTACAAGTTGGTCAATGCGTGGAAGGGGAAAATCATCCTTCGGACAAACTTTATTAAGATTTGTGAAGTCAATACACATTCGCCATTTCCCATTATTTTTCCTAACCATTACAGGATTGGCGAGCCAATGAGGGTGGTCGACTTCACGAATAAACCCAGCCTTGAGGAGCTTGTCAATCTCCGACTGGATTGCCTCCTTCCGATTAGGTGCAAAACGCCGCAGCTTCTGCTTGATCGGTTTCTTGTCAGGCTAGAGAGCTAGCCTGTGCTCAATCACCTCCCGGTGGACTCCGGGCATGTCGGACGCCTGCTAGGCGAATATGTCCTGATTTGCTCGGAGGAAGGAGACGAGCGACTCTTCCTATTTGGGGTCGAGTCTTGCCCCGACTAGTATCTTGCGGGTAGATGGGTCAGCGTTTCTTGACCCAAGTGGAGACTTGGCGCTGTTCGGAGAAGCGCCTTGGTCGAGCAGTACCTCTTTTGTCTGGTCGGATGACTTTGGCGTCATCTTTGGCCTCGAGTGCTTGACTTGCACGGTAGATGGATTAGCCTCTCTGGTCGGAAGTTCGTTGACCAGTTCTAGAGATTTTCGATCACACATGTAAGCTATTTTCTGATCTCCTTGAACCGTGATGACTCCTCCTGGTCCCGGCATTTTCAAACTTTGATAATCGTAGTGCGTGGCTATCAAGAACTTTGCTAAGGCTGGTCGACCAAGGATTCCATTGTATGCAGATTCGAAATCCACCACATCGAATGGAATCTTTTCTGTTCGGAAGTTGTCAGGTCTTCCAAACGTAACCGATAGGGATACCTGCTCTATCGGTTTAGTGGTGGAGCAAGGGACTATACCGTGAAAGGAATATTTCACTGGTTTCAACTTGGACTTGGGAACTTGCATGTCTTCTAAAGTTCCCGCAAATAAAATGTTTAAAGAACTACCACCCTATCAAGACTCGATTAACCCTACAGTTATTAAT
Source organism: Phyllostachys edulis (assembly GCA_036346405.1). Taxonomy (NCBI): domain Eukaryota; kingdom Viridiplantae; phylum Streptophyta; class Magnoliopsida; order Poales; family Poaceae; genus Phyllostachys; species Phyllostachys edulis. The sequence continues at coordinate 6,408,210 of CM070561.1, read as the reverse complement.
AGTCGGCTCAACAACAATAGGGAACCTACCTGGTCGAGTCAAAGGGATGGGGCAGTCTTCTTTGCTGAAGGAGATTGTCGTGTCCGACCACCTTGGTGGCTTGATGATGGTCGGAGGCTCGACGAGGTTGACCTCCCGCTCCATGGCCTTTAGATAACGTCTCGATTCGTACGAAGAAGATCCTCCAAAGATCATGTTGACCATGTGCTGAGGCTCCTGGTACTCCATTTGTTCGTCGCCATCTTTGTCCTTGTTGGAACTCGTCTCTCCGAGCTCCTGTATTGCGGGAAATGGTCCTTTACCTGCATAATAGTCCTCCGCTTTTGCGTGCTCGGCAAAGTGAGGTCGTGCCGCCCTGCCGTGAAGTGGACACTACTTCTTGTTTTCTCGAATCCTTTGATCGAGCTTTTGCTTTGCCTCGACCGGTATAGTCCTTTTTACCCTTCGTAAACTTTTCAGGGATAGCTAGGACTTCTTTGTCATCGGGTCTGCGGTTCTTCTTCGTGAGAGCCTTCTTATTCTTTTTCTCTATTTTGTCCAAGCCAGGCTGGGGGATTTTGTCTTTCCGATCAATGGCCTCACACCACTCAATTGCTTCACTAGTGGTAGCGTACTTGTCGACCATGTCGAAAAGTTCGACGATTGTTCGTGGAGGGTTCATTGCTATATCCTTTGTAAACCGTCGATTCCTTAGACCTGTTTTAAAAGCTTGAATAACAGATGATTCTGTGACCTCCGGTATGGAATTACGAACCTGGCTGAATCTCTTGATGTATTGACGAAGAGTTTCACCAGAGCCTTGCCGGATTCGATGGAGGTCGTCTTCCTTTCCAGGGTGGTCGTTCGTACCCTGGAAGTTCACAATTAGAAGGTCGCAGAGTTACTCCCAAGTATAGATTGATCCGACAGGTAGGTTAAGTAACCATGACCGGGCAGACCCTTCGAGCATGGTGGGCAGATAGTTTGCCATCACATTTTCATCGCCACCAGCAGCTCTGATGGCGGTGGTATATATTTGGAGAAACTCTAATGGGTTCTGAGTCCCATTGAACTTGTCCAAATTGGTCGGTCGGAACCTGTTTGGCCAACGAACAGCTTAAAGCCCTGCGGAGAAGGCTCGACAACCTATGATCGATTCATGGCTCCTTCTTTGGAAAGGTGCCAGATTGTAATCGGTCGGAGACCGGTTCCTAGGGTTGGAACGCTGGAGCTTTGGTGTGCTGATCTGGTCGTAGACATTGGTATGATGTCTTTGACCGCCTGCTTGATTTAGACGATGTCAGAGATCGTCAGGTCCAAGCGCTTGTTCCTCTCGACGTGGTGAGGGGGTGGCTACCTGGAATAGCCTTCTTCCCTCGTGATTCCTTGGTCGGAATCGTCGAGGAGGCCTTGGTATGGATTGTTCCCCAACATGACCATGCTGCCCACTACCGAGGGAGGAGCGTTGGGACGAAGTCATGGTTTGACTCCTAGAATTTCTCTGTTCCCGTTACGCTTCTGTTCGTTGCATAGTCTTTTGCAGAATCTCCGATACTTGGCCTACGAGCTGTACAAAACCTGGTGTTTCTACTAGAACAGGGTTAGAATTATTCAATATATCTTGAACACGTTGTAGGTTTCGTACAGTTACTGAAGGTCTCGGAGGGTTCATACCGGTCATAGGTGTACGCAGGTCTGAACCCTCCCCCGACCTCCGGATTTGTTCCGTCCGACCAGCTACTCTTGGTGGGGGCAATGCCAGGTGAGTTAACTGATGGACATTGATCAGTTCTATTGCCTCTGGAAGTTGGTGCTTGATGGCCCGTATCATCTCCATCAACACGTGGTGGCGCGGCAAAGTGTGTAACACCCCAGCTCAACATTGAGCTTGGAATGCTACTAAAATAAAATTAAACAAAACTAAACTAACACCATTTACCAAATTTTTCAGCAGAACCTCCTTTGTATACTTTCATATACCGAGGTTTCAACAGATTAAAGATAACATTATCAATAATCCAAGATCCAAATTCATTCAACATACAAGATAGTCTATTACATTAAAGCAATGATAAGCATAATCCCAAATCGCTAATCTCATTATTACAGATAAGCCAAAGCATTCAACGAAACTATAAGTGAAGCTCAACAGTTTGCTTATTTAAAGAATATAAACTAAATGATGTTCTTTCTTTAGGATGAATGGAAGTGAGTGCAACTCAACCAAAACTACTCCCTCCCATGCATGCCGATCTTGCCTGTGGTACCTAAAAACACAACAAAGCAAGGGTGAGCCCAAAGACTCAGCAAGTATCACCAAGAAAAACTAAAATCACAGTATAGCATCAACAATCCAAAAGAAGCATTACACTAAAGATAATTCTCATGCTTATGTAATACTGATCATGCAATGCACCTTTCAATCTTTATCTCTTTTCGCATTTTATCGTGAATGCGAGGTATACAACCGTCGATGTATACCCATGCCTACCTCTCAGCACAGGGACCAAGAGCCTATACTCCACAAGTATAGGGACCTTTGCCCATCATCATCATGATGTGGACCTCTTTACTCATTGCCCACATTCTACGAATGTGGGGATTTCAAGCCCGCCATTTACATGACGGGACCTCAACTATTCATACTTGGTCACCATGTGACCAAGACTCAATCATGCTTACTACATGCATATGTACAATGACATCATCTTCCAAACATATGAATTCAACGTGTACATAATAACATGTAAGCATTAACAACATACACAGAAGCTTTAACTATAACTTGCATTTACCAAGATATATTGTAATTCATCACATTAACATCCATGCATGGCTATTACGAACAAGACACAATCAATCTCAGCAAACAATCATAATTATTCTACAACCCGAATACTTGCCTCAACCGTGCGAGAACGGTGGACGCGAAGAGGGCCTGCCCCTGGGATCACGCTCCCACCTGAACATAATGATAACCCAAACTAAGACAAGCATACTGGACCAAAAGCATAAATAAGAACACAATCGAACTCGCTAAACTCCCAAGCGTTTCCAATCTTCCAATTTCTACCGATCGATTTGGTGTTCACTGCGGACAGTCAATTTCTAAAATTCATAACTTTCACTACATGAGTCCAAATAAGTTTTTATAGGACTTTCTGGAAAGATAATTAAATTTTCCAACTAAACCTAGTTGAGTGTCCCTTCTGAATCGGCCATCTAATACCCCTATCAAGCCAAATTAAAATACATCAATTTTCACGTCGGGTTCTCTGGACAGTACACTAAAACCACCATAACTTTTGCTACGAAAGTCCAAATAATACGATATTTAGCTTTCTGGAAAGGTATGGAGATTACCCACATTTTTCGTTATATCAAGATCCTCTAATTTCGTCTTTAAATAATGGCTTAAACCAGGTTTCTATAATCTGTCTGGATGTTGACAGTTTATCAGGACAGCGACACTAAACAATTCACATCTCCCTGACCGCTAATCGGATTTGGGCGTTGTTGGCGGCCACGTAAAGCTAAGGACATGACCCAGATATCTCTAAGAGAGTGGATCCCCAGATTCTGCTTCTAAATACACGAAAACCGCCGTTCAAAATTCTAGACAGAATGGGATCTAAACAACCGATCTACTAACGAATTCAAACATGCCTTAAATTCGAAACATACAACGAGGGAGGATCTTCGTTACCCTTGAAGAACCGCTGTAGATCGCGACGAAGCCCGTGAACCTTTCCCTTCCCTCTCTTCTTCTTCCCTTCCCTTTTCCTCTCTTCTTCTCCCTTCTTCTTCCTCTCCTTTCTTTCTCTTCTTCTTCCTTCTCTTGGTAGAGCAGCAGGGAGGGGTGGCTGCTACAGTACCACATGCTACAGTGTGGTGCGGTACTGTAGCAGAGGCTAGGGTTTTGGGAAAAGGCACCCCCCCTCTTGATTCCACTAAAAAGGCTGGCCCATATGGCTAGGACGCCTTGGGCCGAAAGCCTAAGGTCCAATCCTCCCTCAATAGATTCTGAATTTTTTGAGTAATTTTCCTCTCCAATTTAATGTTGTTCTCTCTAAACTTTATTGCATTCACTTGAATATTCAGGATATTACAAAAACCCCCTCTAATTCTCTGTTAAACTCTTTTCTATTTGGTCCTTCTCCCCAATTTAAATATTCTCTCGTGAATACTCTTTCGAACCCATCTGGGGTATTACAAAGTGTGTAGGACCGTGCAAGGCATCTTGATTTGCATCTCCGATTGCATTGACCTCGTGCCTCCAGTAGCGATCCTCCGACGAGATTCCATTGTAACTAATAGAGAGACATGTGCTTCTACTAGGAGTTTCCACGACGGAGAGCGGTCGGAGATGAGTACCTCCTGAGGTCTTCTTGGTGGGCTTAGCCTGATCCGGCGGACTGCCGATCGTATGCGGAGCCTTATCATCCCCACTTGGCCTACGACCAGTGGAGGCTTCATCGACACCGTTACCAGATGTCGGTTGGCTCCTGGCATGGCCAAAAGCCGTAGGTGAGTACCTTTCAGCCATGATTTCATCGAGAGTATAGAAATTCTCGAGTGGTGGTGCTGAATTTTCTTCACCTGTTTTACCGGCCGGAAAGACCGGGCTTGGACTGGCTTTTGGACATTCCGAGCTGGTCGGAATGGCTGGAAGCGCCACTTGTCGTAGTGGTGGATCCTCATCCATCCGGTCGATGTCGCCAACGTCGACGACGTGCGAACCAGCGGAGGAGGAGGAGGATGACATGCCATTTTCTTGCATGGCACGAATGCATCCTTCCATGTCGAGGTCGGCGTAGTCCGCCAGGTCGAACTAATTCTCCTCATCCCAAACTCCGGGCATAGTCGCATGAGCAATTACGAGGAGTGAGCGAGGATTTGATGAGCGGAGAGTTTCTTCAGGAAACTTACGTCTTCTTCCCCACGGACGGCGCCAACTGTCGACAATCGAGTCGCCGATCTTACGAAATAAAAGAAGAAAATGACGTGATATTTCCTGGGAGAGAATGGGGCTGCTCTTTATTGATATGAACTGGATTTACAGGGGGGTGCTTACGACCCGACTAGGGACTAATCCTAATTACACTGTGTGGAGATTGCTATGATCTAATTTGATGATGCTATCTTGCTTGTCTTAGATCAGAATGCGATTGTCGATATGCTTCTTGGTATCGATCTCAATCTTCCTGTTTGCCTATGTGCCTCCTCCCCTTTTTTCTTTTGGTCTTCTATGCTCCACTCTTAAATAACTTCCGAAGAGGTGGTAGTTACTTCTGGAGAAGGCATCCCTAGTGAAGCGTTGCGACTGGTCGGAGCGAGGTGTCAGTTAACAATGTCTTAACTGCTCTGCGGTTAAGTGTCTTAGAGACATTCAACCATATGGTGGTTGTTGTCTGTGTCTTTAGGACTATGTAACCGTGTGATATGAAGTATACAACACATGCTATATTCATCGCACGGTAAGAATATACTTGGGATCAGTTATAAATACCAGTTCATAACTTTTCCGAACAGCTACCTGGTCAGAGACAAGGTACAGGACCTTATCCGACCAGGGAACCCTTATGTAACCTCTGGCCTCTTTACGACCAGTGAGGTCGTTAGCCTTAGGGGTTACGACCATGAAGACGTATGGTCTTTTATTATGTATTAAGATAATACATAGAGATTTTAATCCTCGTCAAAGCTGATTCCCCATCTGGACGTATCGTTGTGGGGGATAAGGATCTCTCCTCAACTCCGTCGGTGGTAAAGTCTCCTGGAGAAAGATCTTTGGGGGCGACATCACCATCGGATGATGCATCACTCGGCTCGTAGTCGAAACCGGCATCCATGTCAATATCCGCGTAATCGGCCAAGTCGAACCAGTTCTCCTCGTTCCACTCTCCTGCCATGAGAGCATGGGAATTGGAAAGATAAAGGAAAGCTGATGACTCGAAGCTCCCCACGGTCGGCGCCAACTGTTGGTGTTTTAGGACCGAACTTACGTAAAGATTGTTTGATTCGGGGGTTTCTCTAGGCTCAAAATCACACAGAGATGGAGACACATGGATTTTTATACAGGTTCGGGCCTTCTCTTGGGAGAATAACAACCCTACTCCTGTGTGTATATATTGAGTATGCTGGATTAAAAGATAGATCCAAAGACTAGAGAATTGTCCTTCTAATGATCTCTGGGTCGCCCCGATTGTCCTGATGATTCTGCCTTTTATACAGTCCTCAAGGTGTACCACTGCACCTGCAGTGTAAAGACTGCCTTAATATCTTAGATTATTGAGCCGTTACTGGAGGTTATTATAGGAGTAATAACGTTCCTATGCTGCCATGCAGTTATCACCAGAACAAAGGGGTTAAAATCGTGCCATTAATCCAAAGAATAACCGCGCAATTTACTGCCCATATTTTGAATATGGTGCGGAAGATTCCCTGATTGACTAGGCCCACATATTTGTAAGCCCTGTCAGTAAGGGATTGGTCGTAGAAGAGCTTACAACCAGGTGGTGGTCGTAGAAGATCTTACGACCTCAGATTGATCGTAGAAGAACTTACGATCATGGGATAGTCGTAGAAGGTCTTACGACTATAGGGTAGTCGTAAGAGGACTTACGACTACTAGGTGGTTGTAGAAAAACTTACGACCTCCAGCTTCTCCCTTATGGCTATTAAGGGGTATACTCAAGAGTTACATGACGTCATTATTATCCATAATATGAATTATAGATATATAATAAAATGAGGATTGTTATATCCTCGTCAGGCATCAAACAAGCCATTACTTGCCTCAGGAGCATTTCAGACATTTCTCATCTCGAAAGCTGCAGCTAGCCTACTGAAAAGTCAGACAGTCAAAAATCAAACCTCTTCAGCTCAGTCGTTCAACCATGCAGCTGTGCAGCCTTAGTTGGAAGCTGCTTTTCAGAAAAGCTACAACCGTACCAAACATGCCCTTAAGCTAGCCGGCCACCATACACAAGGCCCTGGAGCTGACGCTCATCTCTAAGAGGGACCTCAAGAAGGTGAACCTGGTCACATGCATGGTGGTGTACGCAGGGGCGAAGGGATGCCAGCCCCTCATCTTTTGACAAATTTGCGCTATATTTTATATATTTTGAGAAATATTGCTGCCGTTAGTGCTATTTAGCCTTCTAATCAAATAGAACTACATTGTATAGTTTGGTAAATTTGGATATATGCTACTGAGAAACATGGCGTCTCGAGATATGCCACTCAGAATCTTGAAATTGGATTTATGCCACTCTAAATCTTGCTGTCTTTGATATATGCCACTCTAGGACATTTTTGCCCCTAGCTCTTCTTCTTCCTCCTGTTTTCTTTATTTCTCTCTTCGATTTTCTTCTAGCGATTTGGATCTCTGCCGAGGCTTCCTTGTGGCGCCTCCTCCCTCCGGCGCCACCCTCGGCCCGTGTCCGCTCTGCTCAGTGCTCTGCACCGCACCCATGCCCGGCTCGGCCTGCAGACCGCCCTTCGCCCTCATGCATCGTTTGAGGGCTGTTTCTGGAGGATGCAAGGTCGCCGGAGATACGAGTTCGTAACCATCTCGCTCAAGATCAGTGGTGCAAGCTTCACAACGCGTTATAGATGTCGTTGAGGAACTTGGTGATTTGTTATTACAGTCTTTGTGATGTTCGACATGGAGTACACTCTATGGTTAGATGACAACGACAAGTACCGACAGAGCTCGAGTGCGCCGCAGCCCAACTCCTCGACGTAAACCTTGGTGCCATAATTGAAGAATGCATGCGGCACTACGATTCATGGGCGGCGGGCGTAGGACGAGGACCGAGAGCCGGCACGGCACACAAGACTGGAGCGGAGCGGCAGAGCGACGAGGGCCGGGCGTCGGAGGGAGGAGGCTTCCACGAGGAAGCCTCGGCAGAGATCCAAATTGCTAGAAGAAAATCGAAGAGAGACAAAGAAAACGGGAGAAAGAAGAAGAGGTAGGGGCAAAAATGTCCTAGAGTGACATATATCAAAGACAATAAGATTTAGAGTGGCATAAATCCAATTTCAAGATTCTGGGTGGTATATCTCGAAACGCCATGTTTCTGAGTGGCATATATCCAAATTTGCCGTATAGTTTAGAGAAAATTGCATTGTTGGTCCATGAACTTGCGAGGTTATGTCACTTAGCTCTCTGAACTTGCATTTTACTTTTTTAGCCCCCTGAACTTACGATGTTGTGGCACTTAGCTTCCTCTAAACTTGCTAGGTTGTGTCATTTAGCTCCATGAACTTGTATTGAAGCGAAGTTCGTCGGATGCAATACTGATGACTTCATCCCCTCCGAGTCCAGTGGACTCGTCGAAGCCCGTTCCGGCCGTGTTCATCGTCCTGGTCACCTCACGCCAACAAAAATGGACTCTTCGGGCCCAGGAACGTACTGTGCTCGCGTCTTCGCCGGAGCTCCACTGTTGCAGCTTAACGCTACTCTCACCCTTGCCTTCTCTGAGTCGGCCATGAGAGAGAAGTACATTCTCAGTGCCAGAGCAGAAGCTACTCACCCTGCACAAAGTCTATTTGTCTGTTTGCTAACAGAAAAGGTTGAGCTGGCGAATCACCGTGAGAGAGAGAGGGAAGTATTGTGCCCCTGCTCTGGCATTGAGAATGTACTTCTATCTCTCACGGCCGACTCAGAGGAGGCAAGGGCGAGGGTGGCGGCAAGCTACGACGGTAGAGCTCCGGCGAAGATGCGAGTACGGTGCATTCCCAGGCCCGAAGAATCCGTTTTTGTCAGCGTGAGGTGACGGGGATGATGAACATAGCCGGAACATGGCGGCGACGAGTCCACCGAACTTGGAGGGGACGAAGTCGCCAACATCGCATACGACGAACTTCACTTCAACGCAAGTTCAGAGAGTTAAGTAGCACAATCTCGTAATTCAGGAGACTGAGAAAGTAAAATATAAGTTCGAAGAGCTAAGTGGCACAACCTCACAAGTTCAATGGGCTGAGAAAGTAAAATAAAAGTTCAAAAACTAAATGTCACAACCCGCAAGTTTATAAATCTATGGTGCAATTTTCCCTAACTTTGTGTACGTATATGTATATACGCACGCGTCAGGATAAAGTGAGGCTTAATAAAATCGATCTGATTTAGATGTAGTACTTGTCTTGCATGGCTAGCTTCGTGACTTGTCATAGACTAATTATCGTGTCTCTGTACTGTGTGCCCTTCAATTTCATGATATGGAGTACTATAAACGCCGTCTTCACGCTGTCTTTTTCACATGAGCTTCGAAATTTTAATTCTCAAAAGCCGCGTTGCATTTGAAATTGGTCAAAGCCGCATTGAATTTGAAGATATATTTCTTTTTGGGGAAATTGAAGATATATTTATCAAGAAAAGATCACCAATTAAAAAGAGACCACTTTGGTTCTTTCTTTGCGCTACTGCCTACAGCACATTCAAAGGTTCAGCAGGTAAAGGCACCCGAAAGAAATACTACCACTACTACAAAAAGGCTAATACTGGACGTCTCATCACAGACGGTTGACCAAAACCGCTCAGATAAATACAATCATAGACGGTTTTGGTTTAGCGACAAATCGTATTCTTGGCTGCGCTTAAAACCGCTCGTGAAGAAGTAATATCACAGCGGTTCGTGTTGAAAACCGTTTGTGATACCATCACGAGCGGTTACGAACAAGAACCGCTCGTGATACTTAGTAATATCACGAGCGGTTCTTGTTCGTAACCGCTCGTGATACTTCATGACGGTTTTCAACACGAACCGCTTGTGAATTCCGTGCTCATCACAGAGCGGTTCGTGTTGAAAACCGTCTGTGAAATATCATAGACGGTTCGTATTAAAAACCGTTTATGATACATATTTTATCACAGACGGTTTTTATTAAAAACCGGCTGTAACTTGGAATTTTCCTTACACTCTGATTTTACCATGGATTCAAATTACTAAATTTTACCATGGCTTGGAATCACTAACACTCCGATTTTACCATAGTTTGAAATCACTAACACTCTGATTTTACCATGGCATGAAATCACTAACACTCTGATTTTACCATGGTTTGAAATCACTAACACTCCGATTTTACCATGACTTGCTATGGTATTTTACCATAGCATGAAATCACTCCGATTTTACCATGACTTGCCATGGTTTACCATGGCATGAAATCACTAACACTCCGATTTTACCATGGTTTGAAATCACTAACACTCTGATTTTACCATGGCATGAAATCAGTGATTTCAAGCCATGGTAAAATCGGAGGCATGAAATCAGTGATTTCATGTCATGGTAAAATCGGAGTGTTAGTGATTCCAAGCCATGGTAAAATTGCAGAGTAAGGAAAATTCCAAGTCACAGACGGTTCTTAATAAAAACCGTCTGTGATAAGATATATATCACAGATGGTTTTTAATACGAACCGTCTGTGATATGTATATTACGAGCGGTTCTTATACTAACCGCTCAGTGATAGTATCATATCACGAGGCGGTTCGTATTAAGAACCATCGATGATATGTAAATCCTGACGGTTTTTGTATGAAACCGTCTCGTGATTCGCAGCGTGGGAGTTTGAAAATTTTGAACGCCGCTGGAGGCAAAATATTTTGGCGCTTTCCTTATATATTAGACCTGACCTTGTTTTCCATCGTCTCTCCTCTCTCCTCCCACACCGAGCTCCAATGACCACCCTCGATTCCCCATCGTAGTTCATTTAGGAGACACACCGACGATGACGATGAGGAGGGATCTTGGAGGAGCTCCTGTCTACCAGAAGGTACGTGTACATCCCCATAACATACATAATTTGTTGGTTGTTTGTTGTAAAGAAAATTATCTTAATTTTGTGTTACCTAAGGTCGGAGCGCCGCTGGAGGTTTTCAGTCGTCTCTCCTTGCCGACGAGCTTGAGTCGAACTCGACGACATGCAAGAACATCTTGTGATATGCTGGTGAGGTACAGAGAGGAGCTCACAAGACCAATCCAAGAAGCCGATGAGTTCTTCAGGAGCTTGGAGACATAGATGGTTTCTAGCTAGTTTAACTTTGTAACTTTATTCTTTTTTCCCATTCGGAGGGGACGTTGTGAAACCTTTTGGTTTCCCTTTCCTATAATGTGTTTGCCATCAGAATTTTAATTGGATTTTAGTTGTCTTGCTAGAGGTTGCATATGGAAACTACTGTCTAGCACTTGATTGGTTTGGCTCAAAATCCGATTTTTTTTGCAATGGAAAAAACTATTACGAGCGGTTCGAACAAGAACCGCTGTGATAATAATTATCACGAGCGGTTCTTGTTCGTAACCGTCGTGATAGTCTATTTTGAGACGGTTCTAAACAAGAACCGCTCAGTGATAATAATTATCACGAGCGGTTCTTGTTTAGAACCGCTCGTGATAGTCTATTTTCACAGACGGTTCAAAAACCGTCTGTGATGACTCATATCATTACAGACCCATAAACTCAGACGGCTCATAAAACCGTCTGTGATGACGTTTTTGAACCGTCTGTGAAGGCTTTTTCTGTAGTAGTGTACGTATCCCAAAATCGCATCTTTTCAGCAACATGCAAGCCAAAACAAACCATAGAAAAGGGAAACGAAGCCAGACAGATATAAACTCAGCTAATAATCAGCTGAAACGCATCATCAGAAAGCAAGCTTTAAACAGACCATGAATATTGTACTCGACAAGAACAATCGATCCCTCAAGCTGCCGAGCATCGGATGCCTCCAAATCTTGTCCAAAAATCCATACTTGGATGAAAATTCAATAGCAAGCTGCTCCCCAATCAGGGACTGGTAGGTATGTATACTTGTGAACCTGTCCATTCTCCATAGGATGGCTAAGATCAGGCCAGATCGAGGTGCTACTGATCAGATCATCCCGTTGCCTTCGAAGGCAGGTTCAGACAAGTGTCGAGGCCTTCCTGCCGAACCCGGAAGCTCCCAGAACTGTTACCCAACTTTGGTCCCAACAAGAATCTTACCCACCTAGGCTCCTACATACCTTAGTCGGAGCTTGAAAGTATAGTTACCAGAAATGCAGTTCGTATAAGTGGTGGTATACGAGATTCGGATTTGTAGTTTATCATTTTTTATTTTAATTTTTACTGTGAGCACGAACCTCGTACCTTAAACCAGTTTGAGTTAGACGAATCCTGTTCGTGATTCGCGAACCGGGTTTTATAGCGAATCCGATAACTATGCTTGGAACCACCATTACCCAGTATAGTTAGCGCTGCAGCCATCTTACTTCAGGGACTGGTTGGTATGTAAATTTGTGAACCTGTCCATTCTCCTTAGGATGGCTAAGATCAGTCCAGATCAAGGTGCTACTTGGTCAGATCATCCCGTTGCCTTAGAAGGCAGGTTCAGACTTCAGACAAGTGTCGAGGCACTCCTGCCGATCCCGGAAGCTCCCAGAATTTTTACCCAACTTTGGTCGCAACAAGGAATCTTACCCACCTCCTATACATACATGTTACATACCTCACTCCCAGCTTGAAACAGCCATTATCCAGTATAGTTAGCGCTGCAACCATCTTACTTAGAGCGAGTTAACCATGGCGTACAGAGTACTGGAGGTTAACCTCCTATCGGCGAAGGACCTGAAGAATGTGAACCTGATCACGCGGATGGAGGTGTACGCCGTCGCGACCATCTCCGGCGACCCGCTCACGCGCCAGTGCACGCCGCCAGATCCTTACGGCGGCCGCCACCCCTCATGGAACGCCACGCTCCGGTTCACCGTTCCGCCAACTGCCTCGGCCGCCAGCGGCTGCCTCCACGTCCTCCTCCGCGCCGAGCGATCGCTCGGCGACCGCGACGTCGGCGAGGTCATCGTCCCCCTGGCCGAGATCCTCGCCAGCGCCGGCGCGGGGGACCCCGGCCCCCGCCCACCGCAGTACGCGTCCTACCAGGTCCGCAAGGTGCACCGCACCGAGACGCGCGGCGTGCTCCACCTGACGTACCGTCTGGGTCCCGTCGTCGCGCCGCAAGTACCCCAGGAAAAGCCCAAGGATCCTGTCGTCGCTTATCCGGGCATTCCGGTGGCGGAACCACTCCATCCTCCAGCTTTTGTCCATGTGTCCATAGACTCCATACCGCGGCCTCCACAAGATGCATGGCATGTGGCCGTGCCGCCATCTCCACAAGCTTCTGGCCGTGTGGCCAAGTCGCCGCGTCCCCAAGCTACCGGGCATGTGGCCGTGCCGCCTTCTCCACAAGCTTCTGGCCGTGTGGCCAAGTCGCCGCCTCCCCAAGCTGCGAGGCATGTGGTCGTGCCACCTTCTCCACAAGCTTCTGGTCGTGTGGCCAAGTCGCCGCCTCCCCAAGCTGCCGGGCATGTGGCCGTGCCGCCTTCTCCACAACCTTCTGGCCGTGTGGCCATGTCGCCGCCTCCCCAAGCTGCCGGGCATGTGGCCGTGCCGCCTTCTCCGCAAGCTTCTGGTCGTGTGGCCAAGTTGCCGCCTGCCCAAGCTGCCGGGCATGTGGTCGTGCCGCCTTCTCCACAAACTGCCGGGCATCTGGTCGCGTCTCCGCCTCCAAAAGCTGCTGGGCATGTGGCCGTCTCGCCGAGGACGGCAAAGAATAACGGCAAACTGGACTTCGGGATGGGGTTCGGCGCCGGTCTGGCCGGCGGCGCGATCGGCGGGATGCTGGCCGGCGACATGGCCTACAATACGGGGTACCGGCACGGGTTGGCCGACGGCGGAGGGGCCGAGTTCTAGAATATTCTCACATACTGAGTGCAGGGTTTATAACTGTAGCTGAATAATTATAGTCGATAGAATTTACGAGAATAAAATCATAGGAGACCTTTAGACCTCCACGTGTCATGATTTGAAAAGGTCGAAGCAAAATCTAAAGTTAAAAAAGTCTCATAGGATTTATTTTCGAAGTTACTTGGCTTGATTAGTTTTTTTTTTTGTCACTGACAGTGAGTTGTGATGGGCTTGTTATATTTGTGTCCCTGGTGTGAATATATGGAATAATCTAGACCGCACACAAGTCTGATCGAACGGCTTTGCAAGCGTTCTGTACCCATTTAGTTCGACTCCGTCGGTGCGTGTTGATTTTATCCACGCTTAACGTAGCGAAGGTCAGGTTCCATCATACCTTGACGCGCGCGAACGCATAAGCGGGCACACTGCGCGTGCGCACCAACAAACTCGGCCACCCGCCCCGCCGCGCTCTGCGCTCGCGCTTCAACATGCCCGCGCGCGGCGAGGAACATAGCCAAACGTACGGTTGCTGCCAGTGCCACGTTGAATTAGCGTCTCAACGATGGTTTTGTTCTATTCGTTTAATTTTTTTTTGGCAATTCCTCAGGAGGGCTTCATAGCCTATATAGGCCGAGGCGCAGATCCGTACCTGGGTCGTCTGGGATCGAACCAGAGCGGTAGGACGTACACCCACGCACCCAGCCACTGAGCTATGCCATAGCTCAGTTCTGTCTCAACGTTCAACGATGGTTTTGCCGCCTCAGGTTCAGTGCAAGCAGCTCGGATAGCTCATATCTAGACCCTCATGAACGGTCCGGCCCGATGGCCCGACCCGAGCCTGATACGTTTTTCCGGGCCGGGCCGGGCCGGGCCGGGCCGGGCTTTAATCTCGGGCCTGTTACATTTGTTTGGAAATTTTTTCGGGCTAGGCTCAAGCTGAAAATCTCAACCCGAAAAAAGCCCGACCCGAGCCGCTGCCTGCCAGCCACACTGCATAAGTTCATATAAGGCCATAAGCCCATTAGGCATTAACCTATTCCCACACCCACACCCCCGTCCCAACCCTAGCGCAGCAGGGAGCTCTCCCGATTGAGCTCCCCCAAGGCGGCGCTCCCCCCTCGTGGCTCTCACCCGCAGGCGGCGCTACCCCGGTCGGCGCTTCCCTCGGTGGCGCCTCCCCCGTGATCGGCTCATCCCCTCGTGGCGCCCGCGGTGGTGCTCCTTCGCTCGGCCGCCCTTGGCGGCGCTCCCCCCTTCAGCTTGCTCCCCTCGGCGACGCCCCCCTCCCTCGGCTCGGCGCTGCTTCCCCCTCGGCGGAATATTGCACAAGATTGAACTGGCTCTATTTTTTGTTGTGCAATGCAGCAATGTGGACTTGTGGAGAAGAGTATTAGAGTTAAATTAATTGTGAATTGTTATGAGCTGAGTGTATATAATTACATGTCTGCACGCACCTCCGTGCTTGAGCTTGATCTTTTGTGTCGGGCCAGGCTCGGGCCTGGAAAATGCATTGTGGTCGGGCTTCATTCCGGGCTCGGGTTTGGTGCTTTGTCACTGGGCTTTTGCAGGCCTGGCCCGAAGCCTAGTCTGGCCCGGCGTTTGAACAAGTCTACTCATGTCCGAGTCTAACAAGCAGGGCAAAGAATTTTTTTTATTAATTAAACTTTTTTTAATTTTATTTTAAAGTTAATCTCTCACGAACTTTATTTCCAATTCTGACCCCCTTTGGTCACGCCACCACTCGTGGCATGACAAAACAACACTGTCACGTCAATCCGTATTTGGTCAAACTCTTGTCACACCACCACTCATGACGTGACAGTGTTGTTTGGTCACGCCACTACCCGTGGCGTGATAAAAAGTGTTATTTTAGTGGACTTATCCTATGGCATGACAATGTTGTTTTGTCACGTCACGGGTGGTAACGTGATTAAAGAGATCAAAATTAGAAATAAAGTTTGCGGGAGGTTAACTTTAAAATAAAATTTTAAAAAGAATTAATTAATAAAAAAAATTCCAGGGCAAAAGATTCAGCGATAAATTTAACTAGGCCCAAACCAACCCGAAAGCAATTGGTTTTTTTAGTTTTATCGGCCAAACTTGTAAAATGCTCAAGCATCCCCACAGGAGTGTGGTACTTGCACAGTCGAATACTTTCAGGATCAGTACTAGCTCTGATGGTGTACAATGTCAAACTCGTATGCAGAGCGGCACCAGGAATCTAAAAGTGCAACCGTGCTAGTTGGTACATTCTTGGCCAAGTTCTCTGAAACCGCTGCAGTTAAATTTTCTGCTCCCCGAATATAGGTGCCTGAACTAGAATTTTTTTAAATAATATTAATTTTAAAAATAATTACAAAATTAAATAGTCCGATTTTTTCTTTTACAAAAAATAGGCTAATATCGTCATGGCGATAGTACTGAAATTGTGGGAGATGCTTAATTCGTCATTTGAAATGGCGGCAAGCACTTGTCACCGATTCAACAAGCGACAGGACTCCATCGTCATTTCAAATGATGACAGTAGCTAGAAATGAAAAAAATGTTTATATCAGTAGAGAATTCAGCTTCAAATTTTAGTGGATTTTACTAAGTTTTTTTTATAATATCTTTAAGTGTCCGCGTAGCTTCAAATGGCGATAGGGTCCTACGAGCACCCGGGGTGCTGCTCCTGTCGGGATCCGGATTTACACATCTGAAACCCTCTGTGTATTCTGAACTAGTCTCAGATCAGTAGCTAGCTCACACAGGAAACATTGATGAAATATCATCTATTTATCGAGTTAACTAAAAAAATCTCAAAATCTCAAATAATAGTAATAATTGGACCTTATGGTCAACATTTACTTAACTTGCCACGCAGGGCTAAAGAAACAAATAAACTCTTGTAGCGGAACAGAAAACTTGGAAAGACTATTTAATATGCCCACAAACAATCGAGTGGAGAACGCATCCTATTTCGCAAAACCTTCAAAGAATTCCTATTCGTAGAACTCTTGAGTAGCTTGATATTCTTCAACGGAGCAATAAAGTTTAAAGCCGGGAGTACATAAAGTACTTAACAAGTTGTAGGGAATAGTATACAATTAATATTAATGCAAGGCTTGAACAAAGGATTAACTGTATGGCTCTTTTGTAGAAAGCAGTATTGACAGTAAATACAGTAAATAGATTGAAATGTGTAATTGAAAAGAATAGTAAGTAAACAAACAATTGCTTTGAAAACCAGTGAACCGTTCACTTCCGAACCAAACTACCAAGTGAATGTCTCATCCACCAAGTGAACATCACATTTACCAAGTGAATCTCCTATTCACCTTCCAACACATTTTTATAAAGAAAGTCTACCTCTCGTGTAAAATCCCCGAGCATGTCCATGACCACGGACAAGGCAGTTTAAACAGTTTTAACTCTGCAGAAATTGTACAGCTTTATTCACAAGAGATAAATCAACTTATAATGTATATTCACACACTTCCGTAGGTGTGCGACTAGGTGATTATCACAAGGCATTTACAAAGCTCCCCCTAACCCAATTCTACTCGCTAAGGTTTCAACACTGAATGTCATCACGACCAGACAAGGCCCCCCCTCTTACGCTATTGTGAGTATCCATCCCAAAACTCACGCTTCCAAAAATAGAATTAAGCCAAGACATCGCTAATTAATTAGCCAGGTACATTCCATGCTGGACATGTGGTTGTATGATATAGCATCGTTCAATGGCGCACAAGATTAAGTTCTTAACAAGTTACTCAGGCGAGACTACCTCATCCAAAACAACGTGCCTCACGCACCCCCTTTACTACACAATCACTCGCATGACCATAAATCATTTTGTTCACCCAAACCAATGGCAATCCCTGCCATGGCACAAAATTTTATAATAGCGGCACGCACCACAATCGACACAACAGTTATATCACACCATAGTTGCACAACAATGGCATTGCACCACAATTCTATATATCGTTAAGTCAAATTTTCAATATTGAACATGTGATCGTGAACCCATCGTAACTAAACAAGACTAAGCATATCTATGATATCCATGTTCGTGATACAAATATGTCCAACTAATATTGACCACCCTATGATGATGTAGGATCGTAATGGCAATCAGAAGGGGGGGGGTTGAATGATTGCAGCAATTTGACAGCCGAATTCAATTTCAGCAAGAACCTCTTCTCAGCCGCACAGCAAGACGACCAAATCAAAAGATTAAACGAAACTGATCTTTATATTTCAGTATTGATTTGTGTCTACAAAGTGCTCAGCAAGCACCCCTCAAAGCCCTAATTCGAAGAACATCTAAAACGAAGCAACTGCAGCAAGCTACGATTTCAAAAACCCTAGTCTCGGCTCGTAACTCCAAAAAATCCCCATACAAGCCGTACCTCTCGCCTTCTCTTATAGCCTAGAGTCCTATCCATGTCCAACACGACACCAATCTGAACTCTATCTCAAAACACTCAGTTGGAACTCCTTCCAAAAGCTGTCTTTCCAAAACTCCACGCAGTAAGCCTCCGGGACTCCATCTCATAGCTTTGGCGTGCCCCATGATCTCCACGTGCTCGGCGTGATCCAAAACACCTCTTGACATCCACGACTTCCAAGACCTCGATTCCCCATCCTAGTCCGAAGTCAATCCGTCACCGACCGTGATTAGATCCTCACGTCTCAACTTTGCACATGCAAAGATCAAAGAAACCAATTCTTGGCACAAGTTCTCCAACTTGACCATCCATTAGCTCACTCACACCCATAAACACTATCATGCATCATGCAACAAGATATAGCTTACGAATTCAACAAATCCGCAAATCAATTCCCGTAAGCGACAACTTTCAGAGTACAATCGGTACTACCGCCATTGTACGTCGATTATCAAGATATTTGTCGTACCGCTCAAAACACACCGGTACTACCGATTCTCAAGAACTTCCAAAACTTCCAAAAACATCGCTTCTGGAAAAACCATACCGCGCCCTTGTGGTATTACCGTCTTGCGGTACTACCGCCAACCATGTCGCGGTACTACCGTAAATCACTTAATAGAGCAAACAGTGTATGTCAGAACCTCTTTCTCAAAGGAAAACAAAAGCGGTACTACCGTTATTAAAACAATGGTACTACCGAAATTTAGGTACTACCGCCATTCAAACTGCGGTACTACCGTTCCAAGAAAATCCGCAAGGTCCTCAGAACAGCGTCCTTTGCCACGTGGACGCTCCAGATCCATGGGCCGATCGGACCATGGGTCTCAGCCGTTGGATTTAGAAGCACTATAGAACGTCCGAACGGCCCACTTGATGTCATCCGTTAGATTTCAATCCAACGGCTCAAAGTCTTTGAGCGATTGAGACGGTTTGAACGTTACAACTCAATATCACCGTTAGATCAAGATCTAACGAACCGAGCAAAGCGCTTCAGAGAAAATGACTTGCGGTACTACACGCACACACGGTCATACAAGACCGCATGTAGTTCCGCCTAAACAAAGCCGGTACTACCGATAATCGACAAAAACTGATTTTGTGAGAACTTATGAGCTCGATCCAAGTCACCACTGACAAGTCTATAGCACAAAATATTCAACATTAAAGTCTTGAGACAAGGTCTAACTTATTGTCAATGTGTTCATCATCAAATAACATGACCAGAAACCTCTTGGTCTTACAATCTCCCCCTTGATGACTACATTGATAATACTTTCAATAACAAGTAATGAAAGAGTGAAAGGAAGTGACAAAGAGTCAAAAACTGCCAAGCAAAGTGAACTACAGCTGAAAGACTTCCTTTAACACTAGAAAATCAAATTTGTGCAGAATTTTTGCAGATTTTCTCTCAGTTTTCTCCCCCTTTGGCAATGTGATCATCAAGAGCAGAAAGAGAAAGAGCAGGAAGAGTAAAAGTCCAGAAGCTTTGCAAGTCAATTTACTGGATTAGCCAAGCCAATTTGGTTGAGTAGGGCTAACAAGATCATATAAATGCATATGCCATATAGCAATGTCCAGACAAGTATGTAACTATGATGAGTCAATTTTAATGTCATGACAAGCATTTCACACAGTGACTAAAAAGATTATAGGACCACAAAAAGAAGTCACCAAAAAGTGAAAGCAAAACAGTGAGACAAACTTTAAATCTGGATGAGCTATAGTCTCATGAAACATTCTCTTGCTTTACTTTCAATTTTTATTTGCATGTGGCATGCTTGTAGCATACTTCTTTTCCAGGGTGGCATGCTTGAAGCATACTTCTTTTGATTGAAGCACTTTTTGTGCATTTTTTTATTGCAAAGACACAAAACTGTGCATGTCATGCTTGAAGCACACGTCTTTTCATGTGAGTACTGTTATGTACCCCTCTTTTTTTATTTTGATACACAGCTATGTATGGCATGCTTGAAGCACACATCTTTTCATATTCTTTTGCTCAACCCTTTATCTTTTATAACATGCCAAATTGAGTGAGCAACAGAGGATTGAAATGAGAGACATTGTTGCTTCAAATCCAAGACTTAAAATAAGACTCACAAACAAGTTTATCCTTTTCAATGACCAACACAGAGTGATACTAATAATCAAGCTAGTCAAAGATTTCAGCCATGTCAAGCTTTAGTTCTTTATGTAGCAAGTTTATTAAACCAGTCCAGATCAAGGCTACATAGCACATGAATAAATATGATAAAGGAAGCTCTACTATTCTTTTGATTTCAATGGCTGGGACTTAATGAATAATTAAAGCTTCTGAAATTTTGACAAAACAGCTCCCCCTCAAAATAAGCCCATAGGATGAACAACACCCAGTTCACTCCGCAAATGAACAAAACGAGAAGTATCTAGCGGCTTAGTGAAAATATCAGCAAACTGAAAATCAGTCTCAACAAAGTAGAGAACAATATCACCTTTTTCAACATGATCTCTGAGAAAGTGAAATATGATATCAATGTGTTTGGTTCTAGAATGTTGCACTGAATTTTTAGCAATGTGAATAGCACTAGTGTTGTCACAATAAAGTGGAACAGTACCCAATTCTAAACCAAAATCTCTAAGAGTAGAAGAAATCCAAAGGACTTGAGAGCAACTAGCAGCAGTAGCAACATACTCAGCTTCAGTAGTTGATTGAGCAACAGAAGATTGTTTTCGTGAAGACCAAGACACTAAAGATGTGCCTAAAAAGTGACATGTGCCGGATGTGCTTTTCTATCAATCCTACACCCATAAAATCACTATCCAAATATGCACGCAAAGTAAGACGGGATGAAGATGCATAGAAAAGCCCAAATTCTAAAGTGGATTGGAGATACCGAGAATTATTTTCCTGACTGTTGGTGAGATGCACGAGGTGAAGCTTGAAATCGGCGCATAAGCATCTGACAAAGAAAGTGTATATCGGCCTTGAAGCGATCAAATAGAGTAGAGATCCAATCATACTCCTATATTCTTTTTGATCCTTTGCCTCACCTTCTTCATCCGGGTCAAAACGGTTGTAGACCCCATTGGTGTAGAGATGGGTTTGCGTTGTCATGTCAAAGCATCTAAGCAAGTCTTTTGTATATTTGGTTTGATGAATGAAATTGCCTTACTTGGTCTGTTTTACTTGCAATCCTAAGAAGTAAGTTAACTCCCCCATCATACTCATCTCAAACTCCCTGCTCATAGTATCTGAAAACTTGGAAACCAAAGCATGAGAGGAGCCCCCAAAGATGATATCATCCACATAAATCTGAACAAGTAATAGATCATTGCCATGACGAAATGTGAATAGAGTTTTGTCTACCTTGCCCATTTGGAATTCATTTTTTAACAAAAAAAAGCTTGTAACAAAATATTTCTAGCCTTAGCATTAGCTTCAACATCAGCAGTGTTATTGTTGGTAATCACAGCAGGCACCTCATAAGGATTTTTAATTTTTTGCCAGATGACATTACCTTGTGCTTGCAGAAAGACCTCCATGCGTGTCTTCCAATAGATGTAGTCCGAACCATCGAAATATGGTGGCTTACCTGAGAATCGATCTCGATCCGCCATTGCAACCTTGCTCGATACCAATTGTAGGATCGTAATGGCAATCGAAGGGGGTTGAATGATTGCGACAATTTGTGGTAGAATTCAATTTCAAAGAAGAACCTCTTCTCAATTTGACTGACAAGACAACCAAATCAAAAGATTAAACAAAACTGATCTTTATATTTCAGTATTGATTTGTGTCTACAAAGTGCTCAGCAAGCACCCCTCAAAGCCCTAATTCGAAGAACATCTAAAACGAAGCAACTGCAACAAGCTACGATTTCAAAAACCCTAGTCTCGGCTCGTAACTCCCAAAAATCCCCATACAAGCCGTACCCTACCGCCTTCTCTTATAGCCTAGAGTCCTATCCATGTCCAACACGACACCAATCTGAACTCTATCTCAAAACACTCAGATTTGGAACTCCTTCCAAAGCTGTCTTTCCAAAACTCCACGCCAGTAAGCCTCCGGGACTCCATCCGTAGCTTTCGGCGTGCACCCCATGATCTCCACGTGCTCGGTAGCGATCCAAAACACCTCTTGACATCCATGACTTCCAAGACCTCGAGATTCCCCATCCTAGTCCGAGTCAATCCGTCGCCACCGACCGTGATTAGATCCTCACGCCTCAACTTTGCACATGCAAAGATCAAAGAAACCAATTCTTGGCACAAGTTCTCCAACTTGACCATCCATTAGCTCACTCACACCCATAAACACTATCATGCATCATGCAACAAGATATAGCTTACGAATTCAACAAATCCATGATCAATTCCCGTAAGCGACAACTTTCAGAGTACAATCGGTACTACCGCCATTGTCGTCATTACCCATAATATTTGTCGTGCCGCTCAAAACACACCGGTACTACCGATTCTCAAGAACTTCCAAAACTTCCAAAAACATCGCTTCTGGAAAAACCATACCGCGCCCTTGCGGTATTACCGTCTTGCGGTACTACCGCCAACCATGTCGCGGTACTACCGTAAATCACTTAATAGAGCAAACAGTGTATGTCAGAACCTCTTTCTCAAAGGAAAACAAAAGCGGTACTACCGTTATTAAAACAACGGTACTACCGAAATTTAGGTACTATCGCCATTCAAACTGCGGTACTACCGTTCCAAGAAAATCCGCAAGGTCCTCAGAACAGCGTCCTTTGCCACGTGGACGCTCCAGATCCATGGGCCGATCGGACCATGGGTCTCAGCCGTTGGATTTAGAAGCACTGTAGAACGTCCGAACGGCCCACTTGATGTCATCCGTTAGATTTCAATCCAACGGCTCAAAGTCTTTGAGCAGTTCGGACGGTCCGAACGTTACAACTCAATATCAGCCGTTAGATCAAGATCTAACGAACCGAGCAAAACGCTTCAGAGAAAATGACTTGCGGTACTACCGCTGCACACACACGGTCATACCGCGCATGTAGTTCCGCTAAACAAAGCGGTACTACCGATAATCGATAAAAGCGATTTTCAGTGAGAACTTATGAGCTCGATCCAAGTCACCACAACAAGTCTATAGGACAAAATATTCAACATTAAGTACTGAGACAAGGTCTAACTTATTGTCAATGTGTTCATCATCAAATAACATGACCAGAAACCTCTTGGTCTTACAGATGATAAATGATTCGTGGTATTCAAATAACCAATGGGGTGTAGTGACAATTAGGTGATTAACTATTCCCAAAAGTAATTAATATAAAGATAGCATGTAATTTTATATAAAACAATATAATTTTGAAATCATAGGTTCAACATGATCAAAGGACTATGACTTGCCTTGGCTTTTCTCAGTTATCACACTTGGATCTTCAAAGCTTGCTTCTACTCTTGCTCATTGAAACGGATCGTCTAACGAGAGAGAAAATAATATGCGAAGCACAAATAAATTCAAAATAAAACAAATAAAATCCAAAAACAGCAAAAGTAACTCTAAAAGAAAGAGCTTGATTTTAGATGAATTTAAGAATTTGAATGGATAGAATCGGAGTTCAGACGAAGGAGAGCGGACTCTCGGAATATTTGCCGAAAAGGAAAAAGAGAGGGAAGAAAGAATATTTTTTCAGCTGCAAAGAAAAAGGGAAAAGAAAAAGAAATTAGAACTGACAGGTGGAACCGGGCTGTAATAGAGAGAAAGAAAGAGAGAGAGAGAGGCTTACATGCAGGACCCACATGTAAGAAAGAGAGACTAGCAAAGAGAGAGGAAGAAGAGAGGAGGTATGCGACGCTGGCTTGCACATGGCGGCGACGGCGAGCAGTGGTGAGGGAGTGGTGGACAAGGGGCAAAACCCCTGAGAGTGAGGTGGTCCTTTGGTAGGCAGTGGCACAGTGAAAACAGCGGCGACTCATCGGCGACAGAGAAGGAGCTTCGGCCGATGACGGAAACGGTGATTTGGCGGCGTCCTGGGGAAATGGAGGTAAGTGTGGGCTCGGCGGTGGCACAAGGAACCTAGTGGGCAGCTCGGGATAGATGGAGAGAGACGGTAACGGCGGCACGAGGCAACCAACGGCGGGAAAGAAGATGCGGCGGCGGTGAGGCACTTCGGTGACGGAGCGAGAACAAGGAGGGAGGGGACGAAGGAGGAGGACATGGGACACGTGATGACACATATGGGAGGGCAAGGGGCTCACCGGAGAGGGAGATTGGTGGTGAAGGCGACAGCTGAATTTGGGGAAGACGAGGGTGGCGGTGGTTCGGCGAGGTTTAGGCAGAGAGGATGGGAGCACAACGTAGAACACGTCGAGACGAATCCGGAGGTGGTGACGATGCTGGCAGAGGACGACGGATGGTGGCGGAACGTGACGAAGAAAAGCTTGCGGCGGCGGTGGTTTTCCAACGGATTCAGGAGAGATGAAGTCGATTACGGCGGTGGCACATTGGGTATTTGGATGAGGAGATCAATGCGAGAAATATGATGTAGGAGGGTGCACTTAAATACGACCGGACGGGAGTAACCGAGACGAAGACGGCAGGAAGACGTGTTCGGCTTAGACACGGGTGAGCGGCGGGACAAGAAGAAAAGGAGGACGCATAGGCTAGCGGTTGACAGGCGGGCCTGCTTGGTTAGAGAGATAGAGAGAGGGAAGGGAGGAGGCTGGCTTGGCGCGGGAGAGAAAACATGAGCGGGCCAGGCCGGCGGGGAAAAAGGAAAAGGCCGAGGAAAAATAAATTAGCCGAGAAGGATTTTTCGAAATTCCAAAGGCTTTGGAATTTCAGAAAAGAGATTAAACAAAACCGAGCTCAAAGAAATAGCACAAAAACTCTAAAAATTCCTAGAAAATTCCAAAAAATACTCTGGAACTCAAGGAACCTAGATTAAATAACTTTTAATTTAATTGAAGTTTAAATTAACCACATTAAATTGTTTTGATTTCTAAAAATACGAATTAAGCTTTGACTGAACCCAGAAATTTCAAATGGTTAATTTTATTTTTAAATGCTTTAAAGGAACTCCAAATTTGGGATGTTTCAAGTTTGAATTTTTGCACTTGAACGTGAACAAGAGTGAATGAGATATCTTAGCTTTGATCTATCAAAACTAAGACTAAACGCACGAAGAGAATCACTTAATTAGTTGCCCAGAAATAAAACTACGGATTGTGTGATGAATTTGATCTAAACATATTCTTAGAAACTTGGTGATTCCAACCAAACAAAAAAATGATGTTTTTGTTACTTTACGCCAAACATTTTATTTGTACTTGCAATTCTACATCAGTGGCAGAGGACGTATGCACCAGGAACACGCCAGACAAGAGGACATATTCTACATCGGAGTCAGAGGACGTATGCCCTTGCCGTCCCAACCGACCTCGATGTGCCAGACCTTGCCGAACGGGCTGGCGGCGAGCGTTGTGCCCCTGGCGCCGCTGCCTCAACCGTCCAAGTGTCGAGCAAGCTCGTTAGAGATGCGCTGCAGAAGTAGTTTGTTTCATCATTATAAAGGATTAATGTTCGAGATGAGCGTGTGTTTGTGTGGGTAGCAATGGCATTGTTCTTCTTACCAGTTTTTGGGAGGAAGAAGGTAGTAGGACCTTCATGTGCTTGACCACGGTGCACGCGCCATGGTTACCGGATGATGCCAGGACGACCGAGGAGGTAGATGAAGGTGGGAAACGTGCTGACTTTATTTGTGCTTGTCTATGTCTTCTCCCCTATTTCAATCCCATGCTGGAAAAGGCTTACTGTTGGATTCCTCGCGTTTACTACCCTCCTTTTATTCACATTTACATCGTTCTTGTTACTGAGAAATTAATACTCTGTTCATTTTAAAATATAAGGCATATGGTTTTTTTTAAGATTTATTGCAAAATATAAGACGTGCGTACGAATTTAATGACTCTCTTTTGTTGTCATTTATCTTCCCTCTTTCTTCAACATTCATGAGTAAACATTCACCCACACTAATATCTCTCTTATTCCTAAGATATTAACGATTTTTTTTTAAATTTTTTTTATCAATTTAATAAAGAAGTACAAAAATGAATAGTAATTTTTTTTTTTATAGAAATGGGCTACTGCCGCCATTTGAGATGGCAAAATATCCCTGTCGCCATTCCAAATGGTGACCGTAGCCCTGTCGCCATTAGAACAGTGCTGCTGCCATTAGAAAGGAGCTGGAAATTTATAAAATTTTATTTATATGTAGAGAATTCAGCTTTAGTTTTTTAGTGGACTTCACGAAGTTTTTTGGAAATATCTTTAAGTGTTCGCGCAGTTTAGAATGCGAATTTGGAAAAGATAACGAAATATGAAGTAGAGAATGTGAGATTGGTGACGCAATAACATAAATAACCCCCTTTGGAGCAAAATGACATAAATATTTGGGTTTAGGGTTGCCACGCACGTTGTTGTCCCGATTGTATTGTTTGCATAACCGGTTCCTTTTGGAAAAGAGTACAAAATTTGAAATAGACAAATATACGGGAATAAAATTTGATAGAATTTATAATTTAATTGCGAATTATATAGCACGCAGGGTTTGGTTACGTGCATTAGAAACAACAGCATGCACGAATCAGTAAATAGGAAAACACCTACGATACATGTGTGTCTTTTTGGAATCGAAAAAAGGTGGCCACGGGAATGGTTTATCTTATTGAAATATGTTGTGCTGAATGTTTCGTAATATCATTGCGATTCGTTGACAAACTATGTGATGACATCTGTCCTATCTAGCTATGTTGTCTGATGTACTGATGTGTAACCTATGTACTACTGCTAATCATGGAAATCTTTGTAAGTTCGTTGTCCTATTCAAGCGACTGTGCAACCTATGTCCTATTCTTTGCCTTTGGTGCCCATCAATCACAAGCTACCTAGCAACTCTGAGTCATACAGAATAGGAATCTCGATACTCATATCAATCTTCAAGATGACACACATCCATGGTGGGCCAAGAAAAGGGTACTGAAGCAAGAATTCTTCGCCTTTGGTGCATGCATCAATGCATTCTAGCATTGTCGTATGATCTTGTGTATGGATGACACGTTCCTGACTAGGACGTACAAGGGGCAGATACTTACTGCAATTGCGACGAACGAGATCAATCATGTTCTTCCCGTGGCCTTCGCATTCGTTGAAAGCGAGAAAACGAACAATTGGTTGTGGTTTCTAAGGAACGTGAAGATTTCTATTGTACAGGGTCGTCCTACGTATGCATCATACATGATCAGCATGCAGGCCTGATGAGTGTAATAACTCAGCTATAACAAAGAGGGAAATGAGCCACTTCCGTGGGTGGATCTGCAGAGCAGGTGGTGCATGAGGCACTTGGGTGCAAACTTTTGCAAGCAGTTCCACAACAAGGACTTAATGAATCTCTTCAAGTGACTGTGCAACCAGAACCAACAGAGAAAGTTCGATGCAATCTGAAAAACTCTAGATGAGCGGACGAGGACACACAGAAGGGCAGCATCAAAAAAGCCCACTACAAGCGCTGACTGTAACCCCGAGGCATTACGAGTTACCCATAGATGGTCCTGGTGTGAGGAGGAAGACGCGGGGGGGGGGGGAGAGGGAGGTGAAATGCTTCTAAGATTGGATTGGGCATGAGCCTAAGGTGAAGGGTGAAGTGGTCGTTGCTACATGACAAGGATGGTGCTCGATATGGTGTCATGACAACTAATCTAGCTGAGGTGTACAATTGAGTCATGCGCGGCGTTAGGTGCCCCCTTTGGTTGGTATTGTAGAGGTAATTCTCCATGGTACCACAAAGTACTTTGTTGAGTGAAGCACCAACGCCTCTCTTTCCATGGCAAATGATAGAGTACTGTACTCCGCTGTGGTCACCAAGTACATGGAGAAGAAGTGCAAGAAGGGTGAGATGCACTGGACATTCAATATGGGCATAAGGGAGTTTCGCTTCGAGGTACTTTGTAGGGAGAAATGACGTTGTGGGATAAACCGCAAGAGGATCATCCACGAGTGCATGTCACACCGCGCTAGTTGCATATGCACTTGCAGCAAGCCACTTCTTCTGCATAGGCCGTGCTCACATGTGATGGATGTGTGTTCGATGGTGGCGCGGCATCCCGGCCAATACCTTTCTGAATATTTCACGAAGGAAGAGGTGAGGCAAAGCTGTATGGTTACGACGTGGTTGGCCATTTCACTGGCCATCCTACTTGGGAGCAACTGATCTGGACCGCAAACATTGCTAGGCTGAAGGGAAAGGTTGACCGACAGTAGAAACGGCGTATTAGGAACGACATGGACGAAGCGCGAATGTCGTACGAAGAAGTGCTCCATTTACAAGGAGTCCAAGCGTGCCTTCAAGAATTGTCCTGTGAGAAATTCATAGGATGAAGGCGAGGTCGGCAGTTCAGACGGTGCTGCGGGGACCTTATCCGACCGCCCCACTCGAGGCGGGCACCGTGGAAGTCGACATGACGGACGTTGAGGTCATGTCCACAGGAATTAATGGTTTATATTGATGAAATATGTTGTGCTGATTGTTTTGTAATATCGTTGTGATTTGTCGGCAAATTATGTGATGACATATGTCCTATTTAGCTATGTTGTCTAATGTACTGATGTGTAACCTATGTACTACTGCTAATATTGTTTCTTATTACTTATGTTTCTATTTCTTATTATGTCGTGTGTTGAATTGTAATGTGTAACTTATGTTTGCTGTTACTTTCAGTTTTTTTCAATAATAAATATCTAATCATGTCGCCAGTTCAATTGGCGATAGGTTCCTGTCATTATTTCATTTGGCGACAAAGGTTTGTCACCAATTGAACTGGCGACTTAGGTATTTGCACTGTTCTAATGGCGACAGGGCTACTGTACCCATTTGGAATGGCGACAGAGATATTTCGTCATTTCAAATGGTGGCAGTAGCCCATTTTTGTAATTTTTTTTTATCTTTATAATTCTTTATTAAAATAATATTATCTTTAACAAATCTCCTGAACTAAACCTGACTAAATGGTAAAAGCACAGGTTACTGATTGATCAGAACTCAGAAGTTGCATGGACCACATAGACCAAGCCAACCAGCATTTGATATTACGTAAGTAAAATTAATAATAATAAAAAATGAAGGCGATCGTCTAGCAACTAGCTCCGTTAGCTCCGTTGAGTTGTGTAACTCGAGCTCTATTCTGCGTCGCGGTCACTTGCAAGGAAGAGACAGGCAGACAGCTGAACCGTAGATTGAACTGCTTTAACAGGAGAACAAAACGTCAGCTCCAGTTGCCGATAATGATTCAGTAGAGCGTGGAAATGGAAGAGTCAATTCGGTTTACTGTGCATGCATTCCAACCGCACCAGTACGTACAATAGAGGTTTTCTCTGTATATGTACTTAGTACCTTGTATGTGCCCTTGGGCATGCGAGAATAGACTTCGATGAAAGGTCTAAATATGATTTTGTCTGTTGTACGTTGCGTATTGGACCTATGAGGTATGTATCGTAGTGGAGAATGCATGTATCATAAATGGCAATAGGGGGCATCAGATGTACTTTATAAAGAGAGGGCTAAATACGATGCACTTAGCAGAAGGTGGATGTTATACCGGTAGATAACACTTCTGGTTGGATATGGCTTACAAAAGGTAATACTCTGGCTGGCACTATTATACAGGCTGAAGTGTAGAAATCTAATACACAAATAAAGCACAAAAGACAATAGTCTGTTGTTACATCGAAGAGTATGTTACAGGTAGATTTTGGTCGATCTTAGCGGGCGGTGTTTATTATCACTGTAGCGGATGTAACATATTGGCTGTAAGACAGAACATCAGTAAGAAATCTATAGGTGTGTAGATATCAAGGACAATTAGATGGCAGAGCTAAAAAAACATCCAAAGAACATACCTGGTGTTTACTAGGAGGGGCCAGTGTCTAGATTGGTTTGCTTTGTAGCAGAAGAGATTGCTGGATGGGTATGAAGCACATCTTGGGATCTGTGTGCCACAGGCGACATGTTAGTTATAGATTCTAGAATACGTGGTTTGTTTAAGCTGTATGTAGTGTAAGATACAAAGCTGTAGTATAGATCTGAGTATTGATGTACTGTAGATAGACGGCAGTTATGAGCAGTATTGGACAGGCACGAACGAAGAGGGAGACAGACGTTTTTTTATGTTGTTTCGTATCGTGGAATTGTGCAAAGTAGTAGACTATTAAATCTGAATGGTGCGATCTAAACAGTCAAGGGGGGTGTAAACATGGGAAATTATGTAGACATAGCAAGAAGAGTGTAGTGATTCATTTCTGAAGGCGAGTATTACATCTAGAGTTTTGTACATCAGTGATGTAAGGTACCATATGAAATAGAGCTAAAGTGTTGTGTAGAAATAGTAAGCAATTTCCATTAGTGATACCAAAGGCTACGAAGAGTGGGTCGCCTATGTTAATAGTTTTAGCGTGAAATGTAACATACTGAGGTAGCAATAAGCAAGTGTAGATCTCTGCTATATATAACTGAAAAAAGAAAGGGATGTTCTGATGGACTATATGTACGAAATAAGTGGTTCAACAGCAGTAGGTACTTACAGTAGATGGGTTTTTTTTTGTAGTGAGGATTAACTGTGTCATTTTTGTCAGTGACTAAGGTACTTCCTACATCGTAGTCCATGGAGCGGGTATCCTGCAGTTAGTTAGTGAGTAGGAATATAAGCGGAAATAATAAGGATACATGCTGTGGATGTGTTAGACTGTATATGTGGATAAAAGAAATAGAGATAGCGTTTACGGTAACCTACTCTGAAGCTTGTGACGAATCAAAAGGTCTTTTTTTGGTAGACGAAGTTGGCATATCTGATGGAGCTAGGCTGGTGATAAAAGAAGCAATAACTGTTAGATTATTGTAACCGTGTTGGACAATGAAGGGTGTATCTGTCTTGGACTTAATCTAGAGATTGTAACCGTGCAGGCGAGACCGGAACGCTATATAAATAGAGTATGGAAGCGCTTAGGACAACAGTGCATAATCAAGGTATGGATAGAGGGTGTGAAGTAAAAAGAAAACCTTAACTGAGAAATCGGAAGGGTTAATGTCTAGAATTTCTTGAAGATTTTTTTGTTCAGACTGTGTGCAAACCATGGTAATAGGAGGTACTTGATCATGGATAATGATCTGGGATATTGGCTGAAAGTGTGACAGAAAGTTGTGTTTATTTTTAAAGAAAACTTAATAAGCATGTGTAGGCTAGAAATATTTGGAAATGCGAAGTTTGATATGCAAGACAGTGAAAAAGAAAGAGTGGTGCAGCACAAAACGTTGCATTTGATATTTTGTACCTCGATGCAATTGTTGTAGCCTCAAGAATATTTGGCGAGATATACCAGTGACATGCTGAACTTCTAGATAGACATTCATTCTCTACGATAGAGTTAGTAATATGGAAGTTTTATATTTGGTGAGTAATTGCAAGTAAACAAAATGACTGAATCTATAGATAACATTTTATTGGCAACAGTAGTCGAAATGGAAGAACATACAGAATTATACTATAACAAGATAGTTTGTTACTGAATAAACGATAGAGAAATCTGTGACATGTGCAGTGTTCTACTGCAGGAACTAATGTATAAATAAAATATATGGAGAGTAAGATATAAGATTTAGCAATACAGGAAAGATGCATGTAGATATACAACGATGATGGTGCTGACAAATATGAAGCATAGATGGAGGGTACATAAATAGCATTGCTGTAAGATATCAAACTGCTATGTGGAAATGTACTAAAGCGGCAAAATAGCAGTGCAAAAACGTATAAAGCACTTACGACCATATTTTTTCATGAGAACACCGACAAAGAGAACCACCGTAGGGTTGCTTTGGCCAAATTTGTAAATATTTTTGGCAGGAAATCCCGTTGCACGTTGACCCCAAAGTGTAAGATTAGTTTCATAGTTTCTATGTAGAACAGATTTGAATGAGGCACAGTACACGTGAGGACTTCCCAAAAGCTAGTAGGCTATAAATTCTGATGAATGTATATAAACAGTAAGATGTTGTACCTAGTATCCTTTAGAACAATAAGTCTTTCTGTAGCGTTGTTCTGGTTAGCACCTTGAATAGAAGCAGCATTTGATACGCTTACAATAACGCCAATGACATCTGCGGTGAGAAACCATTAGAATAAAAGTTGAAAGCAAATTTCTTGAGTAATGAAATTTTGGGGGCCTTAGTTGAAACAATATAGGTAGGTGAGTGGGTAATAGCGTACCAAAAAAATGATCTTGTTTCACCGACATAGTTAGAGAGATTTTCAAATGGCACAAGATTATATGCGTATACTGGAAAGTTGAGTGGGACCTAAGTTTTTTCTTCGATCATGGTATAGTAGGTGAGTTCAATCATGTAGTTACTCTCGATTGTTCTGTATTTGTCTTTATTCACACGGACGATGAATTTGCTCATGATGTATACGTGTCCTTGTTCTAACAAAGGTTGCTTTGCTTCTACATGCTCTGCGGGCACTTCAAC
The DNA here is from genome assembly GCA_036346405.1 of Phyllostachys edulis. Taxonomy (NCBI): domain Eukaryota; kingdom Viridiplantae; phylum Streptophyta; class Magnoliopsida; order Poales; family Poaceae; genus Phyllostachys; species Phyllostachys edulis. The sequence goes on along the minus strand of CM070561.1, from coordinate 6,375,521 downwards.
ATAGATAGCGTCACCCTACAATAAACAGTATATATATGAGCGATGTAAATAAAGTAGTAGGTGACTATACTGTTAAAGGAATGTAGTGCTAGACCTGGTCGTCAATCAAAACAAGGTCGAGATGCTGAATAGCTACGTCGTCTACACTGCCACGATACTCCCATAGTCTAGATACTCTCACGTAGATAATCCAATGCTTGTTGGTTGGATGTATCTCTGACAATATATTATACGCCATCTAAAGCATGAAAAAAAAAGTTTTACAAACGTAATCTAGGAACTGTATACTGGAGTTGTAGTAGGAGTATGGAATTACATTTTAGAAAAATCTTCACAATGCAAGTAAGATCAAGTAACTGTTTTGTATGTTGTGGCTGAATTGCAGTAGAAGAGGCGTAGGAAACCATTTGAAGAAGAGGTCTTTTTTGGATAGGGAAAAAAAATGCAAAGAGCAACCGCTTGAAAATCTCGAACCATAACACAGTCTGTTTGTAAACGATTACATAAAACTTAGGCAGCGACAAGCAAGATATATACTATGTTGAGAGAAGGCGAACTATGCATCACGCTAAGCGATGAATCTCATGGTAAATGATGTTTTTTTTGTTTTCGAGCCACATGTGCCATCCTTATTTTCAATAAGGATCTTGAGGCCTTGTCTCAATGTGAAACGAGAAATAGCAACATATAGTTGCCCATGTGTAAAAATAGGTTTCTTTAAATACACACCGACAATTTCCATAGTTTGACCCTAACTTTTGTTAATAGTCATCGCATAGCATAGTTTAACAGGGAATTGACGCCGCTGTAGACTAAAAGGCCACTTTGCATTTGAAGTAGTTAACGTTATTCGAGGAATATACACGGTGTTACCCATACTAGAGCCGGTCATAATAACAACCTCTATTACGACATCTATAAGCCTCGAAACTATAAGTCGTGTTCCATTACATAGACTAGCTGATTGGTTAAGGTTTATAAGTAGCATAACGGGTACACCTACTTTAAGCAATAATATATGTTGAGGGAAGTTGTTTGACTCTATAGAATTCAAAAGCTCTAAAGGGTATAGAAGATCAACATCATTTGTTGTGTTAGTAGACTTAGAAATTGTATCGTAGCTTAAATATTCAGTTGTATCACCAAGTACTTTAGTTATAAGGATTAATTTCGTCAACAATTTCATTGGTAGTCGATTATATGGCACTATTTTTTAGGTATAGGGCTGTAGAAAACCTGTCTGCAAAGTCTGTATAAACAGCCTCTACTATGGCAACAATTTTATCGCCTAGTGTGTTAATGAGGAACTCAGGTGAAGTCTCTTTCTAGTATGACCTAGGATCGTCTATATAGCCTATTGTAGGTAGCTTGCCATCACCAAGAGCTATAATCCATTTGCTAAAGTCCACGATATTTTCTTGGATACAAGAGTTAGTATCTGTAGTAGACAAACACATAGTTATGGTTAGTGGCAACACTTCTATGTAGGTCCACAAAGGTGATCTAGTAATTGCAGCGTCAAATATCTGAGATCTAGTGCCTCCTTCTATAACAGGCAAGATCTATCTTAAGTGGCATATTACAGGCAGCACTGTCATCATCAGCAAGGATATCACGGAAAGTTCTGTCTAATGTTTCAAAACATTTTCTATGAGCCATAAGAGCTTCGTCCCAAATAACAAGAGAAGCAGTTTTAATTTGGTCAGCTAGCATAGTTCCTCATTTAATATCACATATGCTCGTCTCGTCGACCTCAATCGGCATTTTGAATCGAGAATGAGCTGTATGTCCTCCAGGTAACAGTAGAGAGGCAACACCCGAAGAGGCAATTGTTAGAACTATTCTTTTAATAGATCTTAGATAGGTTACAATAGAAGTCTAGAGGAATGTTTTATCGGTGCCACCATTTCCAGAGGTGAAGAAAAAACCATGTTTGTTGTTTGTAACACACGAAACAATACGAGCAAAGGCTCTTTTATGGTCAGGATTGAGTCTATCATGTAAGCTTTCTGATTCAATGGATAGTTCACGAGTATCGTATGACATTTCGTCACTTACCATTGTGTTTAGGAAGGAAGTCATATGATGAACACTTCTTGCAGGAATATTAAAAGAGGATAATCTAGAACCGTTTCTAGCTAATAAAGCAGACAACTTGTCCAGCAAATTATCCCTTAGATCAGAGGTAGGCATAATATAGGATGGATCACAAATAGCTTGGCGTAGACGGTATTGGAAATCATCGGCTAAATGTAACCATACTTTATCAAACAAAGAGTGTTCATCATTAATATCGCAAAAAAGCGGTGTTGTTACGAACAAATGTCTAAGCTGGTACGGAGTAGCCCATATCGACGCTTCTTCAAGGGCATGACACCACTCAGTATCGTTGCCTAATAAACCATGAGCAACACATGCTTCTTTAAATGTATTATGCATAATTCCTTGGAAAGAACGTACTTCTTCATAGCTCTTTGTATCTTTGACTATCATAAGGAGTACTCGAAGGAAGTATTGCTCACCAACAGAAGGATGTATAAAGTACAGACATCCTATCTTTGTTCCAGAAGGTCTCTTTTTCCAAGATCTAGTGTTGGTGTCCCAGCACCATCTAGAAGGAAAGTTACAATAAGTTAAACACCGAGCTTCAGGATGGGATCTATTTGCAGCGAACCACTTGGTAAGTGGAGTTCTCGCAAGGAAGGTGTTACAAACGACACCTGACAAGTTTGCATTAGGGTTGAGTGTAATGTTGTTCATGTGAGGCAGATGTACACCAAGGCGCCCGATAGAAGGGAAATGTCTATGGATATCGTAACCAAGAATTTTCCAAACAACATCTTGTTCGCATATGTAGCGACAGTCTAGGTATTCTTTAACCTTGTTTCTAACCAACGTGCTAGAATCACACGAAGTATCCTCTCCGTGTGTGAGTCACTGCATATAGATTTTCGCGCAATCCTGGCCTTTAGTAACGTATTTGAAGAGGTATTTCAAGACCTTTGTTTTATTGCACCACTCGACGTTAATATGTGCACAGTATTTCTTAAGTAAAAAGATATTGTATGGAACAACCCATCTGTTGTCAAGAATAGTATTTCCTTTCATGACACCTCGACCATTGTCAGGGTGTTTGTATATAGTGAAGCCATCTTTATCGATCGTGGTTTCATTACTAAATGATTTACGATAAAACTTTGAGCAAGAACCATTCTTCATACATGGACATTTTTCGTTTAGCGAACCACAGGACCATGCATCATATGCTCGGAGACTAATTCGTATCATAGAGGGTCTGCCTGCGGATCAGGTATTTCGGCACTAACAAAAGAATCAGTAAGAGAAGAAGTTGGTTCAGTTGTGTCTCTGTTGAGCCAAGTAATTATGTGAGCGTGGGGAAGACCACGCTTTTGGAATTCCACAGCATGGAGCACTAGCGAGAAATGGAAAATAAAATATTAGGACAGTAGATAGATAACAAGAGAGAATACGATAATATAGTAGTCAGTGGATAGAAGATGAAAAATTAGGGAATGGCTAGAAATTTACATGCATCGATAGGGCCAAATGTGCTTCCATCTCTAATATAGGTTAGTAGTTCTTCAAGTTTCATATTGTAGACTCTATTAATAATGTCGGCCTTGTCAGTGCTACGTTGTCCAGGTCCAAATGCAAAGGTATCCGAAATTTCTTGCCATTTAGGGTTACATGTGAAAGTAATGAATAGATGGAGGGGACCATAGATTCGACATATGGCAATAGCATCATAATAGTTCTGTATCATGTATCGTCTACCGCCCGTATCAGAAGCAGGCAGAACAATACGTTTGCCGACAACACTACCATCTATATATAGTTCTAGCTACAACAGCATTAGCTACACCCTGTAAGCTCTCGACGCGGAGTTCGTTTTGGTGTTCGAGTATATATTGTACTCTGCATTCATCAACACATGCACGGGCATCAACCTTGATCTGAGATGATAGATGACCACAGTTTAGATAAGGATTATGTTCATTTTTTCTGTAGTAGAAGAAGTATCGGAAATAGTCTTGCATTGTGATTTTCGAACGGACTATGTTATCATCTACAACAATGGCAGCATATGGAACGCCCACCTGAAAGCCTCGTTCATCATAGGGAAATAATAGTGGGTATTGTAGAGACATAAAAGCAGGATGTAGAGGAGATATATGTCGAAGTTCACCAGATCTATTATGTACCACGATATCTTGTTGATAGGTTTATAGGGAAAAGTTGCCAACCACTAATAGTGCAAGTTCATCACAGGTAGGCAAATTGTACTAGACTGGGTCGCCTGATCTAGCCCCAACAATTATAATACCAATAGAGTCCGAACCAGACTCATGTAAGCGATCTCTTGCAATACGAAATTGCTGGACCAAAGGATTGTGCTCATCAAGCATGCGCATCAGCGATGAAACAACGGAAGGATCAAGATCACCTTCATTATTTTCTGATGAGTCTAATGCATGGATTCTATTTTGGACTTCGTTAGCAGTGTCATATATGTAAAGTTCGATGAATTTAGGGGGGGCACCGATAGAAGGAACCAAAGAACCAATACGACAATATACTTGACCGCTAATGCTAAAGACATATGGGCCACGAGATCTATTGATCGAGTGATCTATCCTAGCTCCCATGGAAGTAAAAGCAAATAAATAGTTGTACTGTCTTATTTTATGAAGGAAAGTCTTGCAGCGGGAATCGTCGTCGAAGTGTAGTAGATTAGACAAAAATAGAGGAGGTTCCCTAAAAGAAGGAAGCACAATCTTACCGCCCTTGTAGCAATCGTTGTATAAGAATCGCTGGTCTCGCACTGAAGAGCGGCATTTAACGCGTTCACGAAACCAAGACAGCACAACAGTGAGAGCATTGATAATAAGGAGTACTGTAGTATGATCTACCTGGATAAGAGGCTTTTATTTGAAAAAGCAAGAGAAGAGAGCCAAGGGGCTTAAAAGGAAGTAAATAACAATATATTGAATACAATAGGCATGAAAGGGAGAACTATGCACAAAAGAAGGAAACATTTTTCCCCTATACAAAAAAAACATATAATAAATAACAAATAATCGACGGATATATAGGAATATACCTTTGAGCGTATCAATATAGTCCTGAGGCAAGTGAAGGAAATCGAGCGTGAAGATATGGCCAACGGAAGGACCTAGGTCAAGGAAGGGGAAAAGAGCTACAGGTATAAGATATAGCTAGCTATAGGCGTACATTCTAGTTAGTGCGACGAATATGCCATGGAAGCTAGTTATGTAGAGCGGTTGTTTGTTATAGCAATACATGCAACAACGGGAGGAAGGAACATGAAGAATAACCTGATTGGCGAACGCGTCGATAAGCGAGAATCTTGTGACGGGTTTCTCTACGACGTTTCACAATGGACACAGAGGGTAGAGGATAAAGAATGTCTCCTATATATACAAAATAAATGGATAAGCCATAAAAGGCATATAAGAGAGATGATTAAAGTTGAAAAAAAAACGCAGAAGAGTCTATACTTGATCTCCTCTAAGAAGCAGAAGCGGAAATTGTTGTTGTATGTGGCATGAGTGCTGCAGAAGAAGAAGTACAAAGAGACATGTATCGTACATAAGCAAGAGGGAAGTAATGGGTAGAAAGAAGAGGAAGCTAACTCTGGACAATCACTAAAAAAACATTTTGAAATCAGCACGAAAGATCATCAGTCCTGACGATAGACTAGATGAATGGAAAGGAATTTACAGCTAAGAGGCAGAAATGAATAGCAGTCGTGTGAATGTAGGGACTAAATAAGAAAGGCAACGCACACGTTCGACAGCACTGTAAAAAAGGAAGAATGCGGTATACGTAGAGCGAGTAATCGAAATAAAAGGAGAGTATGCGTCCTATGTAGAATTTTATAAGGAGATCATTTGTACCGTGTAGTATTCTATACGCAGGTATCTCTAACTATATCCAAGTAAAGCTAAGCAGCTATACAACAAGAATAGGATAGAGAAACTTACAATGTAGCAGAGCCCGAGAAAAGAACTTAGGTTTCGCGGACAGGGTGACGAAATTCGCAAACAGTCAGCAAGTCTAAGAACAGAAAAAAAAGGTTTATAGTTCGAGTGCATGACACACAGCAAAGCGGATCAAAGAGCAGGGTTAGCAAAGAAAATGTGCACGAGAACGAACTAAATGTAGAGGAGGACACTAGGATGAGGAAGCAGAATTGTTGAGGCGAACTGAAAGCTAACAAAATTTCGGAGGTCAACACCGAGCAGAAGGAAATAGGCCAAAGAAATAACCTAGAAAACGATGCAGGTGTGCGCAACAAAGGTACACACAATGTTAGACCAGGCGCATCTAAGAAAAGCAAACGAAATATAGAACAAGAATAGGACTAAGGAGACTTACAACGCAGTAGATCTAGAGAACAGAAGGGAAGCCTTGCGTACAATGGATCAAAACCGAGAAACAGGCGGCAATCCTGGAAAATTAAAAGGGAGCTAAGTGAGTACTCACGTTATCCACACGAACACAAAATACAGAAGCATTACTGCTGCACTAAGAAAACCGCTAGAAACATGAAAGAGAAGCAAACAGCTATGGCGAGGACGCGGAATAATAGAAGCGACCTAGAAAACAACGAAAGCTCATTAGGATTATCTATGGTCAACAACGAACGAAAGGAAATGACTTTATGCCAAAAATCAAAAATCGAAACGAATGCACCAAAACATAAAGGAAAGAGGGGATGAAAAAACTCTTAGGAAGAGGATGCAGAACCAAAGGCGTTTTCTGACCAAAACAAGGAAGCAGGCAGCAAATCTTGAAACAGGAAAAGATACATAGATGAGGGTATGTGACATCCATAAGACTACGATACACACAAGTACTACAACTCCAAGAAGAGAACCGAAAGAAAGAGAGAAAAGAGGAAAACAGCTATGAGAAACACGCTGGATAATAGACGGGACCTGTAAAACACTGTAAAGTCATTGGACCAAAAGGGGCGTAGCAACAAACGAAAGGAAATGACTAAAAGCAAGAAGCTGACAACAAAAAAGAACACATAATAAAAGAAAGGATAGAGTAGCGGGAAAAAAACCTAGGCAGAGTACAAAGAAACGATACTTTTTTTTGCAGTTTTCTAGAACCAGACCATGATAATTTTTTAGTTCCTGAAATAACCAAAGAAACTGCAGACGAACACATCGTAGATCTAGCCTAACAAAGAAGGAACGAGGGTGGGAGCATAAGGAGCAGTAGGTCGCAAGAAAATGAATCGAGGAGGATAGATAAGAAACAATCCAAAAAAATCCACACACACGGATGTGGTAGCACGAATAAGGCACAAATCGAGAACGGGAAAAAAACGCGGAAAAACGATGGCGCAAGAAAGCAAATCGAGGAGGAAAAACAAGCGATACCGCAGACAAAATTTTAAAAAACGGAGGTCGATCCGTAGAACTATAGAAGGAACTGAAGTAATCATACGCAAATTGAGGCGGACAAACACGTGAAAAAACAACGCTGATCGGAGGGGGAACCAAAGAGGAGAAGGGAAACCGCGAAAGCAAAGCACGAAAATGAACCGCGGAGTACAAAAAAGAGGCAAGAAACAAAAATGAACACACACGGAAGCCATTCCATAGAACCACAGTAGGAGCAGCACGAAGCAAACACAAATCGAGTTCAAGGCAGAGAAACATGTGCAGAAAATGTGGAGATAAAGGGGAACCGAAGAGAAGGGAAAACGCGAAAGCAAAGCAAGGAATCGAATCGAGGAGTACCCAAAAGAAGTAGCAAACGAAACTCAATAGCACAGAAACCAATCGAGGAGGACAAAGAAGAAGCCCCCAAACCCCCAAAAAAATACGGAGCCCAATGCATAGAACCATAGAATGAGCAGCACTGAGCAACTGAAAACCGAGAGGGAAAACCACGCAGAAAAGCTATGAACGGAGTGAAAATCGAACATGAGAAGGGAAAAAAACAAGAAAAACGAGAAGTAAGAAGCGGCGAGAACCGACGGAAAGGAAGACGCAAATCTGAGGTAAATGCAACGGTAAAAACGAAGCGCGTGAGTCCAATGCCCCAAAGGAAAATGAGACGGGAAGAGGAAATGGCGACAAGACACGCAACAATAAAAGCGCACACACGCCGAGGTGAAGAAGGATGGCGCGAACGCAACGGCCGCTCCGATCCAAGGGCGCTAAGCACACATGTAGCATTAAACGAACCACGAGACATTCGAGCGCATCGCCCGAACGATCGAACGGCAGAAAGCTGTCGCGACCCCGGGTATGCAACTCCGAGACCCTCTATATATTCTGAACTAGTCCCATGATCAGTAGCTAGTCCACACAGTTACGATATAGATGAAATCGTATCCATACAACAAAATAACTAAGAAGCAAACAAATTAATATTACTTAGTAGCAGAAGGACCTTATGGTCAAGTCTTATAGAGATTTGCCACGCAGGGCTAAAGACAACAGAGTAACTTGTAGCGAAAAACAAAGCAGCTCGTGGTAGCCATCCGACATGCCCACAGGCAATCGAGTGGAGGACGCGACCTAGTTCGCAAAGTCTTCGAAGTAATCTTCCTCGTAGAACTCGGTGGTCTCTGATTCATCTTCGGTGACTAACCAACAAATGGCGTATAGCCGTGAGTACATAAAATACTCATAAAGTCGTAGGGAAATGTATGCAAATAGTATTCATGCAGGGCTTGACAAGGATAGCTTTATGACTATTTTGCAGAAAGCAGTATTGACGGTAAATACAGTAAGTGGATTGTAAAGCACGATTTAAAAGATTAACACATAAGTAATAAAGTTCTTTGAAACGACTAGTGAACACCCTGTTCACTTTCCAACTAACAACCAGTGAACAACCCGTTCACTTTCCAACCAAACCATTCTAATATTTTTGAGAAAATCTACCCCTCGTGTGAAATCACTAGGCATTGTCCATAACCGGGGATATGGCTATTCGGATAGTTGTACACTCTGCAGAGGTTGTGCAGCTTTACCCACATGACACGACTTCTCTAGTTTGTTTGACGTCCATCGATACCATCACTCACTACCTCAGGTAAGCAGTCTAGAGCACGTGACAAGGCCTTTACAAAGTTCCGTTTTGACTCGGCTCTGCTCGCTAAGGTTTCGCCATTCTAGGCCCCCTCTTGCGCCAAATCATCCACTAAAACAAAATCGACTTAAAATATTGCTAATTAGTTGGCCAGGTCTATCCCAGTCTAAACATGTGGTGGTACGGTAAGGCCTCAATCAATGGTGCACAAAGTTATGTCCTTAGTGACTACTCAGGCAAGGCAACCACATCCCAAAATTCTCCCCCTTTACTGCACGATCATTCACCTAAGTATGAAATCATTTTTGGTTCAACCCGACCAAATGGCAACCCTTGCCATGGCACAACAACTTTTAATAATAGTGTCTCCGCCACAATTCCATATATCATTAAGTCAAATTTATCCTTTACGAATATGTGATCGTGAATCCCACCGCGACTAAGTATAATACAACCCATGTTGGTAGTACAATAATGTCCAACTAATAATTAACCATCCTATGGTGTCCAAGGGTACATGTCAACATGTCATTCACAATTATTCAAGGAGTCATACTGTCAAGTAGGTATTTAACTATTCCTAAAACTATTTTTATACAACTAGCCATGCATGTTTATATCAAACAATATAATTTTATAAATTGGGTACGACATGATCAAAGGTCTACAATTTGCCTTCGTTGAAGGCTTGAGTTGCTTCGGCAGACGGTTCTAGGAATTCTTCAGAGAAGCCAGAATCTACATGTGTGAAAAGAGCCAAATAAATGCAATAAATCCAAATAAAATCAAAAAATTACCAAACTAGAACCAAAAAGGAAGGTACTGAATTTAGATGAATTTAGAAACTTGAATCACTCGAATCGAAGCTCGAACGAAGGAAAATGGGCTCTCAAAAGTTTGAAAATACACGGTTAGAAGGAGGTTCGACTCCTTGGACAGAAAGAGGTTCGACTACAGGTGGTCGGAAGAAGGTTCGACTACAGGTGGTCAAAAGGAGGTTCGACTGCCTGGTCGGAAGGAGGTTCGACTATAGGTGGTCGGAAGGATGTTGACTGTCTGGTCGAAACAGGTTCAACTGATCAGAAGGAGGTTGACTACCTGGTCGAAAGAGGTTCGATTGGTCGGGAGGAGCATGACTACCTGGTTGAAAGAGGTTCGACTGGTCGGAAGGAGCATGATTACCTGGTCGAAAGAGGTTCGACGGGTCGGAAGGAGCATGAGTACCTAATCGAAAGAGGTTCGACTAGTCGGAAGGTGGTTGGCTACCTGATCGAAAGAGGTTCGACGAGTCGGAAGGAGCATGACTACCTGGTCGAAAGATGTTTGACTGGTCGGAAGGAGCATGACTACCTGGTCGAAAGAGGATCGACGGGTCGGAAGGAGCATGACTACCTGGTCGAAAGAGGTTCGACTGGTCGGAAGGAGGTTGACCGGTAGCGACGATGAGAGTGGGGGCTGACAGGCGGGGCTTGTCGAAACCAAAAGGGTGGTCAAAACCGAAAGGGTCGTCGAGGCCGAGGAGGTGGTCAAGACCGAAAGGGTGGTCGAGACTGAAAAGGTGGTCGAGACCGAGAGGGTGGTGTGGATCGGCGCGCGGGGATAGGATTGGGCCAACGGGAATTCGGAACAAATAGAGAAATAAGATTTTAAATACCAGAGAACTCCAATAAACTTAAAATAAATCAAACTTTGAATTAGTTAAGTTTGATTAATTCATATTAAATTTCTTTTAATTTCAAAAAAAATTTAAGTTAAGATTTAGCAATTCAACAAAACCAAATGGTTATTTTTATTTTAAATTTTTTAAAAAGCTCTGAAAATTAAGATGTTACAAAAGCAACGCACCGCAGAATTGCACGATAGAAGGCAGAAGGGCGATGTGGCGTGTCTCTTCGTGCGTTTTTTTCGCTTCGTTTATCTGGTAAGATGTCTCTGCAAATTAACAGGCAAGACAAGCAAATTAACAGGCAAGACAAGAGGAATATCTATCTGCAGGCCAGTCCACGTAATAATGAGTTTAAACTAGACAAAAAGCAATCTCAACAGATATTTCTCAAGAACATATGTCTAATTTAAAAGAGGCACCACTTTGGTTCTTTCTTTGCACTGCTACCCACAGAACATTCAAAAGTTCAGCAGTAAATAGTACTAGTACATATCCAAACCTCGCATCTTTCAGCAAAAAGAAAGCCGAATAAACCATAGAAAAGGGGAAACGAACCAGGACAAAGATATGGCATGCATCGATCGTGTGCTAATAATCAGCTGAAACGTATGATCAGAAAGAAAAAGAGCAAGCTTTAAACAGACCATGATTGCATCCACAAAGAAAAATCCCTCAAGCGATGCCCAGCATCAGATGCCTCCAAATCTTGTCCTACCATCCATACTTGGATAAAAATTTAATTGCAAGCTGCTTTCCGGTCAGTGAGTAGTAATCATGCATGTTTGAGAGGCCGTATATTCTCCATTGGATGGCTCAGATCAGTCGAGAAAGTGCCACTTGATCTGATCCCCCCCATTGCCTCGGGAGTCAGGAACTCAGAATCAAACGGCTCTCCAGGCCTTCCTACCGAACCGAGAATCTTCTGATCGGAATTTTCACCCAGTTTTAGTCCCAACAAGGAACATTACCATCACTGAAGGTGGGTCCCAATCCACCTCCTATACATACACGCTACATGCCTCCCTCCCAGCTTGAAGCCACCATCACCCAGTGTAGCGAGCGCTGCAACCATCTCACTGAGAGCGAGTTTAACCATGGCGTACAGAGTGCTGGATGTTACCCTCCTGTCGGCGAAGGACCTGAAGAAGGTGAACCTGATCACACGCATGGAGGTGTACGCCGTCGCGACCATCTCCGGCGACCCGCTCACGCGCCAGTGCACCCTACCGGACCCCTACGGCGGCCGCCACCCCTCATGGAACGCCACGCTCCGGTTCGCTGTCCCACCCACCGCTTCGGCCGCAGGCGGCTGCCTGCACGTCCTCCTCCGCACCGAGCGCTCCCGTGGCGACCGCGACGTCGGCGAGGTCATCGTCCCCCTGGCCGAGATCCTCGCCGGCGCCTGCCCCGGCGACCTCGGCGCTCGCCCGTCGCAATTCGCGTCCTACCAGGTCCGCAAGGTGCACCGCTGCGAGCCGCGCGGCGTGCTCCACCTGTCGTACCGTCTGGGCCCCGTCATCGCGCCGCAAGTACCCCATGCAAGAGCCGACGAGCCCGCCGTCGCGTACCCGATGGCGCGGCCGTTCCATCCCCCGCCTTACACTTATATTCCCCCACCGCTGCCGCAGCCGCCGGCACCACAAGCTGCCGGGTATGTGGCCGCCGTGACTCCGGCACCACAAGCTGCCGGGCACGTTACCGTGCCTCCGCCTCCGAAAGCTGCCGGGCATGTGGCCGTGACTCCGGCGCCACAAGCTGCTGGGCACGTGGCCGTGCCTCCGCCTCCGAAAGTTGCCGGTCATGTGGCTGCCTCGCCGAGGAAAGGAAATCATAATGGCAACTTGGACTTCGGGATGGGGCTAGGCGCAGGGCTGGTCGGCGGCGCGATCGGCGGGATGCTGGCCGGCGACATGATGTCGGACGCGGCGGCCTATAATGCCGGGTACCGCGCCGGGTTGGCCGACGGTGGAGGGGCCGTGTTCTAGAATATTCTCACGTACTGCGTACGTGCAGGGTCGATCAGTGAAGCTGAATAAAATCGAAAGAGTTTACTTGGCTTATGTTTCGTTAGGGGAACAACTAGCGCAGAACGTCCGATGCGGGTGCTAGCGTCGGACGGTGTCATAATCGTCAGATCTTTGTAATGATAGCCCCTCCGTACCATCGGATCCTCTTCATCCATAGCACAAACAATAACAACAAGAGCGCAACAATTCAATTAACAGAGTGAAACAAAAAATAAGCCATAAGACTGCAACAAAATCGGATATTCGCCTCCCCTACCACCCTTGTTAGGTTCTATCGGTGCAACATTTGATATTATCATATGCAACATTGCATACAAACAGTTACAAAAAATCAAGTGCTTTTGCAGAAAAATGATGCAAAACACCAAAACAACTCTAAAATTGTTTTGGCAACATCTAAAAGTAGCACAAGCAACATTTGCAAGAAAGGATATGCAACACTCCAAAGTCCAAATGCAACATTTCAAAAAATGTTGTTGCAACAATCAGAACAAATAGATGCAACATCCCAAATTACCTATTCCAACATCTTGAATGGCCTGATGCAACATCAGGTGGACTCGTCGATGAGACTTCATAGTGGCTTAATGGTGTGACGGCTTGCGAGTAAATCTTGATGAGGCTCGTTGTTCGGAGCTCAATGTGGTTGTGGTGCGGTGTGGATGAAATAGCAAGGATAAGGCACGTCTGTAAAGATAGCTCAACGCGCTACCGCTTGACATCGAACAGGCTCAACAACGAAGCGGCTAGTCGAAGCTCACCAGAGATGCCAGATTTCTGTGGATGGTGGTGGATCTGAGGGGGTGGAGGAATGAAGGAGTAGAATCTTGCCAAAGTCGTGGAAGCTCCAAGTGGTGATGGATATGAGAATACGAGAGGAAAGGATGAGTTCAGAGATGGTGGGGATTTTTGTAAAAAAAAAAATGGGGAGGTCTGGAAAGAAGAAGAGTTCGGAGAGAGAGTAGGACAAATTGGGAGTGCATGCGTTTGATATTTTTGTTCATATCATACCTAGGGTAGCTAGCATTATCCTTTGTTAGTGACTTGTGACTTGTGTTGGGATTTGTTGTATTTGCATCGTTTGAGTGAATGAATGGAATACTCTGGGCGGATTGCAATGCTGCCTGTCCACTCAGTGCACACTGGCACACCACACACCCAATTGGCCCAAATGACCATGGAACACTATTTAGTTTTGGAAAGAAAATGGGAGGGGCGGAATCACCAAAATTTCGGTGAGTTTTCAAACTAGACGAATTTTGGACTTGAAATTTGTACAAAATTTGACCAAATTTTGTTCAAATTCAAATGTTGCGATGTAATTTGTCCAAATTCAAATATTTCATCTTTTTTTTGAATGAATCATGAAAATTTCGGGGGGGGGAGGGGGGGCGAAATCATCAAAATTTTGGCAAAATTGTTTTCCATGCAACTGACTCACCGCCCGCCACACCACGTGCTCGCTCTTCTGCACGCCCCCATGCGCGCTTGCCAAAACGGTTTGCTACTGACAAAATTTCCTGTATGTGGTTGGGTCTAGGCCCAACATAACCAGCCCAAAAGCTATCGGGTTCTTTTCAGTTCTGTTTGGTACACCGTAGCTTTCTGGCGACTTGGCTAAACCATCGGGTGAAGAGATTTGCTGTTTCACTGTCTGGTTTTTAGGTAGGCTGGATGCAGCTTCCAAGATGGAAAATGTCTAAAATGCCCCTGAGAATAGTAACAGCTTGTTTGATACTATTTAACACAATTAACGATATTTAACAAGAACTAACGATAATTAACGACGCTAAACGCAATTGACGTTAACTACCGCAATCGAACACATGTAACGACGATTAAAGACAACATACCACAATTAATGCAATATACCGCCATTAACAACAATCAACGCAATTAATGTAATTAAATACAATTAACGCAATTGACCGCAATTATTGTACTACCGCGATTAACGACGACAATTAACGTAATTATCAATAATCATTGTAATAAAGAATTATTACATAAATAATTACAATAAATAATTATTAAAAAACAATTGTTAGCACATACTATTAGCACATTTCGACTAGAAATACAAAAGGCAAAAGAACTGGGGGTGCTTGATCTTACATGACTTTGTACAAAATTCCGTGCAAAGAGGTTACATATGTGCTACACAAAAGACTACTGCATTCAACTTTCAAGGTGATAAAAATATTTACCAATCTTTTCAACTGGACTTCCTAAGGAGGAAGTATCATTTGAGAAGCATGATTCAAGGACTGATGTTGGACTCAGCTGATTGGGCTCATTGTTCGTGCATGTAGCAGAAGAATCAACCTGTTGGTCGCCCTGAAAATAGAACAAAAAAGGGTGTCCAAATTTCAACAGTTAGTAAAGAAATAGCAGCGTTCACAATACAATGAATGTCAAGTCATCAACTCAGTAGTGAAAATGTATTATGACAGCTACCAACCTGGTACAACATTAATTCAGTAACAACTTTGGAACATCCAACAGCTCTCTTAAAACTTCTTCTAATCCAATTGAAATGCATTTGGCAACTGGCCAATACACATAAAGGAATGGTTCAAACTGATGACAGGTTTAACAATACCAGCAATATATTGATTTCATTCCCCCCTGTGGATTAGAAAAACTTCAATGCCATTTATTGCATTAGAATTCATGTTGGAACATTTTTTGAACAATCTCTAAATGGATCTGCATGCTGCAAACATTTACCAAATATGGATTTCATATAAGTGCCCCCGTAGCAGAGCCCACCATTAGACAAAGTGTTATGTATAAGCACTAAAATTTCACATATGTTTACTGAACAAATGGGAAAGGAAAGACTTGAATAAAAAAAATCAAAGAGGAATTGTTATGATTGATCAGAGCAACATTTATTAAAGTAATAAGAAAAATTAATGTAATAAAGCACCGTTAGTATTCCCATGATAAATCTTGCAATACATGAACATTTCAAATGTGTCTTGTATTCCTAGGGCTCGCTGCATCATCGCACACATCTGCATGCCATCACAACCAGTCGTCCAACACGGGAAAAGGCCATGACAATTGCATGCCATATTTCAGAACATGAAACCAATTTGCTTTATGCTCCCAACAACATAAGGAAAGAAACACTTCTTTGTCCAAAGCAGGGCTGCACAAGTTTGATCATCTAACACTTAATAGTCTAGACTTCAGACTTGCCTATTACTAATTCAAGTAGAAGAAAAACTAACTTCATTTAGGCAGCCGAAATGTGTTTGGTCTGCTGCAAATATTTAGACAGACACCCAAGCAATGAACTCAAAATTAATTAGATTAACAAAAATACAATTGTCCAGATATGGACATCTCAACTATTCGAAACAGCTTTGAAATTTCTAGATATGGACTCCATTTGGCCACAAAACCCATGTACTCAGGCCCTGTTTGGTACAGATTCTACTCCCAGCTTCTCAATCGATTCTCGTAGAGCCGTACCAAACACCCCGATTCTCAAAACCATCAAATTTTGCTTCTTGCGAGGAGCTGTCTCAAAAATGAACTAGCAATAAGAAGCAGCCTTCCCGCAGAACTAGAAGGATCTCAAGTTTGGCCATGGCAGGGGTGGCCGGAGCGTGCGGGATTCCAGATACTGGGACCGGGACGATCGGCGGCGCGACGAGGACTACTCAGAGGACAAGAAGAAAAATATCTCGGTAGCGGTGGAAATGCAGCGATCTTTGGCGGCAAGAAAGAAGAAAGGCATGACATCGATCCTGGTGTTGAGGAGAAAGGGTTGACCTTGAGACCGGCGGTGGTGGTGAGGAGGTGCAGAGGTGGTGAAGGTGGGAAAGGAGGACCTTGTACAATGAGGGGGGGAAAGAGCTTAGCAGATGAGGCGGCCGCCATGGGAATTATGGGCACGGGGATGAGGGAGGTTGATCCAGATGATGAGTATGATGACGGCATTGATGCATAGGATGATTTCATTGATGCTCAGCTACATTCATCTGATGGTGGGAGAAAGCTTGGTGATATTGGTGCTGAGGCTGTCATGGGAACTGTGGACACGGGGATGAGGGAGGTTGATCCATATGATGAGTATGATGATGGCATTAATGCACATGATGATTTCGATGATGCTCAGCTGCATTCATCTGATGGTGGGAGAAAGCTTGGTGATGTTGGTGCTGAGGCTGTCAACGATGTGGTGCCTGAGCCTTTCTTTCTTTAATTCATTTCTTGTTAATTTATGTGTTAGTTTCATTCTCAATTATTTATGTGGTGTGCTATTGCTCCAGGCCTCCACCTACATGGGCATGATAATTCATTTATATGTTTTTTATAAAATTATTTCTGCTTAGTTCAATCCATTTGTCCAATTTAGTACCAGATCTATTTCCTAAAGTTCCTTGTGATCTAGTCAACAATCTTATACAAGTCATGAAGCACAGATCAATTGTAGCTATAGCCTATAAGTACTTGATAAATAACTGATGTTCACATTTGATTCTTTTAGGTATGGTGTTTCACCATTCGAGTATGCTCTTGGCGAATCTGGAGGAAGCTTGCAGCTGGCCATTGTCAACGCTCAATTGAAGTGGCCGGCAGGACCAGCCCTCCTTACCTTGATGCACTTCATCAGTTTGTTACCTGGATGCTTCAGCCACAACCTGCAATGCGCCCTCACATCAATGACATAGTTCTTCATGTTGACAAGCTTATGGAGAAATACTCGTCTTAAGCCAGCTTGCGTATTCAATTCTGACTTATTTTTTGTTTACACAATTACACAAGTGACTATGTTGTGAAGTGTGAACTTTGTTCATGCTTGAGGTCTTTTCTTCTGTTGATGAATAGGTTCAGTATTGATTCTCTATGGATCTTTCAGACTATAATTGGCATGTCTCCTAACTTTTGGAAGTTATGTTACTCACTTATCTTGTACAAAGTATTCAGTGAAAACCAAAAGTTATTGTAAAATATAATCTCTGTTTATGCTTGCTTTTCTACTTCTCTAGTTATACTGTTTTTTACAGCGTGAAGTACAAATGCAAATGCTTAACTGTGTCGGTAGTGGTAGCAGCAAAACAGGGTTATGCAGAAGCGAAAGAGTAAACAATGTTACAGAATTCTTCGAAAATTGAAACCTCTATGTCGCGAATTTCCATTAGAATGGGAGATACACCTGAGTTATTGATCGAGTTGCCGCAGCATATTACATGATTACATCATGAATCAATTAATCTAGTACCTACAAATTTGGCGGAAAATTCTATAATTTGTGTGCAAATACATAGGAGAAAGACACAAATACAATTAAAGTATTACAACCAGGGGTAACATGGTCTATTGCCTCTAATACGCCCTCGTATGATTTTTAGAGCCAACCTACCAGCCAAACGTTTTCAACAGATAGCTCCAGATTCTTAGAGAAGTGGATTCTCAGATAATCAGGAGCAGAATCTGAAAAATAAGAATCTGGAGTTGTACCAAACAGGGCCTCAACTCAACTCAACTGAAATCAACTCAACTCAACTGCATACTCCATTATGCTTATTTGCATTCTCAACAACTCAACTACATACTCCATTATGCTTATTTGCAATCTCAACTGATCATGTTCAGGAAGGGAAGAACAAGCTAGCCAACCTGCTTAATTGCATTCTGCTAGTGGTGAACTAATGCTAAATCGAGCATTCACTAGGAAAAAGAGTGTGCTTTTTTTCTAGTAGTGCTGGACTAATGCTAAATCGAGCATTCACTAGGGAAAAGAATGGCAGGGATGTTGTACCTTGGGTTGGAGGAGGCGAGGGCGGGCTGCTCGGTGGAGGTGGCCGGAGGCGCGGGCGGGTGGCCCGGTGGAGGTGGCCGAAAGTGCGGGCAGGCACTCCGGGGGCGGGCCCGGTTGGAGGAGGGAGGTGACGGCGCGGGGTGCCAGATCTGGCCAGGGAGAGAGGAAGAGGAGGAGGGAGCCGGGGAGGAGGGAGCCAGGGAAGAGGAGGAGGGTGGAGGAGCCGATGGGGCGGCGACGACGACGCCGGAAGGGGAGAAGGAGGGCGAAGGAGAGGACGGGCAACGTGGAGGGCAGATCTGGTCAGGCGGAGGTGGTCAGAGGCGCGAGCAGGCACTCCAGGGGCGGTCCCGGTCGGAGAAGGGAGGCGGCGGCGCGGGGTGCCAGATCTGGCTGGGGAGAGAGGAGGAGGGAGTCGCGGAGGAGGGAGGAGGGTGGAGGTGCGGGTGGGCGACGGCGCCTGCGCGTGGAAGGAGGCAAGCGAGCAGGCAGTGCGCTCGGGAGGAAGATAGGGGAGCGGGAGTTTTGTTCAATGGCAAAAGTGAGTAAATACTACCCAACTTGGAGGGCAAATTCAGAAGGGGTGGTGGGAAGCACACCGTGGCGGCTTCCAACTTTTTCACGTATAACTCGGCTTCCAGCTTCCGAGAAAACCGGAGGGAAAAGCCCTCCGTTTGGAACGGCTTCCGGCTTTTCTAGCCGAAGCTGAAGCCATCCCAAACACCCCCTTTGGCGACGGGCCAACTCCTAAATGCTCAAGCTATTCTGGTCCATCAAACAAGAGTCTGGTTCTATGTTCTGGTTATTACATACTGTAGTAGACTAGTAGAGTATGATATGATGGTTCAATGATATAGGTCTTGTTTGGGGGAAACTGTAGTTTTGCTGAAAAGCTGTTTTTAGCTTTTTGAACTAAAAAGCAGTTGTAGCCGACGGCTGTAGCTTTTTCTAAAAAGTCATTTGGTAACTAGTCTTTTGTTGGGTAGCTTTTCAACTTTCTGAGTTGAAAAGCAGTTGTAACTGATGGCTGTAGCTTTTTCTGAGAGGTCGTTTGGCAATCTGAGTTTTTGTTGGGTTGGCTAATTGCTGCTGTAGATGAATGATGAAATATTTGAAATATCCTTGAGGGTTCTGAAGGCTTGTTTGCGTATTGATTTAGCGTAAATATTGATTTTTTTTTTTCACGAAAATATTGATTAGACGACTTAATTTTATTAAATTATGAACAATTGAGCTATATTTTGCAACATAAAAGATCACATTTAGAAAGTGAAATGCACATTTAAGGGATAATATTGTAGTTGAACAACTAAGCTCCATGGTTATGGTTTTTAAGTTAGAATTAAGCTATTGAACTGCATGAACATATTTCAAAGCAGCACAAATGTTTATTTATCCACTCACCTAGAAGTCAAGCAAACCAACAAAAAGATGGAACAAAATGGGGAGAGACAGACAATGAATAATGATTATCCCAAAGCCAATTACTTACATCGATCTGACCAACTCCAGTGCAGAATATAAGCACATATAAGCACCGCTAGTAAATCACAAAGCGTGATTTTTTGCCGCACCGCGAATTTCACAAGAATTCATTCAACCTCCTCGCCCAAACACTAACAGCAACTCAATACCCAAATGTGTACATAACCACAATTCAAATGTCAAGAAATCAAGAAAGGTGCCTCCTTTCTTGCCTCTATCTACTACCGAATCCTTGTACTATTAACACTAAGGTTTATGTACTAATCTGGCATTCAGTAGGATATTGGTGACCTTCACGTCCCTGTGAATGAGAGGCGGGTTGCACCCCTTGTGTAGGCACCCAGAATATTGAGCACTGGCTGGGCTGGTGATGTGCAGGGCTGGCTATTGAGCACTGGCTAGCCCTCTGGTCCGTCCCACTGCTCTCCTCACACCTGACAGAGATCACCATGCATCTAGCACCAGCCAGTTTTACAGGTGACCCAAGGTTAGTGTACTAGTTGAAGTGCACTTAAACCAAAGAGCTTCAGTAAACTCTGAGGAAATTGACATCAACATGCAGTACTACCCATCAAATCATTCAGAGTGCCTACAAGCAGTGGCCTCCTTCCTGCCATGTCCCCCTCGCATTTGCAGAATTTTGGCTGCTAAACATTCATCCTGAGAACAAAGTAGATCGCATTCGAACAGCATCAAGCAAAGCGTAACACTCAAAATTCTTGTGTCATTCATTCTTAGACATAGAATTCATGAAATAGTACTAATCGTTATTCTATAATATTTACAGCCAGCCAGACAGTTATAAACATAATCATTCACAGATCTTTATGGATGATTTTTTTTTCTTTCTTAGGAAGCAAGGGTGCACAACCATTAATTTTGTTAATACTTAATACAAATATATATTAGCTGCATGGCTTGTCACAATTACATCATTTGTTCATCCTGTCAAAAATAAAGCCTGCTCGTCATTAGATCTCACTAAGAGAAAATCATTGTAATCATTATTAGAATTTATGACAGATTATGCACCATCCAATGCACCCAACCCCAAGTACACCAACAGAATCTCAGCTGTGATCGTATTACCTAAAATATAGGTATGCCGAATGCATTATATTGGCCGCATAGACCATAAGTTTGGTTGAAGTACAAGGACACAACATTGCATGAGGAAAATCAAAAGTATACCAGCATTCATGCATAGCCTCTAGAATGGTTGTCTGGTTGATATGTGACTGAAAAATGAAGTCAAGAAAAGTCAAATCATAGCAATTGTAGTAAATTCTAGTTGTTAAGTTCCTAAATTATCTGAGACAATTGGTTACTTGTGCTAGGCATTCACCATTGTCTTATATTCGTACAGGTTTGGTACAACTTTGATACATACAGTTTAATAAGGACAGTCATACAGCAAAAATGTCAATGTTTGGAGCCAAGCGATACTCTTTGTACATTTAATATGGTGGATTTGTGCATATTATATGGAAATGGAATGCATCTAGAATGAGGTCAAGGTTTCTCATGGTACTCAATGCTCACTAGTTTGCCACTAGAATACTATACATGCCGGATATGCATCTGACTCTTTTTGTTATGTCCGAAGAGGATAGGCATAGAAATGGTTCATACTTCTCCAACCCTGGTGTATCCTTATAAACAGAAATGCCATGTCACGCTACATCGAATTCAGAAATATATAATCCCTACATGACATATCAGCTCATAGAACCAACTTGTTCTGTCTCATGCCATAAACAAACAAAATTGTCTTCAGATAAACTTGGGCAGTAAGCCTGTTAAATAAACAACCTAATCCTATTTGTTTCACCGAGCAGCCAAATGATGTGAAGAAAGGAAAAATTCTTCCACCGCACAAACTAATCGATCTTGTGATAGCATTTAAGAGACAGCTTAGACCTACAGATACTGCAATTGACCACATTAAAATAACAAAAAAGTTAGCTCCTGGCGGGGAGATTTGGGGATCGGGGGGATGACCTGACGTCGGTGTCGCCGACGATACCGATGGCCAGCCTGGCGACGAGTCCAGCGAGTCCGCACGCGAGCCCGGAGGAGAGATGTGCGTAGTCGTCGAAGAGGTGTCAGGCCTGAAGACCGAAATGTTCAGAACGGTTCAGAGTAACACTCACTGCGCAGGGAGGAAGCTTCAGACTTAAGTCGGCGATGGATGTAACGACTTGACGACTTCACTTAGGAGGCTTTAACGGCTGAGATGCAAACAGGACGGCGCGACAACTACGATCGAAGGATTAGCTTTGAAAGTAATAGCTAGCAGAATTTACTGTTTAACTTCATCACTTGTCTTTACTTACCGCAAAAGCTAAACTCAGTTTTGTAATCACCGGAGTGTTGTTACCGGAGCTTATACTGCCGGACTGGGGAATGGAAAAACTAAGGAAAGCATATTCCTATTGTTCTTTAGAGTAAAGTAGCTTATAACCCTAGTTTTGTGCTTTCCGTTCTTCTTTGCTGTTCTTCCACAGAAATCCTGCCCAATCCACAAACAAAGCTTCCGGAGATCCTGACAAAGGTATCAGAGCAAGAGTTATCCTCGGAACAAAGATTTGAATCGGTGAAGGTTGGCAACAGGAGTCGAGCAGTTGCCGTAAAATCCCTAAATCGATTCAATCTTGTGTCCAGTGGTGTCTTCCTTTGCAGATCTGAGCCAGGGTGGCAAGAACTGCTGTAAGTCCTTGATCTATTGGGGGAGGCAAGCGTTGGTGAAAAAGGGAAGGAGCAGTAGATCTTCTTCAGGAGGTCGCGCAGATCTGGAACCAACATGGTCATCACGACAAGATCGCTATCTCAGGAATCGATAGCTGGAAGGGAGGAGGTTGCAGAGGTACGTGATGAAATTTTGAGTATGAAGGAGGATATTGCAGAACTTAAAATCCTGAGATCTGAGGTTACTGAAATTAAGGAAATGATGAAGCAGATGTGGGGGAAATTTATGGGAGGAACTGAAGAATCTTTAGAACCACTTGTGGAAAAGGGGAAGAATGTGGTAGAAGGGATTGCTAATATTCAGGGTGGTGGAGAGACCTCAGTTGGTTTACGGTCCGAAATGCCAGATAGAAGGAATCTAGGAGTACACTTTGAAATCGAACCAGTGGCTAGGAGAACCACGGTCCCAGGGCAAGCAAACCAGTGGAACATACATGACAAGGGGAATGTGAGGCTACCCGTGGGAATGGGAGCGAGTCAAGCCGAGGGACAAGGTTACCCTGGAGTGCTACTGATAGATGAGTAGCGAACCCCATACATGGGACTATAAAACTCCAATTCACATTATGCAGAAGCTGTTATCAAGGGACCTAGACTGGAGATACCACTGTTTTCAGGTGAAGATGCATTAAACTGGTTGAAGCAGTGCGAGAAGTTCTTTGAGCTATCAGAACCCTCAAAGACACAAGTGGGTAACTGCCACGGCCACTTCAGGAAGAGTCATGCGACATGGTTGAAGAACATGGGAATCTCGTGGCAGTATCTCACTTGGCCTCAAATATGTGCTATGGTCAATGATCGATTCTCCACTGCCAATGCCCATGAGGCAGTTGAACAACTGTAGAATGTCAAACAATATAACTCCACAGTGTTGAATTACATTGACCGATTTGAGGAGTGTGTAGAGCTAGTAAAGAGGGACCACCCATATTTGCATGAGTCCTTCTTGATGAGTTGCTTCATTGGGGGGGTTAAGAGGGGATGTCAAGTATGATGTTAGTAGCCAAAAGCCCCAAGGTATGATAGAGGCTTATTGGTTAGCCAAGATTTACGAGAAGGCTGCTGCAGCTAGAAGAACCACTGTTCCAGGAGGCTTTAATAGGAACAAGTTTCCTAACAAAAGTGTAGACTTCAATAGAGGAAACAACCAGAGGGGGTCTAACAACAAACCAGTGAATGAAAAGAACACCCAAACCATATTGGAAAAGAAGGATAACAAATGTTGGTACTGCAAGGAACCTTGGAGCAAACAGCACAGGTGCAAGATCGGGTGGACCATCCATATATTGCAAGAGGTGGATGAGGAGGACAATCTAATGGACGAACCAGAGAAGGAGGACTCAAAAGAGTCGGGATATACAACTGCTCCTGACAGCCCAGAACAAGAAGATGTACCGGAACAACTCATGGAAATTTCAGAGTATGCAGTGAAGGGAATTATCGGTCTAGCAACTTTTTCCTTGATCACCCGTATAGGAGGAAGGAGAGCAGTGGCTTTGGTAGACAGCGGAAGCACTGACACATTTATGGACTATGACTTTGCCCTCGGAAGCAACTGTGTCTTGAAAGCAACCGATAACAGGAGGGTGAGAATCGCAGGAGGAGGTGAGTTGACTTCAGACACCATGATCCAAAACTTGCAATACATAATCCAAGATACTAAATTTTGTAACTCATTCAAGCTCAATAGCTATGACATCATATTGGGAGCCGATTGGATTTATGAGCACAGTCCAATTGGATTGGACTTAAGGAAGAGGACACTATCGATTACCAAGCTGGGAAAGCAAGTGGTGTTCTTGGACCATACCATCCCGAGGAAACATTGTATCATCAAGGCACAGAAGTTGAAGAAGATGGTTAAAAAGGGAGTGATGGGCTGTGTTATACAAATCCAAAATATGACCATCGAGAATCGTAAAAGGATACTCACCTTGCCCAAGAGAAGTGGAGACATTACTACAAGAGTTCAAGGATATTTTTCAAGAGCCCAAGGGGCTACCTCCTAGAAGAAGTTGTGATCATGTAATTCATTTGAGACAGGGGGTTGAACCTCCCAACTTGAGACCATATCGAGTCCCACATCATCAGAAAACAGCTATGGAGGATATTATCAATAAGATGCTGGAAACCGAAGAGATCAAGCACAGCATGAGCCCATACGCATCTCCAGCAGTGATGGTAAGGAAAAAAGATGGCAGTTGGAGACTATGTGTGGATTATAGGCAATTAAACCGTATTACAATCAAGAACAAGTTTCCAATGCCTGTGATTGAAGATCTTTTGGATGAATTGAATGGTGCTAATGTTTTGTCCAAGTTGGACTTGCGGTCAGGGTATCATCAAATCCGGATGGCTGAGGAAGACATACCAAAAACTGCCTTTAAAACCCACATGGGCCACTATGAATATTATGTGATGCCATTTGGTCTAACCAACGCTCCGGCCACCTTTCAGGCACTGATGAACAGTATATTTGCTAAGCAGCTTCGGAGGTCAGTACTTGTATTCTTTGATGACATATTAGTGTATAGCAAGACCTTGAATGAACACATAGAACATCTGAGAGAGGTCCTGAAAATACTGAGAGAACATAAGTTGTTTGCTAAGCAAGCTAAGTGTATCTTTGCCACCGACAAAGTGGAATACTTGGGACATATTGTAACTGGGGCTGGAGTATCCACCGACCCAAAGAAGATAGAAGATGTATTAAAGTGGCCGGTTCCTAGCAGTGTAACCAAGTTGAGGGGGTTTTTGGGTTTGACTGGTTACTATAGGAGGTTCGTCAAGGATTATGGCAAAATCTGCAAGCCTTTACATGATGCACTCAAGAAAGGGGAATTCCAGTGGGGCCAAAGTCAACAGGCTGCATTTGATCTTCTCAAGAAGACTATGACTTCTTGCCCAGTGTTAGCCTTACCAGATTTCACCAAACCATTTATACTCGAAACTGATGCTTGTGGTGTGGGAATTGGGGCAGTCCTGATGCAACAAGGTAGACCATTGGCTTATTATAGCAAGGCTTTGGGTGTGAGAGCTGGAGCTCAATCCATATATGAAAAAGAGGCTATGGCTATATTGGAAGCACTAAAAAGGTGGAGACACTATTTCTTGGGAAACCAATTAGTGATTAGAACCGATCAGAAAAGTCTTAAGTATATGACTTCACAAAGGTTGGTGGAAGGGATACAACATAAATTGCTGCTTAAGCTTCTGGAGTTTGATTATACAATTGAGTACAAGAAGGGCAAAGAAAATCGGGCTGCAGATGCGCTATCAAGAAGAGATGTTGAAGAATTAAGTCAAATCACTTGTGGGGCATTAACCACGGTAACTCCAGAATGGGTTGATGATATAAAGGCAAGCTATGTGAATGATAGTGACATGATGACAGTAATACAAGGCATACAAGATAACCACAGTCCAGACCATCCTTTCTCTATTTTGGGAGGTGTAATTAGATACAAGGGAAGGATCTGTGTTGGAAAGACCACGGAGATGAGAAAGAATCTCTTAGAAGCATGCCACTCATCGGGTAGGTGGACATTCAGGATTCGGCAACCTACCACGGTTGAAACTTGTGTTTTATTGGCCGAAAATGAAGAAGGATGTAGAGGCAATGATATTGGAATGCCCGGTGTGTCAACTGACCAAAGCGGAGCATATACACATCCCAGGATTATTGGATCCTTTGGAAGTCCCCGATATGGCGTGGACTCAGCTTAGCATGGACTTTATCGAGGCATTGCCGAAATCAAAAGGGAAGGAAACCATTCTAGTAGTGGTTGATCGATTGACGAAGTATGCACATTTCTTGCCCTTAAGTCACCCCTACACAGTCCAGGAGGTTGTCCAAGTATTTATGGATAACATATATAAATTGCATGGAATGCCATCAGCCATAGTAAGTGATAGGGACCGGATCTTTACTAGTAAATTATTTTAGGAGATTTTCAAAGCACAGCAAGTGTCCCTAAGATTCAGTACAGCCCATCACCCACAATCAGACGGCCAAACGGAGAGGGTAAACCAATGTCTAGAAGCTTACTTGAGGTGTGTGGTCTTTCAAGAGCCCAAGAACTGGATGAATTGGCTATCTCAAGCCGAATGGTGGTATAATACTTCTTATCACACTTCTTTAAAGATGACGCCATTCCAAGCATTGTATGGGTACCCTCCTCCTCAATTTGGAGCAGTACATATCCCTAGAGGTGCATTACCAGCCACTCAATCGACACTGGATGAAAGAGAGAAGATGGCTTAGGTTCTAAAGCAAAATCTGCATAAAGCTCAGAATAGAATGAAGCAGTTTGCAGACAGAAAGAGGACAGAGTGTCAGTTCAACGAAGGAGATATGGTATATCTCAAGATGCAGCCCTATCGACAAAATGCATTTGGTTTGAGAGGCTCACTTAAACTCAGGTCTAAATATTATGGACCCTTTAGAGTTTTGAAGAAGGTGGGCAAGGTGGCATATCAGTTGAACCTTCCCGAAGGAGCTGCGATCCATCCTGTGTTCCATGTAAGCCAGCTCAAGAAACATGTGGGGTCTAAAGCGGTGCCACTCCCTGACTTACCCTTGGTAGGCCCAGATGGTAAGGTGAAAACCGAGCCTTTGGCGATCCTGGAACGTCGGATTGTGTAGAGAAGAGGCGAGGTGGTGGCTCAATGGTTGATTCATTGGCAGAACCTGGCTCCTGAAGAGGCTACCTGGGAGGATGTATCATTCATACGGAAGGTATTCCCAAATTTCGGAACTTGAGGACAAGTTCCATGCTCAGGAGGAGGTAATTGTCAGGCCTGAAGACCGAAATGTTCAGAACGGTTCAGAGTAACACCCACTGCGCAGGGAGGAAGCTTCAGACTTAAGTCGGCGATGGATGTAACGACTTGACGACTTCACTTAGGAGGCTTTAAGGACTGAGATGCAAACAGGACGGCGCGACAACTACGATCGAAGGATTAGCTTTGAAAGTAATAGCTAGCAGAATTTACTATTTAACTTCATCACTTGTCTTTACTTACTGCAAAAGCTAAACTCAGTTTTGTAATCACCGGAGTGTTGTTACCGGAGCTTATACTGCCGGACTGGGGAATGGAAAAACTAAGGAAAGCATATTCCTATTGTTCTCTAGAGTAAAGTAGCTTATAACCCTAGTTTTGTGCTTTCCGTTCTTCTCTGCTGTTCTTCCACAGAAATCCTACCCGATCCACAAACAAAGCTTCCGGAGATCCTGACAAGAGGTAGTAAGGCTTTGCCTTGGGGTTGATCCCGGTGCTAAGGATAGGAGTAGGAAGCTCGGCGTAGGAGGCCAAGTGGCGCGGATCCGGCCGGAGGTGGCTTCGCGGCGCGGGGTGGAGGCCGAGCGGCGCGGGGGAGGTGACCGAACGGGAAGGTCTTTTAACCCGTGACGTTTGAGAAATTTTTTTAAAACATAATTACAAAAATATATAGTTGCCCCAAGAAATTACAAAAATGAGTCCCTGTCATCAGTTCAACTTGCTACAGGAACCTATCACCAGTTAAACTAGCGACAGGGACTCTCATCCCGCCTATCGCCGGTCCAAGCACCTATCGCCAGTTCAACTAGCAACAATTGTCATCTATAAAAACCCCAAAAAATCCCTCAAATCCTCATTTTAATTCCAGAAAAAAAAACAGAAGAGAGGAGGAGAGGAAGAGAAAAAAGGTAGCGAAGCTCTGTTAGTTCATCGCGGAGGAGAGAAATTGACAGAGTAGCAGATTTAGTAGACCGGTCATCTTGCAGGTACATTTTTTTGCAACTTTGTATATTATGTAGAATAGCGATACTACTACAAAACATGCAATAGTAGACGCCTCATCACAGACGGTTCAAAAGGAACCGTCTGTGTTGGGTCTGTCGGGACCAAAAATTTGCACTACAAGCCTATCACAGAACCGTCTGTGATACGTACCTATCACATACGGTTTTTTAATAGAACCGTCTATGATAATTCACAGACGGTTCTATTAACGAACCGTTTGTGATAATGATGGTATCACCAACGGTTCTCAACAAAGACCGTCTGTGAATTATCACAGACGGTTCTATTAAAGAATCGTCTGTGATACGTTTCACAGCTTATTTTGTAGAGCTCGGGCTGCTCGGACCGTCCGATAGGAATCGGACGGTCCTGATCGGAGGAGACGTTCGGACCGTCTGAACGTCTCCTCCGATCAGGACCGTCCAATTCTGATCAAACGGTCCGAACAGACCCGAGATCTATAAAATAGCAAAAAAATTCATAAAATCCTGAAATAATTCAAGGAGGATTCTGCGATGTGCTAATACTCAAATAAAATTTGAAACCTCACTTTTCAAGTGTTATTTGTTTAACTAAATTCAAACCTAGCTTAAGTTGTTGAATAGAGTTTGAATAGAGGTCCAATTTTTTTACACTAGAAAATGCTTATAATTTTGGTATTATAATTTTATTTGAGTATTAGAACATCCCAGGAACCTCCTTGAATTATTTCAGGATTTTATGATTTTTTTGTTTGCTATTTTATAGATCTCGGGTCTGTTCGGACCGTTTGATCGGAATCGGACGGTCCCGATCGAAGGAGACGTTCAGACGGTTCAAACGTCTCCTCCGATCAGGACCGTCTGATTCTGATCAGACGGTCCGAACAGTCCGGTTTCTATAAAATGAGCAGTGGAACGTATCACAGACGGTTCTATTATGGAACCGTCTGTGATAATCACCGGTATCACAAACGGTTCTATTATGGAACCGTCTGTGATTATGTATCACAGACGGTTCGTAATAAGAACCGTCTGTGATAGGCTGCTATAAATACTTGGACCCAACAGACCCCCTGCCCATTCCCATTTGAGCCGCCACCCAGGTCCTCCCCCACCGCCACCAGGTCCTCATCCATTGTGCCGCCGACAGAGAGGAGAAGGAAGGGAAGGAAGGAGGAAGGGAGGAGGAGAGGAGGAAGGGAGGAGAAGGAAAAGGAGAGGATTCTCGAGAGATATTTGGTATTTTCATCGTGAGCTCTGAGGGTAACGATCTATAACCCTTTATGTTTGCTATAAATTAATCGTTAATTAATCAATTTAAGTATGTTTGGTAAATAGGAAGAATACGTACTTATGGTTTATTAATCTAATTTGATACTAATTTGTTACATGCGTAGCGTAGATAGACCGAAACTGAATGTACGGTGTGAACCGTGTGAGTGAAGAGTACATTAATGGCGTGCTCGCTTTTAAAAGAGCCACCGAGTAGGATATGTTGAAGAAGGGGATAAAATTTATGTATTGTCCATGCATTGATTGCGGTAATCTGAAAACGTTTAACAACCCGGCACAGATCGAAGCACACTTGATTCGAAGGGGTTTCAAAAAAGAGTATACATGTTGGACCAGTCACGGTGAAGAGCAGATTATACAGGAAGTTAATAATGACGGCATTGCCGAGAAAGTCAACGATATGCCGGATGTGGACTGTGCTTTTGATGAGGATAGGTCGCACGATGACAATCTGGATTAGATGCTACACAATGGAGAAGAGAACTACAGTGAGAGAGAGTTTTGTAAATTCGAGGGCTTAATAGAGGACTCAGTGAGACCTTTGTTCTCTGGCTGCAAGCTGGAATACATAAGGTTGTCAACCGTGATTGAACTGTTGAAATTGAAGGCAAGCAATGGTTGGTCTGATAAGAATTTCATAGCGTTGTTAGGTCTCCTAGCGAACATCCTTCCGAAGGGAAACGTGTTGCCCAGCACTATCTACCAAGCAAAGAAGGTTCTTTGTCCATTGGGAATGGAAATAGAAAGAATTCATGCATGTCCGAACAATTGTATCTTCTACCGTAAAGAGTATGCATACATGCATGTATGTCCCGTGTGCAAAGCATCCCAATACAAGCGTAAGAATACTGTTAAGGTGAAGCAAAGACCTCCTGCTAAGATGTTATGGTATTTGCCTGTGATCCCATATTTGAAGCGTTTATTTGCGAACCCAAAGTAGGCAAGATTGCTGCATTGGCACTCGGAGGAGCGTAAGAAAGATGAAAAGCTAAGACACACTATTGATTCTGCCTAGTGGAGAAACTTTGATCGGAGCTTCGAAGAGTTCGGTGCGGAACCAAGGAACATAAGGTTAGGGTTGAGTACATATGGAATGAATCCTTTCGGTAACATGAGTAGCCGACATAGCACCTGACCCATGAATCTATGTATGTATAACCTTCCTCCTTGGCTGTGTATGAAGCGGAAGTACATTTTAATGTCACTACTTATCCAAGGGCTGAAGCAACCTGGGAATGATATTGATGTGTACCTAGTACCATTGCTGGAAGATCTTGTGACACTGTGGAACGAAGGGGTACAGGTATGGGATGCGTACAAACGAGAGAACTTCACTTTACGCGCCATGTTGTTCTGCACCATCAATGATTTTCCTGCCCTTGGTAACCTGTCGGGCTTCAGTACAAAAGGAGCCAAAGCCTGTCCGCACTGCTTAGATGCTACGGAGAGTGTATGGCTGAACAACTCGCACAAAACTGTGTATATGCGTCACCGTAGGTTCCTTCCCAGGAATCACCCATACCGCAAGATGAAGAAACAATTCGATAGAAATAAGGAGGACGGTTCAGCTCCAAGGGCTTTTAGAGCGAAGGAGGTCTATGATATGGTTAAGGATATCGATGTTGTGCTTAGGAAGGGACGTAAATTAAGAACCCGTCAGAAGAACATCTAGAAGAAGCGGTCAATTTTTTGGGACTTGCCTTATTGGGAGCACTTAGAAGTTCGCCACTGCATCGATGTCATGCACGTGGAGAAGAATGTATGTGATAGCTTGATTGGTCTCTTACTGAACATTAGTGGCAAAACAAAAGATGGTGTTAACGCACGGCGTAACTTGGTTGATATGAACATAAGGACCGAGTTAGCACCGAAAGAGACCGATAAAGGATGAACGTATCTTCCCCTAGCTTGCTACACTCTGTCCAAGGCCGAGAGAAATGAACTGTGCCAGAGCTTGCATGGTGTGAAAGTCCTGTCTGGTTACTCCGCTAACATTAAGAAACTTGTTTCTATGGAAGATTTGAAATTAATTAGTATGGAGTCTCATGATTGTCATGTGCTGATGACACAAATGCTTCCTGTTGCAATTAGGAGTATCTTGCTGAACAAGGTCTGAGCGACAATCTTGATACTGTGTTATTTCTTTAACTCAATTGCTCAGAAGGTCATCGATCCCCAAGGACTAGATGCTCTGCAGGCCGAGGTGGTGACGACTCTATGTCATCTTGAGATGTATTTCCCTCCATCATTTTTTGATATCATGGTCCATCTCATTGTTCACCTTGTGAAAGAGATAAAGATATGCGGCCCTGTGTTTCTGCGTCATATGTACCCGTTCGAGAGGTACATGGGCATTCTCAAGTCCTACGTACGGAATCGATCTCGACCGAAGGGCAGCATCATCGAAGGTTATGCAACTGAAGAGGTCATTGAGTTCTGCATTAACCACATGGCACAGGTGGAACCGATAGGTGTGCCTCTATCTCGTCATGAGAGGAGACTAGATGGTATCAGGACCATCGGAAGGAAATCAATCACTCCCGATCTGGATACGTACGCTCAAGCCCATTTCATGGTCTTGCAACACATGACCTAAGTGTCCCCGTACATCGATGAGCACAAAGACATTGTACGCCAATAGAATCCAGACCGGTCGGAGGTTCGGATCATGAGAGAGCACAACTGTCAGTTCAACGAATGGTTAAATGTGCAAATCACTGGGAGGTCGTCAAGTGATGATACGCTGCTATGGTTGGCAAAATGACCACAATTTATAATTGTGACATGGCAAGGATATGATATAAATGAGTACACATTTTATACGGCAGCTCAGGATAAGAAGAGCATAGTCCAGAACAACGGTGTTTGCATAGATGCGTTTCACGAGCAGTTCAATACCGCCGGGGCACGTGGGTTGAACTCCTACTATGGGTTCATAGATGAGATTTGGGAGCTCAACTACGTACTTTTTAAGATCCCCCTGTTTCGATGCCATTGGGTTAAACTTCCGCAAGGTGTGAAGGTCGACAAGTACGGCGTCACCACTGTGGACCTCAAATGTGTCAAATACAAGGATGAACCATTCATACTCTCTAAGCAAGTTATTCAAGTTTTTTATGTAACAGACCCAGCAAATAAGAACCGCCGCATAGTTCTTCATGGAAAAAGAAGGATTCTCGGAGTTAAGAATGTCGTGGATGATGAGGAGTACAATCAATTTGACGAGTTGCCTCTTTTCGAAGATGGCATCAGGCTCGAGGAAGAACCCTGTGAGGAAGCTAGCTATATGCGCGTCGATCATCATGAAGGGCTATATTTTAATTAAGAATTTACTCTATTGTAATTAATTTATTCCATAACATCATGTGTTATGGACTTGTAATCTCTCATATATTTTGATGTCAACGTGGAATTGTCATGTGTTAATGTGTTATGGACTTGTCATCTTTGATATTGATGTCAATGTGGACGTTCATTATAATGTGGAGTATCAAAATTGGTTTCACTTGATTTGGAGTTGAGTTGAATTATATATGAATTTTTGAAGTCAAACGAATTGGTAGTGGATAAATTAATTTTCAGTCAAATTATTTGGAGTTGTGTTATGGACTTATTTGGGGTTGTGTTATGGACTTATTTGGAGTTGTGTTATGAACTTGTCATCATACTTGTCACCAGGTTCATATGGTTTTGTCGAGATATCACAGACGGTTCTATTATGGAACCGTCTGTGAAAAGCAATCACAGACGGTTCTATTAAAGAACCATCTGTGATGTGGACATATCACAGACGGTTCTTATTAAGAATCGTCTGTGATATCCCTTATAACCCTAGGGCTCGCCCATTCATCTCCCCAGTGCCCTTAGCCCGCTCAGCTCTCGCTCCTTCGCCTCCTCTAGGGCTCGCCCGTTCACCTCCCCGTAAGCCCCAACACCGCCGCCCAAGGTACGTCTCCTCGGTCCTCCCTCGCGCCACCGACTCTAGCGTCTCCTTCGGTCCTCGTGCCACAGGCTCGAGCGACTCCTTCGGTCCTCCCTCGCGCCGCCGGCTGCAGCACCTCCTCCGGTCCTCGCGTCGTCAGCTCCAGCGCCTCCTCCGGTCCTCCCTCGCGCCGTCGGCTCCAGCGCCTCCTCCGGTCCTCGCGCCGCTGGCTCCAGCACCTCCTCTTCTCCTCCCTCCCGGTGAGTGGTCCTCCCTCATGCCTTGTCTGTTGATCTTCTCGATGGTTTTGAGTACCATCGCCATTGTGAGTATTGCAACATATCGTGCACTATCTCTTTGCATATGTGTGTGTGTGTGTGTGCGCGTGTGATGTGCTAGTTGAAATATGTGATCTGTGATTGGGATTGATCTCTGAGACTAGCTCTGGAGGATATTGCAAAGTTATGAGTGGTCATGTTTATGCTCTGTGATGATAGCTGTCTAATACTGAAATTAGCTTGATGATTTAGGTCATACTTGAGCTCTATTTGTGTTAGTTGCTGTTGTCTTTCGATCATTTGTCATTCTGTTGCTCTTGTTATAACTACTAGTTATTTCATTCTGGTTATATTGTTGTCCAGCAACTCAGATTGACAATTTTTGTTCTGTGATGAAGTTAGTCATATACTGAAATTGATTAGCATCCTGTGTATTTTGATTAGTTGTATTAGAGAGTGATCTTTTACTGTTAGTTCCGATATCTAAATCTAGCTCTGGAGATATTACATCTTTTGTATTTAATCCTGTTTAGCTGATATTGAATCTTTGGTATTTATATCCTCGACTATGAATATTTGGTCCCTAGACATTGTGGGTGTTCTGATGGTTAGGGTTTGGGATGCTAGATATGATGACATATTGCTCTGTGGGATATTGTAAATGCTCTGTGATGAAATCAATCATATACTAAAATTGACATTGCAATCTAGTTTAGACTTGACCTCTAAAAGTATTGTTCAAATCTGTCAATTGATCTTGAGATAGTAGTCTGTTACTTTTGGATACTTAAAGACCTGCATGGTTAGGGTTTGGTCCCTAGACATGGTTAGAAGGGTCTGTTTTTTATTCATGCTCTGTGAGATATATCAAAGTGAATTTTGTGGGCTTAATATTGCTCTGTGATTGGAATGGTCTAATTCTGAAATTGGTAGATTTACTAGTTCAATTTTGAGCTCTACAAGATTGCTTGCTGTTGTCATAGTAATCACCAGTTTGCCTGCTGTTGTCAAATTGTATTTAGAAGTTCCAGTACTTCTGTAGTGCTTTACTTGATCACTTAATCTGCTGTCTTGTCCTTTTAACAGAAGAAAGTTTTACTTGATTCTGTTTTGTTTCTATGTCTTCATTAAAAGCCAGTCTTCTGTGGACTTCAGTAATGGATATTGATGGTTCTTGATGACCTATGGTTGACAGATAGTATCATTTCGAACTATTTATACATGTGATTGTTATGTCAGTCTAGTTAAGCTTTGGATAGAGCTCAAAATATGAATTTTAGTGTTCTTATCCAATTTATAAAGAGAATAGACCTTAGTGCTGAGATGGCCAAGTCTGGTTATTGTGCAACTCGCCATATGAGAGCATTGTTCTTGTTGTTACTGTTTATAGGATATTTGACAGATTAGAAGAAGTTTTTAGAGCTCAAGGCTTATATTGTTTTGTCAAAGTCAATTAGTGAAGAGTATAGACTGGTTGAGATGGCAAAGACTTGTTCTTTTGCAACTCTCCTTCTGAGAGCACAAACTATCATCAATCTTCTGTGCTTTATGCTGCTTATTGCAGATTTACTACTTGCTGGTATTATGCTTGTTGCATAATTATTTTTGCTGTGATGAATGTCAAATCTTGCAATCCATTTTATTGCGTATGTAACTTATATAGATAGCATGTAAGCGAGATGGCAAATGCACCGTCTTTGCCGCCGTCACCGACGTCGCCGAATGTGTCTGGATGTCTGACGATAGCGATATGTAAGCGAGATGGTAGAGGAAAATTGAAATTGCCTGTGAGCCGACTGATCATCATGGAGGTCAGTGATGTTGGGATCCCTCTGAGTCCCCAAAGATCAGCGGTGAGATTCCAGACCATCTGCGGGATACTTGCAAGGGAACGGGTCCCTATCACCACACCAAGCTGGAAGTCTCTGATGGCCGTAGAGAGAGGTGCACTGTGGGCAGAACTTTCAGTCTCATTCACTATCTTAGAAGCAGACATGGCACGCGTGGAACGGCATGCGTTGCTCATGATGTGTCACGCGTGGAGGACCTTCAAGAGTAAGCTTATCACAAAGTACGTGAACACGGGTCGGATGCCCTTCACGAAGTATCCATTCTTGACGCGGGATATGTGGGACGCCTTTGTGGCTATGAAGACGACGACCTAATTTAAGGAGCAAAGTGCGATGCACAAAGCTCTACAGACATGAAACACTCACCCCCACAGACGTGGCATTGCTGGGTACGTTGGTAAATCCGTGGAATGGGCGGCGGAGGACGAGAACGCAACCGGGCCATTTCCTGATATCACAGACCTGCGTGCCCTAAGTTGGTTAAAAGCGAGGGCAAAAGTTTCGTCTTCAGGCAAGATCTCTTTCACAAACCCGGCAGACCAGGAAGTGTCCCAATGTCTGGTAAATATGTCAAACTACCTAGTTGTTAATAAGTCCATAACTTCATAGTGTCTATAATAACATGATGACCTCTTGCAGCATGAATTGACTGCCGAAACTTCCAAAGGCTCCTTCCAAGCAGACAGGGAGAAGGATATGCTATCTACGGCCCTGGGAAATAAGGATCACCCGGATCACACGCGAGGCCTTGGGGTTACCGTACCTTGGATTTATGGATTCTGAGACGACTACGACACGTATAGGAGTAGGAAGAGATCCAAGGCCGAGCACGAGGACCGGTTGGTACAGATGCTTACTGCAAAATTTCAAGGACATATAACACAATTGCAGGATCAAATGAATCAACTCTGAACCAGTCGCAAGTCGCCCCCATTATTTTGGGAGCCAGTCCTCCTCGACATCGGAGTAGCGTCGCATCCACGCATAATTCTGAACATGATGACGTCCAATTACCTATTGACGACATCAAGGTAATGTACATCTTTGGAATACTCCAAAGATAGACCTATAGGACGCCTTAGCTAATTGTGTATCGTTTTGTAGGAGCCGACGCCCTGCAAGCTCCAAGTGAGGATGGTTGGGTCTATTTCTATTGCGGCTGGACGGGGGATGGCGTATCCATGCCAGGTAGGCACAGTGCAGCACGGTGCCCAACTAGCACAGGGTTACGCCAGGGTCTAGGTGGATATGGTACATGCCAATTTCATGGCTGTCCCGCTGGAGATTCGCTCGAACGAAGGAATCATAACACTAGGGGATGCTATGCACACTTTTATCCAGTGGCCCAAGAAGGACATCGCCCTGGACCCAATAGTGCTACGATCTCGACACGACCATTCCTCTCTAACGGGACCCTCGATGACACCACCTCATCCTTCACCTCAGAAGGCCACGTCATCGGTTCCCGTGGAGAAGACGTCGAAGGAACAAGAAAAGCGTGCCACCGTATCGGTTCCTGAGTCGTCTCGCAGGAAGACGTGTAGCGAGCAAGTTGTTAAGGCCAAATCAAAATCGATGAACATTAAGGTGCCTCCCAATCCCTCAAAATACTCCATCGGAAAACCGTTGTGCTCCGACACAGTATTAACCCACGCTGGATTAGGTTGTCAGGCTTTGCATCTCTGGTACATGCGGAAGACCGAAAAGAAGGGGTGCGATACTGGAATCACCGTCAGATACAAGGATGACCATTTCTTCAACGGGCCGGGCCACTTCGTCGTGGGCTACAACGACTTATATGACCTATTCAACCTCATTGCCCTTGACGCCTCGCTTCTACGATGTTGGACACTGTAAGTGTGTACAATCAAGTTCTACATTCACGTAATACCAATAAATATCACAACTCATTGCTTATGTACAGATACATGATGAAAAAAAGGCGAGGAATGGTCCAAACCGGTGGGTTTCCTCGACCCACACGTGGTCTCTATGCAAACCATCGAAACAGACGCATCCTTCGTCGAGAAATACATAACGGCGGGATTGCTTCGTCAGAACAACAAGGACTACATACTGGTGCCCTACAACCAGGGGTAAGTGCTTCACTACTTGCTATATAAATTTCATTTGTACTTTATACGCAGCACGAACTTAGGTTTAATAACTATAGCGACATACATGAGTAGGTATCACTGGATCCTTTTAGTCATTATACCAAAGCGGAACAAG
Source organism: Phyllostachys edulis (assembly GCA_036346405.1). Lineage (NCBI taxonomy): Eukaryota > Viridiplantae > Streptophyta > Magnoliopsida > Poales > Poaceae > Phyllostachys > Phyllostachys edulis. The sequence continues at coordinate 6,337,371 of CM070561.1, read as the reverse complement.
GTAATATACCTTGATTCCCTAATCAGCAAACAGCATGACTTCAGCATTTTGACAGAAATACTCGATACGTATGCTCATTTCCTCCATACATAACTCTATTGTAGTCTTCCTTCGTTTGAAATGGCCGAGGATAACTTTTTGGAATCATATAGGTCGTTCACCGCCTATGTTGATGGGGGAGGACTATACAAGGGGGGATCGAACGACACACTAACACACATGACACAATTTCTGGTACGCGCTACAACACAATAATGTTGTATCATACTTCCTAATAATGCGTCTTGAATTGACTATACCTATATATGTAATTCTATTTTTGCAGTGCCGCCAAAAAAATGATGAGCTATGTGTATTCTACATTTGCCATCATATGCAGCAAATCATTAGTGCTAAGACGAAGGATCCCGAGGTTTGTCAATCTCAAAATAATTATTTTCGAATTATAAATTTAAATATATATGCTTACCACTTTACTCTTACTAGTGACAAGACTTGATGATAGAATTAGATGCACTCGTTACGAGAGAGATCATGTACGTTCGAGGGAAGCTCTGCGCCTTCATCAAGACAGATATCATTAACCCCAACAGAGACTTTCACCTTGTCGCCGACCCAAAGTTTCACCCCGTCGACACCTCTCAACCACGTGCAAACAATTGATTCAATTGTAATCCAATTGTAACTATAGCGAGAATACTTGAACAAATTCTTTTGTAATTTATTTTGAGTAATGATCACTTTGAATTGTCAACAATTGATTATCTGTGATGTAACTATTTTCTGCATGCTTGTTTTCAGAGGGCATGGCTAGCAATTCCTGAGGCTAACCAAAAAAAAAGTAGTTAGGGTAATGAGTTATCACAAACGGTTTTTTGTTGAAACCGTCTGTGAAGGCATGGTATCACAAACGGTTTCCATTAAAACCCACCTGTGATATGTAGCATATCACAGACGGTTCTATTTACAAACCGTCTGTGATATTCTCAAATATCACAGACGGTTGTAAATAGAACCGTCTGTGATATTTAAGAATATCATAGACGGTTTCTAAATAGAACCGTCTATGATATGCTACATATCACAAACGGTTTTTAATGGAAACCGTCTGTGATACAATGTCTTCACAGACGGTTTCAACAAAAAACCGTCTATGTTATGACGTATTAAAGACGGTTTTTGAACTGTCTATGATAACTGACGTTATCACAAACGTACAAATTCAGACGGTTCAAAAACCGTCTGTGATGACGGTTCCGAACCGTCTATGATGAGGATGTATGTAGTAGTGCGACGTAGAATTAAGTAGAATAGCCAGTAGAATTAAGTAGAATAGCGACATAGAATTAAGTAGAAGAGCCAGTAGAATTAAGTACATAGAATTAAGTAGAATAACGACATAGAATTAAGTAGAAGAGCCAGTAGAATTAAGTACATAGAATTAAGTAGAATAGCGACTAGAATTAAGTAGAATAGCGACATAGAATTAAGTAGATTAGATTATTGTAGTGAAATTATGTACTACATTATTTTTTTGCAACCTTGTACATTTTGTCAAATTATGTAGAATAGCGACATAGAATTAAGTAGAATAGCCAGTAGAATTAAGTAGAATAGCGACATAGAATCAAGTAGAATAGCGACTAGAATCAAGTAGAATAGCGACATAGAATCAAGTAGAATAGCGACATAGAATCAAGTAGAATAGCCAGTAGAATAGCGACATATTGTAGTTCGTCGTACATTATTTGAGATGTGTATAGTGTAGTTCGTCGTACATAGGAAGACGACTATTAGAAATATCCCTTTTGTGCATGATAATTATGTTGGTAATGTTGAAAATTAAATTTAAAGTACGAAACTAGTTAGTAAAATAGGAAGAACTTTGTAGAACATGTTTCATACTCTTTACAATGTATGCACTTAATTTGTAAATATGGCGAACAGAGGCTAGTATGAGTTGCTTGACCCGGTGATTGATGCACGTCACCATAGCCGTCTCAGTACCGTGCTCCCCCAAGAGGGTGAGGCACCGATTAATGTTGGAGCGTTTCGGTTGCGCATGCCTATCAGGGCATGGAGGCTGCACGTAGCCTGGATTCCGAGGTACGTATAGTTATGAGCTTAATACAGTCAATCGCGGTATTACTACTTTGTGTGCAGTCACGTTTGTTCATAAATCGTTTCGACGCAGGTTGAGAGTGGCAGGCCTCCTTCCACTAGCGAGGATGGTGGAGGCGATGTGGGAGGATGACCAGGACCATGGTCCTGGTCATACGTCTAGGTGTTTTCTATACGACCGAGCCCTGCTGACGGTGCTGGTTGACCACTGGAGGCCAGAGACGCACACGTTCCACCTTCTGTGCGGGGAGATGGCGCCGCCGCTCCAGGATGTGACCTTCCTGACCGGGTTGCCATGCGCAGGCTCCCCCTGGCGGTGTACGACATCTCGGCCACGTGGCGCACGGACCTCCTAGTGAGGTTCCACGATGTGCTGCCACTGGGCAGCGGGTACACTGAGTTCAGCAGCCCGCACGGGTCGACGTTGAGGTGGATCTGCCAGTTCTACGTAAGTATTTGTAACTATTGTCATCTTGCTTAAATTCATATGTGAACCTTGCTGACGTGTACATGTCTTCTTGCAGCCCGAGCATATGGCGCCTGAAGCTAGGGGCATCACTGTTAGGAGGCACTTCGAGGCCTACCTGATATGGTTGTTCGGGTGGGTCATGTTCTTGGGGTCCCACAGCGACAGCGTCGACAAGCACTACGTCCGGTACGCATGTGAGATGGCCGACTTGCTGGTGGAACATATTCCTCCCACGCTGGGTCCGACCGTCTTGTGCTGACGTACGACGCACCACGTGACGGCGGCGACGCGTGCCACCGTGCCTAGGACAGCTCCATCCTCTCTGGATGCCCACTACTTCTGCAGCTGTGGTCCTTCGAGCGCTTCCAAATCGGACGACCACAACTGGACTTGGGAGCGTACACGGCCAGCTTGTAAGCTCAGGGTGACGACGTGGACCGGCCCACCATGGGCACAGTGTGGTGCCACCGACGGGTTAGTTTCATGATCATTTATTATTTTTTGTATTGTAATGATAATTTTGTGTGCTAAGTTTGCGGTGTTCTATTGCATAGGTCACCTTCACGCCAATCACTTCACAGGGGTCCTACCTGGAGTACGTCGCGATGTTTAATCAGCTGACCAATGACCGCGTCATCTGGACACTGTACACTCCAGAGAGGGTGAACGTGTGGGCGCCCGACAGACTGTCGATCCTGTGCACGTGAGACTACCTGTACTGGTACACGTGGAGGGCCTTGGTACATGATGTCTTCGTGGAGGAGTACCAGGTGCAGCGGGTCATGTGCCAGTTCGGACTACGATAGGAGGTCCCAGCCCCTTGGGGGGGAGGGACACGGGTGCCGGCGCACGTCCACGCGTAAGTTCACTCTTTACTTCTTTCGTACAATGTGGCAATCAAATAATTGTCTTGCCGTCCAAAGGTACACTAGGAAGGGAGTATGTGGTACGATGTCTTGGTTAGACAGGATGAGGCCTTGGGTTGAGGCTTGGAGTGGTGCACACGAGGACCTCATCCAGTGTGGGGATGATCCCTACGACCCCGAGACGTACGAGGAGTACATAGATTGGTACGCTAGTCGGATGAGGCTTCGCTGCGTCCGGGTCGTGGTCGACCCACCACGATACGAGGCTGCGATGTTCGACACGTACCCCACCCAGCCGGTCTCCGCTTTCCACTGCTCCGTACATATTGAACGGTCCTTAATTCATATTTAATTTGGCAGATTTATGTTTCCAAATTGTTCATTACTTGTGCAGACGGATCTACACTAGGAGATTCTCGAGTTAGCAACCTTCGCGCACCCCAGGACGCAGGGGGACACCAGAGGGGTCCTGCAGCGGATCATGGATGCTGCGAAACGAGGCATCCAAATCGCGACTTGTCGCACGCCGAGGGACTCGGTGGACTCACCAGTGCGAGGACGAGGGGTCAGCCGAGGTGGTTCATGGCCACGGGCTCCTGCCCCGGACGTGGCGGGCATGTCATCGTGGCACCATGGTGGGAGCACCGCGGGGCAGGGTGTAACATCCCAATTCTGAAAATGAGGAGAAATTAAAACTTTTTCTTCAATTGAGAATGCTTGCCCAAATCTGTAATTCTTGCAAAGGAATTATGGAAAATCCAAACTCAAAAATCAACTTCTCCAGTTCACTCCTATCAAAAACCTCCTTGGTAAAATCTTGTGCCAAACCTCTGTAAATATTTTTCCCAAGTTCTTGGGATGACTTGTAGCACCTCTGAATTTTCTCATAATTTTTAGAAATTGTTTGAGTAGTTTTGGAGGCGAGTCAAACCAAGTCAAAGCTGGTCAAACCCTAATGTCCAAACCTTCTGAAATTTCTGGGGAAAAATGCAGGGCATTAAAACCTCTGGAAATTTTATGGTAGGTTCATCATCAGGTCAGAAAGCTCCAGTTAAATTTTTATAAATTTTGGAGTTGTTTTGATCCCTCAATTAAATCCACAAAATCTCAGTTCCAAATTCAAACCCTAATTGATTTTCACTGTTCCTCGGGCGCGAGTCAGGCTTGGGCTCGAGCCAACGGACTCGGTCGAGTCCACTAACGGCACTCCGGCTCGGGCGCGCGGGCGCTAACTCGTGGGCCGTTGGATTCTTATCGTCGGCGCGACGCATCACAGAACCCTTCACCCACTCGATCCCTTCTCTGCCGCTCGATCAAAATCCGACGGCGGCCACTTCATCCTCTTCCTCGCGCTCGCCCGCTCTCGCGTGCGCGCAGGGCCATGGCAGAGGCGTGAGCGTGGGCAGCGGTCGTCATGTCACCTCGGTGCAGGCTTCAACGGGTCGCTCTGCAGAGCATTAAATGCTCGTCGTGCACCGCCCTTGAGGTCCTCGCCTTACCTGCTCCCGTCGCCCTCAGTGCTCCCTTGGTGGTCAAAGCACCCGAGGCCTCCATGCCGTTGCTCTCTGCCCCTGCTGCTACTTAAGCACCCGGTCCTCCTTCCTTGCCTTCTTTTCACTATTGCCTGACTCTAGCTAGCACCCACTCGTCTTCCTTGGAGCTCCAAACAACCACTGCACCTCGCCGCCATTTTCGCTCGTGAAGCTCGTCGGTGGAACTGGTGCTCCAGTGGCGCCCTTGCTCCCTTCTCTGTTCCCATTCCTCCCTCTACCCTCTTGGAGCAACCACCCTAACTCGATTTGGCTTACCTGTACAGGCGTGTCCGCAATCGGAGTTTCCCCCATTTTCGGCCGCGAGCACCCATCGTCGTCTCCAGCGACAGTGAGTCCTCCTCCCTCCAATTCCTTTCTCTGGTGGCATCAGTGGGAGGTATGGAACCTGTCCTGATGACGCGGTCTCACTGATTTGGCCCAGGTCACTCTCTCCGCGTCTTCGTCTCCACTGCCGGCAAGCCTCTCCGCCACCAGTGCTCCTCCGACCTCTCCCGCCCTCCGCGACCTCCGTATACTCTGGTAGTCCTTAGTGGCTTTGGCACCGCTCAAGTGAACCGCAATGAGCAAAGATGCATTGTCGTCGTTCCGTGCTTTCCACCTCCGCTCGTCGCCGTGGCGCCGCTCGTCCACCACCGCAGTGTGAGTGGTAGTACGAGGGTGCGCAATGCTATTGCGCACCCATCCTCGCACCCACTCGCACCGCCGTCTTTGTTGGTCGCCGGCGATGAGCCATGGACGCGTCGGGGTCAATTGTCGGACGCGCCGCCGCTGCGTTTTCAGTTAGGCGGCGTGGCTCATTAGGGCCGCCCATTCTTGTGATCGTGGTCTAGATCGCGAGGAATTTGTTCTTCGTTCATCGTGAACCGCCCATCTCGCGATGTGCGGCCGAGGTTCGCCAGCACTCGCTAGTTCATGTGGGCGTGGTCGTGAGCCGCCCATCTCAAGATCAACGGCCCACGACCACCGCGTCTTGGCAGCAAGGAATCCAAACGCGTCGCGTTGGATTCAACGTGGACCGTTGGATCCAAGATCAACGGTCCCCGTTCATCGTCTCCAGCGACGCGCGTCTTGGCTGTTCCGTGGTTGTGAGCCGTCCGATTCAAAATCAACGGCCCACAATCGTCCACGCCATTATTGATTTCCGGATTTCCCGATAGGTTTATTTATGAACTGAAAAAGGTATTAATCTTTAGAAATGCATATCTTTTTCATGTGAATTCATTTTTAGATGATTCCAGTCGTGTTAGTTCTGTTATAATCTCAACTTTAATCTAAAAAATGTTTAGGAGATTAAAATGACTCCAGAAAAACCTGAAATTAAATTCTAATCTTTCTCAGTTTTATTAAATGCATTAAAATTTCAGTTAAATGGTAAAATGCATAACAAATTCATTATAACTCCTTTTTAGTTGAAATAAATTTTGTTAATTCTGTGATTAACTGTACTTCAGTCTAAAAATAGCTTTAATCATGTTATAGTTACAAGAATGTCCAGGATTAACTTTAACTTTGTATAGGCTTTAATTGTTTCACTAGAAATCCTTTAACTTGTAAAATGCATAACTAATTGTCTGGAAACTCTTTTTGCGTGAATCCAAGTTTTTTGGATTCCTCTAAGGATGAACTTACTAGGAAAAATAGTTTTGAACATGTTACTGTTTCCAGGAAAAATAATCATGCATTATAATTTTGTTCAAGTTCTTGTTTCAAAAATTAATAGAAGGTGCATTATAGCTCCAATTGAGATGAATCCAATTTGGTTGTTCATCTTATGAGGTGCTTATGCTACCTTAAAAATTTCAGCTCCTCTGCATGTCTAGAAATTTTTGCGATGAATAGTAGCACATGTTTAATTAATAAAGCTGAGCAGAATTGATTTGATCATAACTTTTGCATTGAGAATCCAAATCAATTGATTCTTGTTGCTAAATTCATGATAAATCATTACCTTGCTGCTGTAAAATTTTCAAGTCTTTTGAAGAAAGTTGGCTGTTGAGTCTTTTTGGTTTCTTTGTTCTTATCGGTTCTTTTTCGCTCTTTCGTTAGGTTTCGACATTTGTGGTAATCCCGAGAGTGACCCTCAGCCACAACTTGAGCAACAACAGCAAGGCAAGCAGTTTGATCATATCCCCTCTAACGTCCCATTACTTTAAAGGTTAATATATTGTTTTACTTCTATGTATGCATGCTACTTTGTGTTAAATGTCGCTAGCAAGCCTATAGTTGCATAATCTGTAGGAACTGTTCATCCTCTACTACTATGAGCCTAGGTTATTTGCTGTGGTTTGAGCTCGTTGGATGAGCTCTTATCACTTAGTAGTTTTCGATTTAAATTGCTTAGACATGCTTAGCTATCGGTAGTAATGGGCGATCATCGACTTAGTCGATGGTCTTGATCACACAAATCTAATTATTACTCCTTTATGTCCAGCACTTGTGCTTTGTTATTTTGTAAAGTCAAAATCTGAAACTAAAAGTTTGATTTGGACTTGGGCATATTGGATGGATGGTGTGGTTTTGGATGCGGTAGTATGCCCGAGTCATTAGGACCGAGTTACTTGCGCCACCGTTCGAGCATTTTATGTGCTAACCACACGAGGGCATATGGAACCCTCTTGACTAAGTACTTTGGGCGGTGCTAATTGGGGTCGCTTTCGGTTGGTGTGTTTTAAAGATAAAATGTGTGTGTGTGGTGTGGGAATTGAGCGTGGATGCACCGGTTAGGGTGTCTATTGTGTCCTTATCCCGTGGGTTGTGCGGGTCGAATTAGCTTGTCCATTGGAAATGTCTCAGAGGACTTAGCCGCCGACATACCAACGGAAGTGTGCTTGGCGTAAAAGGCGGTCCGACGTGTGGGTACATTGGTACACCCTGCAGGTTAAAACTATTCAATAGCCTCGCCCTAGGTTATGGACACGCCGAAACGCCTGTGAGAACTAGACTACAACCTTTAATTAAAACTTGACATGGTTGGTATGAATGGATGTTCATGCTATTGTTGTGGTGACTTGGGTTAGTCACTTCGGGATGTTCTTGTTGTTGTTATCATGTTATTATCTCGTTGTTATTTCAACAATTAAAATGCTTTGCCAAATTGCCTTCAATCTATTATGTTATTGCAAATGAAACTTGCTTTGTGCTAAAATGAGTCCAAAGCCTCACCCACTTAAATAAAGCTTGCATGTAGCTATTTATAGTTACGTTATCTCACACGTAAGTCTTGCGGAGTACTTTATGTACTCATCTGCCCGTGGTTGTGGTATTTTTGTGGCTTTTGTTGCAGAGGAAGAAGGAGAGCTCCAAGAGCCTCTCTTTTGTGCTACGTGTTGCAACTTCTTCGACGACTAGCTTGGCGGTCCGGTCAGATGCCTAGGGGTTAAGGCACACTGATTGGCTTTGTGTTATAGCCATCTTTATGGCACTTTTGCTTCATTGTTATCTTAGTAGTACTTGTTGTTATTTGGCCGAAGGCCCTCTTTGTAATAGCCTATTCCTATTAATATTAACTTCGGTTTGTTGCTTATGTACTATGTGTTGTATGGAATTGATACATTCTTTTGTTGTGAGGTATGTATATCTTGCATTCGAAGTATACATCTCTCGAGACCGGGTTTATTTGGTTGATAATACTAGGGTCAATTGGATGACTAAGTATTATGAGCTTAATAAAACCGGGGTCTCACACAGGGGTACGCGGAGTCATCGGGGCACACCTTCGTGCCACCAGGTATGACTACCCTGCTTGTTTGCATAACGTAATGCTTCTTTATTTCGAACCCCAATAGTTACTAACAGCAATCTTCTCTTTCAGGTCCTAAGCACCACCTGTGCACGGGCCAATGGTACGTGGAGTCGTCAGAAAACACCTTTGGGCCAGCAGGTATGACCACCTTGCTTGCTTGCATAACTTTCTTTTTTGTGCTTTCGTCATGATTACGTTTGTAACGTAATACTTCACAGGAATGCCTTGGGAGGACGATTCATTGCCGCACGACGACTCACACCTATCGGCACCCCTCGAGGACTTCTTCACGGACCCGCGTGACACCTTGTTCTCCATGGAGGCTTCTCAGCTGCACGGTGCGCCGCCACCAACCCAGCCGACGTAGGACACCCCCCCTTGCGACACCACCTCAGGCTACTCGTGTCGGTCGACTAATCATCCCGCCTGATCCTCTGACATACTCAGACCATCACCGGGCGAGGCTTGGGACGACACGTAGGGTGCGCCCCAAGAGAGTTCGCCATTAGATATTTGTGCCTCTAAATATCAGTCATGCCATGTAAATATTAATTTCAGCACAACTATTATTATTCTAGTCTCGTGTTTCGATATCTCTTTGTTGCTTGCTTGAAAACCATGACCACGTGTATGATTCTGCATCAGGACACACCACACCACCCTCTTTCTACGACTTAAGGGTTTACGGTTTAGGTTAAGGGTTTAGGGTTTTAGGGGATGCTGGGTGTACTTCTTCATACAATGCATGTTTGTTCAATGCATATAGACGCCTATAGCTTAATGCATACGACACATCGATGCAACAGTCAACTCGATAAAAGGTAACTGCAATGACGCGTCCACCATTTAGTTGCATGTTTTATGAGATTGAACATAATTGCGTACAGAAGGGGAGACTATCGAGGTACAAGCTTCTCCGTCGGTGCCTAATGATAGAAGGTGCCTCGCACTACCCACATAGAGTGTTCTACAGGGGGGCGCCTCGGACGTGGCTGGCCGTCGTTGTAGTGGCACGCACATATGCAGCTAGGGTTCATGCAGTAGCATGTGGGATCATAGGAACTTCCTATGTTCACGACCTCTTCGTTGCCCCTCTCGCGCTGCATCTGTTGGCGAAGGTCATCATTTTGCTTGTTGAGATTGTCAATCCGCGCGTCCAACTGAAAGATTCGGTCCCCCAATCTATCCACGTACATCACAACATGTCGTTCATGGGGAGGATCGATCCAGTGGACAAAGTCGCATTTCGTCATCTGCTGTATTAGACGGTTAGTATAGAGGATGTATTAGCAGTAACATGAACAAAACTATTTGCTAATTGTACCCCAGAGTGTGGGTATCAGAATAAACATCGTCCGCCATCGAAAGGGTTGTCCGTAATCTGCATGACAGCGTTCTCTCCGTGTCCATATTTCGGCCATACTGGTTTAGCACACTTGTTCGGCATCAACCGGTAGTTAGGGCCGAAGTCCTCCCTCCTTTCGAGGGAAAGGTCTTGCTTTGGAGACCCCGGTTGGATTGGTCTCTCGACGTCTGCCATAGTATGTTACTGTACGACGGAGAAGGTTCTTCTTCCTACGGTTTCAAGGGTCCAGTGATCCTATTTTATAGCCCGCGGGGGGAGGCTGACAAAGCGGGTAATGTGTTAGCTTGCAGATGACAAGACCAGGTGGGGCTAGCTGCTTTGCACAGAGGCGAGACCAAACGGGACAGCTCTTCGCAGTGACAAGACCAAACGGGGCAGCTTTGCGCAGTGACAAGACCAGATGGGGCAGCTTTGCGCAGTGATAAGACCAAACAGGGCAGCTTTGCGCAGTGACAAGGCCAAAGGAGACAGCCTTGCGCAGTGACAAGACCAGATGGGGCAGCTTTGCGTAGTGACAAGACCAGACAGGGCAGCTTTGTGCAGTGACAAGGCTAAAGGAGACAACCTTGCGCAGTGACAAGACCAGACGGTGCAGCTTTTCGCAGTGACAAGACCAGACAGGATAGTTTTGCGCAGTGACAAGGCCAAAGGAGACAGCCTTGCGCAGTGACAAACCCTATGCGTCATGTTATTCCCAGCTTCATTCTAAAGTGTATTTTAATTCGCAACATCAAATCTCCTTGTCTTTTCGCATTTGATTTTTTCGTGTTATCCCCAGCATCGTAATATCACTTACCTTCCCACTTATGAATCATTGATACTTCAATCGTCCTTGTAAAATTCTACAGAAATTCACCACACTAGAACAACATACGATGATCACAAAATGTTATTGCGAGACTAATAGATTTTGTACCATTCAAAATTTATGAAAATCACAAATATGAAAACCAGATTAGGGTTTGAGGAATCTGTCGCCAGTTGAACTGGCAACAGGAAGCTAGGCGATAGGTATCTGCCACCAGTTGAACTGGCAACAGGAACACTGTTCATTTTCCTGTCGCCAGTTGAACTAGCGATAGGTGCTTGGCCCGGCGACAGGCGGGATGAGGGTCCTTGTCGCCAGTTCAACTGGCGATAGGTTCCTATCACCAGTTGAAATGGCGACAGGGACTCATTTTTGTAATTTTTTGGGCGACTATATATTTTTGTAATTATCTTTTTTTAAAATATTATTTAAAAAAATTCTAACGTTTGATGGGTAATTTCAGGGAAGTTCTAGTGGCAAATAGTTATTCTCTTTCCACAATAAACAAAAAAAAGCTGATAGAGAGGTGCTTTGGCTTTTATATACGCTTCGGCTATGATTTAAGCTATTACAAACCTAGTTTGTTTAGGAGCTTCTGATTTTTCCGAAGTCGAAGGCAGCTTAAGGGGGGGTGTTTAGAATGACTTTCGACTTTTTTTCGAGCTGTTTAGAACGGCTTCTGGCTTTTTTCGCTCGAAAAAAGCCGGAAGCCATCCCAAACGAGGAGCCTTTCTCCACAGCCTTTCTAGAAGCCAAAAGCCGCCCACAACGTAGGAAAGCCAAAAGCTGCCGAGGGGCCGCTTCCTATAGCTTCTCACACCCTCCATTCCAAGTTTACCCCAAAGTTGGAAGTAATTACACACGTTTTGCTATTCAACAAAAACCACCCTCCTCCCGTCGCCGGCACGCCCGAAACCCTAGTGCCCCCACACTCCTTCCTCCCTTCTCCCGCTCCTCACTCATCCCATTCGGCGCCCACCTCCTCCCTCCGATCCGGCCCCCTCCTCCCCTAGCGCCGAGCAGCACTTCCTCCTCCTCCCCCGGTGCCCACCTCTTCCTCCTCCCCGCCCCTCTTCTCCCTCCTCCCCGATGATGGCCACTGTACCAGACCGATGTCGCTTATCCGCCTCCCTCTACCGATCGGATGCGCTGCCGCCCTCCTCCTCTCCCCCCGCCGGATCTGCTACCCCGTGCCGCCGGTTCCCTCTTTCCTCCTCTCTCGGTGCCTTTGCCCACACCACCGTCTCCATTCTCCTCCCTCGGCACAGACCAGATCCATCGCCGCCATCCACCCTCCTTCTCTTTCCCCCGCCGGATCTGCTACCCCGCGCCACTACCTCGCTCTCTCCTTCTCCCTCGATGCCTCCGCCAGCGCCGCCGCCCGCCTCCGGCTTCGAGCGCCTCCTCCCTCCCCTCTCCCGACTCCGATCGAGCCCAAACGCCTCCTCCCTCTTCCCTTTTCCTCTCCTCCTCTGGCTCTCTCCTCTTCCCGCCGCCGCCACCATCCTCCTCCACCATCGCCAACAGCAGACCCAACCGGCGACAACAGTCCTCTGGTTTTTTTTATTTGTTTCATTTATCATTTTTCTTCTTTTCATCTGTAAATAAATTATTTATGTAATTATTCTTTATTGCAATAATTATTTATTGCAATAATTTTTGTAATAATTGTTTGTTGTAATAATTATTTATTGCAAGTTTTTCTGTAATAATTGTTTGTTGTAATAGTTATTTATTGTTGATTGTCATTAATTACGGTCAATTTGTCGTTAATTACCATTAGTTGTCATCAAATGTCTTTAATTAGGCTCCCACTTCCCAGACATGGAGAGATTGCAAGTCATTATTTATCGTTAATTACCGTTAGTTGTCGTCAAATGTCGTTAATTGCCGTCAATTGCGTTAATTGCAGTTAAACGACATTAAACAAGTCATTACTTGCCTCAGAGGCATTTCAAACATTTCTCATCTCAGAAGTTGCAGCCAACCTACCTAAAAGCCAGACAAATAAACACCAAACCTTTTCAGCCCAGCCGTTCAATCCTGCAGCCCAGCCGAAAACCGCTTTTCAGAAAAACCACAGCCGTGATAAGCAGACCCTAGACTTCCCCAAACTGACCAAACTCACGCAAGTAAAAAAGCAAACTTAATAATCGGTAAAGATGTGGACCATACGTTTAAAACGATGCGTGCGCCTAAACAACCTAGCTACTGCTAGTTGTAGTTGCTTATTCTTGACGTACACGGTACACGTCCACAAGTCTATCTGGAACAGAAGTTGGATTCTTAAGAGTTACGGAATTTCTGTTTCAGGTGTGATTCTTAACGGAATACTACTACTGTATTGTCTGTATGACAGTTAGTACGTAGGACAGTGGAATCCGCCGCGGAAACATGCATGTCTCGATTCGACATGGTTACTACCACCTTGAGATGTTGTACACTTCGTCCATGCACGAGGCGATTTATACCGTGGATGCATCAAGCTCTGCACCATAACGACGCGTTCGATCCATCGACTGCCCGGTTAATAGATAGACACGACGAGTAACGACTGACATCTTTGATTGAGCATGGCGTCTTCGTCCGCCGCCGCCGAGGCCGACGCACTTGTCCACGTCGCCTTCAACCACGACGCCACCTACTTCGTCGCGGCCACGGCCTCCGGCATGCGCGTCTTCTCCTGCAGCTCGCTCGAGCCCGTCTTCGGCAGGCGCGACTTCATCTCCCCGGACGGCTCTGGCTGTGACGTGGCCTCCGCCGAGGTGCTCACCGAGTCGTTCTCGGCCATCGTGGTCCGGGGCTCCAACTCCGTCGACGGCTCCAGCCGCGAGGACACGGTCAACTTCTGGAGCGAGCTGGACTGCCGGATGACATTCAGCATGACCCTGAAGCGCCCGTGCGGCGCCGTGTGTGGGCTCCGGCTGCTGGGGGACTACGTGCTTGTCGTCGGCGAGCAGAAGTCGACGCTGTACGAGATGCCCAACCACGGGGCGAGGCCTTCCAAGGTGAAGGAGGTGGAGACGGGCCCAAACCCGCTGGGGCTGTGCGCGCTGGCTCAGCCGGACGGCCAGGCCACGCAGTTCGTGCTCGCGTCCCCGCGGAAGGACAAGGGCGGGGTGCAGGTCCGCCGGCGCAGGGAGGAGCGCCTCTACGTGCGCGCGCACGGTTCCAGCGTCGCCTGCATCGCGCTGTCCCGTGACGGGCGGCTGCTCGCCACCGCCGGCTCCAGGGGCACGCTCGTGCGCGTCTTCAGCACCGCCGACGGCAAGTTGATCCAAGAGGTATGTATATATGGTGTCTACCATGCAACCCTACGTTTCTAATTTGCTCTCTTCTACCTTTTTTATATGAACAGGGCACCAACAACGGTGCGGCGGTGCCCCAGTCCCAAATTTTATTGAAACCGAGTTTAAACTGTTTGTAGCCCAGTACATTTGCATTACATGCTCTTATTTCATCTCCTGACTACTTTTCCAAAAAACAAACTGAATAGCATTCATACATTCCATTTCCTTTCTCAAAGAGCTCCCAATTCCCAATTCATGTTGTACTAAGAACCATTGTTTTCATATTGCCAAATAAGAGCATCATTCTCCTCTGATAAAACAACATGTTGCTCATACCACTTCATCATCAACGCATTAGGGAAGGTTCTCCTAAATGTACACTTCAGCTGACATTCATCCAAAATCTCATGAATAGTCTTACCTTGTTCATTAACAATGCTATAAAGATCCCAAAATTGCACAGCCAATGGGGCTGTGCCAAACCAAATATCTTCCCAAAATTCAATTTTCCTCCCATTACCTACTACCCATCTATATCCAAATTTAATTGCCTTTGCAGCCCACAAGACCCATTTCCAAAAACTAGAAACATTCTTGTCAGGACAGCAAAAAATGTTAGGATTCTCAGTTTTACACTTCCTATTAATTAGTAATTTCCAAAGTTTACCATCTCCCTCTACGTATCTTCTAATCCAAGAACCCAGTAAGCACATATTTAAGTCCCTTAGATCTGGGACACCAAGACCTCCATATTCTTTTTTCATGCAAATAAGGTGCCAGTTTGCAAGATGAAGCTTATGGTGGCCCTCAAAATCATTCCACATGCAATTAGCCATTTGATCATTAATCAGATCCAAGGTCCATTTTGGAAATTTAAAGAAAGACATTAAGTAAATAGTGATACTATCTAAGCAAGATTTAATCAAAAGGAGTCTTCCCCCATATGACAGTAGCTTCCCTCTCCAATCAGCTATTCTTTTCAGGATTTTATCTACTAGAGATTGTATATCCTCTCTTCTCAACTTAACAGGGAAAGAACCAACATTGCAACCAAAAATATCAACAAATTGATTAACATCGTCACTTTCCACCCCTATGGAAATTAACTCACTTTTATGGAAATTAATCCTCATCATTCCAAGCAAGCAAGAATCCATTTTAAATTGACTGCTACAGAAACATATTTTTCTAGGAAAACAATTGTATCGTGTGCATATTGCAGACTAACTACCCCACCGGGAAAAATATCAGCACATGAACCTCTTATATGACCTGCATTGGTAGCTTTACAAAACATTTGCTCTCTTCTACCTTGCTGTGATTATTATCTCGTTTGATATGTTGTGCATGCGATTTGTTACATCTGTTTGGTTGCTTGTTTGTTTTAAAAAAATCTTTCATTTTACGCTCATTATCGAATCTCCAATAGTTTATTTTTACACTCATAGTTAGTTAGTCACACATTGGAAGCCTAGGTATATTACTATTATATCTGGACCTTGAAGTCCCATGGCATAATTGGTTATTCTTGTGAACGGCACCAAATATTTAGCCTCGATCTGTGTTGGTTTAGAGGTGCGCCACGGTTAGCTACACCAGCTTCTTGTTTCCATGGCGTCCTCTATCCTTCCTCCCGTAAACCCCAACATCACGGCCTCCGCAGCTGAGCCAAGGACCAGCAGCAGCAGGCCTACTCCTCCAGTCCTCCCCCGCCATCGCCCCTCTTGTTCACCTCTCCTTCAGCCACGACTCGTCCTGCTTCCTCGTCGCCGACGCCTCCGCTGCCCACTGGCTCTGCTGCGAGCCTGCGACACCTTCAGGCTGCGGGGTCTCTCCCAAGAAAAGGATGCCAGCAGGACCATCGCCGTCGCCGGTGGCGACATGCTCGACCGGAAGGATTCGAGCTGCGCCGTCGTGAATCGCGTGGCGGCCGGCCCTGACTCCGGAGCCAAGTTTGCAGTCAGGCATTGGACGCCAGGCTTCATCAATTACCATTGGCGGTACAAGGACAAGCAGACGGATTTCACCGGCGGTGACGTGAGGGCGGTGTGCGTCCAACGCCACAAGATCGTGCTCGTCCACGACGGCCACGCGGACGTGTACGACACGTCGAATGGGTTGGTTGCTGCATCATGTGGAGACGGAGAGCAACCCCCTCGGCCTCTGCGCCGTGCCGCAGGCAGGGACCCGACGCGCCGTTCGCGTTCGCGTGCCCCGGCGTGAAGGTCGGGGAAGTGCACGTGGAGCGGTGGGTGGGGGAGTTGAAGCCGCTGTCCATCCCTGCGCATTCCTCGCGCCTCGCGTGCATGGCCATGTCGTGGGACGGGAGGCTCGTCGCCACGGCCAGCGTCAGGGGCACCCTCGTCCGCGTCTTCCGCGCTGCGGACGGCACCTTGCTGCGAGAGGTGAGGCCATGGTGCGGAGCTAATTACATCATCGATCGGCAACAAAGGAAGTACTAATCTGTTCGGCAACAAAGGAAGTACTAATCTGTTTTACTATATGTTAAATGCGGTTAACAAATTATTAACAAACAAAATTAGTAAATTACACACCGAGATTTATTTATTAAAAGAGCCCATGCTCCAGAAAAAAACGATGTTAGTATTGTTTGCACTCCATGAAACTGAATTAAAGTTCTAATTTTATACACATTACCCTTTAATTCTTCAGCTTTTACTTTACATGTCGCCTCTAATATTCAGTTCAGATGTGAGGATAGCAAACGGATCTTATCAACCACATTGTTCTTGTTCATGTCATTGCAGTTGAGGAGAGGCACTGACAGAGCAGACATCCACTGCATCGCCTTCTCCCCCGACTCCAAGTGGCTCGCGGTCTCCAGCGACAAAGCAACAGTGCACGTTTTTAGCGTTAATGTCGATTTAACATCGTCGGCGCCGGAGAACGGCAACGGTCCTGATGGCCTCCAGACACCAACAGCACCATCTCCTGCAGGAAAAGCCAACCAGAGCTCATCTCTATCATTTTTCAGAGGTAACACTGCTTTACTCACCCTTCTTTTTTTTGGAATGAAAACCGGCAGAAGGACTGCCCGTTATATTAATAGAGAAGAAACGGAGCGAAACCGCAAGGGAACAAAGTTTAAAGAAACAAGGTCCAATTACATAGAAATGAAACGCTCCAAAGAGTTAGCTCTCGTAAGGAACCAAACTCTTCCCTCCTCCTTAATCTTAGCTAGAAGAACAAGAGGCGCTGAAGCTCTGTTGTTGAAGATTCTTGCGTTTCGTTCCTTCCAAAGCTCCCAAGAGATTAAGATTGTGATCGTCGTCCGGGTCTTGCGAGAGGAGCCTGACACCTTTGCCACATTTTCCCACCAATTTAGGATGTTCGTGTAGCGGGGCCAGGTGGAAGGTTGGAGGCTTTCAATACCTGTCCAGTCTGCCATAAGCTTCCAAATGCGGGCAGAGTAACGACACAGGGCAATGAGGTGCAGGATTGATTCCGGGGTGTGTCTGCAGAGGGGACAGAAGCGATGGTTTGGCCACCCCCTGACTTCGAGCCTATCAAAGGTCCAAAGCTTGTTTTGAATTGCTAACCAAGTAAAAAGTTTCCCCTTTGGAGGGGTTTAGGATTGCCAGATTAATGCTTTGTAGTTGGTCGCTATGGAACCCAAGAAATGTAAAGCGTAGGCGGATCTCGAGGAGTAGGTTCCATTCTGGCTAAGTTTCCAATAGATCTCGTCAGGGGTGCCTTGAGTCAGCTGAATTTGGATGATTTTGGTCCACAGTCTTACGAATTGATCAAAATGTAGAGCAGAGAACCCTGCCATGGGATTGATATCCTGCACCCATCGCCCGTTCTGCAAAGCCAAGAAAACAGTCTGATTTTTGCGAACCGACGAAGCAAAGATGCTAGGAGTTAAGTCATTTAGCCTGAAGTCCATGTTGTTTCTACACTTTTTACGCCTGAAGAACAAAAAAGTTTTAGTTGCTGACCGGCTCATGGATATGTACATCGATCTGCTTCAGGTTTCTTGCCAGGCTATTTCAGTTCAGAATGGTCGCTAGCTCAGTTCCGCCTGCGTGAAGGCATAAAGTACTTGGTCGCCTTCGGCCAGCAACCAAACACTGTGCTCATCATCGGCATGGACGGAAGGTGAGTCGATCATAATGCTCAAACTGTTCTTGTCTTTTGATGTTATTTCTTCAGATAGAAGTGCCATGTCCCAGATTGGTTCTGTCCGGAACGTTCCATGTTGACACTTGCTGATGATTTGTGCAGCTTCTACCGGTGCCAATTTGACCCAGAGAAGGGAGGCGAGATGACGCAGCTGGAGTACAGGAACTTCATGAACATTCGGAGTCAGAGATGAGGGAGAAGAAAAATGTTTAGTGATGCCATCACCGATCTTCTAATCGGAAGCCATCATATGTCGCTAGCACTTTTATCTTTGCTTTCTTGTCCCTCTTCTAAACAATACACACTTGCTCTGCATGTGGCTGTCCCTCTTTTAGAAATCGTGTGATTTATCTATGTGCAATGCAATTGTTCTCAAATCTGCAGTCTGTAATGTCTTGTGTGCGCGCCTACTAGCAGTCAGTACTAATGCATTCTTGCTGTAATACTCCAAATTTAATTAAATGAGAAGAAATAAATTATAGAGAAGGACCAATTAATAAAGCAATTTAACAGAGAATTAGAAGAGGATTACTGTAAAAGATAGACAACCTGGGCCGGGGCTTTCGGCCCACATGATTTCGGCCCAAAGGTGGGAAAGGAGGGCAGCCAGCCACAAACAAAAGGAGGAGGGGGAAACCCTAGTTTGCTACAGTACCACCGCCGTTATTGTAGCATGCCCGCCCCTCCCTGCTGTCCCCAAGCCGTCCTCCCTCCTGGTGCTTGACGCCCTTGCTGCCGGTTTGTGAAGGAAGGCGAGGATCGTTGCGGGATTGCCGATCAAGAAGGAGAGAAGGAGAAGGGACTAGGAGAGGATCATCTTCTTCGAGGCTTGATCTTCGTCTTCCCACGGGTCTTCAAGGGTAACGATGTGTTTTTCCCGCTGTTTGATGAGGAGTAGTTGCGAATTCGATTATTTGGGTTCGATCATTTTGCTGTCAGTAGACATTCGATTTTGTCCAGTACTTGGGTGGTAAATTTCGGGTTCTTAGAGAGATAATTCAAGATGTCCATCTCCTAGAGATAGTTAGAAAATATTTTTAGCTTTCAGTGGCCGCCAAGAACACCTAATTCCGACATATGGATCAAAAGTTATGATAGTTTCAATCTTGCTGCCCAGAATTCTAACGAGATTGATCTGTTAATTTGTATTTTAATTTATGTTCATGTTAGAGGAAAATTCAGGGTTTCCACCCAACTAGATTGTTTTATAAAATTTCATAAGTTTTCCAGAATGTCAAAGAACGCCCTAATCGGAGTTGTAGATCAAAAGTTATGCTATGTTCTTTACTGCTGTTCGTTTCGTTTGGGCAGAATCTGTCTTCTGAGTTCAACTGCCTGTTAGCATTTTATTTTGACCAAATTGGCTTATCTCACCAACTAGAATGTTGTAGATATGTTCGTTAAGTTTCTTTATGAACTGGTCTCACCTCGTTTCGAGTCCCAGGTCAATAGTTATGGTTATTTTCGTTCTGCTGTCCAGATTCGATTCCGTGGTTGTGTTGCCTGTTTTCAGATTAGGGATTATGGCTATTTCTTGGGTGTTCGGGAGGGTATTGTAGAACGTTAATGGTAGTATCTTGTACTATATTGTTCTTATTTCGAGTACTTACTTGTGTAAGCGGAGAGACTTCGGGTTTAGGGGCACCGTCTTTGCCTACTCACGCGTTGCAACGCGAAAGGCAAGTACTTTGTTCTTATAATTAGAAAATGTTGATTGCCTGATGTTGGTATTGTATTTCTAAGATCCATGTTAATATTTAATGTTCAGGTTCCTTTCATATGTGTTACCTCCATGATTAGAGAGTATGTCTTTTCAATATTCATATTTCATTCCATGCATCCATTATTCATGTTTTATCTATGGGAGTGGATTAAAAAGACCCATCAATTCCAGTATGGGCACGTAAGACCCACCATTCCAATGTGGGCAGTTTGGGACACCCGTATGAAACGTTCTTCATACGGAACTTGGATCTCCGCATTTTGTTACATGCGGGCTTAGGTGAACACCGACCGGTGTGTCACCAGCTATACCGGTATATGCATGTGTGTAGTCCCTTCATTTCATCCAATTCATTCATTCCATTCATTCAAATATTAGATTCGTAATTTATTCATATTCTTCAATGAAGTTGTCATGATCATGGTTGTAGTATGTATCATTTATTTATTGTACTTCTTTGAGTCTCGGACTCACTCTTGCGTTGTTTGTTTATTTTAGGTGATCATTGAGGTTGGCTCTATTGGGAGGGAGTAGACACACACTACTCATTCACTTCACCTTAATGAAGTCCAGGATTACATTTTAGTTCTAGTTTTCATTTGTTAATGATGAACTGTAATAAATAAATTGAGATGGTGAATGATACTTATTACTTTGTCATGGTTGATTCAGTAGTACTTGTGATCCTTGATTTCCTTCGATATTTATATCGATTAGATTCGGACTATATTCATGACATGGTTCTTCCGAATGTTGATCTCTTTATATCATTAGTTGAGATAGTGTTATAAATATTCCGCTTTATGGTTGTATGTTAGACTATTTAGGTGACATCTGAAGGGCTACGGGTAGGCTACACTAGCGCAAAATAATAAAAATTCTACCCGTAAACCAAGATCACTGCAGTTATAGATCACGGTCTTACCACTAGATGCACAGGTGCGGAATTGATGCAGCACGTCGGGGCAGAGTAGTCGTACTAAGTTGATGCAGCACGTCGGGGCAGAGTAGTCGTATTACTTCCTCGTCCTCGTCGCGGCGCCCCACGTCTGACTCCTCTCTTGCGGTTCGTCCAAACGCTTCTGATCTGGCGCCTCAAAGGTATCCACACGTCACGGGAGGAAGCGACGACGCCGGACTACTAGATCTCAGGCGGCGACTAGGGCGTGGGAGGGTGGCGGCGGGGTTTGAGGATGTCACGAAAAACTCATCACCAATCACAGGCGCCCTTGCCCTCCTTTTATAGACATCCTTACAATGGGCTTCTACTAATAGAGGCCCATTAGGACTCAATGCCCAGTCTAATTCGGATCCAATCCGAATTAGGCTTTAGCCCCTTAAGTATGTGACCCTATAGGTTCACGTATGTTTAGACATGACGCGAGTATACATACTTGGTCAATAGTTGGTAGCGGCCTCTAGCAAGACGTGCCAACTCCTAAAGCATACACAAAGATCATATCGGACGAACCATCACAACGTTATGTACATGCCAATCCCTTTGCCTCACGATATTGATTCGAGCTCCAAGTGACCACTCTTTCTCGATCTGTGATCCGGAATCCCTTACTAGGTTAACTCTTAACCTTAAGTAGCATGGCCATGCATTTCGGATCCGATCACTCGAGGGCCCAGAGATATCTCTCTCAGGTAGAGAGGGGCAAATCCCATCTCGACTAACCATGCCTCGCAAACATGCTTCATGACAAACCCGAAAGCTACCTTTATAACTACCCGATTCACGGAGTAGCGTTTGATAGCCCCTAAGTAGGTCGATTCACATCTCAAGTACATGCGACAATCTCGGGTCTAAGGACAAAGGCGTACACATTGTGTAGAGAGAACCATAAGTATAATTGTTATGTCTCATGTTGGGTCACCCAACCCCATGTTCTAAACATGTGTCCACATTATTGGTTTGACATCTCCATGTCTATGACACTGTGAAACATGGTCATCAACCGATACATGTGCTAATCCATCATTCACGTGTGTCCTCACATGAACTCCGACTAGGGACAACTTTAGAATAACCATACAAGTAAAGAGTTTCACAAACAAGTCACATACTTGTTAATCAACACCAAGGTAATATTCAAGGAACATTTATTAAATCATGGATACAACAAAATATCATCATCTCTATGATTGCCTCTAGGGTATATCTCCAACAACATCTTGGCTTCCGAATAGCCAAGGTGTTACACTTGCCTCTTGGAATCATGGTCTCATGGACATGGACATGGTGGCAATCTCCGCTTCTCTGTCCACGTGATTGGTCCTGAGCTAAGCTCGACAAAGATTGACCCGTGGTCAAACTCCATCAGATAATATAATTACATCGAAATAAAGAACTTTGCATTAAGCTAGTAAGGAGCGTCAGAATGATCAGAAGTGGGATTGCAAATAGCAAGTAGAATAATGAGGAAGCAAGGACACTGAAACATAAATATTAGGCAATTCAAAGGTGATCACCAGGGCTAGAAAAATAACCATAGCAAGAGCACTGCTCCCTCTGTTTCAAGACAAGTGATATTCTAGTTTTTTTTTTTAAAAAAAAACAGAAGTGATATTCTAGTAACAATATCTCCTTAGGAAATAAGTTATGCTCTCCAACTTGAAAACAAAATAACCATGTACTCTATCCTCTGTTCAGTCTGTTGAATGTTCCGTTGAGCTTGACTTGTATATAGGCCTCTTCAAATGGTCGTGCTTGTCGGCCCGGCCTGAAGCACGAGCACAGTATTGTTGGTCCGGCCTGACAACTAAACAGACTAGGCTGGACCAACGCACCATGCCGTGCTTGAGTCGTGACCTCGGCCCAGCGAGCCGGCCTGGGTCACAACACGGTCCGACACATCTAGGCACAATCCGTTAAGCAGCGATAGGAATGGCACGACATGGGCCGTAGGCACAATTAGACCCGTTAAGCAGCGTTGGGCATGGTAATGGTCAAAGTTGAAAATTTTGTAGCCGTTGGGAGCTTAAAAAATACAAGAAAATCTCTTTTTTTTTCTATAAATAGGCAGCATACCCCCCCCTCCCTCATTTAGCCACCATCCAACCTTCACTCTCTTCTCTGAATTCTATTGTAAAAATGTAGACCCCTTTTGTGATAATTTGGCAATTTTTTTTTTGCTAAGTATTCAAAATTTTAAAATCCAGTTGCAGTCAGGAAAAGAGGTAACAATATTGATTTTTGTAGATTTTTATTTTTCTTATTTGTTATAATAAGGTGAAATAAATAATAATGTAATTTTTTATTTGCGAGTTTCTTGATGAAAAATTACGATAATTTTTCTATTGCTGATTTCAGAATTTCATCGGAGGATCTTGCATCCTTCGAGAATGTTGTGCCTCCAACTCAAACGGAAGAGCAAGAAATACCATCATCAGGCTCTTTGAGTGCCTATGCGTCTGCTAGCACCGGAGCAAAAAGATCCAGGTCCAGTACATCAAGAGTTTGGGCAGATTTCGATAAGAAATTCAAGCCAGACGAAAATGGAGTTCAAGTAAGATATGGTGTTTGTAAAATTTGCCACCATGAATTGTCTGCAAATTCTTCAGGTGGAACAGACACTTGATTAGACCTGTTGCAAGATGTAAAGCAAGATAAGGATTGATCATGAGACTGACGCAACTGCAGTACATCCCTAACGGTATAGTACGTAGCCGAGATTATAGTCCTGAGGTAGCTCAATCTCTTTGTCGTTTAATTGCTTCACATGATCTACCCTAAAACTTTGGTGAGTCCAAAGTAATTGAAAATTACATTAGGACTGCACATAATCCTAGATTTTCTACTGTTTCTAGACAGACAACAACCAAAGATGTAGTCAAATACTATAATGATTGATGTGCTAAACAAAAAGAACTCTTTAATACATGTACATTTTCGGTGGCTTTGACCTCGGACATATGTAGTGGCCAGAGTTTAAACTAATTGATGTAGCATACATGAGTGAAAATATTACAGACTGTATTATCAAAGTTGTGGAAAATTTTGGTTTTACAAATAAAAATTTTGAAATAACTTTAGACAATGTCACCACAAACTCTAGGGCCATGGATATTCTTGCTACATCAGTGATGCACCTGTCATATTATTAATTTTATAGTTAAATGTGGTTTAAATAGGTTGGAACCTATATTAAAGCTTTTCACGATGCAATATTTTTCCTAAATTATTCTAACTAATGAATAGCAACATATAAGAACTTTTGCATTGCACTGAATATACGTCCAAGAAAATTTGGTTTAGATATACAATTAAGATGGAACTATACTTACATGATGCTTAAGAACCTTTTACCATACAAGAGCACATTTTCTATTTTTATTCACACACACTACCACAACCATGACGATAATACACTATTGACTAAGCAGCAATGCTTTGTCCATTGTTTCTATATCCGAAGTGTATTTTTCTACATCTCCTTTAATTGTGCATAATATTCTTGAAATTGCTAGTCACTTGAAGCCCATGAAGATAGTAAATTTTGGTTTGCTTTTGAAGCTTTAAAAAAAAACCATTTGAATGTTTTTGTTTAAGTTAAAGCTTAATTTGAATTTTCATAAATCAAAAAGATTTAATGCGATTAATCTAAACTTCAATTAAATTTAAAGTTATTTTATTTGGGTTCCTGGTGTTCTAGGGATTTTTTTTTTGGAATTTTTTGGGATTTAATTGCTATTTATTTGAGCTCAGTTTTATTTATCTTAATTTCCTAAATTCACAAATCATTCTTTTTCCGAATTTCTCTTTCGAGCCGAATTCCTTTTCTTCAGGCCTTTTCATTTTTCTTGGCCCACATCTTTTCTTTCCTAGCCTTTTCCTTCTTGGCCCAACTCTCTTGCGCACGGCCCGCTCGCTCCTTTTCCTTTCCTCACGCGCGCCTTGGCCTAAGCTAGCAGCCGCAACCCACCGCTCGCTTTCCTTTGCCGCACCGAAGCCTTGCCTCTTTTTCTCCTTTCTCTGTGCGTGGGACCCGCTCGTCAGGCCGCCACGTGGCCATCGTCTTCCTCCCCGGCCGGGACTCCCAGAGCCCGTTTCCGAGTAGGACACCGTGCCGCCGCCGTATCCCTTGAGAATTCCTCCTTTCTGAACCTATAAAGGAGTCGCGCCCGTGTCAATTTTGTTGCCTCGTTCATCTCCACCGAAACCCTAAAGCCTCGGCCCCAAGTTCATTTCCTTTATGCCAAAATCACCGAAAAACTGAATCGGCCGCCGAAGCTCAATTTCATCAGAATTTGTCACCGTTGAAGCATCTCCATCCGAGCCACCACCTCTGTTAGAATCGCGGCACCACGTTCTACGTCAAGCTCCCTTACTCTTCGACCAAAGGTTACTACATCGTCGTCGACACCATCGTCCCAAAAATCGGCCGCCGCCCTCCACTTTGATCTATACCTCCGGTGATCCCCTTTGCCTCCTATGTGCGTCATGTCGCGTTCCATGTCCCTCTCATCCATTTCCCTCCTGTCCCGATCTCTCTCTGTCACCGGAGTGTCGCAACCACCGTTCTTCCTTAGCTTCGGTCATCTTCGTCTCCTTGCCGCCCTGGTCAAGTTCTGGCCTCCTGAGGTGCTCTTTGAGTTCCTCTCGCCGATGCCAACCCGGCGCTTCCCATGGCTTCCTTCGAGCGCTATTGATTCGCCAAGCCGTCGTGACCCGAGCTCACCCCACCGCCATAGTCTTTGCCACCGTCGAACTGCCGCCGCCTTTGCCGAGTCACCACCGCCTTTAGCACCCTCTCCTCCTCGGGTTTCTATTTTGCTACTTCGCCGGAGTTCCCTTGTTGCCCCTCGCCGTCACCGATGAGCCCAAGTCATCGTTGTCCACCTCCTCTGTCCCTCCCTCTCTCGATTTCCCTCTCTCTCTCTGCTAATATGGCCTCCACCTCATCCTTCCACATCATCATCTTTACCCATGTGTCATCTTATCAGCAGTCCAGGTGGCAAACCCTAGATCCAAAGCCGTGGACCTAGTTCACCATGGACCATCCCTATATCAAGAGGGTCCCACATGTCATTCTCTATATTTTTCTTTCTCTCTCTAGCCACCTTGACCCCACATGTCATCCACTGTCTTTGTTTCTCTCTCACTTACCAATGGACCCCACCTGCCAGTTCAATTTCCTTTATTTTCTTTTCGGTTGAAAAACCTTGATGATGTCATGCTAACGTCATAATCTAGAATTTTCTTTTGAAAAAATTATGAAAATATGAATAGTGTTTTCTCTCTCAATTTCTTTTCCAGCAAATCTTTCGAGGGTTTGGTGTCCTTTGTTCGGACTCTGTTTCAGTCCATTCAAGTTCCTAAATTCATCTAAAATTGAGCTCTTTCTTTTAGAGTTGGTTTTATTGTTTTTGGATTTTATGAGATTTTCTTTTGAATTTATTTGTGTTTTGCCTGTTGTTTTCTCTCTCGTTAGACGATCTATTTCAAGGAGCAGCAGAAGCAAACTTTGAAGATCCAAGTGTGGTAACTGAGCAGAGCCAAAGCCAAGGCAAGTCGTAGTCCTTTGATTATATTGAACCAATGGGGCCAATTTGAGTTCTAGCATAAGTTTGCAATTTAGGGATGCAAACCAATACTTTGGTAGTAGTTATGGCCGTATTAGTATCTTCGTCGCTTTGTTCCAGTTGTTCGTCCAGAGTCTCCACCAGCAATTCGTAATTCGTGGGTGTTCTACAGCGATTCAAGAGTAAGAGTTTGAAGAGCCTTCGTTCTCTAGTCCAGAGTGGGAGCCGTCAGATTAGAGTCATCAGTAGCATTTTTAGATCATTGTTGCAATAAGTTTTATTTGGGTTGTGTGTGAGTGGGAGTTGTAGTTTTGCTATCAAGCATTATGTTGCAGTCACACTAAGGCTTTAATTTGAAGAGTTTATTTATTATTTCATAGCATTTCAGCTATGTCTTCTTTGTCTTTGTCCTTGGGTATAATATATTTTCCCTAATTAAGTTGTCTCTATCTTCCCTATCCTATGCTATCTCGTCTATTGTGCTATTCCCTCTTATCTACATTGCTTTTCTATCTTACCTATTAAACCTATGAAGCATCATCGCAGATGGTTGACACTCGTAACACATCAAGTTATACTCCGTCGGATGATGCCAATGTAAATGCTAGTGGACAATCACCAGTACCTGGAGTCGCAGATCCAAACATGGGACAATTTCTAGCAGCTCAGACTCAACTCATAAACGTAATGATATAGAACATGAACAGTATGATGACTCAACAAAATCAGACCACTACTGCAATAGTCAATTTATTGAATCAGAATAATCGAGCAGCAGCTATTCTGCCGCTAGTTCAACAACATTCCAAGTTATCAGAGTACATGAGGACTCGTCCGCCTACGTTTTCTCATTCGTAGAACCTTTGGAAGCAGAAGATTGGCTTCGCTCTGTTGAGAAAAAGCTCGCCATTGCCCAATGCAATGATCGTGAGATAGTTCTTTATGCTTCATATCAATTAGAAGGTACAACTGTAGAATAGTGAGAGAACTATACCACAGCTCATGAGAAGTCACAAGTCATTACTTGGGAAGAATTTTCAATAGATTTTCGTCAAGCGCATGTTCGAGATGGTATAGTGGAAATAAAGAAGAATGGATTTCATGATCTACAGCAAGGAAACATGTCAT
The DNA here is from genome assembly GCA_036346405.1 of Phyllostachys edulis. Taxonomy (NCBI): domain Eukaryota; kingdom Viridiplantae; phylum Streptophyta; class Magnoliopsida; order Poales; family Poaceae; genus Phyllostachys; species Phyllostachys edulis. Next base: position 6,309,634 of record CM070561.1, on the reverse strand, counting down.
TCAGTGAGTATCTCAACAAGTTCACTCAACTTTCTCGCTATGCTCCGGAAGATGTTGCCACAGATAATACACGTCAGAAGCGATTCAAGCATGGACTTAATCCCGGTCTGAAATTGCAAGTTATCAAAAATGATTATGTGGATTTTCAGCATATGGTGGATAAAACTGTACTTATAGAAGATTCTCGTCGTGAATTGGACGAATCTCACAAAAGGAAAATGAAACAACATGGAGTTCATCATAATCATCTACAGAGAGCTAGAACCAATGCTCAGCAGCCGATTCATTACAATAATTCATCTGCCGGATTCAGAACCCTTGCACCGGTATCTCATTCTGAACTCATGAATTCACAATGTCAATAACAGTAATAATCATCTCCCTCAGAGGGCCAACAATCCAACTGCAGGAGTTACATATTACAACTGCCATGAGACAGGTCATTATGCCAACAAGTGTCCGCAGAAGCAAGGGCTGACACCAATTCCTTTCAATTTGGGAGCTATGTCAGCCAGGACTTCTTTGTCAGGAGTAGGAAGAAGAATGCCTCAGACTCCAAGTCAAGTTGTCAGGACTCTATAAACTTCAGCAAGAGGACAACTGAATCACATGATGGTAGAAGAAGTTCAAGCAGTCTAGAACGTCACTTCTGGTAAGTCTTTAAGTTAGCCCCGTGTCAGTTTGCAGCTTTGTTTCGCTTGTAAGAGAAATTTTTGGAAGAGTGAGTAAGGTTGAGTTTGAACCTATTCTTTAGTCAGCCCAAATCTTGGGGACGAGATCCCTTTTAAGGGGGGTAGATTTGTAACATCCCAAAATTTGGTTTGTTTCTGAAGCTTTAAAAATAAAAAAGAACCATTTGAATTTTTCTGTTTAAGTTAAAGCTTAATTCAAATTTTCATAAATAAAATGATTTAATGTGATTAATCTAAACTTCAATTAAATTAAAATTTATTTATTTGGGTTCCTGGTGTTCTAGAGAATTTTCTAGGAATTTTTTGGGATTTAATTGCTATTTATTTGAGCTCGGTTTTATTTATCTCAATTTCCTAAATTCGAAAATCGTTCTTTTTCTGAATTTCTCTTCGGGCCTTTTTCTTTTTCTTGGCCTGCATCTTTTCTTTCCCGACCTTTTCCCTCTCGGCCCAACTCTCGTGTGCTCCTTTTCCTTTCCTCGCGCACGCCTTGGCCCAAGCCAGCAGCCGCAGCCCACCTCCCGTTTTCCTTTGCCGTGCCGAAGCCTTGCCTCCCTCTCTCCTTTTGCTATGTGTGGGACCTGCTCATCAGGCCACCACGTGGCCATTGCCTTCCTCCTCGGTCGGGACTCCTAGAGCCCGTGTCTGAGCAGGACACTGCGCCGCCGTCGTATCCCTTGTGAACTCCTCCTTTCTGAGCCTATAAAAGAGCCACGCCCGTGTCATTTTCGTTGCCTCGTTCATCTCCACCGAAACCCTAAAGCCTTGGCGCTGGGTTCGTTTCCTTCGCACCAAAATCGCTAAAAAACCGAACTGGCCTCCGAAACTCAATTTCGTCGAAGTTCATCGCCGTCGAAGCATCTCCGTCCGAGCCACCACCTTCGTTGGAATCGCGCCACCACATTCTACGTCAAGCTCCCTTACTCTTCGGCCGATGGTCACTGCATCGTCATCGACACCATCGTCCTGAAAAATGGCCGCCGCCCTCCACTTTGATCTACACCTCCGGTGAGACCTTTGCCTCCTATGTGTGTCATGTCGTGTTCCATGTCCCTCTCATTCGTTTCCCTCTTGTCCCAATCTCTCTTTGTCATTGGAGTGTCACCACCGCTGTTCTTCCTTAGCTCCAGTCATCTTCATCTCCTTGCCGCCCCGGTCAACTTCTGGTCCTCGTGAGGTGCTCATTGAGTTCCTCTCGTCGACGCCAACCCGGTGCTTCCCTTGGCTTCCTTCGAGCGGTCTTGATTCACCAAGCCGCCATGACCCGAGCTCACCCTGCCGCCATTGTCTTCGCCGCCATTGAACCGCCGTCACCTTTGCCGAGTCACCACCACCTTTAGCACCCTCTCCTCCTCGGGTTTCCATTTTTCTACTTCACCGGAGTTCCCTTGCTGTCCCTCGTTGTCGCCGACGAGCTCAAGTCGCCGTTGTCCACCTCATCTGTCCCTCCCTCTCTCGGTTTCTCTCTCTACTAATATGGCCTCCACCTCATCCTTCCACATCATCATCTTTGTGTTGGAAATATGCCCTAGAGGCAATCATAGAGATGATTATATTTCCTTATGTTTATAATATTGGATAAAAAGTTATCTTGTTCCAAGAATAATATTGTTAATATTGATTACCAAGTATGTGACTTGATTGTGAAACTCTATATTTCTGCTATAATTATTCTTATATGATCCCTGGTCAGAAACATATGAGGACACATATGAATAGACTAGCATATGTATTGGTTGATGACTATGTTTCACAGGTCATGGATATGGAGATATCAAACCAATAATATAGACACATGTTGGAAAACATGATGTTGGATTAGACCCACCTTGAGACACTATTGAGATTGTTATGATTCTATGTGTCGTTAGTTGGTCTCAAGCAATATTGATGTATAATCCTTAGACCTGAGATCAGCATGGTTTCCTACATATGTAATAACACTCTTAGGGGGTTGCCAAACGCTACACTGTAACTGGGTAGTTATAAAGGTAGCTTTCGGGTATGCTATGAAACATGCAGAGGAATGTGACTGGTCGAATATGAAATTTGCCCCTCCTAACATAACAGGAGAGATGTCTCTAGGCCCCTCGTTGTGGTCGGATAAAGAAAGTGCATGGCCATGCCACTAGTAGTCGAAGTGTTCGACCACGTGAAATGTCGACACTCGATCGAGAAAGTATTGAGCAGTCCATGGATGACACAACATCTCACGGAGTTCAACCGGACATCGTGAGGCAAAGGGAGTATACAGTAGTAGGTCGCTTAGTTCGATCGCCATTCTGGTGGTCGTATAGAGATATGAGCTGGTCGTAGACTGGTCGAACGTAGTCACAAGGTGGTCGTAACCTGGTCGTAAGGAATTACGAACTGGTCTTGACCAAATACGAACTTGTCGTATAGAGATAGGACCTGGTCGTAAGTGATGAGGACCTGGTCGTAGATCATATTGCATTAAGGTTCGTCCGTTATAATTTGTGTGTATTCAGGAATCGTTATGTTTTGCTAGGAGCCGCTACGACTTGTGACCGGAAAGGGTTTTCGAGTTACAACCGATTATGCATGAATCTATAGGGTCACACACTTAACGGGTTGGAACAAACCAGTATGAATACGATTCGACAAACGTGTTCGGATAGGATCTGTCACGAGCACTATATAAGGAGATGCATGAGGTTGTTGGGAGGTACGCGTGAATCACCACCGAAACCCTAGCCGCCATCTTCCTGAGAGCTCTACCGTGCGACTTGGTGCTAGCACACCTGCGCATGGTTGTTTCTTCCCTGGACGTGTGGATACCGTAGAGGCGCTACTGCGACTGTTGCGCTTGAGGACGATCCGCGATCTTCATAAGGAACTGCAGACGTTGCTAGAGGAGACGATCGACTCGTGAGGATGCTAGACGATCGACTACGACCACTACATCGACGCGCTCTACGTTGGACCAGGCTGCTCCAACCCTTCTTCCGCTGCTCTACGCGTCTGGTGGTAACGATCTGTGATCATCTACTTGCTTGGCTTCCTGGTTTGCGTGGTAGAAATTTTGATTTGTAGCTATCGTAGTCTACCCGTGGCCCAACACTTTGCCCATGTGTCATCTTGTCAACAGTCCATGTGGCAAACCCTAGATCCAAAGCCGTGGACCTAGTTCACCATGGACCATCCCTATGTCAAGTGGGTCTCACATGTCATTCTCTCTCTTTTTCTTTCTCTTTCCAGCCAACTTGACCCCACATGTCATCCACTGTCTTTGTTTCTCTCTCACTTATCAGTAGACCCCACCTATCAGTTCAATTTCCTTTATTTTCTTTTCGGCCAAAAAATCTTGGTGATGTCATGCTGATGTCATAATCTAGAATTTTCTTTGCAAAGAAAATTCTGAAAATCTGAATAGTGTTTTCTCTCTCAATGTCTTTTTGGGTAAATCTTCCGAGAGTCCGTTCTCCTTCGTCCAAACTCTGTTTCAGTCCATTCAAATTCCTAAATTCATCTAAAATGGAGCTCTTTTTACCTTTTTTAATTTTATTTTGAGTTTATTTGTGCTTCGCCTGTTGTTTTCTCTCTCGTTAGCTGATCTTTTTCAAGGAGCAGAAACAGAAGCAAACTTTAAAGATCCAAGTGTGGTAACTGAGCAGAGCCAAAGCCAAGACAAGTTGTAGTCCTTTGATCATATTGAACCTGTGATTTTAAAAGTATATTGTTTTATATCAATCGCATGCTATCTTTAATCAATTGTTTTGGGATTAGCTATCACCTGTTGTCAATATGCCTCCATTGAATATTTGAACACCATACATCATTTGTCACCATAGCAAGGTTAATTTTAGTAGGACATATTTGTATCACCAATATGGGTATCGTACAAATGCTTAGTTAAGCTTACTTGTGATGGGTTCATTATCACATGTACAAATAATATTGAATTTGACCTAATGATATATTGAATTGTGGCAGGTTGCCACTGTTATTAAAATTTATGTACCACGACAGGGTATGTCATTGGTCTTGGTTGAACAAAATGATTTTCGCTCGGGCGAGCAGTTGTGAAATGAGGGTGTGGATTTAACACGTTGTGGGTTTGTGGTAGACTCGCATGAGTAACTTGTCAAGGACTTAATCTTGTGCACCATTGAATTGGACCTTAATCGTACAACCACATGGCTAGTATCGAATTAGATTCGTAATTGCCATGATTAGGGGATCGTTGTTCTGCTGCGATTAATTTCAGAAATCTGTTCAATGCTTGCTCGTCAATTTTCGTGTAATTAATGTCCGAATTGGAGGATAGTGTCTCCTATAGATTTGTGGGGTTCGACTTCAGCTTTCCATAGGTTCAAATATCACCCAATTCGAAGTTGTGGTCTAGAAGTTATATTGGTTTCATTACTGCTGTCCAAAAATTCTGGCGAATATTACCAGTCGTTTTATTTTTTAAATAAGAATGTGTTAATGGCTGATTCAGGGAGTTCACCCAACACGCTTGTTGTAGGAAATTTCTTAAGCTTTCCAAATTATTAAAAATCATGAATTTTGGTTCAGCCATTTGAAAGATATGAATTTTCTTGTACCGCTGTTTAATTTGTCTGTCAGATTATAACTTTAGATCTTCAACTGAATATTAGAATCGGATGTTAGCATAATCAGAGGATCTCGCCAACTAAGTTATTGTAGATAACTTTATGATGATTCCAGGAAGATAAAGTGCATAAATTTTGGACGGTTGGAACGAAAGTTATGAATTTTTAAAGTTATTGTTGTAATATGTCCTTCTGTTGTGGACAATAGAGAAAGATTCATCTTCACTATTAGCAACCTCTATTGCACTTTGGGAAAAATTGTAATAAATTTATTGAGGAAGCTAGTTCTCTGTAGTTTCTAGAATAGCTTAGAACATTGAATTTGGATGTACCAATTAAGATATACGAAATTCCTAAGTTGTTAATAGTGAAGATGATAGAACGGTCTTTGGGGTTAAAAACAAAGGCTTAGATGGGTTAATTTGATAACTTTATGATGATTCCAGGAAGGTTGGATTCATGACGTTTGGAGTTTTTACTCAAAAGTTATGGATTTTCCTTTGATAACTGTCGGTTTAGACAAATTGGGATTTGAGAGTGTATCGATTAAGTTTCGGGTTGCGATTAGGGTGATTGATTTCATTTTGTTCCATTGCTATGCTGAGCAATTTTGAACGTTATTCTTAGAATGCTTTATGGTTGTCAGGTGGTGGTGAGAACTAGGGTTAGAGCATTCCTGACATCGTCTTCCGTCTTGCGGTTGCGGCAAGTACATTATGGATTGTATTGACTGTTATTTATTTGTAGTGCTTGATGCTCTTGGTATGATTAAATTCTATGAACTACGAGTAGATTCCAATAATTCTTGTTTCCTTCCATGGATGGTAATCCATGCTTCTTGAGATTATGTCTTTCATATCCATGTATTCGTTCATTCATTCATTCGTTCATGATTCACCCATGGGAGTGGGAAGTAAAGTCACATCATTCCAATATGGGTAAGTAAGACCCATCATTCTAATATAGATAATTTGGATCCCTGTTTTGAATGTTTCTTCAAACAGGCCTTGGATCCCCGCATTTTGGATAATGCAGGCATGAGTGAACACCGACGGGTGTTCACTGGCTATACCGGTATAAGCAGAAGAGAAGAGCATGCATTTCATTCTTGCATAAGATTTCTACCATTCTGCACACGTATTCAAATATTGTGAATGTTGTGTTCTTGTTCCAGTATTTTTCATATTATTCTGTTGTACTTGTAGAGTCGTGGACTCACACTTGTTGTGTTGTTCTTTCTAGGTACCTCTTAAGGCAGCGACATGCATGGGAAGGTGTAGTCTTGATGCACATCACACTTACACTATCCACAACAAATTAATTAGTTTATTTTACTAAACTTTAAATTCATGATAATTCTTTTAGTTCAGACTGTGTCCATTCTTCGTGGTGGTTGATTCACTTGTGTTCATGGATGAACTGTTTAAACTTTTAAACCTCAATCATTAGTTCAATTGATTCTATTGGATTGAATAACTTGATTGATTGGGTTGGACTTACATCCTCGTAATACTGATGATTCATAATGCTTTAGATTTAATTGTTAAATATTTGCTCCCATTGTGTAGTATAGACTGTTGATTTGGATTTGGATGATAATGGGAAAGATCTATGCTTAGATTAATTATCTTTGATAGATGTCATTCTTTATATTGGTTATTTGTTTTTGGTGCTAGATCATGATGTTTAGTAATGTGTTCTTCGGTTGAATGTTTTGCCGGAAGTTGTTAAGAAGTTTGGAATCAAATGGTTCAGTAGAGTAGTTTAGTAGCATCCTAGGCTCTATGTTGGGCTGGGGTGTTACAGTTAGTATCAGAGCGGGCTTTAGGTCCGTGGTGAATAGGTTAACAATTTAGGTAACTTAATTTGCTAAAATTTGTTAAATAGTTAATTAACCTAAAACTTGACACACTGGTGCACAGTAGGATGGGGTGGGTCAAGCAATACACTCCTGTTTCCGTTAAGTTGCATTGTTAATCTATGATATGGTATGATGTTCTACACCTATGAATTTATTCTATGATTGTTATGAGATGATCTTGTATACTCATAATTGATTATATTGGTTATGTATGATGATAGTTGAGGTTGAAAGGTTGAGGTTGTGGTTGTGGCCCTGGACTTTGCTAGGTTACACCACCGTTCGTGGTGTGGGAATAGGGGAGTAGTTACCCCGAGTACCATAGTTATAGGTGTTGAGCATGAGTTTCTTTAGAAAAGTTGTTTTCTTCCTTGATTTTGAAATTAGCTAATTTTTGTCCAGTGGTGGTTGATAAATTTCTATTGGGTTAGTGGTTCATTGTAGTTGATGGGTTTCAATAGGTCTCTAATTTTCTCTGAAATAATTATTGTTTTTCGACTGTTGAGTTGCTTTTGCTACTTGTGATCGTTGTTAGTTGGCAAGATTGATATTTCCATGGTTGTTCCATCTTTCTTATTGGAAAATATGACTCGTTTATTCGTTTGATATTTTGGATAATGAAAGTTTTCTGTTGCAAGTTCGTTAACATGAGAAAGCTTTGGGTCTCTGTATTTCTTTTGGAGTAGTTGGATTGTTGAAGTTTAGAATCTTTTCTTTGAAAAAGAAAGTGTAAAAACCCTTTTTAAAGTTTTATGGTGTTAAGTGAGAAGTTGTAAGTAAAGAAGATAATTGACAATGTATGGGATGTCAAGTTGGGTCAGTGGCGTGATGCACAAATAATCTTAACTGATGTCATTGGTAGCATAGTTGGTTAATTTATTGATCCCTTGCAATGATTGCATGATGAATTGTGATTTAGAATATATCTATTCCTAAATGGAATCAACACCGTTACTAAGAAGAGTAGATATTGTTATGAAGCTATCTTGTAAACGTTTACTTGATGATCTTACATAAATACTAGATTTACCTAATTCCTAGCATGCTAATATTGTTGAAACCTGCATAAGGGACTTGACGAGGATCTAATAATCCTCATTTTATCTTTTATCTATAATTCTTATTATAAGTAAATGTGACGTCATATGGTCCCTGAGTATACCCCTTAATTTTATAAGGGAGGAGCATACTAGGTGGTCGTAAGTTATTCTACGACCACCCCTATAGTTGTAAGTCATGCTACGACTACCCCATAGTCGTAAGTCTTGCTACGACTACCTTATGGTCGTAAGTTCTTCTACGACCGTGTCGGTCATACGACCACCTTATGATCAATTAAACCTCTGAGGCGAGTGGGTCCAATTGATTAAGGAATTCAGCGATCATCATATTTGTTATTCTGCAAGTAATAGCACGTAATGCTCTATTATCTCGATATATAGCTATCAAAGGCGTGGAGGAGTTAATACGCCGGTGATTACTGCCAACATGCGCCCGTTACAGGATGTGATGAGGCGCCACTTCACCCGGAGAAACGGCCACTCCTTCACGGACTATATAAAGGCGGCAATCAGAGAAGAAAAGGACGATCGGATGAAGGCGTAGACACACGCTATCAAGGGCCATCGAAAAAACAAGTACTATCATCTGTAATAGTCTTAGTTTTTCTCCTGATTGTTCAGAATACACTCAATACCATACACACACAGGAGTAGGGTTGTTATTCTCTCCGGAGAAGGCTGAACACAGTATAAAAATTCCGTGTTAATCTCTGCGTGATTCCATTCTAGGAGACCCCGAATCAAACAATCTTTCGTAAGATCGGTTCTAAAACAAGCTAGTTGGCGCCGTCCGTGGGGATCTTCGGTAATCTCTTGTCAACATACTCTCTTTTTCCCAATCTCATGCACTCATGGCAGGAGAATGGAACGAGGAGAACTGGTTTGACTTGGCAGATTACATAGACGTCGACATGGATGTCGGTTTCGATTACGAGCCGCGTATCGACTCATCCGATGGTGTTGCTGCCTCCGGGGATCTTCCCGCAGATCTAGGAGACAATGCCGCTGATGGAGTTGAGGAGGGATCCTTATCCCCCACAACCGTACGTCCAAGGGAGGAATCTACCCTCTCAAAGGACAAGGGTCAATTTGACCAGGACAACACCCAGGTGGACTCACAACACGACGAGAGTTTTTCCTCCAAGTGTCCGAGTCCCCTTAAGGCGGTCCGACTTGGTGAGACAAGTTCTGGAAGCCACAATTCCAAGACTCCACCAGCATCTGGTGATTCTCTCTCTCCGGATGATGCCAGAGAGAGCGGGGTCAAACATGCTTTTCCTGTAAATTCGACCATCTCTACGTAGATCACACCTGCGGATGGAGACGGTTATAACCCAGAGTTCCCCTACCTGGAGGGGATTACTCCAAGTCGCCAGATGGTGTCTCTCGACTACTCCTCAAGTGGGGAGGCCTCGAGCGCAAGTGAGAATCATCAACGGGAGGTTTTCGTCCTTCCCTCGGATCAGGGTCACTCTCCGAGAGACCGAGCTGGGGACGCTCCCCGAAGATCACGCACTACGCCCCCTCGTGGCAGTGGCAAGGGCACCACCGATGGCAGACACGACAAACACCTTCATGAACACGAGGGAAATCCTCGACATTCTCGCACTCCATTGAGACAGTCTCAAGAGTCCGACATGGAAAATCTTGAGGCTATTCGACGAAAGAAGATTGCAACCCAGAAGAATTTGCCTGGGCGCTTCCAATATCAGTCAGAGGAAGCTCAAGAACTCCAGTACATCAATGACTTGCTCGAGAATCCAACTCGAGAGCTCGCCCGAGCGCCAGGATACGATCTCTTCGTCGAAGAGATCGCACAAAGGCTTCGGTCCACGATGGCAAGACTGGAAACACCTCGCCGACATCATTCAGGAAGTCATAGCAATACGACTTCTTGACTACGGTCGATTGAACATATCACCACGAAGGAATCGATGCAACAGTAAGTCGCATCGATCTCCTACTCGGAGAAATGTCTTTCGAACGACTGATGATCAATAAACCCCTCGGAGAGGTGATCGCTCACCATTCCAGCATGGAAATCAACAGCAGATGAACTATGAGGAGTATTCCTCGAGGGCGAGACCTATTACAGTCGGTCAACTTCATTCATCGGGTATCGTCGAGTACGACCACCTGATGATATCAACCCTTCTTTCCTGCAAAGGAGGCATCAAGAAGTTATTACTGGATGTCGGGCATTCTCGCCTGATCTCCGAGCTGTTCGCTGGCCACCTCGTTTTCGACCAGTGAACATGGAAAAGTTCGATGGCTCCCAAAATCCCATCGAATTCCTTCAAATCTACACAATAGCTGTCTGAGCGGCAGGAGGAGGAGAACATGTGATGGCAAATTACCTTCCAACTGTGCTCGAAGGATCTGCTCGATCGTGGTTACTGAACCAACCACTCGAGTCGATCTATTCTTGGCAACACCTCTGCGACCTTCTACTGGCGAATTTCCAAGGCACTTACAATCGCCCTGGGAAGGAGGATGACTTGCACCGGATGAGACAAAACGACAACGAGACTTTGCGCCAATTCATCAAACGCTTTAGTCAGGTTCGTAATTCAATTCCGGAAGTTTATGATTCATCTGTCATCAGGGCTTTCAAGCAAGGAGTCCGTAGTAGAAGGATAACAGAAGATATTGCTTTAAATCCGCCTACCACTGTCACTGAACTCTTTGAGATGGCTGATCGATATGCGACTGCCTCTAAGGCGGTCGAGTGGAACAACACAATCGATCGAGAAGACAATACCTCTCGAGAGCCAGGCGACATTGGTAAGAAGAAAGATAAGATAGCAAAAAAGTCCAAGAACAAGGCGAAGGGTCAAAAACTCCAAGCCAATGGTTCCAAGGAGGTTTTGGCTGTGAATGATAAAGAGCCACGCACCTCCAAGCCACACTCCGACCGAGGCAAAGGTTGGACAAACGAGTGGTCATAAGTCCTCAGATGATGAAGAGGAGATGCCGTTCCAGGATCCACAACACACCATCAAGCACATCTACGGGGGATCATTGGCATATGAATCAAAGCGACAGCTCAAGGCTGCTGAACGTGAGGTAAACTCCATAGATCCTCTTCTCGTCAATAAATTACCGAAGTGGTCGGAAGTCACCATCTCCTTTGAGAAGGGTGACTGCCCGATTCCTTCGACTCGACCAGGTCGATATCCGATGGTAGTCGAACCCACCATCAACAATTATCGGGTCAATCAAGTTTTAGTTGATGGTGGCAGCTCGTTGAACATTTTGTTTACAAGTGCCCTGGACGAGATGCAAGTACCTAGGACCAAGGTAAGACCGGTACGATATTCTTTCCATGGGATCGTACCGGGATCTTCAGCCAAACCAATTGGCCAAGTCTCTCTTCCTTTAACATTTGGTTCACTAAGTAATTTCAGGACAGAGAAAATCTCCTTTGATGTGGTCGATTTCGATACGGCATATAACGCCATACTCGGACGACCAACTTTGGCAAAATTCCTAATGGCTACTCATTATGGATATCAACGTATTAAGATGCCAGGTCCCAAGGGAGTAATCACAATTCATTGTGATAAGAAGATGGCGCACACTTGCGGCAAATCGATCCTCGAGATGGTTGGACAAATACCAACTCGGGAAGAAAGTCAGCCTTCGACCAGCAAGTCGAAGCCTAAAGCTGCACCAAAGCCGAACGACTAGGTCAAAGAGGTTCCTCACGGGCCGGGAGCCTCAAGGCTGTTCAGATCGAGGATACTTCCAACCCCAAGTAGGAAGACGCCTCATCACCTTCCTCCGAGCTAACGCAGATGTATTCGCGTGGCAAGCATCCGACATGCCCGAGTCCCGTGGAGGTGATCGAGCACAGGCTAGCGTTACGGCCTGACAGAGTACCCGTAAAACAAAAATTACAGAGATTTGCCTCGATCGGCGAGATGCTATCAAATCGAATTGGATAAGCTACTTAAGCGGGCTTTATAAGAGGTCAACCACCCGAATGGTTGGCTAATCTGTAATGGTTAGAAAGTCAAACGACAAATGGCGTATGTGCGTAGACTTTACTGATCTTAATAAAGCTTGTCCAAAAGACGATTTTTCTTTACCTCGCATCGATCAGTTGGTTGATTCTATTGCAGGTTGTGAAATGTTAAGTTTTTTAGATGCATATTCTGAATACCACCAGATCAATATGTGTCTAGACGATGAAGAAAAGACCGTATTTATTATACCATTTGGTATATTTTGCTATGTCAAAATGCCATTTGGTCTAAAAAATACCGGCGCTTCTTTTCAACGCTTGATGCAAGCGACTTTTTCATCTCAATTAGGCCGGAATCTAGAGGCCTATGTCGATGATCTTGTCGTTAAAAGCATGAAGAAACTTAATCATATTACTAACCTACAACAAACATTTGACAACCTCAGAAAACATCGCTTAAAACTCAATCCTTAGAAGTGTGTGTTCGGAATCTCTTCAGGAAAATTGCTTGGATTCCTAGTATCTATACGAGGAATCGAAGCAAATCCCGAAAAGATAAAGGCCATTCTCCAAATGCGCCCTCCAACCACAAGGAAAGAAGTCCAGAAACTCACGGGGTGCATGGTGGCTTTAAGTCGTTTCATCGCACGACTAGGAGAAAAAGGACTACCTTTCTTTAAGCTTCTAAGGAAACACGAAGGTTTTGAATGGTCGAAAGAGACAAACACTGCCTTTGAGGATATCAAGAGGTACCTTACGAGTGCTCCTATTACGGTCTCTCCAAGTAGGAAGAAACGCTCTTAATTTACCTAGTTTGTCACGCCACAGCGATAAGTGCGATACTAGTCGTAGAACGTGGCGCATACAACGACCGGTTTACTACGTAAGTGAAGTTTTACACGGGCCTAAGGAGCGTTACCCTCAGGTCCAAAAGCTTCTATATGCCCTCCTCATGTCTTCGAGGAAACTGCGGCATTATTTTCAGGCGCACAAAATAGCTGTGTCGTCTGAGTTTCCCTTGGGAGCGATCCTCCAGAATAGGGAAACAGCGGGATGCATGGCAAAATGGTCAGTCGAACTTGGGGAGTTCGACATCCATTTCGTGTCCCGAACGGCCGTTAAATCCCAGATCTTGGCAGACTTTGTCGCCGAATGGACAAATCTGAACATTCGGGATCCCTAATCTGATTCCCACGACCGATGGGCGATGTACTGACGGGTCGCTTACTTTAAGTGGCTCGAAATTTGGGTGGTCCTAGTATCTCCTCGGAGAGACCTTAAAGTATGTCATACAATTAAACTTTCGGGCCACTAACAATGTGGCGAGAATCTGAAGGTTTGCTAGGCGGCATCTGAATGAAAGCTCTCTCGATTAAATCGACTACTCGTGAGAGGAGACTCTCAACTAGTCGTGAATCAAGTCGGAAAGAGTACCGGTGCTCTAACCCGACAATGTCTCGTATTTATTGGAAGTCGTAAGCTAGAAAAGCATTTTTTAGGTTTGAGGCACAATTCATCCTCGAAAGGATAATTTCCTCATGAGACCGACTTGCTCGAATAGCTTCTTCACGATCTGTAGTACCAAAAGGAGTCTTCTTGGAACAACTCGAAGTAAATCCTTTGGTCGATTTAACCAAAGACACCTCTTATTGAGACGGCCTCTCTAGAATACGAGGATACCTGGATGGCGCTCCCATCTATGAGTATCTTGAAGGGTTTCAGACCAAGGCGATCTCGAGGCGCATCGATTGTCCCGAAAAGCCAAAATGTATACTTTGGTTGAAGGAGTCCTCTATAAGCGAGGTACTCAAGGGGTGCTCATGCGATGCATTCGCAGAGCGAAGGATTAACACTCCTTCACGACATACACGGTGGCATCTGTGGAACTCATGCTTCCTGAGCGGCTGGTTGGTAAGGCCTTTCGACAAGGTTTCTCCGCCAACATACTGCACAATGCTAAAGAGTTGGTTAAAAGTGTGTCCAATGCGGTTTCATAGCAGGCAAATACACCAACCAGCTCAGGCATTAAAAATGATACCTCTATCTTGGCCTTTTGCGACCTGGGGTCTCGATATCCTAGGACCGTTCCCCAAAGCTCCGGGAGGTTTGAGTTCCTTTTGTGGCTATTGATCGTTCACAAAATGGATTGAAGCGAGCTTGTGGATGGGATAACAATGGAAGCGGCAAAAGCGGTTCATGATGAGATGCGTAATTACTCGATTTGGAGTCTGCGAGTCGAATAATTACAGATAATGGTAAGCAATTTTGGCGCAAAATTTCAGGAATTTTCTGACGAGTTGGGCACCAAGTTGTGTTATGCATGGCCCATACCCAAAGTAATGGGGCGGTCGAGCGTGCAAGCGGCCAAATAATGAGAGGAATTAAGACCCGAGTCTTCGACCAGCTCATCAAACGCTCGGGGGCTTGGATACAAGAGTTACCCTCAGTATTATGGGCAGTTCGTATGACTACCAGTCGGGCTATAGGGGAAACACCATTTTTTTTGGTCTTCGGAGCTGAAGCCATGCTTCCTTCGGAACTAAAGATACGGTCAACACGAGTCGAAACTTTCAAAGACTCCAACCAGGAACAACTTCGAGCGGATGATATTAATCTACTTGAAGAAAGGAGAAACCAGGCCTTAATCCGTTCAGCAATCTACCAACAAGCCTTGCGCAGATACTACGATCGTAAGGTCCAACCTCGCATGACCTTCTTGTCAGAGGTGACTTAGTATTGAGGCTCGCCAATCCAAGTCTAATCGGAACAAACTATCTCCCAAGTGGGAAGGTCCTTACACAGTGGTCGAAGTTACTCGGCCAGGGTTAGTATGATTGGCAATGGAAGACGGCCAGGTTCTCTCGAATTCTTGGAACATCGATCAGTTACGCAAGTTTTATGTGTAACTAACCGTTCAGACAATAAAGGCTCAGGTTCTTTCTACCTCTATTGTCTTAATTTTGAGTAGTGCTTTCATAATCTTTCGACTACATTCCAAACACCCAGTTGCCTTTACACTGGTCGAAAGGAAGGTAACATCATCTAGTCGAAGTCTCTTCTCTCTGCACGTGGTCCTGCCCACTAGAAGGAGCTTTCTAGTATCGACTCGTTACTCACTTTTGCCGCCAACACAAAGAGCTCGGGTTCTATTTAGTCGAAATATTTTTAAAAGCCAACTTTTTTCACCTTAGATTATGTAACAGCCCCAACCCTAATATACAGTAATTAAGCACTGTTCATGTCATTACTGTTCAAATTAACAAATCAGGTAACTTGTTACAACTAATTTCCCCAAGTTTTTGTTATAAACTCTAACTTGGTAAAGATTTCAAAAGGAAATATAATCCAATGTTGGAATTTTGGTGGGAAATATTTTAATTAAAAACCAGATAAGTTATTATGGCCAAAAATAATTTTTGTTGAAATTTTAGAAATTATTTTGAATTTCATAAAACAATTGTCTTTAAATAAACCCTAGTTGGTTGAAATAAATTAATTATGTATTTATAAAGAAGAAACAGTGATTTTAAAATTTATTTGGGAATATATTATTCCAGTAGCAAGCCTGCAAAATTTCAAGATTTTACAAATTTATTTACTATATTTAAAGGCCAGGTCAAACACATTTAAAATTCAAATAGATCTGGTCAAAGCGCCACTTAAACTCAAACTTAATCAGAGCGACTCGGCCTCACCGGTTGGGTCCAACCGAGTACTGGTCCGCCCGACACGTTCGCGACGATCCCAACCTCCAAATAAACGTGAGTCGTTGATCTCATAGCAAGCGGACGAGATTTGCGATCGTGCGGGTCATCCCACACGCACAAATCGATTTCCACCGTTGGATCCTCTTTGAACCGTTCGGATCGGTGCACCGGACCATCCGCTCCGTCTCCAATTTAGCGTTGGATCTCAATTCGCGGCATCGTATCCTTTCTTCATCTCTGAAGCCCTCCTCATCTCCGCCACCGTTGGATGCGTAATGGACCATCCGGATCGCATGTAATGATCGGACGCAGCAGTTCCCCATTGAATCGCGGCCGTTAAACACGAATCCGACGGCTCGCGTGAGTTGTAACCTTCGGACGCTCACAGACCCGCTCGATCTGAGTCGTTATTTGAAATCGTGTGGCTCACGTGGGTTTGAAGGTTCGACTACCTTGGAGCTTCCTTTGATCGTGGCCGCCCGAGGTAGATCGCACGGTCCATAATCCATAATATCGATTCGATGTGCCTTTTTCCTCCGTGATCGCAGACCGTTCGTGGATCGATCCGAGGGCTCTTGTTCTTGAGATTGGTGTGTACCTTTGCATGGCTCTATGACCTTGGACCCCACATGTCGTGGCGGTTTTGCTTTCTGTGTGCGTTGCATGGCATGAACGACCCTAGGGCCCACTCGGATGACGATTTTGATTCATTCTTGTCTTTGTGTGCATTGCATGGCTTTGGGGCCCACATGTAAGTGATAGATTTTGTTTTCTCCTTAGTTTTTCCACCTTAAGCTCTGTGGTGATCGAAATGGTAGTGATGAATAGTCCTTTGGAGGATATTTTCTCCAAATCTCTATCCTTAATGCCACCTCAACCCATTCTAGAGAATTCTCGGTTGTGCAGAGGACCTTATCTCTATATAAACCCTAGTTCTTTTCTCTCGCCATTGTTGACCAAAGAAAGAGCTTCTGACCTTGTCCTTCTTCACGTTGAAGCATTCTTGTTCTTCTATCTTGCTCAACTTCAAGAAAGCCTAAATCACATACTAATATGATTTTGGGCATTTCTTGTAGGTTGGGTTTAAGGTCATTTCCTTGGTGGACTTCAACCGTGGGGCATCACCTTGGTGAAAACTTCATCTGGGTGAGTTAAGTCCATCTTTTTCCATCAAGAAAGTGGTGAATGGCCTTTTCATCTTAGATACATCATTTTCTCTTTTGTGCGAGATCAAAGATTAAAGTTGAATCTTTACTATCTTAACCTAGAACTAATCTTTTCTTTCTAAACCCTAGTTTGGTAAGTCTCCATTTTGCTTCATATCATTATAAGCTCTTTGAGAACATCACTCACTGTGTACATCACTCACCGATCATGTGATGCTTCAACCTTTCTTTAAGCTGGAAAGTTATATTTTAACTTTTAGGTCTTTCATGTCGTTTTCAAAATTTAGGGCTTCTCATGATAACTTATCATATTGCTTAGGTTCTAACTGAACCTAGTATCATAAATAGACCATCTTTCTTTTATCGGGATCATCCATTTAGTTAGTAGGGCGAAATTCTTCTCTGTCATATTTTGTCGGCCAAAACCGACAATTAGCTAATTTCAATTCTTTCTTTACTCTGGCGGTTAGGGTTAGTAATAAGGACTTATGGTCTCAACCACCTTCGAGATAGCCCTTAAAACCATTTAGAATTTTTGGTTAGTGCATCCCTCCATAGCGGTAGAAATAAGGAATTGCTCTGTTGCTATTTTAGGGTTAGTAGTCAAGCAGACCAAACCGAGCGGCAATAGCAATAGGAGGCCAAGATTTTAGGTTGTTATTCTAAGCATTAGCTAACCGATAAATCACGACATTAGCTTTAGTACACTTAGTTTAAATGCGAGAATTCATTCTTATGAAGTAAAACTAGATAATTGATCAAATTGCAAGTTGTCTGTTCTGTATAAAAAATTTGATCCTGTAGCTAAATTACATTCTGTAGCTTTAGACTAAATATAAAATCTGGGTAGTAAGTGTTGAGAGATGCTACATATGGGCTATTATTCTTAGTACATTAGGTATAGCTTAAGCATATTGTTAAATATACATTACCATCTTGATCATATTTTCTCTTATGCACATTGTGTTCCTGTTTCTTTTACTTGTGTTCATTGGATGTTATTTCTTTTAGAATCTGGACCTTCGAATTGGTGGAACCTTTTGTTGAGTTGCAAGAACACTGAACAAGAGGTCATATATTATTGTCAAGGCAAGCTTCCTCTCGCACCATGTTGAACCTAATCTTTTGAACTGTAGAATTCTAAAATCTGGTGACCTTTGTGCATGCAAATTTCTAAAATCTATTTATGCCTGTTTCTAGTTAGTTATACCTGAACTTGTGGCTTATCCTTAATTCAACCATACACTCAACCTAAGGTAGTCTGTGATGTTATAATACTTAATTTTAACTTTTGCTTAGCCATGCGATCCATAGAGCGTTAGAGTTTGGCAAGCTTAGCTTGTCGACTTAGGAACAACAAATGATTTATAATGATTTGATCCTTGTTTAGTTTATTTGATTTGGAAATGCTTCTAAATCCTGTTATCAATTAATTCAAATCTGGACAAGTGGATGCTAGTGATGGTGCCTTTGTGCACTAGATTTGGGAAATGTGGATGTCTTATGCGGATTGATTAAGGGTGAACTCGACGGCCCAATTCAAGCCCCAGCGTGCTTCCACATGCGATGTATGGCATTTGTTTGGTTAAGTAAAGGGTTAATGCTATTGAGTTGAATCTGAGAGTAAGGACATGTGTATTGATTTCATATGGCATAGATGCTTAAGTCTTGGGCCGTGTCGTATGCCATGTGGAGCTTATATTGATATCGGATGTTCTTAGAAGGGTAGGCGTAGATGTGTTACATCGCATGTACGTTCCTTGAGGCCCCGATCATGTGTAAAATGTGTGTCTAACACGAGTTTGCATTTAATTGATTTGGTCGGCATTCCTGTACAACATGTGAGCCCGGTTGAATGTATGCTATCGATGCCGTTTAAGCGGGATTAATCTCACATGGGTCATCCAACTCAATAGTGTTAGCTTGTTGAAAAATACCAAATCTTAGTTTACTTAGGCATACCAAAGGAAGTGTGCTATTGTTCTAGATGGCTTACGGGCTAACTAAGTCATGTGGGTAAAGATGTACACCCTGCGCAGGTTAAAACTATTGAATAGCCGTGTCCACGATTCACGGACAACGCTGAATTGATGTCACTGTATAGAAGTTATTCTAATTTTGGGTTTTGGGAATTGGTTCGGCATGATGATTGTTACTGTACAATTAGTTGTGAGATGTTATTTATTCTTATTCTTGTTTATGATTATGATTTCACTTACTTACGGTTTTAGTCCAAATCAATTTATTAAAATTGCTTTATTAAAACATAGCAATTGTAGGTTAAGATGTATCGCTTTATGCAACAATGAACCATTTAAACCTTCTATTGTCAACCTTATGCATATAAAATCTCTATTCCTTTGTATAGGTTCTAACAAACACTTTCTTTTATTAGTTTGTGTAAGACTTCTTTGAGTACCTTTCGTACTCGGGGTTTTATGACCCCTTGTTGCGGTGAAGATGGTTTTCTTTCGAGATGCCCGTTAGCGCCGATCGGTGGCGCTAACGAGTGATGCTAGTTCTTTCCTCCACGCAATAGCTGCGGGATGATGGGGCCATTGGTGGTGTTGTTTTTCTCTTTTCGTTTCATTTGTTGATCTTTTGTTAATGACCTAAGGTCATCTGTTCATATTTCGATCTTGTAGCAACTTTGATGCTGTAGCAACCGAAAGTGGAGATGTAATTATTAATGTATAATTATGTGAATGTATGACTTGTATGTGATTGATGCAATGTTGATTAAGGATATATGTGCAATAGTCACTAATCACAGGAACTATTGCATGGCATATATCCGAGAACCTAATTGTTGGATTGTTACTTGTTATGATTATGCTTCTAGTATGATCTTTATTAAGGACATTACTTTGTTCCTTAATTAAGAATTATACTACTGTATAATTATAATTGGTATAATTCGAGAATTGGGGTCTCCAGATTATTTCTTGATTCTTTTGAAAAGTATTCTAAGCAGAGTGCACTTTTTTAGATTTATTCAACTGACTTTGGTGTATTCAATTCGTCTCAACTAAGTCAGAGGAAGAAACACATCTAGTCGAAGTCTCTCCTTTCTGCACGTGGTCTTGCCCACTAGAAAAAACTTTCTAGCATTGTTCAGTTTCCTACTCTTGCTACAAGGACAGACTTATCGAGTCCTCCAAATAAGGGCGAACGAATTTTTTGAAGTCCTCTGGATGTTTGTTTAACTCAAGTTGCTGTTCTCGATTAAAATAATCTAGTCGGAGATGGTAACATCACCTAGTCGAAGACTTTCCTCTCTGCACGTGGTCCTGCCCACTAGAAGGAACTTCCTAGTGTCGATTCGTTCCCACTTTTTCGACCAGTGCATGATAGTCGTGACCAAAAACTACAAGTTAACCAAACCTCTCTGTTTTTAGAAACCCTTTTTAACACTATTTACTTAGTTTGTCTAAACAAACTAAGCAAATAGTCGAGGGCTAAGATAAAGTTATTAATTTGACTTCAATTCTTAGTCTTTCATTCGTAATTATCTTTTGAGTTACTAACTACTCGACAAGATGATTTGCAGGAAACAAGATGGATTATATAATACATCAACAAAAGCTTGTTTTTCACAGGTTTGTTACAAACTACTCTGAAGAGGGAGAGCCCAGTCGTATCTCCTCCGAAACCTTCTGGCCAATTGATTGCATTTCTTCCATCAGACGACTTGCTACGCATCGAGGCGATCGAAATTAAACCGATGGGTTGCACATTAAATTTGGGGTCATGAGCTTTAAGTTTTGCCAATGCATAACTTCTTGAGGTCGACCGCCTCCTTTATCGACTCAGCTTGGTTGGCCTTCAGAGTGGTCACCAGTTCTTGCAAAGTCCCGACTTGGTCCCCAATAGTACTTACATGAGCAGCTATCGTATCATCTTGAGGAGCTTTTCCCTCAGTGCGTAGCTCACCAAATACATTGTTCAGGAGTGTGATATTGCCTTGAAGATTAATCTTCATCGCTTCCATCTCCTGTTGAGTACGAGTCGAAGCCTCGAGGAGTTGTTTGTTTTCGACCACTTACTCTAAAAAGAATAAGACTGGTCAAGTAAAAATAAACTCCTAGAGGAAGAGAAAACAAAAATAATCACAGGTAAAATATTTCTTACCTGCTAGTCGAGAATCTAACTTCTCGATTTCTACATTATGGGAAGCAATGGCCTCAGCATGCCGCCCCTTCCATAAATTGACTTCCTCTGCATTTGCCTTAGCAATGCGGACAGTCTCGTTATAGATCAGAGTTTTATCACTAAGTTCATTTTCGAGCCTTCCTAGTTCAAGATCAATTTCTAAAAAAGAAATGGGAATTAGAAAAGGAAAGTATAAGCCTAAGCCTTACCCCCGGTAAGTATTTATAACTGTGTACCTTGGGCTGAAGGCGTGGCATTCTAAAGGTTGCCACCGCTTCGGGAACCGTTCTACACCTCAAGCGAAATTACTTCCTTGGCCAGATCTTTTTGACCAAAGGAAATGTTAATCGGAAAGGTTTTTCTTCCGATCACTATACTACGACCACCTCGTGATCGTAGAAGTATTCTACGACTATTCGATAGTCGTAAGCAACCTTTTTGACCAAGCATATTTCTGGTCAAATTAGTACACAAATGTTGAAGAGTTTTTCCTTCGACCATCTTTCTACGACCTTCTCGTGGCTGTAAGACCATCTATAACTCCTTTACCAAGTAAGTTGCTTTCACTTGAAGCTGGGGGGCTAGATGACGAGGATCTAATAATCCTCATTTTATCTTTTATCTCTAATTCTTATTATAAGTAAATGTGACGTCATATGGTCCCTGAGTATACCCCTTAATTTTATAAGGGAGGAGCCTACTAGGTGGTCGTAAGTTATTCTACGACTACCCCCATAGTCGTAAGTCATGCTACGACTACCCCATAGTCGTAAGTCTTGCTACGACTACCTTATGGTCGTAAGTTCTTCTATGACCAGGTCAGCCACGACCACCTTATGATCAATTAAACCTACAGATGAGTGGGTACAATTGATTAAGGAATTCAGCGATCATTATCTGTTGTTATTCGCTAAGTAATAGCACGTAATGCTCCATTATCTCGATATATAGCTGTCGGTGGCGTGGAGGAGTTATCGCCGGTGATTCTCGCCAACATGCGCCCGTTCTGAGGATGTGATGAGGCGCCACTTCACCCGGAGAAACGGCGACTCATTCACGGACTATATAAAGGCGGCAATCAGAGAAGGAAATGACGATCGGATGAAGGCGTAGACACACGCTATCAAGGGCCATCAGGAAGACAAGTACTATCAGCTGTAATAGTCTTAGTTTTTCTCCTGATTGTTCAGAATACACTCAATACCATACACACACAGGAGTAGGGTTGTTATTCTCTCCGGAGAAGGCCTGAATCTGTATAAAAATTCCCGTGTCAATCTCTCTGCATGATTCCATTCTAGGAGACCCCCCAAATCAAATAATCTTTACGTAAGATCAGTTCTAAAACACCGACAGGACTAGATGGGTATTGGTGTATCGATTCGTGAAACCTTGTTTTACAGAAATTATGTTAATAAATATCGTCAATACTGCTTTATGTAAAAGAACCATACATCTAACCTTTGTTTCAGCCTCATGAATATTAATTGCATACTATTTCCCTATGACTTGCTGAGTGCTTTATGTATTCACGACTTCAAACTTTGCTGCTCAGTTTAAGAATATCAAGCTGCTCAAGAGTTCTTTGAGAAGGAGTGTTGTGAATACTTTGCGAATTAGGAGGCGTTTTCCACTCAATTGCCTGTGGACATGTTGATTAGCCTTTCTAAGTTTTCCCGTTTCGCTGCTAGAGTTTATTTGTTTCTTTAGCCCTGCGTGGCAAGTTAAGTAAATATTGACCATAAGATCCAGTTATTATTACTATTTGTTATTTTGAGATCTTTTCAGTTAAATCGATAAATGGATGGTATTTCATCGATGTTTCCGGTGTGAATTAGCTACTGATTTGGGACTAGTTCAGAATACACAAAGGATTCTAGAATTGCATTTTTGGGTCCCGACAATAGTGTTACGGGAGGCTATCATTGCTATGAAAACTAAATATTTGAAATATTGGAAAGATATCTCATTCCTATATGCATTTGCATTGATTTTAGACCCCAAAGCTAAGCTTTGAGAATTCACTGTTGTTCTCCAACTTCTGAGTGATGCTACATGCATAGATTATTCTAACTATTTTTTTAGATGTTCGTACTAAATTTTTCGATGTTTATCAAAAGTACGAACTAAAGTTTTAGGGAGTTCGCTTGCAATGAAATCTAGTACCATCCATCACAGGTAACAAGACAACTGCGTGGGGCAAAATATGGGGTGCAGGTTCTTCCTCTATGAAATAAGGTTCTACAACATCAAGTTCTGAAGCAAGACACAACGCCTACCATAGCAATGGGGAACTATCCACCTATCTAGACAGTGATACCGCGGATTACCAGGAAGAGCACTTTGAAATTTTGCAATGGTGGCATGAACATAAGGTAACATATCCAATGCTATCCATATTAGCATGTGATGTGTTAACTGTTCCTGTCTTGACGGTTACTTCCGAGTCTGATTTCAGTCTTTCTGGATGATTATTGGAGAAGAGAAGAACAAGTCTCACGAGTGAGATGGTGAAGATCTTTTAACTGTGAAAGACTAGGAACAAGCTGATGCACGAGATTAACACTATGTACAAAATCTAGAGTTATTGGACATGTTCGAAAATCTTTATCTATACAACAACACTTGAAACATCGACGTATGCAGAGCTATAGGCTATATTCTTTTTTTTTTGCCAAAGTTCTCATGTAGAGAATTTACTTGGCAAAGTTTTTAACAAGGCAGTCATCTAAAGATTAATAAAGCTCATTATTACATATATATTTATCTCTTTTTGTGGGTATAGAACTCATTTATTTCAATTTTCAATTTGTATTTTTGAATTCTATACTTTTTTGGGAATTTTTGCATTTTAAAAAAAATTCGAACTGGGATGGGCTAAATGGGCCAACCCTGGCCCGTCAGGCTAATCATGCTCGAGCTATCATGACACGACCCTTTGAGCTCAGCGTGTCATGTCTAGGTTAGCGACTGAGCCCACAGGCCAACACAACATAGCCCCTTTTACTAGCTGGGCCAGTCGAGTCGTGCTCGTGCCGTGTCGCTCGTCTAGACAGGTGTACTTGTGTGTGTAATCTTTGCCAAATTTGTATGAACATCTGACGTGCTGAAGATCAAAGGAAAACAAGAGAATTGCACTGTAGGTCCCTGAACTTGTAAGGTTGTGTCACTTAGCTCTCTGAACTTGCATTTTACTTTCTCAGCCCCCTGAATTCACGAGGTTGTGCCACTTAGCTCCTTGTACTTACATTTTACTTTCTCAGCCCCCTAAACTTGTGAGGTTGTGTCACTTAGCTCCCTAAACTTGCGTTGAAGTGAGGTTTGTTGAATGCGATGCCGGCGACTTTATCCCCTCCGAGTCTGGTGGACTCGTCACCGCCCCGTTCCGACCATATTCATCGTCCCCGTCATCTCACGCCGATAAAAATGGATTCTTTGGGCCCGGGAACGCACCGTGCTCGCGTCTTCGCAGGAGCTCCATCGTCGCAGCTTGTCGTCGCCCTCGCCTTGCCTCCTCTGTCAGCCGTGAGAGAGAGAAGTACATTCCTACTGCTAGAGTAGGGGCACAATACTTCTTTCTCTCATGGTGATTCGTCAACTCAGCCTTTTTCTGTTAGCAAATGACCAAATAGACTTCATGTAGGGTGAGTAGCTTTTACTCTAGCACTGGAAATGTACTTCTCTCTCTCATGGCCTACTCAGAGGAGGCAAAAGCGAGGGTGGTGGCAAGCTGCGACAGTGGAGCTCCGGCGAAGACGTGAGCACGGTGCTTTTCCGGGCCCGAAGAATCTGTTTTTGTCGACATGAGGTAACGGGGACGATGAACATGGCCGAAACAGGGCGGCGATGAGTCCACTGGACTCGGAGGGGACGAAGTCGCTGGCATCACCTTCGACGAACTTCGCTTCAACACAAGTTCAGGGAACTAAGGGGTACAACCTCGCAAGTTTAGGGGATTGAGAAAGTAAAATACAAGTTTATTAAGCTAAGTGGCACAACCTCACGAGTTCAGAAGCCTTCGATTCAACTTTCTCAAAAAAAAAAAACAAAAAACAAACAAAGGTCTAAGGTCTTCACATGAGTGGCGAGGGAAGCCATCGACCGTTGGATGTGTTTGATCCAACGGTCAATGATCAAAGAGCCCCGTAGTCACGATAAAACCAAGAGCCCCCCGACCAAAACCCTAGCCGACGTACCCAACCCCCACCGCCGCTCCGCACCTCAGTAGCCGCTGCCATGCGGCCGCTCGACGAGAAGGAGACCACGATGGTCTTCGAGAAGCTCTTCAAGTTCACTGGCCCGAACCTGAAGCACCTCCTGGAGCGCCCCGCTGTGGAGGGCCCCGACCCGCAGCCCGGCCGCTACTGCCTCCGCCTCCACAAGAACCGCGTCTACTACGCCTCGGAGTCGCTCGTCCGCCGCGCCACCGCCGTCGCCCGCCCGCGCCTCGCGGGGGTCGGCACGCCCATCGGCAAATTCACCCACGGCGGCGCCTTCCACCTCACCGTCCACGCACTCGACCTCCTCGCCGCCCACGCGCGTCGCCGCGTCTGGCTCAAGCCCGACACCGAGCGCTCCTTCCTCTTCGGCAACTCCGTGCCCAAGTCCTCCCTCGCGCGCATCACAGAGAACACCAAGTCCGGCGACGGCGTCGTCGTCATGTCCATGGCCGACGTGCCGCTCGGGTTCGGCGTCGCCGCCAGGTCGGCGCAGGACTGCAGGAAGGCCGACACCAACGCTGTGGTGGTGCTGCACCAGTCCGACGCCGGCGAGTACCTCCGCAAGGAGGAGGAGCTCATGTGAGGTGAGGCTGGGCCGGGGTTTGGTTGTTCTCGTGTTGACTGATTATATCATATGAGTGGATTTACAAGCCTAATGTCTTACTATTTTGCTCAAGGCTTCAGGCATTTCGACGTACTGAATGATTAATTGGTTACGAGATGAGGTGATTGCCAAATTTATTCTTTGTCAATGCTAATTGGTTGTTTATGACTTCTGACCGCGTTAAATGGGGGTATTTGGATCAGATTATTTGCTGAATTGTGTGAAATTAATCAAGCAAAGTAGTTTCTGAGATTGGATTGTTCTATTTTGTGCTTCATCATTTTACAGTACTCTGCGTATATATGTTAATAAACCTTAGGCTTATTGAAGAAATATGTCATATCCTTTATACCAATAGGACGGCATAAATGACCACCCCGATCTTCAATTTGGCAGTCTTGATCAATGATCATCCTTATGCTTGTCGTTGTGATGTGTTGACTTACCTTGACTCTTTGATATAGCTATATGAACATAGTTCAAAAGTTGATGTTTTCATATGAGATTAGCGAGCCTTTGGATGTAGGTAACGTTGTCACTGTTACAGTATTTTTCTGTTAGTTCTTTGACAGACGATTGAAGTTAGAACCCCTTTAAACTATATCCAACCTGATTGATTTGGTTATCATGAATGGTTAACAACCTGATTGATTTGGACTCATGAATGGTTAATAGCTTCAGATTGTTTGGCTGAAGATGAGTGGCGTTCTGTTCTTGCAAAGGGGATTCCTTTCCATCATGAACTTGATATGCTTAGTGGCCTAGTGGTAGAGGTACTGGACTAGGATTTTGGGTTGCAGGTTGATGTTTGAACTTCTTATCCACGATTTCCTTATAATCATAGCATGTGGTGGCTGTTACGTTGGACTGAGCTGCTATAGTCACTTATAAATGGGCTGCCATCCAGGGATTAAAATCCCGGCCGGTAACCACTTACCGGAGGGGGGCCGGGATATGGGATCCCGGCGGGTTTTTCAAATTCAAATTCAAAATTTCAAATTTCAAATGGTTTTTAATCAGATTTGAACGAATTTCATCCGGAAAAAACCCGGTTTGACCGGTGACCAGACCGGTAACCGGCCGGTTACCGGTACCGGCAGGCAGCGAGAAGTTCCCCGGAAACGGTTATGTGATCCTTGCTGCCATCCACCATGGAAGTCTGCTCACACAGTTGTATTAGCATTGGTACTCCCTGACTAGCCAAAGCAGAAAACGATATGCTGGTTTACTGTTCCATGACCCTGTCATTGATTGTGCAGTTAACTATTCTGTGACAGTCCATAGCAGTTTGGCTTAGTCATGAGGTCTATAGATCTGTTATTCATTTCCTCGATTTGGCACTGGTATAATACATTTGGTTTGAACCCTGTGATTCTGATTTTACAGCTTTCCTGCTTGCAGGTGTGGCATGGCTGCGGTACTGAACGATGTGTTTCCTCTCTGTTCGCGATCAGTGTTCAGTTCTTCGGTTCTTCCACCATTCTGGAACGTGCAGTTTTTACGTACTACAAGGAAAAGTGGAAACAAATAGTGAGGTCTGATCAATCAACTATCCTAGTGGAGAAGCTTTGTTCTCAGGTTGTTCCGGGGGACTACTATCCTAGTAGAGAAGTTTTGTTTTCAGATGGTTCCGGGGGACTAAAATTTTTGTCACGCTGTAACTTATTAGTAAGCTACTGCGGTACTGCCTAGTGCCTAATGCAGTGTCCCGTGTCAACTTTTAGATTATGATCAACCATACATTTCGCCGTCGATCATTGGGCCCTGGTTGTATGAAAATCGGTTGGTTTGCGCCGTCGAACTACATCACCTCTGGATGTGTTATGCACTTATGCTTGAAGCATGGAAGGCTAAGCTAGGCTTGACTTTTCAGTAAGATTTTTATTGACGAACATCGGCCATGATGCCGTCTCGTCGATGATTGACCACAATATTTGGAGATTTGATGCTCGGTGATAAAAGTAGAGTATTTTTTTGGGCGTAATTGTCACTGTTGCGGGCGTTTTTAACGCATTTAGTGCCTCTAGCGA
The DNA here is from genome assembly GCA_036346405.1 of Phyllostachys edulis. Taxonomy (NCBI): domain Eukaryota; kingdom Viridiplantae; phylum Streptophyta; class Magnoliopsida; order Poales; family Poaceae; genus Phyllostachys; species Phyllostachys edulis. The sequence goes on along the minus strand of CM070561.1, from coordinate 6,281,597 downwards.
CGCAATGCTAAAAATAGCATCTTAAACGCACATCCACAGGCCGGACATGTTCGGATATACCTTCTCCGCACAAATGTCGTCTGGTCGCTGTTGTCCTCCCTTGCCCGAAGTGCTTCGGGGCCTGACAATGTCTTTGGAATTCCCGTGACCAACACAACTTTCCTTCCTTCGTGTGGTTATAAATACTAAACTTTCGTACTCGCTCATCGCTTATTCCAATCACATTTTTATTTTTGTTCTCGTTCTCGCGCTCATCGCTGAGGACATAGAGCATAATTTTTTTTTTGAGATTATAGTTTGGAGCAGTTATTAGGACCGTAACAGTTTTGAACAGTTCCCCCGAAGAGCAGGTAATTTTTTGTCCAATGCATTTATCGTTATTACCATAGTCGTAGTTGATTATTCTTACTCAGCTAGTCCTAATTAATGTAGCTTGTTTTTTAAATTAAATATCTGTTAATGATTTAGTCGTAGTTATTTACTGTTAACAATTTAGTCGTAGCTAATGTATCCGTAATTAACGAGGCTTTATTATTTGAGTATGAATTAGTTAGTGGTTAAAAAATAGTGGAAATGAAATCGTCGTAATTAATTAGTTGTAATTAATTCATTCATATTAAATTTGTGATAACTACGTACCATGTTTGTTATATCGCGTACCGCAGATCGGGTTGTTGTGGCTTTAGGTAATTTCGAACATGCAAGACTTGGTAGTGTTTTATGGCAACAGTCTCGTACGGGCCAGACCCGATGGGTTGAACCTGTCGAGATATCAGTACAAGGTGGTCCGAGCGGAGGAGCTCGATGCGATGAATATTCACGAGCTTTGGAGCTACATCCGGAAGGAGTTCAACACAGAGCCAATGACGAAGAAACTTGCCATCGAGGAGATCACCTGCACGAAGGGCGTATGGGAGCTGGTCAAGGTGGATGAAAGCGTAGCATAGGGCCAGTATATGCAGATTGCCTCCCAGCCCAATGCGGCTATTTACGGGAAGCCGATGGTGTACATGAATTTCGTACGTAGGGCGCTGGAAAACCTTGATGATGTTGGGGCCTCGGCAAGCGGGCAACCGCAGACGGAGTTTGAAGACGGTAGCACAGAATGTGTTGTATTGGAGGAAAGACTCACACATAATTTTGTGCAAAATGAGTGGGTGGAATTGTGGTGGTCAGCCCGCATTGACTGCCACGAGTATCTACCGGAGCAGCCACTAGGGTTGGAGTCCGACGAGGACATCGATCCGGGTTCAGATGGTAGCGAGGAGGACGCACACCAAGCTGGTGGTCCAACCGGGGGAATTGTGTTATCAGAGATGCCTTATGTGGTATCGAGACTTGATGATATCGTGGTGCATTCACTTGTACTGCTGCAAGAAGAAGGGTCCCAGTGAGGGTTTGATGCCGATACCCTCTTAGTTGGGCAGCACTTCCCTAGCAAGGTGGTCGTGCAACAAGGTATAGCACGGTACGTCTTGTCCATCAGTCGTGTGTACCGAGTGCACTGGTCTAACTCAGGACATTACATAGTGAAGTGCGTAGTAGAAGACTGCCCTGGCAAGGTCAGCGCTCACGAGCAAAGTTCTTCGGCTTGGTCTTCATGGTCAAGGCGCTAACCGAACACACTCGCGAGCTTAGCGAGCCCCTACGGCAGCATCGAAACACAACTTCCGCATATGTGGCAAGCCTCATCAGCCACCTAGTTGCGGAGGACTTGTCCGTCTCTCCTAAGATGCTGATGTCAGAAGTTGTCAATCTGGTTAGTTATTCAGTCAGCTACAACAAGGTCCGACGAGCCAAGCAGAAGGTTATCGAGTCCATGTACGTGACATACGAAGAGGTGTACAACCTTGTGCTAAGAATGGTTCACCAAATTGCCGAAGTAAACCCCAGCACATACATAAACAAACTTGAAAGTGAACATGCTGATGGAGGCCCCAACTGCTTCATATTGGACTGGGTGTTCTGGCCTTTCGCCCAGGCAATAGAGGGCTTCAAGTTCTGTTGTCCTATGCTTACGATGGATGGCACTTTCCTCACGGGGAGGTACAAAGGCACCATTCTCACCGCGGTGGCGGCCGATGCGAATGATCAATTTCTCTCGGTTGCTTTTGCCATTGTAGAGAATGATAACACATCTAGTTAACTGTGGTTCCTAGCGAATGTGAAGCGGGCGGTTGTGGGGGACCGGCCCAACATATGCTTTATTATAGACCGCAATGCTAGGTTATTGTAGGCTCTTAACACCATGTAGAATGAGACAGAACCCCCTCACCAGTGGAACGACGTGGAAACCTAGTGGTGTATGAGGCATCTTGCATCAAACTTCTTCACGTGGTTCGACAGTTAGGAACTTATGAAGACGTTCAAAGCGTTGTGCTTGCACAACCAGAGGCAGAAGTTTGAGGCCATCTGGAAAGATCTCGAACATCGGACTATGAGGCATACAAGGGAGCCCCCTAGGATTAATCTCCATGCTCCTGAGTTGACGAAATGGTCGCTACTCTATGACACACACGGTGCGAGGTACAGAATTATGACGACCAATATATCCAAGGTGTACAACAGCGTGGTCAAAGGTGTATGGTGCCTCCCTATCACCACGATCGTTGAGGAGACATGGACTCGCACGGTCAGTTACTTTGTCAATAGAGCCACCGTAGCTAGGAGACAACTGGAAGAAGGGAAGCAGTGGTCGGAGAATATAAAGAGGTATATGGACCAGAAGATGCAGAAGGCTCGAATGCATGATATTCGGGTGATCGATGGCCTTAGGAGGAAGTACGAGATCAGGCTACAGCAAAAATATGTGAACAGTCATGCAGGGGAGAAAGGAAATATGCTTGCAACCTAGGTGATGTGGCTACATGCACCTGCAACAAGCCGAAGCTCCTGCACAAGCCATGCTTGCATGTGTACAAGTCATGTGCGCAAATGAGGCAGATGTCTACGCCGTATATCTCTGAGTACTACGACATACAACACCGTTTTGGTACGTGGAGTGTAGAGTTTGTAACATCCCAAGAATTCTGAACATTTGAAACTGTTTAAAAATGTAGGATTTTTAAAACTTTTTGTCACACTTCATCGATGTTCGAATTTCTGGGTTGTTATTCGAAACCTTGACCTAAAATATGTGGTCTGGGCCAAAAGCCACCTGGCCTAGACCGATTTCTACTTTCTCACTCCTTCCCTCTAGCCTGGTTGCCAGCCCAGTCGCCGTCCTCGCCTGATCGTTGTCTCATCGACCGCCTTGCCAACTGCTCCCACGCCACCTTGACGCTGCTCCACCTGTCCCTATCACCATCCTTTCCACTGCAGCCACGACGTTGCTACTTCGTCACCGGCCTCGCCTGACTGCACCGCGTGCACCTTGCCACCTGGCCTGGCGCCATGCCGTCGCCGATGTTCCCACGTCGCGCACGCGTCGACTCCTATCGCTCCCATCTTGTCGCCTCCAATGGTGCTAAGCCGTATGCAAGACACAATCACTTACACTACCTCGCCAACAGCGTCCCCCCAGGCGCACCACGCTCCAGCCCAGCCTCCTTTCCTCCCTCCTTTGCCCCGTGCTCGCCTCGCCACGCGCCAGCCACGCCGTGTCGCTTTGCCCCAATAGCACCAAGCCGTCGCTACCCACTTCCATTCGTCGTGACACTGTAGTCACATTGCCGATCCATCGATGTCGTCCTCACTTCTCTTGTGCTCCCATCACTGCCACAATAGTCGACGCAGGAGCCACGTCGTTGCCCGCGTCAACGCCATCCCGCGCCACTGCCCCTGGTCATCACTAGCTCCCGTCACCTCGCTCAAACTGCACCCACGTCGCCTCCTGCCGCACCCGTTTTCTCACCGCCACTGGAGCCACATCGCTCCGATGCCAAGCTATCCCGTCGTCCCACGCCCCTTCACCGGCTTCCCCTTCCCTCCATGCCTATAAGAGGCCAGCCCGAGCCACCCTTGCCCTCCCTACCACTTCCCCCTAATTCCCCTTCCCCATCGAACCCGCGTGCCGCGCTGCGCCCGTCAGTCGACCGCCGCCTCGCTTGTCGTTCCCACTGCCCGGGTGAGCCCTCTCCATTTTTGTTCACGTCAAAGCGTTTTCCAACTTCCCCTCCTCAAAACCCCTTTATAAATTTTAGGGTTCACGCAAAGGAGAGTGTAGCACGGTCTTCTTCCTCGATCTCGGCTGTGCGCCACTGCCACCATTACTACTGCTCGCACGGCGAGCGCCTGATCAATTCCTCTCGGTTGGAGAACCTCTTTGCCCTCCCCTTTCTTTCCCCACCACTCACTTCACCTCCCCTTCCCCGCAACGCCGCCATCACGACGAGCTTGCCGCGCCACCCATGGCGCACGGCGCTAGTGCGCCTCTGGCCGTTCCGGCCTCCTCCGTCCACCTCGGTTTGTTCCTCTCACACTCCCGGTACTCATGCTCGCCCTATACCTCCCCCTCTCCCTCTCCAGTGTCACCGCACCGTATTCTTCCCCATGCCCGGCCGCCATGCGCCGTCGCCAGCCCGCACCAACGTTGCCCGAGCTGTGCCACCACTACCCCCGAGGTCTCCTTACCCAACCAGTTTTGGTTTTGCCCTCTGTGGCCGCCACCGTCCTCCCACCCGCCGGCAACCAACGCTGCCCCAAGCCGCCTCTAACCTCCCCTGCTCTGTGCTCTGCCTCCACCTCTGTAGCCCCCTCTTTATTTATCTCTCTGTGAGTGTATGGAGTGTATTACAATAGGGGCTCGCTGTACTAAGTAACTAGTTAGCAGATAGTGAAGTAGGAGTGAGCATATGACAGTGGCCCTCCCCTTTCTATGTGTGTACGCATATGACAGTGGGCCACCTTTGTAGTCCTCTCTGTATATATTTCCTTCTGTGTATGAGGATGCCTGACAAGTGGGCCCTATTGGGTTAGATGATCAACTGAAATCAAATAAGGAGATTAGTTGACTGTTAGGTGCCTCAGCTAGTAGTAGTGTAGTGTAAATGAGCCCTGGCAATAGGACCCATAGATTAACGAGTATCATAGTTAACAAGATGAATAGTTAGTTAGGTTAATCAGAGATAGTTAGGTAGGTGATTAGTAAGTAAGTGGTGCAATCAACAAATACATGGTTAATCTTAGTATAGTAACCTTGTAGTAAGATACATAATCTCACATATATTTAGGACATATAACAAGCATGGGAATAAAAGTATATGTATATACGAGTATGTCAATTGACATGTGAACCATGCTAGAAGTTGATTAAGCGACTAAGTGTGTCCTTGACGTTTAGAGCAAAGCAAAAGGTAGTAGTGATAAAACCTAATGAATGTTAGCGGTGGCTATGACCTAGACTCATGCTAGTGATAGTAATCAAGACAATAGGGTCGATCGCTAAGCGAAGGCTAGTATGCAAGAGCCCATAGACCTTGTATGGTAGTTATCTACCTAACTAGAGGTAGTCGTTAGCAGATGGCAAAGCCAAAGGTCAACCTAGTGTGACATGTTACTTTAGTGTATGTCAAGCCACGCAAGTAATGAAGCTAGCTAAAGATGGCCGCAACGATGAACCCAAACCCGTAGACACCTCTGATCCAGTGTACGGTTGATGTCTAGCCAATGCTCAGAAGTCCCAGCTAAGGCTCATGGAACTTCCTTGATGAATATGAATCGATAAGAAAACCATTAAGTGAGCTAGGACCCATGAATCGGTGAGGCTTATGTCTACCCAGAGCGAATCCTCGAACCTACATATAGGTCTCACCTGATTATCATGGAACTTCCTCGGTAAATAGGAAGTAATAACTAAAGAAACCATTAGATTTGCTAGGCGCCGTGTATGGATAGCAATGATATGTTCCCAAGTGGATGAAAGCAGTCCAACCACCAATCAACATCGTATGGACTCTAGCTATCAACTATCGTCATCCGTTCCCAGTAACAGAACCCTTCGTGATCCGAAAGTGGATCAGAGAGTCCAACCTAATTGGGTGATCTCTTCCATCTCTGTAACCGATAAGAAATATTCCTATGAATATTCTCTCCCTCCTATTGGAGCCCTAACTCCTTGCACCAGCGGACTTCCCGAGAGCCCGATCCCTCTCGCCCTCACTCTGGATCAAGTGGTTACCTAACCCTAAGTCTAACTGTCAACCAAAGACCCCAACTCTAGACCAAATGAGTAGAGTTTGGGATTATCTACTTTGGTCTGAAGTATTTCCTTCATTCCAGCTATCACGGGAGGTACTTCATTCCGTTTGAAGTATTCCCTTTATCAACTTCCTCTGGATGTACTTCGTCTGAAGTATTTCCTTCGTCAACTCCAGATGAGTATGTTTTGGTCTCATCTGGAGTACTCCCTTCTTTCAAGATGCCGATAGGTATGTTTAGTTTTATTTGAAGTGTTTCCCTTCTTCAAATACGCCTAGGTTTGTTTACTTTTGTTTGAAATGTTTTCATTTATTTGAATGTCTTTGGATTTATTGGATTTCATTTGGTTGCTTTCAAATGTTCTCGGGTTCAATCGTATTATGCGTAGATAGAATCTAAAGCTATGATGGAACAGCAGCCCGAGACAAAACAAGAGCAAGATTATCAGAACATTGAGCATGACGATTATCAGAACATTGAGCAAGATGATTATCAGAATATTGAGTAAGACGAGTCAACACTTTGATCATGTTGCACCTACTTTTGAAATACAATTATATTGTTTTAAATTATGACATTGCATTGCTATGATTTATACAACTATGTTGGTCTAGCTCATAGTTAATACCTTAATGATAATTGAGTATAACCTTCCCATCCTTGAACTTAGACACTATCCTTTGCCACCCTAGAACTAATGGTATACATACTAGTTGATAAGTCCATATTTAAGTGTCATGCTTAGCCTTGCTTAGATACATTGATATGCGGGCAATGATTTGCCCTAATATTATTCAAAACATGAAAATTGGATTTGGGCAGTCGAGGTTGGAGCTTGGCTGGTATGTGGAACTAGAAAAGTATTTTCAAACAGAAGGAAAACCAAAAACAGATTTCGACTTAGGTGGCTGGAAAGCGTGGCAGGTGCTGGTACTGCCCAAGTCAATAAAGGACCGAGTTTTTGTATGGCCTCTTGTGTAAAAACAGTGCAACAACAAGTCTATAATGGCTATGACCTGGCTAACTAATTTGTTTGCCCCATTGCAAGCTCACCATTGGTGGGTGTGTAGGTGGGTATGGGTAGGAGCCACTGAACTACACGGCACAAATGGAGACCTCCCAGGGGCACAGCCCAAGGAGGTGATGCCTAGCGGTGTAGGGTTGCGATGGGGTGGGATATTGTAAAGGCTTTATGATAATCAACTTAGTCACACACCAATGGAAATGTGTTAGGAACATTATAAGTTGATTGTCTCTTGTGGGTAAAATGTACAAACTATGTAGAGTAAAAAAAACTATCTGGATAGCCGTGCCCACGGTCATGGGCGGTGCTGAGAGCTTACTTGAATTGGCTTTTATTTTTTATAAAACAATTTGTGGGTGGAATGAAAAGATGAGTTGGAACATGGAGATTTGAGATGGTCTGGTCGAGGACCAGTGAGAAGTACAAGACGTGACCCGAGAAAGAACATGAGCATTGGGTAGATGGAGCCACTCAATGGTATAGGAGGTTGGAACCTCCACTAGTACTTTACAATAAAACTCAGTTTATCAAAATTTGTGTTAGTTAAACTGCAAAGTCTCAGGAATTGCTTACTAACTATTCTAATTCAAACTTAGTTTTGTGCAAATAAAAGAACCATGAACCCCCCTGTCAACGTTTGAGACTTTCGTCACTGAACGGACAAACAAAAATATAAAGAAAAAATAATAGAGATTGCTATCTATTCGCCAAAAGACTCAAAATGGTGATGTATATTGCAAAGGGTATGATCTGATTACAGGGAGAATGACTATGGATAAATGTGGATTAGGGTCTAGATCGGGATATGGTTTTACAAAGGCACATAGGCTAGGTTTTTATAGTTTACAAAGCGTCGGCAGTTTACTGTAGTAGTGTCTCTTCGCGCCAATGGTTGCGTCCCTTCAAGTCAATCGTTGTGCCCCTTCATGGCGACTGTTATATCTCTGGATGTAATCAGCCAATATCTTTCCTCCACGTGTGATATTTACAACACGTGGGTAAGTGGGTAACCGCCTCTGAGGACCTCCTCTGCTGGGGAGAGGTCCTAGAGTGGTCTAAGAAGACCTCTAGGAGGAGGTCCAATAAGACATTCAAAAAGAGAGCCGAGGGTAGTCTAAGAAAAACTCTCGGGCCCACTTGGTGACTACTTGATTGATCTTGAGCCCAGTGAACTAACCTGGGCCCAGTAGAAGATCCGGGTTATTTATAAATAAAGGTATACCCGAATAATTGGCTATCTAATAATCCTCATCAGCTAGTCCCTCAACTTCAAGTGAAAAATGACTTACTTGAACGAGTTTTGACTAGCACTAAACTTGGTCAAGAAGATAGTTTCACTTGAGTTGTAAATAACTATTTTTCTTAAGAAGAAGAAGCATCAGTCGTGTACAGTCATGAAAACAATTCCCGAAGGAATGGCTTTTTTTTTTGTCTTCAACGATTTATTAGGAATAGATTATGATAAAATCTTATATGTTAGACTTTCGTATTTGTTCATTTAATTTTGCCACAAATTATTGGCCTATAAATAACCATCAGAAGGGTACGTAGGAGCAAGGGACATTCCTTCAAAAACTTTCCATCTTTCTTACTTTTGCTTTGGTGTTCTTCCACTCGGGGAAATAGCATGAAATAGACAATACTTCATAGACCAAATTGACTTTTCGATCATCTTTATTTTAAGGTGGTCGAACAGTCAATTTGCTCTATGGATTAAAGTCTTCAAATCCGAATAGATTACCTTGGAAGAAATAATCAGTCCTTAGAATACTATGGGTGAGATTTGTGGAAAAGATATATTCCATAGATCAAATTGACTTTTGGTCAACCCTTGAATCACTTTTGAGTTATGATCCATGGAAGGTTGGTCAGAAGTAATTTAGTCTATGGACTAATATCTTTAAAAAATTGATAGAAGAAAAATATTCTGATGATCAGGTGAACACTTCTCGGAGCACATATCGATGTAGTTTCCATTTTAAAGATGTTATACTTTTTTACTTGTAGTGATTACAGTACAAAGATATCCTTGGAAAAAGAGAAAAACTTTTCAACTATTTTTTCTTGCACGTCTCTGACACATAGAAAAACTTCCTTGACCGAGTATGAGCTGTCACGTCACCACTAGTTGAGGTGCAGCCATCTCATCATGGAGTTAGTGGGTTTTAAATGTACCAAAGGTATATATATGGATTTTTACCCTTCCTTAGGCACGATTTACCCCAGCCGTTTTTTAATTTCCTCATTCGCCGAGAGCCCTTTGTATTTCTCAATCCTTCGAAGAGAAGAATTCCTCAATCCACCACTGAACTAAGGCAATGGCGGGATAGAAGTCGTCAATGCTGTCTGCCGAGGAGCTCAAAGGGCTGCAGTAGGACGGGCATCTACCGGAGAAGGCCATTATTGAGTGGCATGCGTCTGGGAGGGAGATTGAGCCATGCCCTCTGGACGGTGTCATAGTACTCTTCGTGCCTTATCTCCGGGCAGGCTTTCGTTTACCCGAGAGTGATTTTTTTTATTGAAGTTCTTAATCATTATGGAATATAATTAGTTCATCTTGTACCGCATTCAATTCTGATACTTAGTGTTTTTGCACAGTACAGGCTTTTTAGGAATAGCCCCTAGTCTGTGTCTGTTTAGGTTTTATTACCAAATCATTTGCAACAAGAAAGGCGCTGGTACCTTGGGCTCCTTCTATTTTAAATTTCAAGATGCCAACAAGAGGGTTTTCCCCTTCTTGGCTACCAAGGATGTTAGTCAAACATGGAGCAAAGAATGGTTTTATTCTACTGTGCTGCAGGAGAGTAGGATTACTTGTAGCCGCAATGCACCACCAGAGTGGTCCCTAGAAAACCGAGTTGCTGATAAGGAGATCAAGCTCTGTGATGATGAAAAGAGTGTGGTCTTAGTTATAAATGACCTGGTGAGGAGAGGTCTAATTGGACAAAAAATTATCCATGACTTCGTCAAGAACAAGATCTTTCCCCTTTAGAAGAGGGAAGTATTATTATGCAATTATGACATCCTCGAAAATGGTAACAATCTATTAACCTTTTACTCTAACTAAATTTTGTAGTTGAAGTAAAGTAATCTTTCATTATATTGCAGCTTTTTCGGATGATGAGGTCCTTGCTAGGGCCTTAGTCCTGTTGGAGGATCGGGTTCTAGAAAGGAAACCAATTAATTTAGAAGTGTAGCCCCCAAGCTTGATTGGAGCTGCCTTATCACTCAGGAAAAATCGCAAAGTGGTAATTATCTATAAGAATAACTAGACATAAGAAGTGATTTTACTCATCCCTAACTTGTGTTTTCTGAACAGACGACATCAAAGAAGCGTCCTATCTCAGATGATAGCACAAGCTCTGCCCCTCCTTTGGCAAAGAAGGCTAGGATAAACTCCAAACTTCCTGTCATGCCAAACAAGACGAAACCTGCACCGGCATCAACCTCAGTTCCACCAAAGCCTGTTACTTCAATTTCAACTCTGGTCCCAGCTCCTTCAAGGCCTTCTACCCGAGAGGTATTGAAAACCAAAGCCAAGACTCTCATTTCTCGATATGCCTCTAACCCCCAGCCCTTATCCACTATATCAATCTTCGTGGCTTGAGTGGTCTAGGGTGAAGGATCATCGGAGGAGTCCAAAGAAGAGATTCCATTTCAATGGGCTCCAAGGTCAAGGACCTCCTTGGCTTTGGTTCCCTCTTAGCTGAAACCTGTGAGACAACCCGCTTTCATCATAAATAAGGACTTCATGGCGCCCTTTAACGAAAGTGGATTTGAGATCGAGTAAGTTCTTCGATGATAACCTTATGATTTTAACCTATAAGGACCAATCCTCTCTTTTCTTTTAGTCTTTCTTTGCCATCGAACCTAAAAATGGGACAATTGACAGCACAGGAACAAACTTTGCCACCAACCGTCCCGACGACAGAGGAATCCCTAGTAGAATAGATTCTACAAATGGAAATACCTCCTAGGACATTGATGAAGTGGTCCAGGATGTCCTGACGACAACTGCTGAGACGTCTAAGGAGATGTCCCAGGGCACAGAGATCCCAACAGAAAGGACCTCCTAAGAGGATCAAATAGAAGAGGTGGTCCATGGGTCCAGCACAACAGGAATGGACCAAGAGATCATATAGTCTGAGGAGATGGTCCATGAGACCATTGTAACTCAAGACGAAGATGATCATATCTTGGTAAACTTTCTATCCTGGTAATTTCATTTTGAGAATATACCAGTTTAGTCCTGACTCATAGAATGTCTAAGGAGTCGCAAGATATCAGGACTGATCCAACCAGAGGAGTTTTCCTTTTAGTTCAATTGGATCAGCTCGAGGATGAAGTTCCTTTTGAAAGCTCACCTTCCAGAACCGAAAAGAAGGACCTCATGACATCTGTCAAAAGATGCTGGAAGGTCAATATTGACATGATAGGAGAGATTAAGACTTTTGCAGAGGAGAAAGAGAAGTAAGTACATGAAATTATTATTCGATCATAAGATTCTAACTAAATAATTAACTTAGGCCTTTGTTTACATTATAGAGAGTGCTTACTGAGAAAATACTGACTCTGCACTACATGCTCTCAAATTAAAATTATCTGAGGCGGAGAAGAGATCTGAGAGGAGTGCGGTGGCCACGGCAGAGAAAACCGAAGAGATCCGCCTCTTGACTCAGAAGAATAAAAAGTTACAAGAGATCCTAGGCAGGCAATCTAAAGAAAGCCATAACCTCTTTGAACAGAACAAGATAATCATTAAGGAGAAGGAAGGTAAGGAACTTCTCTTTTCTTTTTACAGAGCATTTGGTCTTGTTATTATTTGCAATGCGTAAATTCTATTATTATTTTTTGTTCTTTCTTTGAACTAGAAAAGGCAAAAGATGATCTTCAGAAGACATCTTCTAACAAAGATCTTCAGATTTAAGACTTGAAGGAAGTGGAGACACAGAGTCTCACTGCCATGCAAGAACTTGAAAGGAAGGTGAATACCTTGATGAAGGCTGGCAAGGAGATCACTACGGTTATGGGAAACAACTTTTCTCGAATCTTAGCTTCTCTATGAGAAATTGCTGAGCATCTGAAGGCTCCGGTAACCCCTCTCACAACCAAAATGACCTTAGATGACCATAGGAATGATATCTATACTCAAATTACATACATTCAAAAACACATAACTACTATGAAAAATACTATATATCAATATTTAACGAGAGCAATGTGTTAAGCTTTAAACCAAGTTTTATTAAAGATTGATCTTCTTTACGGAGACTCCATTGATCTTTAGAAGCTCGTTCCTGTGCCTAAGTTCAAAACAAAAGAAACAGGTATGGTAGCTCAGGCCAGGATCACACCAGTGGTGGCGGAGATCATAAAAAATATTGAAGCTTGCGCTCCTGCCATTCCTTCAAGTGCTCTAGCTCAAGCGTTTAACAATGATAATGTGATGATACATTTTTATTGTATGGGATAATGAAAGGATTTGATGTATGATAATTGTAATTACTTGTCGAAAGTTGACTTGCTATTGCAAATTAAATTATTTTTGCAAGTTGAATTCCTTATTTATTTTGTTATGTGTAGCCCCCGCCTGGAACACTTTGTTCGGCAATGGGAGAAGTGTTTCGTTTTGGGTGAACAAACAAATACTTTAGGATCAAGATATCCGTTACAAAATCAATGATCTAGACCAGTGTGTATTCAGGAAGATGAAGTCAAACTGTTGGGTTCTTATGCAATGAGAATTGGCTTATAGAAGAGGTCCCAGACAGTTGTCATTTCCCAAATGTAAACTGATGGCCATTTGTTAAGTAAAGACACTATGACCCGTTAGCGAAATTGATCAACCATAGGCACTTAAGCAATAAAGAAAAGATGGTGGTCATGTATACGAAATGATACAAAAAAAATGTATGCCGAAAAAATTAATATGATACTGACAGTAAAATGACAATTGAATTTATATAATATCGGAAAAAAGATACTTATACATAGAATTTTCGAAGATGTTCAATGTTCTATGTGTTAGATAGAACACGACCATCCTCTACTGCTAATCTAACTGATCCTAGCCTAGTGATAGAAACCACGGTATATGGACCCTCCCATCTAGAGGACAACTTGTTCAAGTTGGCTTGGTTCTAGATTCATCTTAGGACCAGGTCACCCACATGAAGTGTTCTTGGATGAATTCTTTGATTGTAGTAGCGTCTCAGCCCTTACAGATAAGCAGGCGATTTTAATAGTGCTCGATCACGTCTTTCTTCCAGTAGATTGACATCGTCTTCGCGCAATTCTCCCTGATTTAACTGATCTTGGAGATCTATACACGTTGAACCTAACTGAATCTCGTTAGGCAGCACTGCTTCTACACCGTAGACTAGTGTGAATGGTGTTTCACCAGTTGCTCTACTAGTAGTAGTGCTCTAGGACAGAGAAGAGCTCCTCTATCCAAGTTTTTGAGCATGCCTTAAGGCGATTGAAAACTCTTTTTTTAATACCTTGCATAATCTGACCATTGACCCTTTTTACTGTCCCATTGCTCTGTAGATATGCCACGGAAGCAAAGCAGATCTTGATACCAATTTCATCACAATAATCTTGAAACACGTCACTAATAAATTGGCTCCCGTTGTTTGTGATAAGACAACTGGGTACACCAAATCTCGTAACAACACTTCATATGAAGAATTTCTTTGCTGCCACAGCCGTTATACGAACAACTGGTTCGACTTCTATCCACTTACTAAATGTATCAATGGTCACGGACAAGAATTTATACCCATTGGGTGCTTGCGGTAGTGGTCCAACTGTGTCAATACTCCAAGTCGAAAAAGGCCATGACAAAGGAATGGTCTGTAATTGATAAGATGGCTAGTGCAATTGTCTAGCATAAAATTGACACTGCTCACATGTCTTAACAAGGTGCATGACATATTGTAGAGCAGTGGGCCAGTAATATCCTTGCCGAAAAGCTTTTCCAACCAAGGTTCTATAGGATGCATGCATGCCACACAAGCCCCTATGGATCTCTTTTAGTAATTTTATCCCAGAGTCTTGGGATATGCAATGCATGAGAACACCATGTGCTCCCTTTCTATACAATGATCCTTCGACCAACTTGTATATGTGTGCTCTTCGAATTAACCTATCCTTCTGTTGAGAATCATCGGGCAATGTCCCTGATACGAAATAAGTGGTCAATGGTTTTATCCACTCCGCATCTTGCTCAATGACTCCGACCTCTGAGGTGGTCGAACCTATTTCTATTGAAGGTTTTGTAAGGTATTCGAGAAATACACCTATTGGAAGAGGTGTTCGTGAGGAACCCAGTTTCGACAACTGGTCCACTATGGAGTTGTCCTTGCACGGTATATGTTGGACTTTGAAGTTGCTGAAGTGTTTTTCTAACTTTCTCACTTCACCTAGGTATTGAGTCATTGTCTCATAAAAATATTGATATTCCTTTGATACCTGGTTTACGACTAATTGCGAATCTCCCTTTGCTAAAAGCCGCAGACTCCGAGGGATTTGGCTGCTCGAAGCCCGGCTAGAAGTCCTTCATACTCTGCCATATTATTTATGGCAGGGAACAGAAACTGTATGACATACTAAAGTTGGTCACCTTGTGGTGTTATCAACAAAATCCCAGCCCCGAGCCTTTAAGTTCAAGGGAACAATCAAAATACAGTGTCCAATGGTCGTCTAACACTGAATTCACTTGAGGTTGATCCTTAGTGTTCGTCCATTCAGCCACAAAATCAGCCAAGACTTGGCTTTTTATGGTTGTTCAGGCAGTGAAATGAAGATCAAATTCTCCAAGTTCTACTACCCATTTGGCTATATGACCTGTTACTTCTTTGTTGTGAAGTATATTTCCAAGAGGAAAAGATGAAGGTACTGTGATCTTATGAGATTGAAAATAATATCTTAGTTTTTTGGAGGTCATTAGAAGAGCGTAGATTAGCTTTTGAACCTCGGGGTATCTCTCCTTTAGTCTATGTAAGACCTCACTTAAATAGTAAATGGGTCATTGAGACCCTTCCCTTTCTGCAACAAGTACTGCATTGATCACATTTGGTGTTGCTGCCAAGTAGACCAATAAAGGTTCACCTTTTAAGGGTGAGACCAATATTGGAGAATTCGAAAGATAAACTTTTCGGGCCATTGGAATTTTTTGTTGCTCTTATACAATTCTTCGAGCCCAAAGCATCTCTCCTACCTTGAAGAAAGGCAAACAATGTTCCCCTGATTGGGAAATAAAACGACTAAGGGCCGCCATCCGAACAGTTAGGGTTTGGACCTCCTTCATAGTGGTAGGTGGTCGTAATTGCTCAATGACACGAATCTTTTATGGATTAACTTCGATTCCACAAGAACAAACAAGGAAACCAAACAATTTTCCAGAATTAACCCCGAAAGTACACTTTTCAGGATTAAGCTTTATTCCATGTTTGTTTATATTTTCAAAGGTCTCTGCAAGATCCTTTAGATGGTCACATTTAGTACTACTTTTTATAACGAGATCATCTACATAAGCCTCTAAATTACGCCCCAGCTGACTGCTGAAGGTTTTCTGCATCAAACGCTGGTACATGGCTCTAGTATTTTTTAACCCGAACGACATCTTGACAGAACAGTAGACGCTGAAGGGTGTGAAGAACATAGTCTTTTCTTCATCTTCTTTTGCCATGCTGATCTGATGGTATCCAGAATAGGTATCAAGAAAACTCATCAGTTCACAACCCATAGTAGAATCAACTAATTGATCGATGCGAGGCAAAGGGAAGTCATCCTTTGGACAAGCAGTATTTAAACTGGTAAAGTCAACGCATATGCGTCACTTACTGTTAAATGTTCTTGACTAGGACCAGATTCGCAAGCCACTCGGGGTGATCTACCTCTTGAATGAAGCCAGCTTTAAGGAGCTTATCAAGCTATGCTCTCATGGCCTCTTGACGATCCAGGGCGAAGTGTCTCAGTCTTTGCTTGACTGGTTTTTTCTCAGGCTGAATAGCTAGCCTGTGCTCAATCACCTCCCTTGAGACCCTGAGCATATCAGATGGCTTCCATGCAAAGACATCCGAGTTGGCCCGGAGGAAGGTGAGGAGCTTGTCTTCCTATTTCTCACTTAATCCCGCACCAATCTGGATTGTCTTGGATTGGTTATCGGGGCTAAGTGGTACTACCAAAATTGCATTATAAGCAGACTCAAAATCAACCACTTTGAAAGTGATTATTTCAGTTCGAAAATTTGTAGCCATACCAAATATTATTGGTAATACTACCTGCCCTATAGGTGTAACAAACATACTTGGCACTGTCCCAGAAAAGGGACTTGTCATGGGTTTAATCTTAGAACGTGAAATTTGCATCTCATCTAAAGTATTAATAAACAACAAATCTAAAGAACTACTGCTTTCTATTAATACTCTCCCTACTCTACAATTACTTTTGGTAGGGGAAGCTACTAAAGGTAATTTACGAGAAGTAGACATACTTTTAGGGACGTCCTCCTTGGTGAAGGTCAGGGAGGATTCTGACCACTTGGGGTACTCTGGGCGGCGGTGGGATCTCAACGTTGTTGATCACTACTACAGAAGCCTCATCACAGGCGGTTCGGAATCGTCATCACGAGCAGTTTCGAACCGTCTATATTTGTTGATGCGTGATAACAGCGGTTATCCTGAGCGGTTCAAAACCGTGCGTGATCGCACTATCCTGAGCGGTTTTTGTTGAAACTATGCATGAAGGCTATTATCACGAGCGGTTTTCATCAAAACCATCTGTGAAGGCTATTTTCCTGAGCGGTTCTTGTTCGTAACCGCGTGATGAGTTTCCTGAGCGGTTCTTGTTTAGAACCGTCTGTGATAGCCTTTTCTGCGGCAAAAAAAACCGAAAACGGCTGCTAAAACTTCGGAGGCCGTTTAGAGGCCCTAAACGATCTTTTTTGGGGTTTTCACTTTTTTGAAACCTCGCGAAGAGAATCTGACCTTGAATTATGGATTTTCGGATTGAGCTTTTCGTTAGCTTTCCAACGAGCCAAAGAACGTCGCAATCGGAGTTCGTATGCAAAAGTTATGATGATTTTACCGAACGATGCGCGATCTACCATCTATATTTTTGCCCAAACCAAATAACTCAACATGAACTACACACATCACAGTAGCATCACCCACATCACAATAGCATCAACTCAGTAATCCACATCACAAAGCAAAGGGGGGAGTAGAGAGAGTGAGGTCGTGGGAGGCTGGGGCGACGAAGTGGAGGAGGCCGAAGGCGACGAGGTCGTGGGAGGCCAGTGTTACGAGGTCGGGCGAGGTGGAGGAGGCCGCCGGCGACAAGCTCGGCGAGGAGGCGCAAGGTGTGAGGAGGAGAAATGGCAGAGGAGGAGATGGAGGTATGAGTGTGAGGAGGAGAGACCGCAGAGGAGGAGATGGAGGTTATATAAAGTGAGTTTGGCACTGCCCATTATGTTCAAATTTTCGTTTCGCCCAACAATCAAAGGCGGTTCTTGTTAAGAACCGTCGGATACGCCTTTATCACGACGGTTTTTAATAGAACCGTCGTGATCATCCTGAGCGGTTCTAATTACAAACCGTCTATGATAATTGCGGCGATGGCGATGCGGCGATGAGTGGCGATGGCGATGCGGCGAAGGATATCACGGCGGTTCTCTACTAGAACCGCGTGATTGGGATTATCACTGAGCGGTTTGTGAATAGAACCGTCGTGATAATTCCTGACGGTTCTATTTACAAACCGTCGTGATATATGACTATCACGACGGTTCTAAAAATACCGTCGTGATAGGCTTCGCGCCACCGGCTGGTGGGACATACCCATACGAGCGGTTCCAAAGGAACCGCGTGATGGGGCGTCTACTATAACTTGTTTTGTAGTAGTGGATGTCCTTCATACCGCCTTATCTTCTTTGCTTGGAGGTGTAGCGATCGAACCCGTAAATGACATTAACATGGCAATATGTCCTTTGAAATGGCATCTCCGTGTCTTTGTCATTGGTTTGGACCTTTGGTGGTCCACTTGTCTTCTAGCGATGCGAGCATTGGAACCTTCTGTCATAATACTCCTCTATCCGCTTCGCCAAATCTGGCGATTCTGGAGGTCATAACCGAGAATCTTGTGTAATGGGCACCAACGCTCATTGCTCCTGGACGCATTTGCAGCATGCGAGGTAGTACGGTCAGTCAAATGACCTCCTTGCCTCCTTTTGCTCCAAGGACCATTGCTTTTGTCGTAGGGTGGTCGTTAGTCAATGGCAGCGACCTCCTTGGTGGGTGGCTTAGACCTCCTCTTCTCCTTTTTCTTGGGTTTCCCCTTGCTACTCGTGGAGCCTTCGGACCTCTTGGACTTCTTTTCTTTGATGTCCTCGAGGCCTGGCTGAGGAGGGGTGGTCCCCTTGTCCACCATTCGGTTCCACTCCACTGCCTCGTTGGCATCGGAGTACCGATCGGCCATGTCGAAGAGTTCTGACATGATCCTAGGCGAGTTAATGTTGAGGTCTTCTATGAACCTTCGATATCTCACCGCATGTTTACAAGCTCGAATCATAGAGTTATCAGAAGCATTTGAGATAGTATTACAGACTTCTATAAAACGCTGTACAAACTGACGTAAATTTTCATCAGGGGTTTGACGGAGCCGTTGTAAATCATCCTCCTTTCCCGGTTTTGCATATCAACTTTTAAAGTTATTTTGCAACACATTACAAAGCACCTCCCAGTTATATATGGATCCCTCAGGCTGGTAAAACAACTAGGTCCTGGCGGAACCCTTTAGAACTGTGGGTAAATAATTAGTCATTACCTTGTCATCGCCTCCAAAGAACTGAATGGCGGTAGTATAGACTTAGAGAAACTCGATGGGCTTTGTGTTCCATCAAAGTTTTTCATACTTCCTGGTTTAAACTTCTCCAGCTAGGTAACATCTCTTAGTCCGGGAGAGAAAGCTTTGCAACCTTGGCCTTGGACGTGACGGCCAGGAACACCATCGCTTCAGCCTTGCCTTCTTCGTCCAAGAGAGGAACCCTCTGTAACAACCCAAACTTTGGTTTGTATTTTAAATGTATAAAAGTATGTGCTTTTTAAAACTTTTGATGAATCTCATGAGTTTTCACTTGGTTTTCTAAAGTTTGATTTGAAATTTCAAACTTTTGACTTGAATTCAAGTTTCTATTTGATTCGAGAAAAATGTATGTATAAAAATTTCTAGAATTATTTTATTTAAATACTATATTAATTATCTTGAATTAATGTAAAATTTCCCAAATTTTTAGAAGTTAATCGACTTCTTAAAAATCCAAACCACTTCTCCAATGCAGTTTTGGAAAAGGATTTAAATCTGGCAGTTTGTGCATGAACAGTAGTTGCAACCATTTTTCCTAAGTCCTATTTGAATATGAGAACACTCACAAAAATTTTCAGGATGTTTTGAAATTGTTTGCTATTTTAAACTGCCTAGTCAAACTAGTTTAGTGTTGGTCAAAACCTAATCAAAACCTAACCCAAACCCTATTCCGACCGAACCACCCTAACTAACTTGACTCAACCGCGTCACCTAACTGGACCCAAGTCTGACACAACCAGTCCACCGTGCCGCTTTCCTTGGGCCGCTGACGAGCGGGCCCCACCTGTTAACACTGTCGACTTCCTCGCACAGCTTAAGCCGAGCGGCGTTGGCGATCGCGCATGCGTGCCTTGATGCCAACGTCGCCACCTCAGACTTCCCTGACTTCCCTCGAAGAGTCGCCTGGTATTCATGAAGCTCCCGAGTCAACCCACTTCCTCTCTCTCGCACTCATTCGTTCCCACTGCTCACTTTTTGGTTTCTGCTAAGGAAGAAGATGCCGAGCTAGCATCAACCTCGGTGCCGCCCTCGAGCCTGCGACCTCACCAGTGAACTCCTTGTTCGACGCTGTGTCCATTTTCCCTAGTCCCATACCTTGTCGTCCACTGAATCGACGGAAGCACGATCTTCGTTCTCATCTCCGGCGGCCATGACCCCATAAGCTTGCGGGCGTTCCGGTGGGTCCCTCTCAACGCTGCCTTGTCCTTTGAGATCACATCAATCAGTTGAGTCTTCTAGTGAATCTAATTGAAGTTTGGTGCTTCAACGACCGCATACGACCCCTTCTTCTCCAACCTCAGTGATTCGCCGCTGCCTCGATTCCGGTCGCCACCAGCCTCCATCGACATCAAGATGGTGGGTGTTGTGTTCCTGGAGCTGAAGCGATCTCGAGGCACACCTCCCCGAGTCTTCTAGAAGCTCGTAGCATCTTCTCCACGTGAACTACCCCTTCGGCTCTGCCTCTGGCCGTCACGAGCTCACCGCTGGCAACCTCAGGCCTTCGCGTCGCCACCAACGACTTCGTGAGGCTGCTGTGCACCTGGTGGTGTCATCACCGAGCCCGAAGCATCTCTCCTTCGCTAGATCACCTTCCTTGCCACCTCGCTCGTGCACAAGAGCTCCGACCAGCTGCTGTTAGGGTTAGATGTTAACCAAGTCATTAGAGTTAATCATTTTATTTATTGTGTCAATGACTTGTGGACCCCACCTGGGTTAAACACATTTAGAAGTTTAAAAATCACTGTTTAAATCTCGAAGTCGTTGGCATGTGGGCCCATGTGGCTGGTTAAGGGTTTGTGTAAAGTGGCTGAGTACATTTTCCCCTAAGGGAAGCGTATTTCACATATGCATAGATTGAGTTTACGTTTTTGAAGCGTAAGACGTATTCTTAGAATCGCCGATGTCACTACAACCGAGGCGCTCAAAGTTGACTTGGTCAAGCAATGACCATGGGTCCCATCTATAATTTGCTTTGGCTAGCTGAGTGCACATATCAAAATTATTTAATTCTTTTAGAAATTCCGATATAAATTAAAATTACCTTTGAAAATTCAATTAACTTAGAAAATTCATAACTAATTCAAATTATCTCCAAATTGAATGAAACCAATTTTGTTGGTTTTAATTTTTAGTGTACTGTTAAATAGAATAGATTTTAAGTATATTTGTTTTCCATAAAATATTGGAGTTAAGTTAATAGCTAAAAGGAATTATTTTTACACTAGAAAATTGTATAAACTTCTAAAATTCATAAGTATTTCATCTTAACTCCAAATTGAGTGAAATTAATTTTGTTAATTTAAATTTTACTAAAATTTATCTTGGCTTGAGTTTAAATTATGCTCTTGTTTCAGAAAATTTTGATAATTGATTTATTTGTGCACTTATGTCTTTAACTTGACAAAATTCTTAGAAAATCCATATAAACTTCTTTTGGATTAAAATTTCCACTAAATTCTTATAAAATCATACTATACCTACTGTGTAAGTTTTATGCATGTTAGATGAAATTGAATTTTGGTTATTTCTGGTGTTATTCGTTCTTTTTGCTCGATCGATAGATTTCACTTAATCGGTATTTACGAGAGTGATCATGAGAAGAAGACTATCTCCAACAAGGCAAGTAGTCCTCCTTTATGCATGTTGATCCTATTATGTTCGCATGCTAGTATTTTAATTTCAACTTCAGGTTGGCATGCTATGTTGCTTAGTAATTTCTCAGTTCGCGATAGTTAATCTGAATAGATACTGTAGGTAAACATCCATCCTTTACCACTAGACCTAGGTTTATATCTGTGGTGAATTAGAGCTCGATGGATGGGCTCTAGTCACTTTATATTCAGTATGCGAGTTATTGTCGCTTAGCAATGCTTAGAGTGGTAGTTTGGGGATCATCGCTTCGGCGATGCTCATTACAACATCATTTAAATACTTGAGTGAGGGTACTCATGTATGTATTGTATTTGGAGAAACTAAAATTAAAAGCAAAAAGATTTAGACATGGCACATGGTTGATAGGTGTGGTTATCGGGTGTGTGGTTGGTGCCCGAGTCAACAAGGACCAAACATCTTGTTACACTAAACTAAGCATTATTGCGTGCAACCACATGAGGGTATTAGGAACCCCTCTTGACGTAGTACTTTGGGGTGTGTTAATTAATGAGTCACCGGTGGTAGGTGTAGGAGAAAAAATGTTATGTTGTTGTTGGGCATGTGTGAGGTGGGTTCCGGGTAGGTTCCCACACCCGAGGAGCATCGGCAGTTGCTAAGGCTGGCCGACGTCTCTGACACAACATATGGGTCCTACCGTGGGAGCCCGTGTAGGGCGGTTCACGGAGGATTAACCCCCCAACATGTGACTCTTAATTAGCTCATTCCATCGGAAAGCGTCTCGTAGGATTTAGCTCTGCCGGCATACCTTCAGAAGTGTGCTTTATCTGGTGGCAAAATGAGTGGTCTGACATGTGGGTAAAGTTGTACACCCCTGCAGAGTCTAATCTATTTGAATAGCCAAGTCCTTGGTTATGGACACACTTGGGAAGGTCTTTCAAGAGTTAGACTATAACATTTTAATAAAATTTGAGATCGGGTGGTATGAATGGGTAATTCGCGCTATTGTTGTGGTGGCTGTTGGGAAGTCACCTCTAGGGTGTTAATTATGGTTATAATTGTTGTCACTATTATTTGAACAATTAAAAATAGTTTTGATAAAGCGCCTTTCAATCTATTACACTATTGCAAATGAAATGTCGCTTTATGCTGAAAATAAGCTCTATAGCCATCTCCATTGAACCAAACTTGCATGTAGCTATGTATAGGTTTGTTAATCGTAAGTTTTAAGAGTACAATTTTGTACTCAAGCGCATTGTCTACTTGTCTGCAGAGGAGGTTGACCCCAAGGGATAACGAGTGTGAGACCGACCGCTTAGCCGTTGACTAGCTCGGCGTTTCCAGTCGGTTGCCTTGTGGGTAAGGGCAGTCGATTGGCTTTGGTTACTGCCATCTTATAGCCTATGCTTTCAACTGCAAACTAAATCTTTTGTGTTATATTTGGCTGGTCGGCCCTTTTGTATGTGTAAATTACAAGATTTTGGTAATGTAATAACTTGTGTATGGAGTTGATGCTTATTTTTGTAGGGTGTATGTGTACTGCTGCTTTGGGAAGTACATAATACACCGACAGCAGAGAAATTTGATTTGTGATGCTAGGACCAACGGAAAGGTTAAGCATTACAAATTAAATTGCCTGGCAGCTCTCACACCCTCTAAACGAGAGTCCGTTTGGGAAAGCGCAGTATGCGATCGAGTGGAGATTTTCTCCACGGCATCCTATAGCTCTTGTGTGATGGCACGCATTACTTGCACTCCTTGCTCCGGAGTTAATCCTTTCGGAGGGCGTGCGATGGCACTCGCTAAGTAGCGAACACGTTTTGCAAGGGAATCCTTCTGCATGGGGGTTGGCAAGGCATTTGGGTCCCTCACCATCTTTGCCCGCGGCAGTGGCGTATGCATCGCCTACGGAACCAGGGGTGTCCTGGTAGTAGTAGCTGCGAACCTGCGAGATGTGCGCTTGTGTAGCGGCACGTATCTCGGCTTGTCAGGCCTGCTCCTCTTGTTGTAGGCGTTCCCGTTCTTCACGTTCCTAGCGTTGTCCTGATGTCTCAGGTTTGTCGCCGGCGTTGGATTGATTGTCACCAAGGGCGGCGACTTGACGGACTTCGGAATAGGTAGAAGGGGTGAACATGCCATCGTCCTCTGAAGAGGAGGATGAGGTGTATTGTAAGGCGAAGAGAAGATTCTCCCCAGATGTTCTCTCTAGGCCCTCAGCATGGAGGCCGCCAGTAAGATCATCATGACACGTTGGGCTCTAGGCACTTTTCGAATCTCCTGCTCCAAAGGAAACAAGCTCGGGATAGTATTCGTCCATGGGGGTACCTGTGGACAAAAGCACGGCCAGCGTAGAGCCAATGGGTGTGGACTCGGCGGACGATGGTGCTTCGGAAATGGCTTCGAAATAACCGTTGGCGTTGCTAGAGATGAGAATGAAACCTTCTTCCATGTGCTCATCGTAGTCAGAGACATCGAGAACACTTTCTTCTCTCCACGGCGATAGACTTCGATTCATGTGCAAGGCACCGGATGCCTCACTAGAATTGAGTTGGCAAAAATTGCGACGACGATCCCCACGGTCGGCGCCAGCTATCGACGTCTGAGACTTTCACCACAGAATGGACAAACAAAAATATAAAGAAAAAATGCAGATTGCTATCTATTCGCCAAAAAACTCAAAATGGTGATGTATATTGCAAAGGGTGTGCTCTGATAACATAGAGAATGGCTATGGATAAACGTGGATTAGGGTCTGGATTGGGATCTGGTTTTACAAAGGCACATAGGCCGGGTTTTTATAGTTTACAAAGCGTCGGCAGTTTACTGCAGTAGTTCCTCTTCGCGCCAATGGTTGCATCCCTTCAAGTCAATCGTTGCACCCCTTCATGACAACTGTTATATCTCCGGATGTAACCAGCCAATATCTTTTCTCCACGTGTGATATTTACAACATGTGGGTAATCGCCTATGAGGACCTCCTCTGCTGGGGAGAGGTCCTGGAGTGATCTAAGAAGACCTCTTGGAGGAGGTTCAATAAGACGTTAAAAAAGAGAGCCGATGGTAGTCTAAGAAAAACTCTCAGGCCCACTTTGTGACTACTTTATTGATCTTGGGCCCGAAGAGAAGATCCGGGTTATTTATAAATAAATATATACCCGAATAATTGACTATCTAATAATCCTCGTCACCCCCCTGATTAGCCTTGCATATATAATAATTGCATTTTGTGTGTTGGCTCGTGAGTACGGTTGTGTACTTATGCTCGTGCAATATATTCTTTTATTCAGTAAGCATGAAAGAAGGTTATGTGGGCACTTATAAGCATTCATCAAGACTGGAGATTAAGAAGGCCAAGGACTAGGTCACGGGCCCCAGTCGATTGCCTATGGGTATATCGGGAGGGTTCCACGTGTTGTACTTCAATTCCGCTTCCGCTGCTGATTCTTTAAAGGTATTTGGCCTGGTCGGCCATTCTGAAAGATAAACGTCGTAAGGTATATTTTACGCTTTATTTATTATTATGCAATAGCTTTATATTTTCATGATATGTGTTTGATATCCAATGATGCAATTGTGAGCACTAGCTATTGATCGAGGAACTAGTGCTGTGAACACAGAAGATTCCAAATATCAAATTTCGAGTCTGACAGAGTTTCACTCCTATGGCTTAGACATAAACTATAGGGATTTATGGCTAGACAGGATGAAATGGGGGCCGAACAAGGCCTTGAAGTTAACTGGCAAGGGACGACAATACACACATAACATACAAAATATGCATACAAATAGAGCAAAGCAGAATCACATAACATATATGTCTCGAATGTGCTTACGATACGCTGCAGCCGCTCCAACTGAAGTGAGAGAGAAAACATGTTCAGTAACGAAGAGTACAAATATCACCAATGAAACGACGAGAGGTTGTAAGTGTCTTCTTGTATCAGATCGCCACGCCAAGCACTATGTCGATCGAACGAGTGGCGGAGGCTCTCCTGGTGTGTCTCCTGCTCCGGATGCTCTGGCGGAGGACGGGTGAGTCTAGTGTGCGACCGTGGTATGTACCACTCCATGTAATCACGGTATGTCCATTTGTCGTACGGTCGCTGCTCCTGCAAGATCTCTATGTGCGCCATCTCCGTCCAAGCCGTAAACCACTCGTGCTGGATTGCTTGCCAGTCCTCAGCATGTCGGCCCGCCCTCGATTGCTTGCATTTCAGAAGGATCGATGTTAGAACAGAGGACATTGGTATGAGGTGTAAACATTACGTAGATGGAGTTCAACTTACAAGTGGATGGCTCACTTCAGGATCCTACTGTTGGGAGGGGGCACGAGCTAGTATAAATCAAACCGTCTCATTACACGCTGCGGCGCGTAAGGCTCCACCATATGCACAAACACCAGGTGGCAAGTCGTCGCCCATAACCCGGCGTCCTGGGTGCATCGCACAGATAGCCTGTGTGGCGCTACCGTGTCCACGAAATCTGGGCTCCATGGAGCCCAGATAATGTCGTTGTCGTGCAACGACTCGAAGTTGTTGTGGAACAACGAGTAGCACCTCGTCACCGTCCTTGGCCGAAGTAGATGGCGGCGATCCACCGGTAGCCCATAGTGGACCCGTCTATCGAGTCACTCAACTCGGTGCAGGCGCATTGCTTTCGATTAAGGGCGCCCAAGAGGGAAGTGCTCTCAACTCCTGTTGCAAGAGCATGTAGCGAGCGGCGAGCGCGGTTTAAGACCGATGTCACGCCTCGAAGCGTCACATAATCCTATGTATGTGGCGCAAAGGACAGTTGATCACCAACTATAGTGAGGCATCGTCCCATCCTCTGTGTTAGCCAAAGACTCGTCAACACGGATGAAGCTGGGGTACACCCAGTCGCCCTGTATATTTAGAAATAGGACCGAACCAAACATATGAAGAAGGTAAGCAATGAGGCGCGTCCTAACAACCTCGTCAGGTGCATCAAGCGGGCGTTGGCTGAGATGCCTCAGCCAAGTCCGAGGGACACCATGGGCACTGACCGGGATAGGTATGTCGAACCAATGCCCCAACCTGGCCTTCCAGTCCACTGGCGGACGGCCTAGAACAAGTGGCTCACCCTGGATCGGGAGACCGGTCAAGAATGATACGTCCTGTAGGGTCATCGTCATCTCACCCCACCGAAAGTGCAAGGTGTGTATCTCGGGCCTCCATCTGTCGACAAGTGCCGACAGTAGACTACTGTCTAGGGTAAAGTGGCGTCCGACGGAGAGCAGCCTCGCAAAGGGCAACAAGCCCGTGTTCCAGAGGATTGGGACGTAACAAGTGTCCAGGTGTCAGTAATCCCTCTTGGACCTAAGTGCTAGGGGTGGAGGGCCATCTGCCCTCGGCGATCCATTAACTTGCACCGATGATTCTCATCGTAGAAGGGTTCCAAAAGCTCCTAGAGAGGCATGGCTTGTAATATATGGAAGAGACAGAATATTAGTGACAAGATTGATAATGACGACAAATTACTAGAAATTAAAAACTACAACTAAATCCAGACGACAAATTAATGTAAACTAATTTACTACGACAAAATTAAATACGACTAAATTAGTTGTGACTAAATTAATTGGGACTAATTGATTATCACAAATGAACACGTGTTACATAATGACAACTACATTATTCACGACTAAATTAATTACGATGAAATAAATAGCACTAAAATAATTGTGACTAATTTATTACCATAGATTAATAACAACAAAATTAATACTGACTTACTAGGGCCACTAAATCATTTATGACTATTAATGACGGCTAATTAATTACGTCTAATAAAATACGACTCATTTAATTACGACTAATTAATGATGACTAATTAATTACGTCTAATAAAATACGACTCATTTAATTACGACTAATTAATGATAGCTAATTAATTAGTACTTAATTCAAACTAATTA
The DNA here is from genome assembly GCA_036346405.1 of Phyllostachys edulis. Classification (NCBI taxonomy): domain Eukaryota; kingdom Viridiplantae; phylum Streptophyta; class Magnoliopsida; order Poales; family Poaceae; genus Phyllostachys; species Phyllostachys edulis. Next base: position 6,254,022 of record CM070561.1, on the reverse strand, counting down.
TTTGGGACTAATTAATTGAGTAAGACAACTAATTAATTATGCCTAAATAATTATAACTAATTAATTAAGTAAGATTAATTTAACTACGACTAATTAATTAAGTAAGATTAATTTATGACTAATAAATTCACATAAATTTTATTACTTAAAATTTGGAAGCGACTAAATTAAGTGCGCCCGAATAAGTACAACTAATTAACTACGAACATTACACTACGACTAATTTACTAACCACATAATTAATAAAGAAATTATGAACGAGGAAAAAAATACCTGCTAATATGGCTGCTAATGACGATGGTTAATAATGCTTAGTCGTCGCTGAAATCAAATCGCGAACGGCGATGGAGCGGCGGCGAGAATGCGAAAGGAAATCACCATCGCTCGTTACTTATAGCCACTTCTCTCCTGCACGCAAGGCTCGCATGCTTGCATGCATATGTTGCAGACAGGGATGGGACGGGAGGGAATAAAGGAAAAGGTGAAGGCCATGGATTTCATGGAGGTGACGACGTGTGGGTGCATTCATGCATTTGGGCGTGGTGGGGAGCTCGTTTGGCCGGTGGCCATGCGGAGGCGCCGCATCTGGCCTGTGGCCATGTGGATGAGGCGAGTCGCACGGTAGCCATGCGAATGAGGCGAGGCCGATTGCCGTCCGGACGAGGGCACGTGTCAGGCACATAGCGTGTCCGGCTTGTGAACGTGCGGTCGAGATGCCATTTTTAGCATTACATCGTGAGAGATGCTAATTGCGTTAAAAACGCCCGCAACAGAGACAATTACGCCAAAGCTAATATGGTTTGACCGGAGATAAAAATAAAAGCAGATATGCTGATATGATTTGACGGGAGATAGAAGGTTGGATTACGAATACATAGATATTTGGGTATCGAACACGGATGCTCAGGAGGAAAAGTAAAATAATTAAGTAAGAATGCGCATCCGGGGAATCGCTGCCCGGGTCAGTACCGTGGAAGGGTACTATGATACCGCTACACCAGATGCGCTAGTCTGCTCTGTTAGTTCCAGAAGATAACATTTATCGTGAGAATGCATTAGCTGCATTTTCCCGTTCACCAGCAGAGTACGGAGCGCCGTTCCTACATGGACAAAAGCCTGCAAAACAGCGAGAAAACATCACAACCGACCGTTGACGAAATGTATATTCAACAAGAATCCTTCGCCTGCTTGGCTGCTTCTCCTAAGCTCCAAACTTAGTGCGAAAATTTAAAGCTTCGTAAGACTAAGCACACTTGGTATATCTTTCAAGCATAACTAGTTTACCCATTAAGCAACGGATCATAACGCAAGTCTATTATGTGCTCCATGAGATCATAAATTTATATATCTCGCATCCGTAATTCATTCCAGGTGTGTGCTAGTGGATGTATGTGCATGGATGTATACGCTGAACTTTCGACAAAGTAGCCAGCCTAGCTTTGGCGTCATTGGTCAGTCGGCCACTACCTTAAAGCCTTCTGATCGGAACATTCGCCATTCCTGCTGACAATAAGAGAAGGCTATACATTCAGATTTGGCCTATTGCCCTTTGCGCGCGTGCCTGTCGCTGCCGCCACGCTCGAAGTGGAAAGTGGAAACCAATTCTCCCTCTCGCGCGCGGTCCTGGCCGGCCGGCCAGCCGGGGCGCAAGTAGCAGCGGCGGTGCGGACGCGGAGCGCGCGTTCACGTGATGCCCTCGTGTGACAGCGCCCCTCCCGGTCCCGTGTCCCCCCGCCTTTGCACGCCCCTATATTCCTTAGTCCGCGTCGCACCGGCGATAACATGGAACATTATTGGTCCAACGACAACGTCGATTACCCGATGCTAGCCTCCATGCATGACCCTTTCGCGCCTGCTTTATATATTCTCGCTGAAAGATGCAAAATACCTTTGCCATTTCCATGATGAAAATGATGCAGGACATCTGGACATGGAGGTCTTTATCGGCAAATGAACAGGAGCACAACTCTACTTGAGCAATTTGAGCCATTTGGGAGTCTGGCTGGGGTTCAAATTAAGCCTAGGTCGAGCTAGCTAGCACAGGGCTAAAATAACCCTTCCTTTTGAATTTATTTATGTTCTGATATGTTCTTTCATTCAAATATATATACCTTACATGGAAATGTTTTGTTCTGGATAAGTTTTTCTAGGAAGTGTAGTCCATTAAATCCGGCCTCTGTTCCATTATATGAAGAAATGATCTACATGAGAAATTAACCATAAGCGGACAATCAATCAATTAACTAGGCATAATTTTTAATATAAGAGCGAGATATGGGGAATAACTCACTAGGGTTTTGGATACCAGAAAAAAAATTTGGGGGGGGGGGAGGGGGGCAAAAATCGGTCGAAATTTTCAAATCAAAATTTGAAAATTTCTGATTTTTCCGAAATTTTCAAATCAAAATTTGAAAATTTCTGATTTTAAATAAAAAAAATCAAATTCAAGCAAATTCGATTTTTTTTTTGACAAAATTCATCCAAACCGATTTTTTGGGGACCGGTTTGTATTCCTACTAGGCCCATCGGTATGGCCGAAATTTCTGATTTTCGGTCGAGAAAGGTCGCTAGCTTTCCGCATCCTTAAAGTTGCTGATGTAGTAACCTAACTAGTTGTCTAAAGCAGATTCATAACATGAAAGCATAAAATGTACCGAATCTGCAGGACAAATGTTGCTGTCAAATAGAAGGAACATAGATATGAGTGGCAAATTGTTCGGTAACAGTCGAACGGGTGTCCCCCGGCACCTGTTAATTGGTTCCTTCAAAAGAAGCGAGGTGCTTCTATGCTTCTCCCAACAGTGAATTGCACAACTTTTAAAGCAACATTCAAGGGTGGACGGTGATTACTTACCCTTCAAGTGCTTTGAGATTGGCACAACTCTAGTCGATCGGAGGAAGAGCATAATTGTATGTTATTTCTAATTTCTACATCTTTGCAGCGTTACAGTCTAAATTAGTTTATCCAATGTTTATGTATGCCACTAAAGCTTGGCCAAGCAACAAGGGGGGCTCAAAGTAAAATTAAATCTCATTCTTTAAAAAAAGCAAATTAAATCTTTAAATCATATCGAATCGAACAAATTTGCCGTCCGTTCAGGTGGTGTGGTAATTCTGAATTAGTACCGATCATCTTCCAGTTACAACACTCTTTAATTAACCCAACAATCAACGGTCAGCTAGCTGCAGACTGCCGGTGCGGATGATACCTAGTACAGACCATGGAAAAAGCTTTCGGTTGGGGAAAAATTTGAACATAACGATAGACCCGTTACGAAATTTTTGAATTTATTTCGGCGAAATATTAAATTTAAATTTAAATTTTTGTGAAGTTAAAACGAAAAATACAAAAAAAAATGCATAGCCAAGGTTCAAACCCAGAACCAACCTCTTCAAGGCTAAGGGTATTTCTACCACAGCACATGCACTCATGTCTTTGCATATGGTTACAAACTTTTTTTATATTTGTCAAAAAACTAGCAAATCCGAATTTTTTTGACCGGTTGGAAATTTTAATGGGGGTCCGGTAGATCCGATTTTCGCCGAAAAAGTTTTCACTGGTATAGACATATGAAAGAGGGGGCGCCGAACTAAATCTAAATCTTATTCTAAGAAAAATCAAATTAAATCTTTAAATCATATCGAATCGAACAAATTTGTCGTTCAGGTGGTTTGTTAATTCTGAAATAGTACCGATCATCTTCCAATTACAACACTCTTTAATTAACCCAACGATGAGCGGTCTGCTATCTTCAGACTGCCGGTGCGGATGATACCTATTACAGACACATGAAACATGCATCAATCGTATGAACCAAGCTAGCTAGCCAGGGAAGCCCTTGCTGGTGCAAGCAGGCATTAGCTAATAATGACGGACAGAGGAATCTGACTGTAGACTGTAGTTGTTAACCAACGACGTCGACGGCATGGGCATGGCATCGATCTATTCTCAGGCTCAGGCGTCCCTCTCTGCATGGCTTTCCATCGCATTCAGCTCACTTGAAGTGTGTGCCACTGCCATCCGCCGCCTATATATACACATCACGCACGCAGCAGCAGCAGCAGCAAATCAGGTGCAACGCTAGAGCCTCCAGGGTAGCTAGCTAGCTGCAAGTCTGCAACTAGCGAGATTGGCAACTGACCTAGCCTGTACGTAGTGTAGCTAGGAGATCTCAGGAGCAGGCATGGCGGGCGCAGGGTGTGGGTGTTCCGGAACGGCGTGATGCAGCTGGAGCAGGCGTCGAGCCGGAAGGCGCTGGTGTACGTGCCGACGAACGAGGTGATGCGGACGATGGAGGCGCTGGAGCGGCGGCTGGGGACGCTGGGGTGGGAGCGCTACTACGAGGACCGCGCCATCGTGCAGCTCCACAAGCGCGACGGCAGCGTCGACCTCATCTCCATCCCGCGCGACTTCGCCGGATTCCGCTCCACCCACATGTACGACATCGTCGTCAAGAACCGCGACCACTTCAAGGTCATCGACGTCTAGCTAGCTTATTCCTAGCTAGATCGATCCTACTAGATAGCTTCACGCCATACGTGCATATGTATAGTAGAATAATTGCATTTGGCATACTCATGTGTATGCGTGGCCGGTCGGTGTGCTAGCTAGCAGCTTGGCGTCATGCTGTGGTTTGGTTCGGCTAGCTAGCTTAATAATTAATGTCTTGTGTGATACTGTGATGTAACGGTGTACGACTGTACGGTACCGTACGTGTGGTGTGGAGTGAGCTCTGTCTGTACTCATGTCCTGTATATTGTATCTAGTTTTCTTTCGTGTGAAATTATATGAAATGCCGTGTTATTTACGATCGACCGTCTGTACCGCATGCGAATGTAGCGTGTGAAGCATCGATTTGCTTGTACATGTTTGTTAAATTCCATTGCATAATTAACTGTGGTTCGCTAGCTACAGGTAACTGTGGCCTGGCTGCATGCACGCAGTCGTATCAAACCTATCCAAAGTCTCGCATTGGTTGTGAAGGTATTGGGTGTTCAGAGGTAAATAGTGACATGCCATTCTTTCACCTCCGATCGTAAGATTAGAGATCAAAAGTCAAAATCAAGTGCTACATTTTTTTTTTACTATAGTAGTACCAGCCCAAAAATTGCTATACTTTTCTATCGGATGGATCAGAGGGTAAGAATCCCACATAAACAAATAGATATGGGGAAGATCTCACCTCAGGAACTAGATTAATTTTAGGGGGGGAAACCCAACAAAACCAAGGATTCTCTTCCGAGCCAAAAGCTAGGCCAGAAACCAGCAACAAAAAGCTAGTGGTAGACTGGCAGTTGATGGCAAAAGTAACCTTTGGTTGCTACAGATTCTCAATTAGCAGCCGTATCTAAAACCGGAACAAAGGTGCGCCAATTGGATGCAGCGTTACTGTGTCAGAAAGTCCTAGCCGTCTAGCGTTTGTGCTTATGCATGCTCTTCTAACACTTCCAGAGTTGCAGTGTTTATGTTTCACCTGATTTTTTTTTTCTGATTCGTACACGCGAGTATGTTTCTTTATCACCCGCCTAAACATACAGAGGTCGGGATAAATCCAGAACCTCACAAATTTCCTACTAAGCGCAGACGCGTGGTGCATAAAGGTAGGATTTAACTCAATTCCTAATCAACCATCCAGGATCAGATCCTCTTGACTCCTATCAATACTTTTTTCCATAAACGATTTATGCATATATTAGTGGATAGAATATTTACAAGCGCACGATTATGGAACTTCTGATAAATGAGTCAGGCTAGTGTGCTGAATTTTACTTTATTGACTACCACTGCGTTAATGAGTTAGGGCTTGTTTGGATACATTATGATCCGACTCAATTCCTTCGGATTGACATAAAATTTAAACTAAAATATCTTTCAATCCAAAAAGATTGAGTCTAATCTCTCCTTATCCAAACAAGCCCTTAATGGTTTGTGTCAAGCTAGCTTGTGGATAGGTCCACTAGCTTGGGAAAATATTCTGATACAAATAGGGATAGAATAGATCAGGCAAGGACCGAGTTCGCGTTGGCTGAACTATGTCACATAATATGACAGGACACGGATATGAATTCAGAAAGACACCGAATTGGATACCAATCTTATCTAGTTTAGTGTAGATATAATTTATTAATTGTGAAAAGGCTACTATGTTAAGTTCTATATATGTTAATGATTTTTTAGAGTTGTGTTACGATTCAAGCATTGCACATATATATGGCGTATAACTATATATAGTTTGTTAATAAGCAACTGATCAGTCTTATATAAACATGAGCTACAGTAGTTCAATATTATGCAACAGGAACTGAGCGATGCTTAGTTGGTGTGGGGAGCCGGCGTGCCCCCAGCCCACCCACACTTGACGCCTAGGCCTGCCTATCCCATTGCTAGTTTCATTAATTGAAATCGGAAATTTAAACACATTTTTATATATATATATATATATATATATATATATATATATATATATATATATATATATATATATATATATATATATATACACACACCCCTTCTCAATATAACTATTCTACATCCTCCTGTCTAGCCCACACGATCATACACTAGACATGCCTGCCTCCCCGAACCACGTGCCTACCGCATGCCCTCTTGGCCATGGAGCCCGCAAAAAGCCTTCTTAGAATAACTACTAGTCGGTCTGGGCGTGCCAAAGACGCGCCGAAAAAGAATCACGTCTGGTGAGACCCGCGCTGTGGGATGGCCCGCTGCCAAAGGGAAGCAAGCACGAACGGTGAACGCCAGGTGCGTAAAACAAAAAAATCCAACGGACAGAAAGAGAAGAGCGTAGAATCGGACGGCAGAGCTGGCGAGCTGTTGGATTCTCCACCCTCCGTCTCTCTCTCTCTGAGAGGTCATACGCGAACGCAACTAGACGCGCCCGCCCGTCCGAACCACGTGTCCTCCTGGCCCTATCGGCTCCCATTACCGCAAAAGGAATAAACAGTTTGCGCCGTGAAGGTTCGAACCGAGAACATCAAGGAAGCCAGCGTAACCAACTAGCTATTGCGTTTTGTTGCGCTAGTGGAGAGGCTATATAAGTTATAACCATATAAAGCTTTGTATTGTCGCCAGAAACAATAAAAATCTTGCAGCAGTTGTATTCCACTGTATGGTAGCTACGCACAATACTTCCTTATGGACCTTATGGTGGCGCTTCCCAAACCTTGCGTGGCTGAACGCATGCGTGCAACTGCTTCGCGATTAGAGTACACACGTAACTGTGGCGGATTTGGGCCTCGGGGTGGACTATAAGCCCGAGGCTCGAAAAAATAGCAGATAAATTTTTTACATATAGGTTGAAAATCTAACGACACGGTGATTTAGCCCGAGGCCCAACCGCCCGTACCTTGGCCCAGCCCAGCCCATGCCCGATGCCTCCTTCCCCAATCCCCACTCTCCTCGCTGCTCCTGTTCTCTCACGCCGCCACCACCCCCCAGCAATCCCCTTTCTCCCCACGAGGTACGTCCGTCGCCTCCTCCCTCTCTCTTCCTGTTCTCGCATCTTGTACATCCTTGGGCTTGAAGGCCCGTCCTCGTGGTGTCCTACTTGCTCGGGCGCCTCCGATTTGGCCTCGCTGGCTCGACGCTTGTCTTGGTGGCAATTGCAAGAATCGGCTTGATAGTTTTGGTGAGTTCAGTTGTAGGCACTCGATCTGTTGGTATCTGCTGGTCTGCTATGTTCTTTTGGGACATATTATGTGGATTGGTATTGTGGAGATGGAATTAGATGGGTTTGGGAGAAGAAGAGGTGGGAAGGTTAGTAACTACTAGTAGTAAAGTGTCTCAGTTGTAGGTATTAAGAAAATAAAGGAACACATAGTGTGATGACATGGAAATATGGGAATCAGAGTTGCTGCTCAAGGGTGTAGTTGGCTTGATACTATTTTTTTTCTTCTTCTCAGTGACTTTTGCTTTAACATATTGCCTATCTCCACTTGAAGTTCCCAAGTTTGTTGTTCCATTTGAACTAGCCGAGTTCCCAAGAGTAATAGATATGATTCCAAAATCACCTTTGCTTGATCTCGCAGTAGCGATTGGCTCTTGTAGTCCGGGCTATGATAAACCAAATACTTGGCACGACATAAAAGATACTTGATTTAAACCAAGCAATGTTTATCTTATGAAATACTTCAATTTGTAACGATTAGTTACATATATAAACACAGAATCAACAATAATACTTTCTATTTAGAAATATGGTAAAAAACACTACTACAGGAACCGACATCACAGACGGTTCGGAATCGTCATCACAGGCGGTTTCGAACCGCCTATGTTTGTTGGTCTGTGATAACAGATATTATCACGAGGCGGTACAAAACCGCTCAGGATATTTAAATATCACGACGGTACAAAACCGCTCGTGATACGAAATATCACGACGGTTTTATTAAAAACCGCTCAGGAAGTCAGTATCACAGACGGTTCTAAATAAAACCGCTCGTGATAGGAGAATATCACGACGGTTCTAAATAAAACCGTCTGTGATTACGAATATCACGACGGCTTTTTGTAGAATCGCTCGTGATATTCTCCTATCACGCACGGTTTTTATTTAGAACCGCTCGTGATATTCTCCTATCATGCACGGTTTTTCGTTCAAACCGCTCGTGATATTTGACTTCGCTGACGGTTTTAACGTAAAACCGCCTCGTGATAGCTCGCACTTCGCCCACAATTTGGTGTTTTCTGGCTAGCCTCGTGAATTGCTAGCCATGCCCTCTCGAAAACAAGCATTCACGTAAAGATTCAAGCATTCACAAAAACAGATTCAAGGAGCCATGACAATTCAAAGTGATCATTACTCAAAATAAATTACAAAAGATCCGCATTTGTTCAAGTATTGTCGCTATAGTTACAACTAGATTACAATTGTTTGCGCGGAGAGGTTTTAGTGGGGTGATGCTCGGGTTGGCGACGGAGTGAAACTCTCTGTTGTCGTTAATGATTTCGTGTTGATAAAGCGCAGAGCTTCCTCGAATGTCCTTGATCTCTTCCGCAACGAGTGAATCACATTGTAAATTCAAGGCCCGCCACTAGCAAGAGTAAAGTGGTAAGATATATATATTTAAATTTATAATTAGGAAATAATTATTTCGAGATTGACAAACCTCGTGATCCTTCTTCCTAGTCTGTAAGGATTAGTCGCATATGATAGCGGATGTAGATTGCACATAACTCATCATCTTTTTTGTCAAGTTCGCAAAAATAGAATTACATATATAGGTATAGTCGGTTCGAGACGCGTTATTATGAAGTATGATATAGGATTATAGTGTTGTAGCGCGTACCAGAAAATACATCCTGTGTGTTAGTTGGGCGCTCTTTCCATTGTATTGGCAACATAATTGATGAACGACCTACATGATTCGAAAAGGTTATCATCGGCCATTTCAAACGAATGAAGACTACAATAGAGTTATGTAAGGAGGAAATGAGCATACCTCTCGAGTATTCCTCTTAGAGTGCTGAAGTCGTGCTTGTTGCGGTTTAGGGAATCAAGGTATATCACATGGTTCCTCTTGGGTATAATAACTAAAAGGATCCAAAGGGTACCTACTCATGTATGTCGCTATAGTCATTAAACCTAAGTTCGTGTCACAGATAAAGTACAAATGAAATTTGTATAGCAAGTAGTGACACTTACCCCGGTTGTAGGGCACCACTATGTACTTCATGTTCGTCTGACGAAGCAATGACCTCGTTATGTATTTCTCGGCGAAGGAGGAGTCTTGTTGGATGGTTTGCAACGATACCACATGTGGGTCGAGGAAACCCAATCGGTTCTTTCCATTCCGGACATTTTTCAAAGATGTATCTATACATAAGCAATGAGTTGTGATATTTATTGGTATTACATGAATGTAGAACTTGATTGTACGCACTTACAGTGTCCAACATCGTAGAAGCGAGACGTCGAGGCCAACGAGGTTGAATAGTTGAAATAAGTCATTGAAGCCCACGACGAAGTACCTCGTCCCGTTGAAGAAATGCTTATCCTCGTATCTGACGGTGATTCCAGATCGCACCCTTCTTTTGGGTCTCCGCCAATACCGTGCATGCAAAGCCTGACAAGCATATCCAGCGTGCATTAATACTGATCGGAGCACAATGGTTTTCCGATGATGTAGTTCCCGGGTATCGCGGACTTCCCGGACTTGGGAGGCGCCTTAACGTTTGTGGATTTCGATTTGGCCTTAGCGATTGGCAGCGTCTTCTTGTGAGATGACTCGGGAACGGATACGGCGGCACGCTTTTGCTGTTCCTTCGGCGTCTTCTCCACGGGAATCGAAGAGGTGGCCTTATGAGGCGAAACATGAGGTGGAGTCATCGAGGGTCCCGTTGGAGAGGAATGGTCGTGTCCAGATCGCAAGATCGCTGGGTCTGCGATGTCCTTCTTGGGCCACTGGATAAAAGAGAGGACGGCATCCCCTAGTGTTGTGATCTCTTCGTTCGGGCAAATCTTCAGCGGGACGGCTCGAAAATTGACATGTACCATATCCACTGACCTGGCGTAATGCGGCGCCACCGGCACCGTCAGACCGCTTCTTCCTCGTATGGATACACCATCCCCGCGCAACCTCAATACAAAGGACCCATCCATCCTCACTTGGAGCTTACAGAAGGCGTCGGCTCCTACAAAATGATACGCAATTAGCTAAGGCGCCCTATAGGTCTATCTTTGGTGCGTCCATAGATGTACGCTACCTTGATGTCGTCTATCGGTAATCGGACGTCGTCATGTTCACAATTATGCTTGTGACGCGACGCCATTCGACGCCGAGGAGGACCGCCTCCGAATTAGCGGGCGGCTTGCAAATCACCGCTCATGAGTATATCCATTTGACTCGCAATGCCGACATCTCTACTTGAAATTGGTTAGTAATCATCTGTACTAACCGGTTGTCGTGCTCGCCTTGGATCTCTTCCTAGTCCTATACGCAAGAGTCGTCCGCGAATCCATGACTCCAAGGCACGTTAACCCCAAAGCCTCGCGTGCGACCGGTGCTCCTTGTTTCCCAAGGCCGAGATAGTATATCATTCTCCCTGCTCGCATGGAAGGAGCCTTGGGAAGCTTGGGCGATCAAGTCACGCCGCAAGAGGTCATCATGTTATTATAGGCACTATGAAGTGATGGACTTATTAACAACTTAGTAGTTCGACATATTTACCACACGCTGGGACACTTCTGTCTGCCGGGTTTGTGAAGGAGATCTGCCTCAAGACGAGACTTGTGCCCTCGCTTAACCAATTTTAGGGAACGCGGGTCTGTGACATCGAAACGGGTTCTCCTTCTCCCGCCCATTCTCAGATTTACCCGCTGCATCAGCCGTGCCGAAGTCTGTCTTGGTGAGTGTTTCGTGTCTGGAGAGCTTTTAGCGCCGACTTTGCTCCTTAAATTCGCCGCCGTTTTATAGCCACAAAGGTGTCCCATGCTTCCGCGTCAAGAATTTGTATCGCGCGAAGGGCGTTTGACCGTGTTCACGCATTTCGTGACAAGAATGCTCTTGAAGGTCCTCCACGATTTACCCATCGTGAGCATCGCCGTCCGTCGCGACGCTGCATTCACATGTGCTTCTCGAATAGTGAACTTCTCTCGAAAGTTCTGCCCACGGCGCTTTCGCTTCTTTCGTCAGTCCTTCCACGCTGGTGTGGTGATGAGGACCCGCTCCTTGCAAGTATCCCGCAGATGGTCCGGAATCTCGCCACGATCTCTTGGGACTCAGAGGGACCCCAAAGTCACTGACCTCCGTGATGACCAGTCGGCCCGTAGGCATTTTCGATTGTCCTCTGCCATCTCGCTTCCGTGTCATTATCGTCGACGGTGACGGCGGCCTCGTCGGCGCCTCTTCCATCTGCGGCGTCGGTGTCGGCGACCTCGTCGGCGCCTCTTCCATCTCAAGGGCGTCGGTGACGGCGGCGAAGACAATGTCTCTCGCCATCTCGCCACTTGCTATCTATATAAGTTACATATGCAATAAAATGGATTGCAAGTGTCCCAAATTAACATATACATTGAAACTTAATAATATGCTCAACATGTGCAATATTAGCAAATAATCATAAATAATCCAAAGATAAATATGAAACAATTAATCTCGTGAAGAAGTACAGAGGTTGACTATAGAGATCAAGATGGCAAATGAAAAGTTGAATGAGCTCACAGAGTACTAACATTCCTTAATCCACTAGCTTCTCTAAGAAGCCTACTTATCGAGGTCGACACACCGAGTGTGCCATTTGTTTCATGCCGTGGAGGACCGGCATGAAACAAAGGTACACTCAAGTGTGTCAGATCGACGAAGGAAATGCTAAGCAAAGGTTTAATCTGTGAGGGCTCGCCGCCTCGCTGCTCCTATTATGTGCTCTCGTAAGGAGAGTAGCTAAAGAACAAGTCTTTGCCATCTCAATCCTATTGTCTATACTCTTCATCGACTCGACACCCGAGTGTACCATATGCTTCTTGCCTTGGAGGATTGGCAAGAAGTAAAGGTACACTCAAGTGTGTCAGATCGACGAAGGAAATGCTAAGCAAAGGTTTAATCTGTAGGGCTCGCCGCCTCCTGCTCCTATTATGTGCTCTCGAAGGAGAGTAGCTAAAGAACAAGTCTTTACCATCTCAATCTTATTGTCTATATTATCGACCTCGACACACTTTGGAGTGTGCCATTTGTTTTATGCCGTGGAGGACGGCATAAAACAAAGGTACACTCAAGTGTGTCAGATCGACGAAGGAAATGCTAAGCAAAGGTTTAATCAGAGGGCTCGCCGCCTCCCGCTCCTATTCTAACACTCCTAACACTCCTTAATCAACGAAGCAAAGGTTTAATGCATCATGTGCGTAAGACTAGCCTTTAATGAAGACATAGAAACAAAATAGAATCAAGTAAAATAGACATAGCAAATAATCATAAATAATTCCAGCATAAATATGAAACAATTAATCTCGTGAAGAAGTACAGAGGTTGACTATAGAGATCAAGATGGCAAATGAAAAGTTGAATGAGCTCATACAGACTACTAACATTCCTAACACTCCTTAATCCACCGACTTCTATTCTAACACTCCTTAATCCACCAACTCTCTTATGATCTTTGTATAGATAGAAACTAGTGATACAAATCTTTGCTCGAGCCTACTTATCGAGCTCGACACCTTCGAGTGTACCATTTGCTTTGTGCCGTGGAGGATTGGCACGGAAGCAAAGGTACACTCAAGTGTGTCAGATTGACGAAGAAAATGCTAAGCAAAGGTTTAATGCTTCATGTACGTAAGACTAGCCTTTAATGAAGACATAGAACTAGAATCAAGTAAAATGATCGACGAAGGAAATGCTCACCAATAAAAGGTCTAGAGATTAACAAAGGTACGCATTACACTATTCCAACATATTGATTCATGATATTATGTGCTCTCGTAGGAGAGTAGCTAAAGAACAAGTCTTTGCCATCTCAATCCTATTGTCTATACTCTTCATTAAATGAATATGATAATATAAATTCAAACTATGAGCTCTAAACAATACTTTGCTTAACTCAAAACGATCTCAACTGTTAATCTAAAACAGATTAAACTTCCAATCAAACAGAGGTTGACTACAGAGATCAAGATGGCAAATGAAAAGTTGAATGAGCTCATACAGACTACTAGAAGAATCACAAACTAGTCATTAGATTACCAACTAAAACTGAATACTCTCAAATGAATCGAACATGAAGAATCGTAATAACTAGCTTTCAACCAAAGTAACCAATTAACAAAGACATCATATTGATAGTAGCAAGTAATACAATAGAGCTCAAGTATGAACTAACTATCACATTCAATCTCAAGATAAGATGAGTTCATCACAGAGCATGTCAACAAAGCCCACTAATCAATTTGCAATGTAACGATGAGCTCAACCGAAAGTAACCAATTAACGAGAGATCATATTGACAAGTAGTAAGTAATACAATAGAGCTCAAGTATGAACTAACTATCACATTCAATCTCAAGATAAGACATAGTTCATCACAGAGCATGTCAACAAAGCCCACCGATCAACAAAGACGAATCGCCACAGAGGAGCAATACTCACAGAGAGGATGCCGACAAGAACTCACGGTGCAAGGAGGAGGCCGACACGGGAGGATAACGGCGCGGAAGAAGGCCGTGCAGAGGGGAGGAGGACGGGCGGGAGAAGGCCGTGCAGAGAGGAGGAGGCCCACACGGGAGGAGGACGGCGCGCCGAGGTCGGAGGCGGCGACGCTGGGCTTACGGCCAGGAGGTGAACGGGGCGCCGTGGCCGGGGGCGGCGGCACCGAGGTCGGCGGCGCCGAGGTCGGGGCGGCGGCACCGAGGTCGGGGCGCCGAGGTTAGGCGGCGCGCCGAGGTCGTAGTCGGCGGTGAAAACTACCTGGCAGCCCTAAACCCTAGAGGAGGCGAACGCAGCGCAAGAGCCTAAGGGCGCGGAGAGGAAGTGACAAGTGAGAGCAAAACCCTAGCGTTTCCCACCTTATAAAGTATATCACGACGGTTTATAACGAGAACCGCTCAGGATAATATCACGCACGGTTCTATAAAAGAACTGCTCAGGATAATCACTGACGGTTTTTAACTACAACCGCTGCGTGATATGAACGTATCACGAGCGGTTTTTAAATAGAACCGCTCAGGATTCCTTTTCACTGACGGTTATACAACGGAACCGCTCGTGATAACTCTTCATTTTCTCGCGTGTCTCTTCGTCTTCATTTTCTGCGTGTGTCTCTTCGTCTCACGATCACACTGCGGCTTCATCTCTTCATTTTCCAACGCCGCCTGACTCCCCAAATATCTCTTCGCCTCCTGCTCCGGCTTTAGAAATTGTTCTATATATAGATGTGTCCTTCTACAATGTATTTCACACAACCTCCTTGATCCCTTTCTCCACAAAAAGTAAATGGTCGCCTCCTCTTACAGACACGCGATCTCAGACGCGACCTCTCTCGCTGTACGTTGAGTCATGCTGCGGAAGAACACTATTTCAACAATGTCTTCACTCCTCTGTCCGAGAATTTGCCGGAGCGGGTGACGGCCACCTTCCGCCGTCTTGACATTCTCCTCCGCCGTGTCTTCCGGTGATCTCCCACTTTCGGCGAAGTTTACCGTGTCGCCGACGTGGTCCTCCAAAACGGTTGCACGTCTCGGGAGGCTTGTCGTCACTTGACCGCTTAATCGAGGCAAGAAGCGATCGAGTCGACTGTGCCGAGACCCTCAAGAGAAGAGAGCCTATGGGCTCTCTTCAACTTGGTTCAACAAATCGAGGGTCTTGGGACACACTCAACGAGCAAGCGGCGTCGTGGTGGACGATTTCAGATTTGTTCGATCTTAAACCGTCCGCCCAAGACGCCGCCACGAAGTGTTGAAGACGGAGATAGCACCTACCTCCACCACTAGATAGGTTTCTAGTTTTTAATCTTTTGTAAGCTATCGCCACGCACGTTGTTTGGCTATATATATATATGAAAATTCCAAAATTTTAAAAAAGTTTGGAGGAGAAGTTACAATATCTATTTGCCCATAGTAAGAGCTAGATCCTCATCCCATCTGCATCTTGAAGTGTGGAGGTATGTTGATCCGGAGCCGCAGGGGGCCGGGTTGCTCCACGCGCGGCGATGGCAGAGAGGGCGGCGTCACTCGCGGCGGGGACACTGACGCTTGGCGTGGCGAGAGGATCTCACGCAGCGGTTCTTAATAAGAACCGCTCAGGATACTACACGCACGGTTGTAACGTAAAACCGCTCTGCGTGATTAGATTATCCGCACGGTTTGTGAATAGAACCGTCGGATAATTCACGACGGTTCTATTTCTCAACCGCTCAGGATAGTGACTATCACGAGCGGTTCTAAAAATACCGCTCTGTGATAGTTGTTCCGCCCCCCCATGCCCGGATCGACCCAACACGACGGTTCCAAAGGAACCGCTGTGATGGGGCGCCTACTATAGCCTGTTTTGTAGTAGTGAAAATTACCCTCCAAAAGAAAGATCGAATCATGGAGAAGACCATGAAGATTCCAATTGATTCTTGACTGTTTCTTGCCTCTAAAGTGATCTATATTAAATTGGAATACTAAAATTAGTCGATTCATACTATTTTGTGGCTTTGTGCTAGTAATCGACACGCCACAAAGTGCCATTGATGAAAACAAGTTTTGAATCAAGATGTTGAGTACAAGAGTAAGTGAGCAACTAAAGATATGGGAATCTAGAAGTGCACATCTCGTAAGCTCGCTTAGTCTTTGGTTAACTTCCATTCAAGAATTTGATTCTTTCATCTAGGTTTTGGTCTTTTATTTCTTTTGCATTTCATCTTTTTGTTTTCCTTTCTTCTTTCTCTTTCTTGGTCTTCACTTGTAGTTTTAAATGTCACCTTTTCTTTTCTTTCTCAACTTCCTTTCGCCTGATTTTCCTTGTAGCATTCATGACTTTACCTTCAATGCATATAAGGGAGAGGGCATCTCGACCTTCTTTGCTAAAAAGACATATTTGCAAGTACTAAAGATGATAAGATTTTAGAGCGTTTTAAAGTATTCCTAACCGATACATGCTCCGTGAGGGTACACGAGGAATGCAGGGTGGAGGTGCTATACGATGTGCACGACCTCATGTAGATCGCTCCCAACGGTATGACTAATACGTATTGGCACTCAACGCCAGTGATAGAGTATATGGGCGTGGTGAGGTGAGGGTGCAAGTTGAGACAGGCGTATGATAGGTCGATGGAGGTCATCAAGGTGCTTTGGGTGTTTCTTGATAGCATCCCGAGTGACATTGGCTAGGTGGCTGCAGAGATCGATGTGCATGATGAAGGGACGTGTTGGGACCCGGATTAACACATCTGAAACCCTATCTATTATTCGAACTAATCCCATGAACAGAGCTAGTTCACACAAAGGACACATCGATCAAATACCATCTATTCAACGATTTAACTAAAAAGGTAGCAAAATAGTAAATAATAATAATTGGACATTATGGTCAACGTTTACTTAACTTGCCACGTGGGGCTTAAGGAACAAATGAAACTCTTGTAGTGAAAAAGAAACTTGTGGTGGCCATTTGACATGTCCACAAGCAATCAAGTAAGGGGCACATCCTAGTTCGCAAAGTCTTCAAAGTACCCTCCTTGAAGAGCTCTTGAGTAGCTTGACCTTCTTCAACTAAGAAACAATGTTTAAAGCCATGAGTACATAAAGTACTCAGCAAGTCATACGAACAGTATGCAATTAATATTCATTCAAGGCTTGAACAAAGGAATAGCCATATGGTTCTTTTGCAGAAAGAAAATGTTAACAGTAAATACAACAAATAGATTGTAAAGCATAATTAAAAATAATATAAATAAATAAAGAGTAAACAATTGCTTTGAAATGACCAGTGAACCCCCCATTCACTTCCCAACCAAACCACCAAGTGAGCATCCCATCCACCAAGCAAACATCACATTCACTAAGTAAACATCCCATTCACCTTCCATCCATTTTTATAAAAACTCTATACCTCGTGTGAAATCCCTAAACATTGTCCATAATTGGGGACACGACTGTTTAAACAGTTTTACACTTTGCAGAGGTTGTACAGCTTGACTAACAAGAGATAAATCAACTTATAATGTCCGTTCACACACTTCCATAGGTGTGCGACTAAGTGACTATCAAAAGGCCTTTACAAAGCTCCTTCTCAATCCAATTCTACTCGCTAAGGTTTAAACACTGAAAGTCATAGCAACTAGATAGCCTCCTCCCTTGCGCCATTTGAGTACACATCTATCTTGGAACTCACACCACCACAACACAACAAGTTGAGACATTGCTAATTAGTTAGCAGTCTATCCCATAATCGACATGTGGTTGTACAATATGACCCATTCACGACGACAAGATTAAGTCCTAGACATGTACTCAAGCGAGACTACCTCATTTCAATGGGCTTAACGACAACCTCTTTACTACACGATCACTCATCCGAGCGTAAAACCATTTTGTTTAACCAAACCAATGACAATCCCTGCCATGACATACAATTTTATAACAATGCATAGCACCACAATTTGTACAACAAGAGTATCCCACCACTAGTTGCACAACAAAGGGCATCACACCACAATTCCATATCTCATAAAGTCAAATTAACATTATTGATCATGTGACATGAGCCCATCATATAACAAAGAATGACTAAGCTTCTCCACGATAACCCATGTTAGTGATACAAATATGTCCAACTAGTAATGACCATCCTATGGTGACAAAGGATTTGTGGTATTCAAATAATCAAGGTGGCATAATGACAAATAGGTGATTAACTACTCTCAAAAGCAAGAGATATAAAAGTAGCATGCAATTTGATATAAAATAATATACTTTTGAAAACATAGATTCAATATGATCAAAGGATTACAATTTGCCTTGGCCTTGCTCAATTACCACACTTTGGTTTTCAAATCTTGTTATCGCTCCCGCTCCTTCAAATTGTTGTCTAAATGAGAGAGAGAGAGAGAGAGAGAGAGAAGGAACGAAACATAAATAAATCCAAAAGAAATTCAAATAAAATCCAAAAATAGGCTGAATCAAAGTTCGAAGAAGGAGAACTGACTCTCAAAGATTTAAATCTAAGAAAAGAGAGAGAAAATAATAATTCAAAATTTTGGAATTTTTTTCTAAAGGAAATTCGGATTACTACATCAAGATAACGTCAACAAAAGAAAAAGGAATTTAATCATCGACAAGTTGGGCCCATGGTTTATAGACCAAGTCCACTGAATCGTTCACGGTGCACTACACAATCAATTCGTGGAATAGGAACTTATAGGTGGGACCGGTTGGCAGAGACACGCCATCGTGAATCGAGTCCACGAAGACTTGAGTCTAGGGTTTGGCTTAGTAAGACACACAAGCAACACATGGCGCTAGGGTGAGGTGGCGTTTAGGTGGCGTACACATGGCGGATGTTGATGTGGTTGTCGACCGGCGGCCGACACGAACAACAAAGCCGATGGCGGCGACAACGACCAAGCGCCGGTGGAAGCGGCGGCGCCATCGGCGATGACGGATCTGGCAAAATACTATGGCTCAGTGGGCTTGGAGCGGCACAAACGGAAGAGGGGGCGACGGCGGACTCACCAGGTTTTGCTCCTAGACGAGATGATGACAGAGGCGATCGACAGCGAGGAGGAAGCACGGTGGCTTCGGTATTCGATAGCAACGGCTCCAATGGTGCTCCGACGAAACAAAGGGAAGGGCAGAGTAGATCAGGACGATGTGAACTCGACAGCGGTGGTAGGAGGCACGGGTCCACTACAGCGACGGAAAACAACAACGAAGACGACGACGACTCGAGCTTCAACTCGGCAGATTCGCGACGACTTCGAGGGTAGTGCTAGGGCTTCGGGATGCGGTGCGATGTGACACACAAAAAATGGGGCTCGGTGAGCTTATAAAGGCAGCGACGATGAGTTTGACTCGGATGCGCTAGAGATGAGAATGGAGACGGGAGGGACACAGACGCTGGTCGACAGGTCCCACACGCCGATGATGACGAGCGACGTGGATGCAAGTCAAGCGAGTGTGGGAAAGAGGAATGGGTTGGGAAGAATTTAGCCCGAAGAGATTTTCAGAAATTCAAAGGATTTCTGAATTTCAAAAAAGGATTAAATCAAATGGAGGTCAAATAAATAGAAAATAAACTCCAAAAATTCTAAGACAATTCCAGAAAATATTCTGGAAATCAAGGAACACAAATAAAAAGGCTTTGAATTTAATATAATATTATTTTAATTTCTAAAAATCAATTTAAGCTTTAAATTAACCAATGAGATTCAAATGGTTATTTTTATTTTTAAAGGCCTTAAAAGAACTCTAAATTTGGGATGTTACTGGACGACCTACAGATCAATCCATCTACACCTCCGTTGTCTCAGACAAAGGGTCGGAAACGCGGCGATGACGAATGGGCATGCGACATATGTGGCCTGAAAATCGGCCACAATTGTGCCACCTTCCCCACCGTCATAAAGCCCATTGCTACAAGAGGCATCGGAAGGGGAGGGGTAGGGGGAGAGAAAGGGTCGGTGCGCACCACCAACTAATGCATGACGATGAATCAGAAGAGAAAGAAGCTGATGATGATGGTAGTGGTGGGTTGGATAAGGACAATGTGTACTAACATATGGAATTAATTTATTATGACGATACATATCGCTGTTAACTATGTCGATTTACTACATTACTTAGACATTTTACTATATGACAAAGGACACCGACACAGAGCGGTGTTTCGCCGTAGAAGTTGTTTTACTGCTTTGTATGAGCTCTTTACTATAAATGACACGTGATATTACGTAAGCTTGGATTGTCGTAACCACTCGTACGTGACAATGATTTATCGTGATTTAGAATTGTCGCCATCGGGTTTTATGTACGCAATTGATGTGTTTGGTGGTAGACAAAATAAACATATCGTGACATTAGTTGATCCGCTATTATGTGTGAGCTCTTTTACTATAGACGATGTGTAATATTATTGTTGGTTGGTTTGTTCAAAATTATTGTGCATGTGACAAGGTTTTTACCGCATTATGATTTTTCATTTACTAGACTGCTGGTCACACTTATTATTATTTTTATTGTGTGCAAAAAGGATATAACGCCATCCAGCTTGCTTGTTAAAACGATCGCTGTGGCTTTGGTTTCGATGTATCTCTTCGCTCCAACGCCGGCTTTAATATTTTTTTGTAAATAGACATCTGCTTTCGCAAGGGATTTCTCACAAGCCTCCTCTTTCTTCAAACTTCACTCGACAAATTTTCCCCCCTTCTTCCCCCTTTCTCCGCAGCTCCAAATGGCTTCCCTCGTCTTCCTCTCCTACGCCAACATCTCCTCTAATGCCGATCAGGACCAGCCTTCGGTGTGAGAGGTCCTTCATTCTCGACCCTCCGATCTATCGGAGAGCATAGTCGCCATCGTCCGGCCGGCTAGAGATCCTATTCAGATGCATTTATGCAATGATCTCCAGTTCAAATGGTAAATCTCGCCTTGGAGATTTTCTTGTGAACTACTTCATCTCAACCTGTGTTGTAGATTCAAGGGTCAAGAACACCATCCGGATGCATGGAGAGCGAGTCAACCTCGCCGAGTCAAGATCCCTAGCTTGATATCCTTTTGCTATCATGAATTTAGCTTTGGAGTCCCAATCGACTAGAAGCGCAAGTCGAGTGAGTAAGAAAACAAAGCGGCGCTTGATCATACCATCACCGATCCCGCCACCATCGGCCGACGAGAAAGCTTACTAATATTTGAAGGCTAAGATAGGATCCTACCCGCCACTATAAAATTCTTATTTTTCATTTTTTTATTTTTTAGCATGTGTGATGTAAATATATTGTCTTTTGTAAACCGATTGGCCATGCTATTTGGCCAAAAATCTAATGAAGTAGACCTTTCACCAGATATTACCCTTAATTTACTAAGTTACTGTTAGAGTTTACTAGCACACCCTAGCTAGTAAAAATGCAACTCCCTCATGCTTTTGAAAATAATTCTCAAAAAATAAAATAGATGTGAGATGCGCGGTAGTAAAAACTGGATAACACATTTACTTCCATGTACATTCAAATTTACCGCTATATGAAGTTGCTTTTACTGTAATAACAAATTTATTGGATGACTCGTTAGAGATTACTATAATAACAAATTGACCCCAAACGTATGTACTTACTAATTTACTATAGGCGTTGATAGACTTTACTACCACATTTGTCAGTAGCACACATGTCTCCATGTTCTCGGGGATATAGGAACGTAGGGACAAGAGCGAGAACCCAAACATCACACCCATACCAGTAAAATGCAACTTCCCCCTCTCCTGATTTACTGCCAAATTAAGTTGCTTTTACTTCCACATATATTATCATTTACTGCCAAATGAGTTGCTTTTGTTGTACTAATTAATTTATTATACGACTCGTTAGACTTTACTGGTACATTCGTCGTAGCCCACATGGTCTGTGGCCCCCCAACCCGGGGATTTCTAAAAAAAATCGTTAAAAAACATCGAGAGATGTTACTGACAAAGAAATGGGTATCACAAATACTTCACATATATTACGAGGGTTATCACGGATGCGACTCACAGAGAGGGGGGTTGTGGCCCCCAAAAAGGATTCCGTTGAGAGATGATGTGGCAGTAAAAATAGGTATAAAAAAATACTTCACATATATTACAAGGTTACTGCTAGATGTGACATCGCAAGAACCTTGGGAGGGGTCGTGGGTTCATGGCCACTGAGAAATGATAAGGTAGTAGAATGGGTATCACAATTACTTTCACACACATTACAAGTGTACTCCTGAGAGTACATACTCCCACTTCCAATATACCACTAAAACAAATATATTATACTTCTTTATCACTTTCAGTGTACTTTAATACTAATTATAAGATACTCCAATGTGACTACGACAGTAAAATGGGTATCACAAATACTTCACATATATTACGAGGGTTATCACGGATGCACTTCACAGAGGGAGGGGGGTTGTGGCCCCCAAAAAGGATTCCGTTGAGAGATGATGTGGCAGTAAAAATAGGTATAAAAAAATACTTCACATATATTACAAGGTTACTGCTAGATGTGACATCGCAAGAACCCTGGGGAGGGGGTAGGGTCGGGTTCATGGTCACGAGAAATGATAAGGTAGTAGAATGGGTATCACAATTACTTACACACATTACAAGTGTATTCCGAGAGTACATACCCTACCTCCAATATACCACTTAAACAAATATATTATACTTCTTTATCACTTTCAAAGTACTTTTAATACTAATTATAAGATACTCCAATGTGACTTGATTGAGAATTTTCCATTGAGTCTTTATTTTTGCTATATACCCTTTTCATATATAAAAGAAGTATATACACAAATTTTGCTATAAAAGTGGACTTTCATGAAATTTTTCATGGAACTCACTTTGGGGTATCCTATAATATTATTGGAGTATGGTACTCTCGACAGTACGATTCCACCTCTCATATACCATTTAAATCAGATGATGATACCTCTTTATCAATCTGAGCATACTCCGATAATGATTATAAGATACACCAAAGTGAGTTCTATGAAAAAATTCATATTAAAGTCCACCTTTTATAGCTAAATTTGTGTATATACTACTTTTATATATGAAAAAGGGTATATAGCAAAAATAAAGGCTCCAATGAAAAATTTTCAATCAAGTAGCATTGGAGTATCTTACAATTGGTATTTTAGTATCTTGAAAATGATAAAGAAGTATAATATATTTATTTAAGTGGTATATTGAGTAGAGTATGTACTTCAATCTGAAACGAAATCATTCATTCACATATATATATATATATATATATATATATATATATATATATATATATATATATATATATATATATATATATATATATATATATATATATCTTCCTTGAGTAAGGATACAATGACTCTCCCATAAAATTAGCTACATGACATTGAATTTTACGTGGCATTTGCTCTAGGACACCTGGTTTTTTGTGGCTTGGCGCCAAACACACGATAAAAATCGTGGCTATTTGCCGAAGACACTAGAGCCATTAAAATATCATTTCCCTATGAGATGGAGAGAGAAACATGAAATATGACCAAATTGTCCCTCTTCTCTTGTTCCTACTCCTACAAGATCGACGGTGGCTATGGTGCGAAGCGTTGCTCGTAGTGGACCTAAGGTGGAGCTGGTTACAGGTAAGGGTGAATGCGCTTGAATGATGTATGCCGACAACAAGAACCGGCATGGACCGTGGCGCACGCAGAATGAAGGAGATGACCGAGAATATCGGCATTGGTGAATCGAGATCAACGTAATGACAAGATCGTGAGGACAATGTCATAGGTAGCGGATGGGGAAGGAGAAAGGTAGGGAAGGTCTCACCAAACATTAGAGGAACTCCGGATCTGCGATCAATGGTAGTGGCGGTTCGAAAAAAATTTCTGTGAGCACCCGATGCAAATGATGAGGCTTCAAAGAACAATTCCTAAGGCTTGAAGGTGGTGGAGTTCTGAGCCATGTCGAGTATTCTCTCTTCGATGGATGGCGGTCGAGCCTACCCGATGATGGCTAAAGCGCCTTCCATCACTTTGTCGGGAGTTACGCCGCCACCATGCTCGTCGCCTCCAGCTCCAACAACACCGTCAACGTCTTGTTCTTGTCTTCCTCGTCTATCCACCGAGTCTACATCACCGATAACTTGTCGAACTAGTCGCTACAATTCATACTGCATGAGAGGGCAAAATAGACTATTTTTCCCCACCTTCTCTTCTTGTCTCTCAGCCAAATATATTATTTTAATTACTCTAGTGTCTTCTAACAAATAGCCATGATTTGCGGTGTGTGTTTCAACAAAGTCACACAAAAATCGGTGTCCTAAAGCAAATGCCACAAAATATCAATGTCATGTAGCCAATTTTTCCCTTTCACATTTGAACCACAAGCGAATAGTAATGGTGGAAATTCTTTAGGGACAATATGCTTTGAACCATATGTCACATTTGGAGTAGAGAAAATTCCTTCTATACCAATGACAAACACACAATGCACAATCTGCCATCAACAAACTCATTATTCCTCGTATGCCATCAACAAGCTTAAAGTGATCCCCTTTGTGCCATCGTTATCTCCCCATCGGCCATACACATGTGCAAAGACCATTTTGCCCTCTTCTCCTCCTCGCCTCTTCCTCTTCCTTCCTCTTCCTTTGTTCTCACGGTGAGAGGCAGACAAGTGAGAGGTGGCTCAAGAGAGGGCGTGCCACAGTGGGGATGGATCGTAGGGCCTCCGAGGGTGCTTGTTGAGATGGTTTGCATTGGAGACCACATGCTAGATAAACCACCCGGTGGCCTACTCGTAGGAACAGCAGAGTAGGAGAAAGAGATAGAGAAAGCAGCCTTCTGGCGATAAAGCGATGATGGCGAGGAGCAAGATGTGTTCACGAGGACTAAGGACCCATTTTGGTTGGACAAAGATGATGAGGATAACGAGAATGGGCGATCACGAGGACGGCGGTCGCAGAGAGGAAAAAGTTCAGCAAGGCGAATTTCGGTGACTTATCGGACGGGCGTGGGTGCCGCGATCCGCGGCGTCGATGAGGCGCAATCAACTGCGGGCACCGGCTTGGTGGAGATGCCCCGAGGAGAGCTAGCATCGGTGGGCCTATGGCGTCGTGGTGGCGCTTCGCCGATGGCCTTTGATGATGGGGTGGCTTGGGAAAGGCTTAGAGAGCTTCAAGGTGAAGCGTGGAGATTACGGCGTGGTTGGCTCAAACTAAGGTGCACCGAGATGGTGGATTAGCGGGCGAGCTTAGTTAGGTGGGGCGGCCATGGCGGCTTGGCCGGCGAAAGTTCTTGACCATGGAGAAGGAGGAGGAAGCAACGTGTTACGCAGGAAGTGGAGGAGGAGGAAGCATCAATTTTGGAAGAGATTGGGCGGAGATAGCGGATTTTGAGGTTGGGCGTAAAGAGAGCGGGGAAGTGGAGCGAAGGCGCATTTATGGTGGCAACATGCTGATGGGTCTCCAAGAAGGACAAGGTGAGCATATGGTAGAATACAACATGTGGAAGGCGACTAGACCAAGCGCCTCTGGGCGCTCTATCTTCATCGACCTAGAGCGTGGTTGCCTCATGCCGTGCTAGAGGAGGGAGATTTTGGGCAATACCATGAAATACAAGCCGTTGACTTGAACTTAACGGACATTTCCACAAGCGGCGGCATGGAAGAGATCACTTTCGCTAGTCCAATGACATATAGGAATAACGAAGTTTGTCGATGGCAAATCATGGATTGGAGTGTTTGTCGATTGGTGTAGAAGGAATTCTTCCCTTTGGAACAAGGGAATTTTTCTAGATTTGTGTGGGAATTGAATTGTTAAGTTTCCTGTGAAATTCAAATTCCTGCAATCAAACAGACCCTAAGAATTCCTAATAATGTAAAATTGTTAGTAATTACTGGTTATAGGCATTGAGACAGATTGGC